>JALPQD010000210.1:620000-1205362 GCA_023101885.1 Typhlomys cinereus | reverse complement strand
GCCTGTACGGCTGCTCGCTGCTGCTGATACAAAGCAGGCCTCGGCTCATGGCCAGCCGTCCGTCTCTTGCGCTCCTGTCTGCTGGGACAAGCAACAGCAAGCGTGTTTCCTAACTGAGCCCTCGTCCCATCGCGGCTCACGTGTATGATCTTGCGATGTAGATCATCCTGCCCCGGGAACCACAAATCCAATTCAAGGCCGTCCCGATAATAAGCGTTGCCCAAGCAGGAGGAACTCGCGGGTGGGTCCCCAACACCCCCTAAAAGTAACAGGTGCAACCAGACTGGAGGCGCTGACTGGCGGAAATCAGTGGTGGACCCTTAGTCTCGGTTACTCGATGAATTTAGAAACGCGACTCAAGGAAGGAGCGCCATGAAATTATCATTTTATTGAGTTTATTAATATATATATACAACAATCCGGGACCAGGCAAAAGCCTTCAATCATTGGGGAGCAATAAAGAGTTTGAGATAGAGGATGGATCCAGTGTGTAGCACAGAAAAAAGCAGACCTGGGGGGCTGTTGAGGGGTGGACTACTCTGTCTTGCATGAACCTTGTCTCCAAACACTTGCAGTTCCCCTGACGGGGGTACACACGTGTGGCTCGCCCTGCACAGCTCCTGCGCCTCCTTGCTCAGGCTCCGTCAAGCCGAGGCCGAGCTGATCGGGAGTCAAGGCACGAGGGTCTGGCTGCAACCGGCTGGGGGTGCGAGCCAGCTAATCGCTCTGTCCGCAGCTTGTGATGGAGCGATTCATCCTAACATTGGTGGGCCTATTAAGAGGGAATACAATTTCATAGCTGCAGATAAGAGATTAGACAGATGAATGTAGTTCTGTGAACAGCTGGGGTGGGGGAGCCGCTTGCCAGTGATGAGCTCATGACGCGCTCCTGCTTTATGGGGCTGCAGGCGGCTGCTGACCACAAGCCGCATTAGTTTTGGGGCGACAGGGCCCGCCGTGATGTAGCAAAGCTGCACCCTTAGGGGGCTGGGGTGGGCAGGGTCAAGAGTGTGGGGACTGTGCAGAGCTTTGAAACCCTGCCTCCCCCTGGGTTGAGTGCAGATATTCAGCAGATGTGCAGGATG
Source organism: Typhlomys cinereus (assembly GCA_023101885.1). Taxonomy (NCBI): domain Eukaryota; kingdom Metazoa; phylum Chordata; class Mammalia; order Rodentia; family Platacanthomyidae; genus Typhlomys; species Typhlomys cinereus. The sequence goes on along the minus strand of JALPQD010000210.1, from coordinate 1,204,277 downwards.
CCAGCAGATGTGCAGATGTTCCAGCGTGCGCAGATGTGAGCAGATGTGCAGGATGTTTCAGCAGCATGTGCAGATGTGCTGAGTCAGGCAGGATGTGCAGGATTTCAGGCAGATTAGGCAGGTGAGGTGTTCCGGCAGATGTGCAGATGTTAGGCATGTAAGTTCGGAGATGTGTAGAATGTGCCCAGGCAGATGTGCAGGGTTCCGGCAGTGTGCCGATGGTCTGGCAGATGCAGGATTTCCAGGATGCGCAGCCTCGGGAGATGTGCAGGATTGCAGATGTGCAGGTGTCAGCAGATGTGCAGGTGTTCAGCAATGTCAGGTGTCCTGGCAGATATACAGGATGTTCTGGGCAGATGTGGGATGCTGACTAAGGCACAGCCGAACGCGCGCCATCACACCCCTCAGAAGACTTCTCTGCCAGCTTTACTTGCTGCTGCTGCCCAAGCAGGAGGGGTTGGATCCAGTTTCCCTAAGCCAGTCCTCCCCAGGGAAGTGGTTGGTCTCATGTGTCTGCCCTGGCAGCTCCTGGTGAGGTGGCGGGGTCTTGTCTCCCCACAGCTGACAGGATTCAGGCTTTGTTCCTTTTCTGAGGTCAGCACCCTGCCCCGTGATTGCAACAGGTCTCAGGCCAGGGTCTTAATCCAACTTAATGGTGACTGAGGGAACTTCTGGAAGAACAACGGGGGCTCCCAGACTTGCACACGTGAGCCCAGGCAGTGCAAGACAGAGGGTCACAGCCTGGCTGCATCACCTTGAGTGATTTCCAACTGTCTTGAGCTGACTGTTAAGGGGGAATGTCACGGGCCAGCGTCATGGGATGCGAGCTGTGTGGGGACAAACTGCAAACTACACAGGTGTCACCCACACTCATGGCCACAGGACCAGCGTCACCAGGACTGCCACCAGGGTCTCAGCTCTGACATCATCAATGCCACACATTATCACCACCACCGTTATCATAACGTCACCATCAGTGTCATCACCACCTCACCATCACCAGCATCACTACCAGGACCATCATCACCATCACTATCATACCACACCACCATCACCACCATCACCACCATCACACCACATCCACCTTCACACCACTCACCAGCTTCACCTCATCACCACCACCATCTCCCCCATCACTACCTCACCATCACACCATCACCATCATCGCACCATCCATCCACAGCATCACGGTCAGCAGGATAGCATCTTTATCCTCCTCCTCACCATCACCACCACCATCATCATCATCACCACCTCTATCATCACAAGCATCATAGCAATCATTGGTTTAATCCTTCACAATTGAAGATATTTAGCTTTCCTTTCTCTCTGTAGTAGCACTTTAGAAAGACACGCACACACACACACGACACACACACAACACGACAACAGACACACATGTAAACTCACAGAGACACACACATAGACAACATGCACACACCACACAGACAACAACCATACACACGATCACAGACACACAGAGAACCACACAGAGAGCACACCACACACGCACACGCGCACACACACACGCACAGGAAAAGGGGCAGAGAGGCACCAAAGATCTACTTCAGGGGAAGGCAGAGACACCTGAGCAGCGCCACACAACTCTGCCGAAGGGCTCTCGCAGCAGGGGCCGGGCAGGATGGCAGATGCAGGGCCGGATACAGATGCAGGGCCGGATGCAGATGCAGGACGTAGACACCGCTGGGGCTTTGACTCAAGCTGCTGCATGTCCGGCACAGCCACAAGGGCAGCGGCGTGTTTGTCGCTTGTCTCTAGAGTTAAGTGGACGGGGAGCCTGTGGAATCAGGAGCCTAAACTCTAGGCAGAGGTGCGTCAGAGCACCACGGGGCCCGATAGCTTCTGTGTGAGGGGACTTGCACAGCATCACTGAGTCTCACAGGAGGCTCAACTGGGAGCGCTAGCAAGGTTCCGCCCTAGGCCCAAGGAGAAGCGAGCCTGGATCGACGGCTTGTGTCGGCTGAACAGGGTCTGCTGAGGGAGGATGGCGTCTGGACGTCACCCTCCCCCTGTGTGGGAACAGTCTTGCTTCACCATTCCAAGGGTGGCTTTGATCACACAGATGAGCACCCAGTGCCTGCTGCTCATCTGGCGGAGGCTGCAGTCAGGCTGCCCGGACCAGCTGCGACCTCCAGGAGGCGGGATCCGTGGCTCCTGTGGCCTCATTCCCCACATGGCCCTCGGATAAAGGTTCCTAGTGTCTCAGAGCTGGTGGTTGCCACGGCAATGGCAGTGTTGGCGGGGCACTTGAGAAGCCCAGCTTCCTGTCTTGTTCCTGGTCCACCCTCATGTGAACAGCAGCAGCAGCCTCCCGTCCCGCCGCATGCCTTCCCCACCGCTCCCCCTGCCGTGCTGTGAGCCCTCCTGCCACGCTGATGGCTGTAACGGAGACTCTGATCAGAATAAACTCTCGCTCCGTTACTCTGCAACATGAAGAACCTCTGTGCTAGCTGTGGACCCACGAGGGGCTCCCTGGACTCCTACTCCACACATGGCGAGGGCTGCAACAGGAAGGCCAAGCAGGGTTTTTGAGTCCAGGGGAACCCTAGGCGCCGTGTTTTCTCCATGAGGCCTCGCGGCCTCCACAGCGCCCTCTAAGGGCGGCCTTTCCCAAGAGAGGTGCGTCTGTAGTTGGCGGTGTGTGTGTGTGGGGGGGGGTGATCTGGGCCCCTACCTCCTCAGCCTCAGTCACCCTCGGAGGCTTCCTGGATGTCAACGTGGCTGCACAACTCACGGGAAAGAAACACGACACACAGGGATGCACAAGGATGAGACTCCTTGTCCCACCCATATTGGGTCACAAAGTTGGGGCCAATTGAGTTGTTTGGAGGCCATGAAACTTTCTTCCTGAGTTCCAGGGAGCTTTGACAGGCTGGAACCCTGTCCCCTGGGGCTTTTGTTGTTCAAAACACCAGTTGGGTGTCCCAGCAAGGAACCCAGGGGAACCGCAAAGGCGGGGGACCGCGGCGTGTGGCAGGTGGTCCCCCCGCGGTCTCGGGACCCTGAGTTCAGCCATCCAGCTGTCTGTCTAACTAGGCTTTCCCAGTGGGTTCTGAGGTGCTTACTACAAAGAGCCCCATCAAAGCGGAGAACCACGTGGGCTGTTTCCAGTAGCTGGTCAAGCTCCAAGTTCCCTGAGGCCGTACATTCCCGCTGTTGCCGTGGCAACCGGGAAGGACACAGATTCAGGCTCCACATTAGTCCCTGAGGGCCAGCATCAAAGTGGACTCTTAGCAACCAAAAAAGTAACCAATACACTAATTTTCCATAATGAAATTTTATAGAAATAGGGTTATGTTAACCCTCTTTCTCCCCCCTTACAACACAGTCAATCTTTTTGGAAAACTGCATTATGAATATATAACAATTCCTGCTACTGTAAATGTGCTTGAAAAGCTTTTAAATCTGAGCTCATTTACTCATCAGATTGCACAGGAAATTTAAATTGTATGCATTTGCACCTAGTTGAACTGACTCAGAGTGGATGGTGCCTTCCTTGGTATTGACTGAAAGACAAGGATACTTTTAAAACCAGAAAGATAATGTTGACTTTAGCTGTTAAAAAGTACCAAGAGAATTATGTAAAAATGAGTATCAAAAATCATAGGAGAAAGAAATTAAGAAAAATGGAAGGAAGGAAAGAAGGAAGAAGGAAGGAAAGAAGGAAGATGGAAGGAAGGAAGGAAGGAAGAAGGAAGGAAGGAAGAAGGAGGGAAGGAGGAAAGAAGAAAGAAAGAAAAGAAAAAAGAGAAGAATAGAAAGAAAGAAAGAAAAGACATAAAGAGAAAGAAAGAGAAAGAAAGAAAGAAAGAAAGAAAGAAAGAAAGAAAGAAAGAAAGAAAGAAAGAAAGAAAGAAAGAAAGAAAGAAAGAAAGAAAGAAAAAAGAAAGAGAACTCTTTTTTTCTGAAGCCCTCCCAGGGCTGGTGTCACAGAGCTCCCCCTCCCCCCGTGACAAGGACAGGTGTGGGCTCTTCCTGCCATAACTGATTTGCACGGGTCCCCTTTGCAGCGCTGCACCCCCTTACCCTCTAGACACACAGAACAACGCAGTGCTGCTTCTCTGTGGAGTCCTGGGTCCTCGGCGTGCTGGAAATACACTGTGTCTCCCGAGCTGCCCATCCAACAAGGTGGCCACCAGCCACTCTTGGCTCTGGGCTTCTTCAGCGGGGGTCCTGATCCGTGACTCACAGAAGCCAGACTTTGTCCCAAAGGAAGAGAATACAGTGGAGCTGAGAGATGTCCGGAAGTGTCAGCTGTGCACCAAGAGGACCTGAGGTCATTCCCCAGAGTCCACTGGAAGCTGAATGGATTGAATGGAATCTTAGGAGCCCCCCATTCTCCCAGACCCCCAACCCATTCTCACCTTGCCCAAGTCACCCATCTAAGCCCCTCCCAAGACCTTCCACATAGTTATGTGAAGGTCGAGTTTCTACCCCTTAAGCTTTGGGAGACTTTCAAATGACCCATCACTGTCACTAAGACCATTAGCAAGGGAGGGCACCTTCTGAGCAGTCTGGGGGTACACCATGCAATCCGGGCTGTACCCTGCCATCATGCACCCCCATCCTTCCCATAAAAGCATCTCTAGTGGGCTGTTCACAACAGATATACTCGCACTAGGCGAGTCTTAATGAAAAGGCTGTTTGGGTTCACAGTTGTGGAGGTCAAAGGTCAAAGGGCAGCCGAATCTGGGGATGGCTTTTGTGTGGCAGTCCTGAGACACACTGGGCTCGAGTGGCAAGAGATAGTGTGTGTGTGCATGTGTGCATATGTGTGTGCATGTGTGTGCACATCCATTTGTCCAGTCTCCCTCCTTTCCCCTATGACCATTCGTGGCCCCCCACACACCCTGACTTTATTTGTCCTTAATCACCTTCCCAAGCCGCACTGGTGAACACCATGGTTATAGCTTCCTGCCTCCTAATAACTCACCCTGGGAGAGAAATCTCAGCACATGAACCCTTGGGGTCGCACTTAAGCCAGACCCCAGCCACAGGACACACCTCATTATTTTGCACTTAACTTCCACGTGCACCTGCTCCCACACAGCAAACCCACGAGCTTAGGTCTGGCTGGTCCTGGGGGAGCAAAGAGGGATTAAGAACAGGGTTGGACCAGAGCCCTGGAACCTTCTAGCAGCTGCCTAGGACAGGGTGGGGCTGCTGCGGTGCACCCCCCCTTTGTTGGTGGGCTCTGAGGTATTTTTATGCCATTTACACACATGCATGCAAACATGCACACGTACACACATAGGTGCACATGCATACACAGCACACACACATATACGTGTAAGCACATATCTTTACACACATATACACCTCAGAGAAACATACATACGTGCACACAGCTACACATACCTATACACACATACATAAACACACATAAAAACATACGTACCACACACATCCACCCAAATGCATACGTACACACACATAAAGACAGATAAGCACGTATTACACATGAACATAGGGACATATACACACCGCTACATATACATATGCACACATGCATACCACACATATGCATAAACAAGTCTATACACATGCATATTCACATAAACACATGTACACATACCCACATACATGCATATATATTCACTTACACTTATGCACATGTGCACACATATATAAAATCATTGGCCAGGCAGCTATGTCAACAGAAGGGCATCTCTCGTGGGCCCCTTGCCACAGATGGAGTTCTCGGTGGGCTGCGGCGCAGTGCAGATCTGTGTGTCCTCTGCTTGGGCTGCCCTCTGAGGCTGCGTCCACCCTGCTTGGCCACTGATGACCACCCCGCTATCGCCTCCTTGGAAAGAGGTCCATTCTTCTCTCTGAGCAGCCATGACCAGCTTCTCCGGAACTCAGTTCTTGGGTTCCCATGTAATTCTCTGAAGGATCACATTTAACATTAAATGTGGTGTTTTGCCGTCTTTAAGCAAACGGTCTCTCTGGAAACCCGGCATTTCTCGAGGAAGTCGGAACTGGAGCTTGAGGGCAAAGTAAAGGACCCCCCCCACCCTCCTCCCCCGCTCCCTTCGCGCTTTCCTGCTGACCCCTGTGGCCAGACAGTGTGAGGGTCAGCTTTCCTGGGGGTCAGCTTTCCTAGGGGTCAGCCTTGCTGTGACCAGCCTTCCGGGTGAGGGCCACAGCTGGCTCAGGGGGAGCAGCAGGGTGTGGGGGGGTGACTGGGCATGGCTATGCCAACCAAGGAGGTTTCTAGAAGGATCACAGGCAGGAAGACCTTCTCTTTCCAGGATGGAAGCGGGTGCTGGCTATCTGCTGCTGCGGGCTAGAGTCGCATGCAGGGCCGCTTGGGAGCAAAATGAAATGGAGAGGATGGCACAGAATGAGGGAGGGAGGGAGAGAGGCAGGGAAGGGATAAAAGGATAGGAGGAAGGGAGGAGGGAGGAGAAGGGAGGTAGGCGGGGAGGGAGGGGAGGGAGGCGGCATAGGAGACCCTGGGAGCCGTGGGGCACACAGGCCATTAGCTCATCTTTCTGGCTTTGGTCAGTACAACTGGACAACCCTGACTTGTCACCTGTACCCAGTGACCCTGACCAAGCCTGGGGCGAAGGAGCATCTGTGTCCCAGTGATGTAGCGGGAGGGGCAGCTGAGTCTCCCCGGGGCTCCCAGTGGACACCGGGGGCCATGGGGTGAATGGCAGGGCTGGGGCTCCCAGCGGACACCAGGGGATGTGGGGTGAATGGCAGGGCTGGGGCTCCCAGTGGACGCCGGGGGCCGTGGGTGAACTGGCAGGACTGCTGTCCCTCCAGCCGTCCCCACCTCTTTCGCACAATGAAGGATTCAAGAAGATTTGCGACGTGGGGCTGTCGAGGGGATGGAAAGAGCCAGCCTTCCCCCACTGCTCGGGCCTTCAGCTGACGTGGAGACTAGCTTGCATCTCTTCAGGCTTGTGTAAGATTGGGGGGACCCAACAGAAGCAGCAGGTGTCTCCCCTGACTCTGAGTCTCTGTCCGCCGCACCCCCCACAGCTGTGGCAGGGGACACAACCCTCTTCTCTCAGTGGAGAAGATGGCTGTCCCCCAACCCTAGTCCCCACCTCTTGGGGAGCGAGTCAGGCAAGTGCGGGCAGCGGGCAAACCCCTCGGCTTCTCTAACACAAGTGACCGTGCCACGGGTGAGGGGTCAGCTTCTCGACATCGGACACGGGAATCCTGGGGCCTTTGGTGCCACTGGTTTCAGCCACCCCTTGAGGCACCTGCTCCCCATTCATCCTGGCATCGGTCACAGACCTGACCTGACTTCACCAGGAGAGCCGGGGCGTTTGAGAGAAGCTTCGACTGTAGCTGCGAGGATTTCTTTAAGTGTGGTAAGTGCATCGCGGACCCCTTAGCCCCAGCCCGATGAGGGTCTGCTTGGGGCAGCATTTCCGAAAAAGTTCTGGTTGTGAGGAAAATGCTGCTTTCTCCTTCCCTCCTCCCCCCCTCTCCCTTCCTCCCTCCTTCCTCTTCCTTCCTCCCTCCTTTCCTCCTTTCTGCTCTACCTTCCTCCCTCCCCTTCCCTCCCCTCCCCTCTCCTCTTCTTCTCCTTTTCCTTCCCTTCCCTTCCCTTCTTCTCTTTTCTTTCCTTTGCCTGTCTTTCTTGTTTCTTTCTTTCTTTCTTTTTCTTTCTTTCTTTCTCTTTGTTTCTTTCTCTCTCTCTCTCTCTCTCTCTCTCTCTCTCTCTCTCTCTCTCTCTCTCTCTCTCTCTCTCTCTCTCTCTCTCTTATGGGCTCTCACATGGCCTGGGCTGGCCTTGAATTTTCTGTGTAGTGAAGCATAACCTTGAACCCAGGATCCCCCTGCCTCTGCCTCCCAGACCCCCGGATGACCCCACGCCTAGTTTAGAATGTGCTTTTGAAGGTCATGTGAGACACGGAGAATCGTTGCCTTTTTGGTCAGCCAGAGCTTTTTGAGAGATGTCTGACTGGCTGTCCCCTTGACTTGCAGCTAATGAGTTCTGGGGAGATAGATGGCCCCCCTTGTCTAGGGGGAGCGCCTTATCTTCCCCAAAGTGGCTTACATTAATTCCCTTGGTGCCTCTGCCCAGCAGTGTAGGTAGAATAGATGGAATAATCTCTACCCTAGAGAGGAGGTAGGGGTGACCAGAGTACAGTCGTCCCCAGGGTCACCCTATGATTATGGGATGGGGGGTCAGCCTCCCAGTCTGGGCCTTTGCTCCCTCCACTGAAGCCAAGAGCAAGGGAACAGCTTAGCAAATGTGGAGTCCATGATTTCCCTTGGGGCCTTTTCTGCCCCATGCCCCGGATCCAGGAATTTGCTGCCTGAGTTACGGACTCCGAGCAGAACAGTTCATTAAACACAGAGACAGCCGGCTTCGGCAGGAAGAAAAGAATCTCCATCCATTGTTCTTGCGCTGAGCGATGAGAAGCCGCCAAGCCATCTGTCCAGGACACGGCCCTCCCGTGCCGACAGACTGGGCTATTGTTCCAAGCACATAGAGCCCGGAGGCTTCTGGGTACAGGTACAGAGGGAATCTTAATGAGCGACAAGAGCCAGGACTTGTTTATGGCAGTTAATTTCCTTAGTCCTTTGCGGAAACAAAGCCAAGCCAGACTCTGGGCATGTTCCCTGTGAACGCCAAGGCGAGATTAAATTCGACATCTGAAGATGCGCTGTGAGGATGCTGTGGAGGAGCCCGCTCTAGGAACCGCCGATGGAAAGCCCTAGAAGATCGGAAGCCAGAAATGAAGGCCACAACCAGAGGGGCCAGCGTCAGGCTCCCCCAGAGGTCAGGCTCGGTGGACTGTCACGGCGGCAGGTGATACCTGCGTCTCAGGGGAGATGCCGAGTGATTGACATCTGTCCCACCAGCCCCAGGAGGCTGACGAGGAGCGAGCAGGTCCCAAGCAGGTCTAAGGTGGTCCCTCTGTGTGGGGGGACTCGGACCACCAGGGTCACACTGGGGAGTGCGACAAGGACCCCCTCACTGCTGCCTGGCTGGTAGCCCCGGCACCGTGAACATCAGCGACCTTATTGGGGTGTTTGGGCTCAGATGAGATTGATCACAGGTGAGCCTCCAAGAGCAGAGACCCTCGGGGAAACACTGTCACCCAAGGCCAGCAGGCAGAGACGGGACAGGCAGCTGTGGTGCACGGAAGGCCCGGGGCCCCCAGGAGAGCTGCCTCGCAGCCTCCTTGGGTGCAGCGTGGTCTTGCTGACGCCGTGACAGTTGTCTGGCCTCTAAAGCTGGAAGAGAACAGATGGGTGCTATTGGAGCCAAACCTCCTTAAGATGCGGTTGGAGACCCCAAGTGGGATCGCGTAACGGAGCAGAGTAGGGTTGGTGAAATGTTTGGAAAGGCTTGTGAACACAGAATGACCCAGTGTGAGCCCCGAGTCAAATGTGGAAAGATTCTGGGGTTCTTGGCAGAGCTCAGCCAGGTTGCGTGGAACACTGCATGGTGGGCACCATCTGCCTTCCCGTCCTTTCCAGGAAGATGAGCGGGGAGGAGCCCCACCGGGTCCCCCTAGCTGTCTCCTGGCCGTTAGGCATGGTGGGGTGGGCGCCATGGAGTCAGTTCGTGAGATCGGGCAGAGATCTTTGCAACATAGAGAGCTCAGCTTCTCACGCACATCTCAGGGCTGCTCAGACACTGAGCCTCAGGGCATCGGTTTTGGGGGGTGCCTCCCCTCACGAGGGGCTGAGCCTATCCCTGAGCAGTAGGCAGAAGAGGCATGTCTTTCTGGAAGACCACTACGTTTTCATTTCCTGCACTGGCAGGCGCTTGCTTTCACCTGCATTTTGCACACTAACCTGCTCAAACCAGTTGGCATCTGGCTTGCTCCTGGCTCCTGGGAAACTAGGGGTCCTGGGCCGAGTGCTTGCTGGAAGTCCCTCCTCCCAGGGGATGGTAGCAGATTCTACAGGTTCCTTGATCTCAGAATCTTCAGACTCCAGGACTGTGGGAATCGAGTCTCAGGGATGGAGTGGGGACACAGCTCGTCTGCACAGCGTGGGGCATGAAGTGAGCACCCCAGGACAGAACGTGTGAGTGAGGAGGAGGCTCCCTCTGCCTGAGTTCTGAATCGAGTCCTGCATTAAGAAGCAGAGGGGATAGGGACAGAAAGCAAAGCAGCACATTGGAGTGACTGTCCATGGGCCAGGAGGACTGTTAGTTAGAGAGAGCAGAAGATGGAGTATTCATCTCTAGCAGAAGGTTCTTCCTTGGACACCCTACACTGTTCCTTCTGCCTAGTGTACCCCTCAACACTTCCATTCTGCGTGATTTATAAAGTCGGCCTCTGTGTTTTACGGGCTCCCCTCCTTGGCTTCCTTTGGCCTCTATGTCATAGCTTTCAATCATGGAGGACAAGGTTTGTTTTTAGAAGCATTTGTGCCACGTCTGCATGCATGCAGGTGTGCATGTGTGCGTGACTGTGTGTGTGTTCTCTTTTTCTTTACAGACACTCATTTTCCTGTTTGCTAAAGAAGAATTCTTGCACTCAACTCCTGGAGTCAAAAATGATATCGATCCGGTGAAAGAGTTTTAAGAAGAGAACTGGAGAACATATAGAAAAGTCATTCCTCTCTCTGTCTCCAAACCTGAGGTTTCAATCCAGTCCTGACACGTAGGATCTGTGGGCACAGGAGAGGCCCCGGGACTTCTGGAGCTTTCTTAAAGCATCTCATCTTGGAGTGAGAGCAGGGGATCAGGCAGTGCAGGCTCAGAGGTGGGCATCTAGAAATGCAGCCATCAGCCATCTTGGGCCTTGGATTCATCCAGTATCTCATCCATCCACACAAAATTCTCATCTTCTTGCCAAGGTTCTGTAAAACGGAACACACACTGGGCCCCTTCCATCAGGAACGTGTGGGGTACATACAAATGACCCCCCTCTCCCATGGCTGAGCCCCTGCTCGTGAACCATCTTGCACGGATCACACAAAGCCACGGTTAGCAACGTGTCCTGAGGCTCCTGTCGCTCTCCAGCGAGCTAGCCAGATCCTGATGCCAGATTAGTACAGATTCAGCACCGTGGACAGCTCTCCCCTGAAACTGACGGGAACGGACTCCACTCTGAGCCCCCATCCCCGGGGTGGGGGACATGGGTATCATCACCTGTCACCAGGCTCATAATCGCACTACATAAACCAAACAGCAAAGGGTAGACACATGCTGTCACATGGAATCCTGTTTCTTAATGAATTAATAATAGGTCCTGGCTCTCCACAAGCAGAGACACAGAAGCAAGGGCAAGGCAACCACACTGTAATCAGTCGGTCTTCGTGGCGCAGCCTAGGAATGCAGTATCTGTGACTGTGAGGAAGGATCACGGGCTGGACTGACCCTTCCCGGCTGGAGGCTCTTGCATGGGAAAGAAGAGAACACGGAACAGAGAACAGCTGTGGGACCACAGTGCCCGCTCTGGTGCCCACCGACACTGCCCACCCCCGATCCCGTGATGAGAGATTTTACAATGTTCTGATGCCAGAAGCAGCCACTCCTGGATTTCAGGGTGACTTTGTGGAGTTCAGCATCATGTCTACACTCAGGACCTGGCCGGCCCCGGATTCTTCACTGCCTTGGCCCGAGCTCAGTCCCAGACCCTGGAGTTAGAGAGAATTTGATCTTGCCCAAAGACAGGCCTGAACTTTGCCCTTGACTCTGGGAGGTAACGAGTGTCTTGCCTGATACGGTGAATCTTGGGGTACACCACAGCCAGGATTTGGCTGGCTTTGGCCACGCACCCCAGAGATTCAGGGCAAGTGGCGGACAGAGGTTACTTGGGAGCAGCCCTTATGGGCACCTGCAGGGGGCAGTCAAGGTCCGAGTACTGGGGTAGCAGGAAGCATGGCAGCTAGACAGCCATTTGCTGGCTCGTTGGGATGACCCCGGCCTCACGCCCACCCAGGGGACCCTCGTGCCCAGAGAAACCCTGCAGGTGACTTCCCCAGCCATTGGGGTGGAGACGCAGCGACGAAGGAGGTAGGGACCAGGTGCTGACACGGCATGCCCAGGGACCCCGTGGTCCAGGATTGGGGACCAGGTCAGAAGAACCTTCCAGCATCGGTGTAACCCAGACTGGACGCCATGCCCATCTCTTCCCTGGCCCTCATAGCTGCCTCTCCCACGTTCTGAGCCTTTAGTGTGTGTGCGGCAGTCTCAGAGCCTTGGTTAGAGCCACGGGAACTTGTGCAGATGGCATCAAACAGGGCTTCGTTCAGTATCTAGTGCCACACAGGAGACAGGATCCCACCATTGGAATAATCCAGAACAGCCAACTGCGTGGACTGTGAACGCAGCACTGAAAGGGGGGGCAGCTTCTTAAACAAATATTCACTCGCCTACAGGAACAAGCCCCTGCCGGCTGATCTGGATCCGTGGTGGTCTTGCCTTTCATTCACTATTAACCTTAGCAGAATTCAAATCAAACTCCTGTCGGGAGCATATTTTTCTCCAAGTACACGGCGTAATAAAAAGCAGTAAGCAATCTGGATGTCAGAAGACTAATCGGAAATCTTACTTGCAGCAAATGGGAATAGTTCTCTCTGCTGAAAGGGCGATATATCCCAGAAAGAGGAAGGCGCCGCTGGCCACCGACCACTGCCCCCTGCATGCTGACCGCTCCGTGGCTTTCCTGGACTCTCTGCTTTGGGGACTTGAATCAGAATACAGACCCCCCCCCCACACACACACACTGCCTTCCTCCTGATGATTTTTCATCTAGGATTCTCTTTCAAGTAGCTAAAAGCAACATAATGACTTGAAACCAAAACATTCTTGGCTCTGAATGATTGGGCGCTGTGTTGCTCTGTGGTGGGCAGAGCTCCCTGCTGGCGAGGCACAGCTGGCTTGGGCAGAGGGCGGTGAGGTGCTCTGTGTCCTTGGCTGGTGACGTGGTGGACAGGCATCAAAGGACTCTGCCCCAGGTGGCGCGTACTGTCTCCGTCCCGCGGCTCCTCTGGGCTTTGCTGGTCTCAGCCCTGGGAGGTCTCCACACAGCGGCGGACAAGACAATGAGATGACATTGTCCATGAGCTCGGAGGGGCTGCACTCGCCAGGCCTGGCATCCTAGCGTGGTCCGGAGGGAGAGTCTAGCAGCCCCTTCACTGGGAAGGGCGAGGCCCCGCCTCCTCAGGCCACACTTACGGAAACGGCCATCGCACACTGAGTTTCTCTTTCTGCCAGCTCCTTGAGAGAGGCTTAACCTTGGCCTCGTCACTGTGGAAAAAGGGGTGAGACTCTCCTCTTTCTAGCTGTCTCAGCTCAGGGAGACCCTGCTAGGGGATGTAAAGGGTGGGAGATGAATGATTGGCAGTTTCCCAGAGTCAGGGAGAGCAGCCATGGCAGAGGACAGCAAATGACTGAGAACTAAGCTGCTTCCATCCGGGAGTCTTCCCAGGCTGATTTCCATGAGCGTCCGGCATGGTGGGCACAGGAGGAGCGTGGCAGGAGGGAGCATGGGGAAGAGGGAGCACAGAGAGGAAGGCGTGAGGGAGGAGCACAGAGAAGGAGCACAGGAGGAGGAGGAGCACAGGAGGAGGAGCACAGAGGAGGAGGAGCACGGGAGGAGGAGTACAGAGGAGGAGGAGCACGGGAGGAGGAACACAAGAGGAGGAGCACAGGAGGAGGAGCACAGGAGGAGGAGCACAGAGGAAGAGCATAGAGGAGGAGGAGCACGGGAGGAGGAGCACAGGGGGAGCATAGGAGGAGGAGGAGCACAGAGAGAAGGAGGAGCACAGGAGGAGGAGCACAGGAGGAGGAGCACAGGAGGAGGAGCACAGGAGGAGGAGCACAGAGGAAGAGCACAGAGGAAGAGGAGCACGGGAGGAGGAGCACAGGGGGAGCACAGGAGGAGGAGGAGCACAGAGAGAAAGAGGAGCACAGGAGGAGGAGGAGCACAGGGAGGAGGAGGAGGAGTGCAGGGAGGAGAAACACAGGAGGAGGAGGAGGAGCACAGGAGGAGGAGGAGCACAGGAGGAGGAGGAACACAGGAGGAGGAGGAGCACAGGAGGAGGAGGAGCACAGGAGGAGGAGGAGCACAGGGAGGAGGAGGACAGGAGGAGGAGGGGCACACGAGGAGGAGCGCAGGAGGAGGAGGAGCACAGGAGGAGGAGGAGGAGCACAGGAGGAGGAGGAGCACAGGGAGGAGGAGGACAGGAGGAGGAGGGGCACAACGAGGAGGAGCGCAGGAGGAGGAGGAGCACAGGAGGAGGAGGAGCACAGGAGGAGGAGGAGCACAGAGGAGGAGGAGCACAGGAGGATGAGGAGGAGCACAGGAGGAGGAGGAGGAGCACAGGAGGAGGAGGAGGAGCACAGGAGGAGGAGGAGGAGCACAGGAGGAGGAGGAGCACAGGAGGAGGAGGAGGAGCACAGAAGGAGGAGGAGGAGCACAGGAGGAGGAGGAGCACAGAGGAGGAGGAGCACAGAGGAGGAGGAGCACAGGGAGGAGGAGCACAGGAGGAGGAGGAGCACAGGGAGGAGGAGGAGCACAGGGAGGAGCAGCACAGGAGGAGGAGGAGGAGCACAGAGGAGGAGGAGCACAGGAGGATGAGGAGGAGCACAGGAGGAGGAGAAGGAGCACAGGAGGAGGAGCACAGGGAGGAGCAGCACAGAGGAGGAGGAGGAGCACAGGAGGAGGAGGAGCACAGGAGGAGAAGAAGGAGCACAGGAGGAGGAGGAGCACAGGAGGAGGAGGAGCACAGAGGAGGAGGAGCACAGGAGGAGGAGAAGGAGCACAGGAGGAGGAGGAGCACAGAGGAGGAGGAGCACAGGAGGATGAGGAGGAGCACAGGAGGAGGAGCACAGGGAGGAGCAGCACAGAGGAGGAGGAGGAGCACAGGAGGAGGAGGAGCACAGGAGGAGAAGAGAGGAGCACAGGAGGAGGAGGAGCACAGGAGGAGGAGGAGCACAGGAGGAGGAGGAGGAGCACAGGAGGAGGAGGAGCACAGGAGAATGAGGAGGAGCGCAGGGAGGAGGAGGAGCACAGAGGAGGAGGAGCACAGGAGGAGGAGAAGGAGCACAGAGGAGGAGGAGCACAGAGGAGGAGGAGCACAGGAGGAGGAAGAGGAGCATAGGAGGAGGAGGAGGAGCACAGGAGGAGGAGGAGGAGCACAGGAGGATGAGGAGGAGCGCAGGGAGGAGGAGGAGCACAGGAGGAGGAGGAGGAGCACAGGAGGAGGAGGATCACAGGAGGATGAGGAGGAGCGCAGGGAGGAGGAGGAACACAGAGGAGGAGGAGCACAGGAGGAGGAGAAGGAGCACAGAGGAGGAGGAGCACAAAGGAGGAGGAGCACAGGAGGAGGAAGAGGAGCATAGGAGGAGGAGGAGGAGCACAGGTGGATGAGGAGGAGCACAGGGAGGAGGAGCACAGGAGGAGGAGGAGCACAGAGGAGGAGGAGCACAGAGAAGGAGGAGCACAGGAGGAGGAGGAGGAGTACAGGAGGAGGAGAAGGAGCACAGGAGAATGAGGAGGAGCGCAGGGAGGAGGAGCACAGGAGGATGAGGAGGAGCACAGGAGGAGATGGAGGAACCAGGGAGCACAGAGGAGCACATATGGTAATGGAGTCACTCCGGGGAGGAGGTGACTCTGGGGGTACCCATGCGCCTGCATCCTCACTCACAACTTCTGAAATAAGCAACCCCACAAGCACAGACTCTGCAGCTCTGCACACACAGGGCGTCCTGGCTGAGGAGTCCTAGTGTTGGGGTGCCTTGCAGAATCCTCAGCCCACCCGCGTCTCTGAGCCTTGTGCATTCTGTGCTCACCTGGAAGCCAAGAGCACTGTGCACTGGTCTCTCCTGGACAGCCTTCCAGGGTGGCCCCGAGCGAGAACTGGGGAGCTCAGTCACCTACCACAGGCTGTCCACTGATGCTCCGAACTTGGGGCAATGTGGGGTTACATGTGCCAACCTGTAGGAAAAGCCTCCGGGTACCAGGGAGTGTGCGGTCCTCTTCTTCCTTCCAGTGGATGAAGCTTGTACCGCTCCGTCATTTGGGTGCAGCCCCCAGACAGCTACAGACACGTGGAGCCATTCAGAGCAGAGCGTGACACAGCCCCTTCCTCATCTACACTACAGGCTCTGAAGAGAAGACTCATTGGGATTAAGCTCCAGGAGGGTCAAGGTTCAAATAGAGGCCAAGTGATTCCCTCACGCCATGAGCCTGGTGTCCAGTGAGTGGTCCAGGAGAGCGAGTGGGTGTCCCCATGCAGTGACACCATGTTTTCCCACAACTCCTCACCATTGCTTTCCTGGCTGTGTCTCCTCACACCAGACCCTGTCCGGCTGCTTGTGCCCCAAGGGGTCATTTCTAAACTCTGATGGCATCAGTGGACAGCCTGCGGCTGAGGAGCACTGGGAAGAGGAGGAGCACAGAGGAGGAGGAGGAGCACAGAGGAGGAGCACAGGAGGAGGAGGGTCTCTCTTGGCTGCAGATTAGTGGCTGCTTATCAGCCACCACCCAGAAGTCTTTTTCCCAGAAATGCGTCAGCATCATTCCTCCTCTGACTGTGGAGCGAGCGACTGTAGCTAAGCTAGAATACACAGTGCCCTGAGCACGTCTGCAGAGCCCAAGAGAGCAAGCGGCTTGCTGCGGAGGCCTCAGATTTTCGTCCACCGGGTGATTCATTTCTTTGCTCTGAATGTGTTCACACGCTGCACTACGACTTTTGATTCTGTAACCCTGCACCCCAGGTGCTGATCTCCCCTAAATTGCACTGATAGCACACGTCTATGAAATGCGCTTCAAAAGTGCCATTGTACGGCTTGCATAGTTCTCCACCATGTGAACCACTTTAATCCATGAAACAGTTGGTCAGGCTTGTCTCATAAACAGTATCACCATGAAACCCATCCGCGATGGTATGTGTGTGTGCACGCGTGCGTGTGCATGCGTGTGTGTGCGCGTGCGTTCCGCGTGTGATCATCAGATGCATGTGCTTTGGTTCTGTGATAGTGCCAGACCAAAAGCAGAGAAAATAGCCGATTTCTTTTGCGAGCGCTTTTCCTCGCTTCAAGGGACGATCCTTGTGCCAGGAGGTAGTTTCTAAAGCCTCCCAACGTGTATCATCCAATGACTTTCAGCAAAGGCCGTGCCAACCCATAATACCCTCCCACCCTTCCAGAACCACAGTGGTGTTTCTGGCGCATTCGCCCGTGTGGCTCAGTCCTAGGTGAGGCAGCGGCTCTGATGGGGCTCATTTTAAAAGTGAGAAGGGGGAGGGCTCTGGGAGTTAGGGGCACACACTCTGAGAGTCGGGCCGAGGCTCCAAACCCATAAACCAGTGGGAGGGACTAAGTGATGCTTCTGGAGAAGCGGCTTGCAGGTCCAGCAGTCCGGGAAAACCGAGCGCCCGGGGCAGCTGCCCGGGGCAGCTGGAGCAGCTGCTTCTCCAAGCATCTGGACACCTGCTTGGGGGGGAAAGGCCCCTTGGCCTAGCAGGACACAGAACACGCTTCCCAAGAGACCCTCAAATTCGTTGGCAAAACCCCAAACAGAACATGTTGCTGCTGAGAATGGCTCCCACTCGGGTTAAAGGAGACACGTTTGAGTCTAGCTGCAATGATCAAAATTCACAGTCTGAAGCACGATTCCTTTTGCACCAAGCTAATAGAACCAAATTATTAACTAGTGTCTTGTAATAGCCAATGTCGCGTTGAGCGGCTGGGCGTAACCTTTGGTTTGTCGGTCACCATGGTTACTCCGGGCTTCCTGCTGCAAACTCAGTGACCTGGGTCCCATCCCCAGAAGGAGAAAACTGACTTCTACTGGTGCAGGGACATTGGAGCATTTCTCTCTCTCTCTCTTTCTCTCTAAGATTTTCTCTTCAGTGCTGGTTTTGAGTGGAGTTCTGTGCACATTTACATTTCTCCCTTGGGCTCTCGGGCTGTTCGTCATTCCCATCCGTGGGTTTAGAGTTTGCAATAAGCAGTTTGCATGTTCTCATCACTTCTGCAAGTAGTTCTGTGCTCTCCTTCCCATCACGGCGGGGTGATGAGCTGCCTATGCCCAGCGGTTAAACATCTGGGTCAGCCCTGGTGGTGTGTGTGCAGACACGAGTGTATGCAGGTATGTGTGAGTATATGGGTGCATGTGTGTGCATAGATGTGTGTGTAGAGGTGCACATGGGTGGGTGTGGGTCTGTGTATACAAGTGTGATGCATGCACCAGTGCTTATGCGTGTGCTCATATGTGTGTGTACAGGTAGATATATGTTATGTGAGTGTGTACAGGTGTATGTGTGGGGCTATATAGGTGCACGTGTGAGTTTAGCATGTTGAGGGTCTGTGTAGGTGTCTGTGTGTGCAATGGTGTATATATGTACACGTGCATGTGTGCATACAGGTGTGTGTACGTGCGTATACCGGCACACGTGAACATGCATGTGGAGGCCGGAGGTCAGCTTCAATGTCATTTCTCAGGAGCTGTCCATCTCGGTTTTCGAGACAAAGTCTCTTGCTGATTCGGGACCCTTCTTTGGGCCAGTGAAGCCCGGCGGTCTGTCCACCCGCGTCTTCCCGGTGCTGGGATCACACCTGTGCACCTCGGGTCTTTCCACGTGGGCTCTGGGGGTGGGACGCAGGTCCTCGTGCTTGCGCGGTGAGCACTTTAGCGCTTCAGCCCTGCCCCGCTATGGCGTGACACGGGTCACTTTTTTCCTATCTGGACTCGTTGGGGCAGTGGGCTCCAAATGGCACCACCCTGCCAAGCTGCTTTACGTGGGGAATTGAGCCAGGTCTTGTCCTCCCAGCGCAGCCCCCTCACGCGTTCTGGACGAGATTCTTTTCTGATCTAAATTTTATTTATTAATGTTACGTGCGTGGTACAGGTGTGGAGCTTTGCGCTGCGGTCAGAGGACAAATTTGTAGATTTCATTCCTTCCTCCTTCATGTGAGCTCACACCCGTGTGGCCGCGCTTTGCAGCAGACCCCTTCACCCACTGGGCCGCTTTGCTGCTCCCTTGTGTGCCAGGCTTGATCATTACTTTCTATGTCAGAAATTTTAATTTAAGAATACTGCTGAGTCTCACACAGCACATGATCCTTCTTGTCTTGCCAGGTTTCTCGTTGCTGAAGTTTGAAAACAGACCCTTATGTATTTGCTCAGAGGCAGGGTCTCACGCTTCGCAGGCTGGTCTCACGCTGTGCGGTTCGAGGACCTGGGATTTCCGATCCTCCTGCCTCCATCTGTCAAATGCTGGACTTCCAGGCTTGCTGGGGATTGAAGTCGGGCTTCTACACGCTGGGCCAGCAGGGCACCCGCCCAGCCACCCCCTTGAGTTCCAGAGCCTCCTGGCAAACATGTCTCAGGTCATTGGAAGAGGGTCCACGGATCCGGATCAGTGTGGCTGTGGTAAGCAAGGCACAGCCCTGTGCCGATCGGTGCTGGGGTGGGGATGCCGTGGAAGGGGCGTTACGTTCGTGTCCTTGTCAGGGTTCCAGAGGCCCCCCAGGCCATTTCAGTGAGGCTTGACCAGGTCTGTAAACTGTGGCCAGGACTTGGGGGCGGGAGCTGGACTGCGCCTCCCGCAGGGCGCTCAGCTCTCTTCGCCACATAAATCCTGCCGTTGAGTGGGGCGCCGGGCACTTCTTGCTTCCTGGGTGTGAATGTGCCCTGGGTGCCTGCGGCATCATCCACCCTCTGCAGTAAAGAAATCACAGGAAGCCGTGTTCCAGGCTGAGCTCTGTGCAAGAACTGACTCCTGGGCCCCGAGCGCGGGACAGAAGGACGCCTCGCATGGGCCCTCAGCAGCTGCGGGTGGGAGGGGCAGAGGGGTGTCTGTTATCTTTGACATTTGTGACCTTGCCCAGCGAGAACAGTCCACACTCATCATGTGCTGACAGCTTCTCTGTAGGGCAGGAACTCTGTTCCCAGCAGTTCTGTGTGAGGATCCGCCTGGCCACTCGGGTGGGGTTTCAAATCCCCTGGGAGACACATCCCTGGGTATGCCTTGGAGGGTGTTTAACCGAGGGAAGACACACCCTGGGAGTGGAAGCTCCCCCATCCCCCATGGACTGGAGTCCTGCACTGAACAAAGAGGGAAGAGGAAGAAGCTGGTGGGACAGAGGCACGCCTCGCCCAGTGCCTCCTGCAGATGCCAAGTGACCAGCCGCCTCCCATTCCCACCACCCACCTGCCTGCCGTGATGGACCCTGTGCTCAAACCCTGATCCACGATGATGACCCTCTCCCTCACCCCCACTGCCCCGAAAGTTTGTCATAACCTTGAGAAAGGTAGCCAGCCACCCGGTGATGCTGCCCAGCACCTCTACACGTGCCCAGGACACTGATGGCTGGCACCTCCCAGACACTGTATCTCAAAAGATTACTTGGCTTTCCTCGTGTTGACTTTGAAGACGTCCCTCTGCGGTAGGCTCAAGGGTAACGTTTCCCCATGTAAGGCAATGAGCCCCAAACTCCTCCCACAGAGGAGCGAGGATAGACGCTCTGGGTGGAGGGCGGAGACACGCCCTGAGGCGGGAGCAGGCGCCTCTTCCTCACTGCTGGGTGGAGAAAGGACTCTAGTTCTCCTGGGCATGTCCGCCTTCATGACAGGCTATGTCAGTACCTCGGCCTTAGTCTTCTTTTTTCTTCGCTTTTGGAATCGGCTGTTTTATTTTTCTTTCTGTGGCAAGACTGTCACAGAGCCTGGGTATTTCAGGTGCATGTGCATACATGACCCACGTCCCGCATGGTCGAAGCACTTGGCGATAGACTTGACGAACTCAACTCACGCTTCTGCTTTTTCTCCCGACTGAAGGAAGGTCAATTTCAGGGTGGGACTGTCATGCTGATAAACTATCATCGGGATCCACGCCGGTGGGATCTTTCCTGCGGGTCACGAGAAGATGCACGGCTCCTCGTACGAGTGTCAATGGTCAGAATTCCCATCATCACAAGGAGGACGTGACACACCAAGCCAGAACTGGCTTGGACTCTGGAAAGCGGTGCAGCCAATCCCAAATCAAAGCCACTGTGGCAAAGAAACTGGAGATGGGACGGGTGGTGAGGCGACCGTCCGTCATGACCAGAATTCTCCGCAGGCTGGTGTTTTTCCAGAAGCGCCGTCTTGGCAGAATCAGCCAAAGAGTTTTTCACCACTGATCCATCCCACTGTCAGTTTTCACAGGTTTATCATCCATCTTCCACTTGTCCCCTGCTGCCAGTCCTGCGGTCGGGGCTGCTGCCAGCTCTGCTATCCCCGCCTCGCCTCCCGCCTTGCGCCGCCGCCATCTTGTCTGCCGACCTTCGTCTTAACATCTCTATTTTCTCATGCAATGGCCATGTCAGTTCTGCTGCCTTGGGCAGAGGTTGTGCTGATGCATGAGTCCACACTCTTCCAGTGTCTCTTTCCTTCCTCCTGTGGACACAGAGCCACCTCTGATCTTCCCTGTGGACAGAGGTGGGGCTTGGGGATAAGTGCAGCCTCTCCTCCCCGCCCTAGATCAGGGCTGGGGCCGCCTAGAGCAGACTTCTCTCCAAGCCACCACTTGTGTCTCCCCTTTGGCATCAACTGCCTGCTGGCCTTTGCCTCCCTCCCATTTCCCATGTCTTCCTTATGTCCCAGAAGGCTCTAGAACATCCTCATTCAGGAAGCCCTGGGGGCCTTCTAAGGTATCTCTCCCAGGGATATCCGGGGATCTGAAACCACTCTGCTGGGGCAGAAGAGGGTCTGAGAGGAAGCACAGGGGCAGTTGGAACATGGGTAATCCTTGTTGAAGAAAGGAAGGGGAGGGTTGAGAGGAGATGGGGGTTGCCTCACAAGAAGAGGTGCTGGGGGCTGGAGAGGTGGCTCAAGGATTAAGCCTCTGCCTTGGAGGCGGAAGGTCCTGAGTTCGGATCCTAGACCCCACGTATAGACGCCGGGCAGAAGCGGGAGTGGCCTGGGTTTCTGGTCCTGGTAGGGCGGAGCCTGTGAATCCCGGGGAGAGTAAACAAGGAGGTGGAGGTGGAGGCGTCCATGGTGGTTCCCAAATTCGCCTGTGGTTCTATACACACACATACATACACACACGTGCACACACGGGAAGACTCTGGGTCTCGACTCCGCTGCAAGGGTCCCTTCCAGTCTGTGCTCCCGGGGGACCATTTCCCAGGCTCCGGCGTGCTCGTGGGCAGCTGGTTCCGAGCCCACAGCTGTTCCTGAGGATCTGGGAGACACACAGGCCCGAGCTAGTGACCACAGGAGAGGGGCCGCCGGGCTTGGGAAGGCTGTCACACCCCAGCAAAGCTGATTTGCCCCAAAGGTCACGTTTAGCACCTTTCTTCTTAATTAGTTCACTTGCGTGGAATGAATGTGTGTGTGTGTGTGTGTGTGTGTGTGTGTGTGTGTGTGCGCGCGCGCAGCACATAGAGGTCAGGAGAACAATCTTGAGTGTTGTTCTTCAATTGCACAATCGGGGTGTCTTCCTGGAACGTTAACACATAGACTAACCGTTTACCGATTTCTGGGGACCCCCTGCCTCCCCCGCTCATCTCCCCATAGACCTAGAGCTTCACGAATGCTTCGTTGATCCAGTCCTTTCCCAGCTCCTTTCTGAGCGACTGCTCAGGTCTGTTTGCTTTGGCCGAAGACCTGCGAGTCCTGGTCCAGTCAGCAGCGTGACTGTCCACTCTGTGGATGGCCACGGCTCCGTCCCCTCCTTTGTGAGGTTTGGGGGGAGCGAGTCTGGTAATGTGTGACGTTACTGCGAACATCCACTATAAAGAGAAGCTATGTGAGGCCGAGGCCGAGACTCAGAAATACGCGTCGTGCAGAGCGAGGGCCTGGGGCCGAGGGAACCACAGTGGTTAAGGTGGTCAGCACTAGGACAGAAGAGAGAGCCTGAAGCCAGAGAGACTAGAGGGGCCGCCACGGACGGCACTGGACGAGAGGGAGCTGGGCGTGGCTGTCTTCTGTACGCCGGCCATGCTGCGGGGTTGCCGCAGCTGTAAGGCAGTGGAGGAAGGACTGCCAGGCACAAGGCAGGCCTCTCTCAAGGTCTCGGGGGGGTGTGGGGGGGTCAGGGATGTAAGATGCGTGGTTGGTTCTGGAATCTCCACACTACAGTCAGGTGCAAGAGCTGCACAGTGGCCTGGCCGTGGCTGTGACTCCTTGTCCTGTCTCAAAGCCACTTCCCCCCTTGCCCAGTACGCATGCCCTGTGCC
The DNA here is from genome assembly GCA_023101885.1 of Typhlomys cinereus. Lineage (NCBI taxonomy): Eukaryota > Metazoa > Chordata > Mammalia > Rodentia > Platacanthomyidae > Typhlomys > Typhlomys cinereus. The sequence goes on along the minus strand of JALPQD010000210.1, from coordinate 1,181,143 downwards.
ACCCTGTTCTCTGAACCTCTCGATGAACTGGTGAGATGTCATCCCTGGTCCTCAGGTGCACTGGACAGAGGGGGGGGGGCTGATGTTGCAGCTTGTCACACCTCCCTCTCCCCCTTGCTCCCTCCCTCTCCCCCTCCCTCTCCCCCTTGCTCCCTCCCTCCCTCCTCCCTCCCTCTCTCCTTCTCTCCTCTCCCCCTTCGTCCTTCTCCTCCTGCCCTCCCTCCCTCCCTCCCTCTCCCCCTTCCTACCGTTTTCCCCCTTCCTCCCTTCCTCCCTCTTTCCCCTTCATCCTCCCCCCATCTCACCAGCTCCCCTCCGCCCCAGTCACGTCTTGTGACTTAGGTGGGTTTGTTACCTGAGCAAACCTGGTCCATACTCTCCTTTTCTTGTGTCCCTTGTCCTCTGCTGTCCACCATGGAATGGCACTTTAGCTGGCCAGATGCCCCTTGATGTTGTACTGACAAACCCTCAGAAGCCTAAGAAAAGCACTTTACGCCTCTTTGTCACAAACTCCCCGGCTCAGCCATCTCACTCTCGGGCAGTTTCAGGCAGGGCCACGCGGGGAAGGTCTTTGATGGTCAACCCCACTGCTGGGATTATCACGGGAACTCCCCGTTCACCTGGACGAACTGGCTCTAATCCCTCACACATAGAAAGTCCCCAAGGCCCCAGCCCTGTGTTTGTGAAAGGATGTGGAGATGAGCTCTGCATTGCGGATACGGTCTACCTTGCGGTCGGCCACAGAATCCACTGGGCTGGGCCCAGAGCAATGAGACGTAAGGACCCAAAGCTCCAGTCGGGTCTGCAGAAACTGGAGCTAAGCAATGAGGAGAAGCCGCTTTCCCCGGGGCTGCCTAGGCCTGTGCTTACCAACCCCGGCAGCCATCTTGGCTCCCCATCTGGAGTCTGCGTCTTCTCGGCCCACTGGCCTCTCAAGGCCCCTGTGTCTGTCAACTCTTTTCTTTCTCTGCTCTTTCAATCCTCTTGGCTCCTCTCCCACTTCATCCCCGGACACGAGAACACAACGTTTTGGCGCGGCATCACCATCAACTGGCTCTCTTGCCCTCATGGAATCCATGCCTGTGAGTTCTGTTCTTTGTCTCCTCTAATAAACTCTGCCTTAACCCTCTGTGTGCTCATCTTTGACTGTCAAACCCAAGAACCCGGACACGTGACCCCTCCCCGCAGCAGCCGCCGCAGCAGAAACGCGAGAGTTGCATGGCTGGCACTTGGCCCAGGGCAGTGTGACGTCAGCGAGGCCTTCGAGACGCCTTGCTTTGGAGCGAAGGCTGCGCGATGTCACCCAGGCCAGCAGGGTTTGCTCTGGCGAGGCAGTGGAAGCTTCCGGAGCCCCAGAGTATCGCTTCCCCTCCTTCTCAATCACAGAGCCTCACAGCTCCATTGGGGGGCCACAGTTGAGGCGGGCGGGTGGGGGGGAAGAGGAGCTTCAATTTCAGCGCGGAAAGACAAAGAGACGGGGCAGGTGGTGGGCAGGCTGTTGGAGAGACCCTGGATGCCCCCCCCCCCCGCTGGAGTCGGCTCCGTGGACACATCTGTTAGGACTCTGCCACACCGCGTGCCTTGGTCACGTGCCGCAGGCCTGTGCGTGTGTGTGTGTGCGTGTGTGCACATGTGCTGCGTGCATGTGTGCGTGTGTGTTTTCCCCCATCCCCTCTGGAAGGCGCAGAACATTTAACTGCGTCCTTACTGAGTGTGGTTCAGATGGAGGAAGGAACATCAGAGGATCCTAGACCTGCGCTCAGCACGACGCAGCGCGTGACCCGCTGAGAACTCGGGGCTCTGTGACGTCATCTTCTGCACACGATTCTTTCTCTTTCCGTTGAGCGGCTGCTGCATCACCCTCCCTGCTAGGGTGGCGCCGTGAAACAAAGTCTTAGGTTCTTAGGCGTGCGGTTCCTTCTCTCTAAACCCCTTATGCAGGCAGCCCAGCCACGCAATGACATGTTTAAAGATGGACCCCTGTTCGGTGATGAGCCTGCGGTAAAGTGCATTCTGGGAACCCATGAGGATTGAGTTAGGGTCTCCCGGAAGCCAAAGAGAAAGTCTGGGTGTGGGGGTGACACGCCCGTGATCTCAGGGGCAGGGAGAAGGGAGGGTCCCAGAGCTGTCGACCCCGCCAGTCCAGCGGAATCAGAGCGTTCCAGGCACAATGAGAGACCCTGCCTCAAAAACAGGCAGACGGGGAAGTGGTTCGGAGGTTAAAGGCCCTTGATGAACAAGCATCAGGACCCAAGTTCGGATCCCCAGATTCCGTGTACAAAGCAGACATAGTAGTGGAAATCCTGGCCTGTCACTGGAGAGTGGGAAGCAGAGACCTGAGAGGTTGAAGCTCATGGACCACCCTGGCTCACACGCCACAAGGGAAGCTGGTCTCAAAGGGCATGAGTTCAAGTCTTCCAAGAAGCTGGGCGTGGCAGCGCTGGCCTGCAATCCCAGCACTGGGGAGGAAGGGCAAGAGGACCCCAGAATTTGGTGGAAAGGTAAAGTGATACCTGAAGGCCGTTCTTTGCCTCCATATGTGTGCATGGTGCATGCACATATGACACACATACACATAACACCACACACACCACACATTCCACATACACGTGCACACACACCATACACCATGCATGCTTACCACACACATCACATATATCACACACAGAACGCATCCACCACACCATACATATACACCTCACACGGATATCATACACACATATTAACTCACCCCTACATACCATACACAAACCACACATATACTCTATATATCATGCATACCACATATCATACCCCCCACATACCAAACACCACACACACACACAAAATCCACATACACCACATACCACCCACCACACATACAAACCACACACACCATACCACACCACACTACATCCAGTCCACATGCCACACCACTTGCGTGCTGAGCTGCAGCCCTGGTGTGGGGTCCTGCAGAGCACAGAGCAGGCACAGGACCGAGAGGAGAAGACAGCACCAGCTTGCGAGTGCGGCGACTTGCCCAGTGTACACAGAGCCGGGACCCCTCCTCAGGAAGATGGGGCAGCGTTGCTGAAAGGGGCAGCGTTGCTGAAAGGGGCAGCGTTGCTGAAAGGGGCAGCGTTCACATCAGGAACGTGCCAGTAGCAGGAGGAACATCTGTGTGCGCCGCAGCGCCTAGACCAGGGAAGGACACCAATATTCTCTCCGTGCTTCCGTGGAGTGTTTCCTCGGTCCACGTTCTTGCCCTTCCCACCAACTGGCCATGGAATCGTGGGCGGGTGATTTGCCTCGTCTGGGGCTGCATCCTCCTCTGGGAATGGGCGGGGCCCGTGTTGTCAGATCCAAGCCAGTACCAACATTTTGTGATGCGCGGTGACCCTGGACCTGCTGCGCGGGAAGAGTTCCCGCCAGCTCTGCTGTAGGGTGTCGCAGAAGCACAGGGGCATGTGGCCACACACACAAACACACAGACACACAAACACACAGACACACAAACACACAGACACACACACATAAACAGACACATACACACACATACGCACTTACATGTACACATAGACATACACACAGACACACATAAACACACACACACACACATACACTGCTCTGTTTGTGTGGTGCTCAGTGGACATGAAGCTGAATTATATGTGTCCACTCAAGTGGGCCAGAGGTGCCCAGATGTTGGTTTACGGTGGATGAGGGGTGTTTTGTGAAACACACCAGCAGTGGTCCTGGGAACCAGGTTCAGCCGCCATCTCCAGGCTGAACTCTGGGCTCACCCACGACTGCTTCTGGGCTCAGGCCTCGGACCCGCACAGGGGTGTCTCCATCGCCCCGCAAGGCCTTCCTCACCGTGTCTGTTCAGGATGGCTCTTCCCACGACAGGCGCGCCATGCTGATGTAGACATTACCTTGGCGTGGTAGCCATGGCAACTGGGAGCAGGACAGCAGAGAGACAGCTCGCTCAGCGCCATGGTAAGGGGCTGATATTCCCTAATGAAGGGGGGGTTCACAGGACCCTTCCTGGGAGTCCAGCTGTCACCCCCTGAGGCCCTGGCCACCAGTGGTCATGGTCATGATGGGGTCTTCAGGAAATAGAGTGCTGACCATAAAGGGGGCTCCTTCCTGCAACTTCTATGGGGTTGCTGTCCTTGATGGAGTCTAGCAGTGATGGTGCTATTTGGGGGTCACCCACGTGTTGGCACCTACCACCCTCCTGTGCCCGGTAAGGCCTGAGAAGCTCATTGGTTTGCTGAGTTGGGCTTTGGTGGAATGGTCACCTTGGCCTGTCCTTGGCGCTTGTTAAAGAGATATGAAGGCTTGTGGATCGAAAAGGAGGGCGAGAGGGAGGGAGGGAGGGAAGGAGGGAAGGAGAGAAGGAAGGGAGGGAGGGAAGGAGAGAGGAACGGAAGGAGGGAGGGACGGAGGGAGGGAGGGAGGGAGGGACGGAGGGAGGGAGGTAGGGAGGGAACCTCTTGGACAGTATGGCCAAGCAAGGTGACACTGAGGTAGATCCGGAGCATTCAGATAAATTCCTCCAAAGCTTCGGAATCTGCAGAGCTCCCCAGAACAAAGGGGGCTTCTGATGTTCGCAGCTTTTTGGAGTATGGTGGGACGTCTCACATCACATAGCAAGGTTTGGCCTGGTGTGCATGCCAGGAATCAGGTGGGCGCTAGGCTGTAAAGGTGTCTCTGGGGCTTGTTCACACGGCAGGCGGGAGGGCCAAGTAAAGAGAGGCTGCAGGGGACGGGTCGGTTCCTGGGAGAGGCAACTGGAGGGTCTGTGGTTTAACAGTGCTCTCTTGGCATAAAGATTCATGTAAGTGTTCACATTTCCCCAAGAAAAGTTAAACACACAGACGGACAGACGGACACACACACACACACACACAGAGATTCTATTCTCTGGTATGCTGACTACTGCCACAAGTATATATATATATATATAGATATATATATATATATATATATATATATATATATAATATATATATATATACACACACACACACAGAGAAAACACACATGAAAGATGCACAGACAGACAGACACACATTCTATTTCTGCTCCCTGCCTAACACTGACTGTCCCACCAGTGTGTCGTCTCCAGGAGGCAGCTGACCTCTCTCTGCCGGCTGAAGTCGTGTGCAGCCCGGGCCGGAGGCTGGACAGTGCCCAAGCGTCCTTTCCCTCTGCTCGCAGACGCGGGGGGGACAGAGTACTGCCCACTCTGCCTAGTGTCCTGGGACAGGGCTCCCGGGTCATCTGTTGACGTTCCTTCCGGCCAGGCGCGCCAGGGACAGGGAGTCAGGCATCCCCAGGAGGCGTGTGGACTCGCTTGAATGGAGTCTCCCAGAGAAAGTCCGGAAGTCCCCTCCAGGATCTGACCTGAATTCTCCTAGCTCCAGGTCTGTGTGCTGTGGCCGAGGATGTACTTATCAGAAGACAAACTGCGCATTCCAACTCCACCGCAAGGTGACCTTCTGTCACACGGCCAGACTCTGTCCTGTGGAGTTGCAATTTCAACAGCCAAAGCGAGTTGGAACCTTGTGCCCTGAAGTTGCTCTTCTCTTAGTGCGCCTGGGGGTGGGGGAGAGATACGGGTGGGGGTGCAGTTTGTGACATCATCCCCAGACATCTTATCTAAATCCTGCCAACGGATGCCTGGTGAAAAGTGAAGCGAAGGCGTAAGCCTCTTAGAAGTATTGTCAAAGCTACATAATCTCCCGCGACATATTTAACCAGCGCGCTCCTCGCAGGGTGGCCCCGCACGCCACGCGTTATCAACGCTCGCCAGACGTGGCTGCGGCCTGCTGAAGCGCAGGTGACTTTGAAACAGAGAAAGTGTCTTTTGTGCCCAGAAGACTGCCGGGCACAGCCCGCTGAACGTCAGAGGAAAAACTGCTATCGCTTCAGACAAATCTTATCTGGGATGTTCGTTTTTTTTTTTTTTTTTTTCTTAAAGAACACTCAGGATCATTCCAGCTCTGCTCGGGAAGGAATCCCGGGCTCTGAGCCTTGTATGCACCCTTGGCTTCCCAGAAGTCTTTGCGCCAGGATCAGACTTCTTGCAGTGCAATCTTGCATTTGCATCTGTCAGTTATGTAGGAAAGGGTGAACCTGACCCTCCCCGGGGGAGCCCGCTGGCCACTCCCCTGTACCTCTAACGAGGTCCCTGCCGGAGGTCCATGTTGACCGCACTAAGTAGATGCGCCTTGGAAGGAAGGATCCAGCTCCCGGAGGGCATGGTGAGGGTGTATCTGCTAGGGGGGGCCACGGCCGACTAGAGCCGGAAGATCGAGCTGCCCTCGGGAGGCATGTGCCAGCGCTGGCGGCTGCGTGTGCCTGTGACCACGGAAGGCTCTGTCACTGCCTTCCCCCGTGAGACTTTAGAACCCCAACCTTAAGAACCCCAACATCAACTCCACGGCCAGGCATGCTGGGCTTTCCTTGGGGTGTCCTGTTTGCTTTTGGCAAAGAAAACATTTTAGAAAATGTGGAGGCAGAGAGCGGAGAGGCAGCGGGGAGAGGAGCGACCCCCAGCGTGGGTGTGTTGGGGTTCGGCCGGACCTCAGCTCCGGGAACCTCAGTCTTGACTCCAGTCAGTCACCTGGGTGGGACTCTACTTCCCAGGGAATTCCATTCATGTGGACACAGGCTGAAGAGATGGGAGGGGGCTGCCTCCTGCTGACTCTAGCCTCTTCTTCCTCTCACCTAGACACAAGCAGAAGTAGGATGAAGCTTCTAAGATTTAATTGTGAAAAGCCATCTGTTCTTCTGGTTTGCAAAGACCAAAACGCTTCCCTTCTGTCTAAACTGCTAAAATTTCAACATGGCCTCCTTGATATTTGAGACTTTTCACTGTTCTAGCTTTGCCACACGGTCACTTTCCGGGATTCCAAGCAGTTTGGCTTCAAGTCTCTGGTCCTGTTGCTTTAAAATAAATGTAAATATTTTCCACTCTTTTATTGCTCAATAATTTTTTATTCTTCAGAGAAAAACAGACCTGTATCTTCAGAACTATATCAGACTCCTCACTCCCCAAAAGACTCACACACACACACACACACACACACACACACACACACACACACACAGCCATAAGGTCTTCCTTATGCAAAACTTAGAAAAAATAAGCAAAATAGTATTTCTCAAAAGAAGAAGTTCTAGCAGCCAGTAATTATATGGACAAATGTTCTACATCTTTAGCCATCAGGGAAATGCAAATCAGGACGCCCACTGAGCTGCCAGGCCACCCCAGGCAGAAAGGCAACCATTAAGAAAACAAAGAGTAATAGATGCTGGGGAGATGTTGGGGAGACAGGCCCCAACACACTGTTGGGGGAATGTAAATGATGCGATTATGGAAATCGGTACCCAGGTTCCTCACAAGGCTAAAAGTAGGATGTTGTATCAACCACCACTGCTGGTATAAAAGGAGGTTGGCAGATGGCTGAGATACTTGTTGCAGAATTAGACACACACAGAATCAATCTAGAAGCTCAGATGGTCAGAAGATGTGGGACACGGGGCAGGCAAGATGGCTCAGAGGGCAAAGGTGTCTGGGTACAAACCTGGCAGCCTGAGTCTGATCCCTGGAGCCCCTATGATGGAAGGAGAGGAAATGTGGTCTAGATACATAGTGGTGCGTTATTCAGCCAGCAAGAAGAACGGAGGTGGGATCTGCAGGAAGAAGAACCGAGTTGGAAATCATCGTGCTAAGTGAACCGAAGGCAAGCTACTCGTGACCTCTTGTATGTGAGAAGAGACAGACTAGTGGCAGAGGAGACTGCTAGAAAGAGGAAGAAGCTAAGGGGAGAGAAGGGGAGCTGGGGGGGGCAACATGATCCGAGTACGTTTATGCATACATGACAATGTCACCATGAATCTCACTTGTGTGCGCGCACCAGTGTTCATGTGTGTGAGACTGTGTGACATGTATGGGCCAGAGGTGACAGTCTGTGTCTTCCTCAGTCACCTCCACTTGATTTTTTTTGCACACGTGGGTGCACGTGGAGAAGAGGGCAGTTGAGCGTGTGTCCCTGTGGGGGTCCGAGGGCGACTTCAGGAATCATCCTGGACGGCTCCACCTCCTTGTTGCTTTGCACTGGTTCCCCACACCTGGCCTTCCAGGTCCAGAATTGCAGCTGCTGCAGTATCTGCCTGGTATTTATGTGGGACCCGGGGATCCAAACTCAGGTTCTTTTACTTTCACGGCAGAAGCTCTAACCCCCGAGTCATTTTCCTCCATGTCAATTTTGAGGCAGGCTTTAATCTGTGAATCAGATGCTGGGCAGTTCTGCGAGGGAGGCTGGCCAGCAAGCTCAGTGACCCTCCTGTTTCTGCCTACCACGTCCGCCCCAGGCTCTGGGATTCTCAATGCCCATGCCCAGGCCCGACTGTATGTGGGCACTGGGTTCAAACCCAAGCCCTCAAGCATGCCCGGCAAGCTCAGACAGAGCCTTCTCTCTAGTTCCAAGGCTCATTACTTTATACAATGACTATGTGCTAATACAAATATTTGGGCTAATTTGACTGTGTCTGACAACAGCAAGCAAAGACTTGGAAATCAGTCCTTTTCTGACATCAAACAATGTAATTGTTACTCAGGAAACAGAACATGATGTGATTGTCCTAGAATCACTTTTGGACACATGAGAGGCATCCAAGAAGCTGCACGTCTGCCTTGTGCTCACGGAATCCAGGCACGCTTAGGGACAGTGAGAATCTGAGACACTGTCACCAGGGTGGGCTGGACACCTGCCTGTCACCTCCCGAGGCTTCCTCCCTCCAGTTAGTGCTAAGAGCCGTGGACATTCCATCCTCGCTGAGCGCTAAGAGCAGTGGGCGTTCATCCTGGCTGAGCGCTAAGAGCTGCAGACGTTCTGTCCTTTCTGCAGGTGCAAGCAAATAATGCAGTCGTTTAAAGGCAGGCAACAGGAGGTGCAGGATGTCTGAGGGCTGAGGGCGGTCACTGAGGACCACAGTCTTAAGCAGTGCTCCTCACCCACATAGCCTCTCACCTCCCCTGCCCCCCATACCCTCCCCCTTTGGGCCTCATCTGCCTTGCTCCACACCCTCCCAGATTCTCTGAATTGGACTTCCAGTCACCTAGCTGTGTGCATCAAGTCATGTTTTTATGTGATGTCATAGGGTCATCTATATTATCATAACTGCCAAAGTTCCCTTTTCTAAAAGCTGAGTAATGTCCTAGTGTGTGCATGTCTGTGCATGTGTGTACATGTATGTGTGTGCAGGAATCCACACACGTTTGTGAAATGCTGCACATTTAAATGCAAGTGTGTGGGGCTGGAGAGGTGGCTCAGGGGTTAAGCCTCTGCCTTGCAGGCGGAAGGTCCTGAGTTCGGATCCTGGACCCCACGTATAGACGCCAGGCGGAAGCGGGGGCAGCCTGCATTTCTGGTCCTGGTAGGGCGGAGCCTGTGAATCCCGGGGCAGAGTAAACAAGGAGGAGGTGGAGGCATCCATGGTGGGTCCCAAATTTGCCCGTGGTTCTACACACACACGCACACACACACAATTGAATAAATAATAAAAAAAATTTAAATGCAAGTGTGCATATGCATGTGCATCTATGTGCACGTGGGTATATATACATAGGCATATGTGAGCATCCCTGGGTTTGTGTGTGAACACATGTGTGCATGCATGTGTGTGCATGTGCATAGTGAGTGCATGATGTATGTTTCCTGTGCCTTTATCTGTCCATCCGCAGACACATGGCACTCGGCTGCTCTGACTGAGGCTGAAGCGAGCACGCGGGTGTAGATGCTGCGGGGACGCCCTCGTCTCCATGTCTTACGACCTGCAGCACCAGGTGGTTCCAGCTTTGGTACTTTGAGGAGCCAAACAGCACTTTCTCCAGCAGTGTGCCAAGCCCGCGAGCCCACCTTTGCCAGCCATGGGCCCCGCTGTGGAAGGTGGCGATCACAGCCATCTGCCAGGAGTGGGGCGTGTCATAGGGGTGTATGATGTGTGCATATGTGCCCATGTGTGCATGCATTCATGTTCATGCATGCACACGTGCGCACGTACATGTGTGTCGATGTGTTTTGTATGTATTTATGTATGTATTTATATGCATGTGTGTCCGTGTGGTGTGCATGTGTAATGCATGTGTATGTAGTGTGTTCTGAGTGCACACACATATATATGTATGCATTTGTGAGTGTGTGTACACATGTTTATGCACATGTGCATGTATGTGTCATATGTGTATTTTTTAAATGTGTGTGTATATATATGTGTGTGTTGTCTGTGTAGTGCATGTGATGTGCATGTGTGTTTTTGTACATGCATATGCATCAGTATGTGTGTATAAGTGTCCATGGGTGTAGTGTGTGTACTTGTGTGTGCATGTGTGGTGTGTATGTGTGCTGTCTAAATAGTGTGTATTGTGTGCATGTGTGTGTGTGTATAAGTGTGGATGTATGAGTGTGTGTGGTGTGTAAATGTTCACAGTGTAGTGTGTGTGTAAATGTTCACAGTGTAGTGTGTGTGTGGTGTGTGTGTAAATGTTCACCGTGTAGTGTGTGTGGTGTGTGTAAATGTTCACAGTGTAGTGTGTGTGGTGTGTGTAAATGTTCACAGTGTAATGTGTGCGTGGTGTGTGTGTAAATGTTCACCGTGTAGTGTGTGTGGTGTGTGTAAATGTTCACAGTGTAGTGTGTGTGTGTAAATGTTCACAGTGTAGTGTGTGTGTGTAAATGTTCACAGTGTAGTGTGTGTGTGTAAATGTTCATAGTGTAGTGTGTGTAAATGTTCACCGTGTAGTGTGTGTAAATGTTCACAGTGTAGTGTGTGTGTGTAAATGTTCATAGTGTAGTGTGTGTAAATGTTCACCGTGTAGTGTGTGTGGTGTGTGTAAATGTTCACAGTGTAGTGTGTGTGTGTAAATGTTCACAGTGTAGTGTGTGTGTGTAAATGTTCATAGTGTGGTGTGTGTAAATGTTCACAGTGTAGTGTGTGTAAATGTTCACCGTGTAGTGTGTGTGGTGTGTGTAAATGTGTATGTCTGTGTATGTGGTATGTGTATTGTGTATTGTGTGTGTGTGTGCGCATGGAGGGAGGGGCCAGCGGTGCGTGTGCTCCTCGTGAGATGCTCGCCTGGTCTTCGAGGCAGGTTTGCTTCCTGCTGGAGTCCACAGAGCAGGCCAGGCCGGCTGGTCAGCAAGCCCGGGGAAATGCCTGTCTCTGTCCCCTAGTGCTGGAAGGACCAGAGCTCTGTCCACTGTTCCAGGAGTGTGTTGTGTGAGCTCTGTGCTCACGTGGTAAGTGCCCAAGTGACTGCGTGGTCTCTCCAGTAACAGCATGGTCTCCCCAGTGACGGCGTGGTCTCCCCGGTGACTGTGTGGTCTCCCCAGTGACGGCGTGGTCTCCCCGGTGACAGCATGGTCTCCCCAGTGACAGCGTGGTCTCTGCGGTGACTGCGTGGTCTCTCCAGTGACTGTGTGGTCTCCCCAGTGACGGCGTGGTCTCCCCGGTGACTGTGTGGTCTCCCCGGTGACTGCTGGTCTCCCCAGTGACGGCGTGGTCTCCCCGGTGACTGCTGGTCTCCCCAGTGACTGTGTGGTCTCCCCAGTGACTGCGTGGTCTCTCCAGTGACTGCGTGGTCTCCCCGGTGACTGTGTGGCCTCCCCGGTGACTGCGTGGTCTCCCCAGTGACTATGTGGTCCCCCCGGTGACTGTGTGGTCTCCCCGGTGGCTGCGCGGTCTCCACAGTGATGGCGTGGTCTCCCAACCCTGTCTTGTGATTTCGATCTGCCCTGATGCTGGAGCTCTGACCCTCCTTCCGAGTCTCACAAACGTCTCTGTCGCTCCTGGCTCAGGGGGATGCTCGGGTCGTTTGCTGCTGAGTGGCAGGAGGTCCACAGCCGTGAGATTCTCGGGACGGCACGATGCCCGGATGGCTTGCTCTTTGGAGCTCTCCTGAGAAGGCTTAGTCGTGCGCCACCCGCCTGTCGCGAGAACATCCACTCCAAATGTTGGCAGGCGGAGGTGCAACGGTCCCCTGCTGCCCCACCCTGCGGGCACGTGCCACCTGGAGCTGCAGCTGAAACCCACACTCTCCAGAACATGGGCAGATCCAGGCCGGGCAGGGCAGTGGGAGGGTCTCCACCCCCGGGGGCGGTTGGCTCCAGGCCCTGCTGGGGACAGCTGTACGGGGTCAGGTGGAGATGTTCCGGTTCCGCAGGGTCAGGGGGCCACTCTTGGAGTCTCGGGGTCTCGGCTGTGAGTGAACACCCTTCTCTCCCTCCCCTTTCCCTCCTCTCATTCTCCCTGCCTCCCCTTTCCCTCCTCTCATTCTCCCTGCCTCCCCTTTCCCTCCTCTCATTCTCTCTCCCTCCCCTTTCCCTCCTCTCATTCTCCCTGCCTCCCCTTTCCCTCCTCTCATTCTCCCTGCCTCCCCTTTCCCTCCTCTCTCTCCCTGACCTTCTTTCTTTGTCTACATCCTTCCTTTTCTCTTTATTTAGCTTTCAGCCATTGCCTCTTAAAGATTTTTAAGTGGCATGCTCCTACAAGCACGCTCTTGCCCACACTTCTGCAAACAGCCCTCTCTAAACTGACAGGGTCATAAAACAAAGACCTGAGAATGGGGGGGTGACTCATTGGGAGGAGGAAGGGGATCAGTGTGCACAGGAGAGACAAGGGAAGGTAACAGGGGTGCGTGTGGGTATGATTGAAATACCTTTGGTACATATTTGATAATGTCATAATGAAATCATCCTTGCAATTAACATAGGCTAATGGAAGCATTAAAAACCAGCAAACGTGAAGGCAAGTCCAAGTCCCGTGTAAGAGACTTGAAAGTTTTGTAAGCAAACAAAGCCAAGGTTCTACAAGGTCAGTGTGGGATTAAGCTTAGCTCGAAGGTGTAGAAGGGGATGCTGTGGTGGCCCACACTTCCAGGTACCTGCTCCTTCCAGCATCCACGGGAAATATGTTTCTCCAGTGTCTCCCACTGTCTCTAAGCGTCTCCATGTGTTGCATCTTTTCTACACTGGGAATGAAGGTGGGTGTGGGGAGTGACACAGGTAAGCTGTGGGTTGGGGTGGGAGGGTCCCGATCATCAAGTGGCCGGCAGAGACACATATCTGGGTCCTAACTGCACCCCGAGGTCTCGCTAATGTGAAACCAACACTCTCACGTCCTACCAACAGCCCCATGGATGTCAGAGGGACCCCACAGGATGGGCTAGTCTCAGAAGGCCTCAGTTTCTCTTTTGACCCCGACGGGGTTTGTCCGGTGAAGTCAGTTCTGCTGCAGGCACAGACTGGCCGGTCTGTCTCCCTCCTGCCCACTCTGACTTGGTCTTCCTCGCCGATGGACACAGTCCATCCAATGCTTCGACGAGAGGCGTAATAAAAACGACTGGCTGAAGTTATGTAGCAATTAAAAGGCGTCAGCTCAACATCTCTTGAAAGTCTAATTAAGAATCGCGAATGAATCGCTCATTCTGGTCATTCTCAGGGCGTCGACACAAGGAGAAAGGCCGCGTGCAGACCCGGCCACGCATCAGCAATTATATTTAATCCTCAGTTGAGTGAATTTTAATCAACAGTGTTATTATAAGCATGCATGCTGGTGGAGTCTGCCCCCCCACGCCAAAAGGGAGGTGTGCTTTATTTATTGGGTCTTGAACCTTATTACTGTTAGCTTCAGATAGACAAAGAAGTAAAGAAAACTTTCTCAATCAGAAAGCCGAGTCGCGAGAAATATCCAGGATGGGTCGGGACAGCGCTACCTCTTGGCAATTAATTGCTGAAAAGTTCCCAGCATGAAGCCGGGCCACCTGCTGGGAGCGCGTTTCACCTGAGCTTTTTTAGAGGAAATACGGCGTGAGCTGAGCAAGCTCGTCTTGGGGGGGGGGTTATGAATCAAGCGCAGCTGTGCCAACAGCTCCAGTCTCGGCTGCAGCCACCGCCAGCCACCCCTACGGCCCCCCACCTGCGGGTCCCAGCACTCCAGCTTCCCCCTACTTGGTTTCCCTTGGGATCACACTGCGGCTCTCCCCGTAAGGACAGTTGTGAAGAATGTGGCACGTGGAGCGCGGGCAGCACACCCTCTCTAGGACACCCGCGTCACTCGGTGCGGACACGGAGCTTTTTCGGGAGCATCAACATGACGCACCTTATTTGCTCACCCCGTGGTGGCCAAACCCTGACTTCTCGCCAGTGTCCTGGGAGGCTGCTGGACGTTCTTGGGGTTCAGCTGCGTATTTACTCAGCACTCAGGAGCTTCACCTCTTTTCTAAGCGACCACCCCCTGCCCACCCGTGAGCTCAAGCTTTGCTGGGGCCCGGGTGCTGCTGCGGCTCCGAGCCCCGGGCTGCTCCCAGGTGAACTCCCTGCTGCTGTGCAGCAAGAGGCCCCGAGTTGGTCCTTGGTGTCACATGAAACCCAGGCCTGGTCATGCACGTCTGAGACCCGGAGCAGGGGAGGAAGAGACACAGGGACAAGGGGTCCCCGGGCTGGCGGCCTCTAGGATGTGACAGACTCTAGCTCAAAGAGTGAGGGGATGAGGGAGAGGCCCACATGGATGGCTAGCCTGCGCAGATGTGTGTGTGCACCTGTGTGTGCATACACACCACACATACACCATACACAAATACACCACACACATGTGCACACAAACACACCACATGCATACATACCACACGACACACACTACACGCATGCTCACAGATGTGTGTGTGTGCATCTGCAGGTGCACACGCACCACACCACACATACACCATGCACAAATACATCACATACGTGTGCACACACCACATGCACACACACCACACCACACACACTACATACACCCCCCAGATGTGTTCACATACACACCACACCACACATACACCATTCACACACATATATCACACACTCACCACACCATGCATACCACATGCATGCTCACAGATGTGCACTTGTGTGTGCACACATACCACATGACACACAAACATACCACACACAGGCACACGTAAGAACACACCACAAGCATACAGATGTGCCTGTGTATTTCTGTGTCCGTACATATCACACCACATATATACACATCACACACATGCACAGATGTGTGTACATAGACACGCCACACACATGCGTACCACACAAATGCACACATGGAAATACAGCACGCACATCATACCATAAGCACACACATATGACACCACATATACACAGCACATACATCATGTACACAGACACCATGTATGTGGACATGAACACACCACACAATGGGTCACACAATATCACACATACACACACCATACACAAGCTCATAGATCTGCCCGGGGACCTTGTGTGCACACACATCACATCACACATAAACATACCACACACGTGTACACACACAAACATACACACAATACGCCATAAAACACACACACACCATACAATACCACACACATATATCATACCACACACATATATCACACCACACACACACCACCATACACATGCACATGTACACACACCACATGAACACATACCACACACACACACACACACACACACACACACACACACACACACAAAGTCGCAGCCACAGGAGGTCCAGTGCCCATGTCCAGCTTGAGTTCCACCTCGCTGTCCATCGTGCCCACTGAAGATATAGGCCAACGCCTTACCCACTGACTGCCACAGACAGCTCTCATTGGTCCTTCGAGTCTCCACTGGCTAAAGACCACTGCGCCCACCACACTGCCTAAAGTCCAGCAGTTCTCTTGCTGCCACCATGGGCATCTTTGCGCAGATCCAGAGCCCCCTGCCTCTTGGTGCAGATGGCACCCATAGGCTGATGCGATGGGGACAGAGACCTGTATCAGCCAGTGTGTGAACTCGTGTCCAGCCATTGGAACTATGCGTCCCTCAGCGCGAGGCAGCCCCAGCTCGATGGAATCATGACCCAGCTGAGCTTCTGTGGTCACAGCCTGGCCCCTCTTAAGTACCAGGCTGTACCGCCTGCTGGATACTGTCTTATAGTCAGGACGCTTTGAATGTAAGACGCTGGCACTCCTGGGTGACATGTCAAGCCACAGAGAGTGCATTGTCAGTGCAGGGGCTAGCCTCTGGCATGCACTGGGGATAGCCTGTGATACGGTGCAGTCACAGGAGGGGCTAGCCTCTGGCATGCACTGTGGATAGCCTGTGATACGGTGCAGTCACAGGAGGGGCTAGCCTCTGGCATGCACTGGGGCTAGCCTGTGATACAGTGCAGTCACAGGAGGGGCTAGCCTCTGGCATGCACTGGGGCTAGCCTGTGATACGGTGCAGTCACAGGAGGGGCTAGCCTCTGGCATGCACTGGGGATAGCCTGTGCTGTGGTGCAGTCACAGGAGGGGCTAGCCTCTGGCATGCACTGGGACTAGCTTGTGATATGGTGCAGTCACAGGAGGGGCTAGCCTCTGGCATGCACTGGGGCTAGCCTGTGATACGGTGCAGTCACAGGAGGGGCTAGCCTCTGACATGCACTGGGGATAGCCTGTGATATGGTGCAGTCACAGGAGGGGCTAGCCTCTGACATACACTGGGGATAGCCTGTGCTGTGGTGCAGTCACAGGAGGGGCTAGCCTCTGACATGCACTGGGGCTAGCCTGTGATATGGTGCAGTCACAGGAGGGATTAGCCTCTGACATGCACTGGGGGTAGCCTATGCTATGGTGCAGTCACAGGAGGGGCTAGCCTCTGACATGCACTGGGGATAGCCTATGATATGGTGCAGTCACAGGAGGGGCTAGCCTCTGACATACACTGGGGATAGCCTGTGCTGTGGTGCAGTCACAGGAGGGGCTAGCCTCTGACATGCACTGGGGCTAGCCTGTGATATGGTGCAGTCACAGGAGGGATTAGCCTGTGACATGCACTGGGGGTAGCCTGTGCTATGGTGCAGTCACAGGAGGGGCTAGCCTCTGACATGCACTGGGGGTAGCCTGTGATATGGTGCAGTCACAGGAGGGATTAGCCTCTGACATGCACTGGGGGTAGCCTATGCTGTGGTGCAGTCCCAGCTCCGAGCCTATGTTCTGTCCTACAAATGCCCGTGTCCACCCAGGCTGCCCACTGTGATCTGGAGGCTGTGTTGTCTCCTTGGTCCCTGTCAGGGATGCAGTCTAGGAGGCGACACTGTCTAGGACAGAGAGTGGACAGCTAGAGAGATGCTCGGGGTGTCCATCGCCCACTGGATGTCTGTTCCCCCAGCTGCAAAGGGTTCAGGTGGGCCGGAGGTCCTGACTGGAAAGGGTGAGGCGTGAGTCAATGGATTCATACACGAGACAGAGCAGCCGAGATGGTCTCTGCCGGTCTCTGCCGGTCTCTGCCATCTCACCGCGTGAGACAGTCTCTTTCTCTCTTCTCAGCCGTGTTGCCAAGATGCCAGATCAGACTTCACTTCTCCTTCATCTCCTGCCATTTCCTTACTTCTAACCTTGTGATCTGCGGTGTCTCCATTCCAAAATCCACACATGCTGTGTGTGTGTGTGTGTGCGTGTGTGTGTGTGGTGAGAGAGAGAGAGAGAGAGACAGAGAGAGAGAGAGACAGAGAGAGAGAGAGAGACAGAGAGAGAGAGAGAGACAGAGAGAGACAGAGAGACAGAGAGGGAGAGACAGAGACAGAGATGAGAGAGAGAGAGAGAGAGAGAGAGAGAGAGAGAACATATGTATAAAAGGGCACTGAATGTGTGTCCCTGTGGAGGCCAAAGGTGCCACTGGGAATCATCCTGGACTGTTCTCCCTCCTTATTGCTTTGCTCGGGGGTTTCCCAGGCTCCGCCTTCCAGGGCCAGAGGTGCAGCCCACTGCCATTTTTGCCTGGCATCTTATATGGGATGTGGGGGGCTGAACTCAGGTCCTTTTGCTTTTCAGGCCAAGACTAACCCCTGCTCCATCTCCTCAATACCCCCACATCTTGAGGAGGCAGGGGCTGGTTCTGTGGATCTCTGCTCCCCACATCTTGGTCACTGTGGCACGCGCCCCATTGGACCTGACTGGGTAGATAACCCCCAAGTGCCAAGAATTCTCTTCTCCGTGGATTCTCTCCAGTTCCCCAGACCACCAGCTGGCCAGGGACCCGGGAGAGCGACAGGAACCTGCATTTACAAAGAAACAGAGACCATGCCTGGCGGGCCCCTCAGGAGCGTCTGGAGTCAGTGGGTCCTGGGGCGGCCATTGGTGCACCAGCCATAGGAGATGGTTAATAGGCTCTGCAGGCATGGAAGGTGGAAAGTTCTGGAAGCCAAAGGCCGTGTGTTCCGTGTCTCTCCGACTGATTATTCATCTCTTGGGCCCCAGCTGCAGGAACACAGGGTGCTGTTCAGCCCCCACGCCCAATCAATCACTTATTCATACAGCTGGAAGATTATAGCTGCTCATTCGCCACTTCCAGACCAACTTGTCATGGTGCGTCCCAGGGGAGGAACTGGCATGGCTGCGTCAAAGCCTCCCGGCTCCTTTCTCCATGGCAACAAAGCCAGGAGCCCTGCTGCCAGGCGCCGGCTCGTGCCCACCCACCTTCAGGAGTGGCAGGCGTGGGGCGGGCAGGGGGTCTTCATCAGCCCCATCGTGCCTCCCAGCCAAAGCTCGGGGTACTGGCTGATGAATGGCTGATGAATGGGTACTGGCTGTTTGAAACCGGCAGGGCTCATGCGCCAAGTGCCTGCCGCTCATCGACCAGACCCTCTTGCCCTTTCTGGATGATAAGATTCAATCTGTGGCCTGTTGGTTTGGAGCCTGTTGGTGGCAAGATCTCATCTACCCGCAAGTTTTATGGCTCCAACTGGCGTTTGCAGTCCGCATTAGCAGGCGGCAGAGGATCGCACGGTGGGGGGCTGGCTGCGGGCGGGGGGGGGGGGGCAGAGTGCACCTGCTTCGTGCCCAGCTGGGGGTGCGTTAGAGTGGCTGTGGGAGGAGGCTATGTACACAGCTGGCCCCCGACTCTCATGGTGCTGGAGGGGGTCTCGGCAGGGACTTGGGTTGCTCAACAAAGCAACCAGACGTCCACCTGCTGAGACCAGGTGAGCAGACATCTCTGACACCTTCGAACCAAGAAAACAAACACTCTTGGTTGGCGTTCCAAGGAGATGTCCCTAATAGAGAGGTGGAACAAGCTGTGGCATCCAAGGGCTGTGTCTGTATCAGCCCCCGAGGCTGCAGCCCCCCTCTACAGAGCAGACAGAGATGGACTCTCTTCCGAGGGCATCTCCTGAGGAGTGTGAGTGTTGGGGGTTCAATAGAACCTTTGCAGGTGCCAAGTTCTGCTCTCAATCCAAACCCATCCAGCATTTGCTGTAGATGCAGCAGCTGGCCCTGTACGGAGCAGAAACACATCTCTGGGAATTCATTTCAGTCCATTTGGAAAAAACCTCATTCTTCCAGTGGAAGGTGACTGCCACCCCCCAAGCCCCGGAGCTGGTTGGGACTCAACCGGGAACAGCCATCGCCACAGGAGGTTGGCAGTGTCCTGGCGCCTTCCTCGTCGATCCATTATTAATCACCGTAAATCTGGAATAATCTCTACAAACATATTTTGCTCCCTACAAATATATTTGTGCCAACTTTCTCTAATAAATCTTGTGTCAGGCGGGCTATTGTCTCTCTTCGCACTGTGTCTCCCAGCTGAAATATTTAAACAATATATGGGCGATAATAAAAGCCGCTCTCCACAGTCACTTTGGTTTTAGGAAAACAGGCTCCGATAGGTAGTGGATTTATTACCTACAGAGCGGCCCATTTGAGGCTGGATTGTTTTTTCTCCTCCCAGTGGTTTTTTTTCCCCCAGCCTTAAAAATCATTGGAGAAACCCATGTGTGTCCCTCGTTTTATGCAAAGAGGGCAAGACATTTTTCTTTCTAATGAGAACGGCTATAAAACACCCTCAGGAAGAAAAAAATAAAAATGAGCCGGTGCTAACATGCCTCAGTCCGGGTCCCCTGTGGGCGTCTCCCAAGACTTTGCCCTCCACCTGCCGACCCTGCAGACTGTCCTTCCCTGGCAACCCACCCCCCAACCCCAACCCCTGGTGCCTCTGAATCTTTGCTGTCCACCTTGCAGGTGATGGAGGTGGGACGGAAGCTGTGGGGACAGAGAATGGATCACTGACGACCTATTTGGGGCTCAGAAGAAACACTGGGAATCATCCCCGAGACCTGTTAGTCTGAGTTTCAAAAGATACCACCTTAGACAGCCTGGTCCCCGCAGTTGTTTCTCAGAATCAAACCCCCCTCAAAGAATGTTTTATTACAGAGGATTATGCCCTGCGTAGGTCCAGCACGGAGCTAGGTGAGGAGGAAATGGAAAGTGGAGTGGCTGAGCTGCTGACAGGCAGTGGGGGGATGGGTGGAAAAAAGGCCCACCCCACCCGGTTACATCACAGTGGGAGGGGGGAGGCAAGATGGACGGGCTAACCCTCCAGGGATCCCCAAGCAGGTGGCCGGTGTGTTGTATGTGTGAAATCCTAGTGGTCATTAGCGGCCATTAGCACATTGATTGGAGCATGCATCTCAGAGGTGGAAGGAGTGCTGGGTAGAGCGAGGGCTGAGCAGCTGGAAGGTGCTGGAAGGTAGGGTGTGGTCTTCCTTTCCCTAGCTCCATAGAGGGTATCAGAACTGGCTGCCCAGAGAGCGCCCACGAGGAATCACGTTTGGGGGGGGACACGAACCGCTTCATGGTTTTGCATCCCAGCTGTGCGCCCCCGAGGGTGGAGGACTTGAGGTCTGTGAATGGCAGTTGCTGCTGAGAGCGACTCAAGTGACGCTTGTCTTGGAGAAGCTGCAGCCACTTGGGAAAGTCAGCAGAGCAGAGGGCTTGGCCATTAAGGGGCTTGCTGCCAAGCATGAGGACCTGAGTTCGAATCCTCCCAGGAACATAGAAGCTGGGCGTGGCGGTGTACATCTGCCAGCCCAACACCAGGTCCCGAGGCAGAGACAAGAGAGCTCCAGGGTCCTGGCAGGTGGATTCCAGATTCTGTGAGAGACCCTGTCTCAAGAAATAGAGTGGCAGATGATAGAGGAAGTCACCAACACTGACCTCTGACCTCCATATGCATGCACACGAATACACCACACACATAGACATGCATGGACTCACGCACACATATACACCACACATAGACATGCATGGACTCACGCACACATATACACCACACATAGACATGCATGGATGTGCCACTATCGATTCAGGGAGGCCCTAGCCCGGCTCCCGAATCCAGGAGGTCCAGCTGCGGACAAGCCCGAACACGTATGGACACGCCCCGGACATGTCCCAACAGAGAACCAGGCAGGCGGAGGGATGAACAACCGATGGGAAGCGGCCATCTAACCTGCCTCTGCAATGGACACCTAGTAAACAGCTAAATGATTAGTGGCTGTCCCCCCCCAACCCCGTCTCCCCCGGAGCGGAGAGATAGCAACACCTGATTGGACCCCTGACCCTATATAAGCCCAAACACTTCCTTAAATAAAATGAGTCTGCGGCAGCTCATCTCTGCTCACTTCTCCTCTGACTCCCGGAGTCTGTGGTGATTCCGCGCCGCTCACCCCCTCACCTCGAGCCTCGAGGCTCCTGCCGACTTTGCCCCTCCTTTCCCCGGCTGGCCTGGTGGGGATTCGACAGCACATGGACACATGCACACATATACACATGTATGCACATGTGCATAGCACACACATAGACATACGTAGACACATGCACAGGGTCACACACCAACATACACAGACACATGTACAGATAGAAACACAAGGAGACACCAGCATGCACAGACACACACACTAACATAGACAAGAGCATAGAGACACTGACGTACACAGGCACATGCGCAGATACACGCAGACACCCGCAGAAACACAAACAGGCACACACACGGACATGTGCACAGATACAAACACACACAGAGACACAGACACATGCAAATACACACAAGCACATTCACAGATATACACAGACACATGCAGACACAGGTATACACAGATGCACACACACAGAACACGCAGATGCACATGCGCACATAGACATCACACACTCAGTAGGCTGCATGGCGCCTGCCTCAGGGTGGCATCGTCTCATGTAACTGCTTCTGCTGGCATGTTGGTCTGGGCTTTGTTCAGAGCTGGCTGCACCGCAGGTTCATATCGCAGAACCAGAGGCTGAACGTGAAATGGGTCTTCAGTCTGTGACCACAGACCACAGTGCTGCGATTTCCACTGGGGGTGACCGTGGCTCAGAGCAGAGGAAAGTGCCCAGCCCCTGGCATGGACCCAGAGGAAGGTGCCCAGCCCCTGGCACTGATCCACAGGAAGGTACCCAGCCCCTGGCACAAAACCAGCTGCAGTGCCATGAGGGGCTGAGCTGTCTCAGCAAGATCTCCCAGTGCTGCCAGCCCCCAGGGAGCCAGGACTGCACTTGAGGGGTCTTTATGGACAAAATCAGGACCTGAGCTCTCCAGAAACTTCTGGAAGAACTCTGCTCTTGGTAGTGGGCCCAGGTGAATGAAAGGTCTGCACAGAAGGCTTACCTTGGAGCGGGACTTCTCAGGGGAGGGGCTTGTCTAAGGGGAGGAGCTTTATAGAGGGTGGGGCTTCTCAGGGGGAGAGGCTTGTCTAGGGGAGGAGCTTTTTAGAGGGAGGGGCTTGCCTAAGAGGAGCGGCTTGTCAGGAGGGAGGGCTTGCCCAGGGGAGGGGCTTCTCAGGGGGAGGGGCTCATTTAGGGGAGGGGCTTGTCCAGAGGGGTTCTGCTTTGGAAGAGGGGCTTTCCTTGAAGGAGGGTCTTTCCTTGAAGGGGGGCTTGCCTTGAGTGCCCCCAGCAAGCCCTTTGGAATTCTGGGCTCAGGGAGGCTTCTGAGATCAGGGGAGGCGGCTGTGGGAAGGTCCTGATGAGAACACACGCTCGGGGCGCCCCGGGAGAGAGACCCGCAGGTTGCGCAGCTCAGCCGGCAGCTGCGGGAGGAACGGAAGCCAGCAAAGGCTCCGCCCCTGCTTGTGGCGGAGAGTGGATGTGAGACCTGGAGCAGGTCTGCAGCGGTTCTCCTCCCCCGTGGCACGCCGCTGCGTCCAGGGACGACAATCAGTCCCAGGACCATGGTGCCTTGGGCTCCCCGCGTAAACTGCCGAGGGTCGTGGACCTCACACTGGCCCGGTGGGCATCCCCCTCTGGTCATCCTCAGACCTTCCCTGAAGCCGTCCTGAGTCCCCTGCAAGTCACTTTCTGTCCGGGCGCTGCCCCGCCTCCCTTCTTGGCTCCGATCACGTCGGAGTCCCATCTTCTGTGTACCCCGCACCCCCCACGCCCACCCCCGCCCCGTGGGCCTCCTCGAGTCTCAGCTGCTGTCAGCACGTGCAAGTTGGGTTCCGATGCAGATTAATGGCCCACAGTTGCTCGCCTGATGACTTCAAATCGGCTGATTGAGAAATAAGCTATTAATCGCTGTCGCCTACTGGGCTAACATCATCTCTGCGGCGGGGAGCTCAGCGCCTGCCGCTCTGAGCGCTGAGAACATGCTGGAGAGAGAACAGGCGGCATGTTGCTGGAGGTTCCCCCAGGGAGCGTGTCCCGCAGCTCCTAGCTGCTCCTCCCTCCTCCCTCTCCCTCCTCCCTCTCCGTCCTCCCTCTCCCTCCTCCCTCTCCCTCCTCCCTCCTCCCTCTCCCTCCTCCCTCTCTCTCCTCCCTCTTCCCTCCCTCCTTTCTTTCCTTCTTTCTTTCTTTCCTTCTTTCCTTCTTTCTTTCTTCGTGTGTGTGTGTGTGTGTGTGTGTGTTTGCACACATAGAAGAAGGCAGTGTATGTTCCTGTGGAAGGCCAAATGTGATCTTGGGAATCATGCTGGATTGCTCTACTTCCTTATTGCTTTGCTCTGGGGTTTCCTAGACCCCGCCTTCCAGGTCAGAAGTACAGCACGTCCACTTTATTCCATCCGGCATTTTTTACCCGGGATCTGGGAATCTGACCTTGGATCCTTCTGCTTCTGAGGCAAAAAGCTTTAACCCCTGAGCCATTTCTCCAGCCCCTGCGCCCAGCAGGCCCTTCCTAATTCTCATGGCTCTCTCTCCATGCTTTCCACACACAGCTCGGGGCTGTAGCCAGGGATCTGTAGCCAGTTCTAATGTCAGAGGGATCTAGATTCCAATCTGAACTCCCGTATCTGGCCAGCCATCACCCCCATGTTGGCACAGTCCTGTTGGCCCTGTTGTGTGTGCATGGGGAGTACTGCTCCATCTCTTCTGGGAGCTGCTGGAGGAGGTGTGGGAAGCTCATTCTACAATAATACCTGGCAAATACAGCCTAAGCGAGGAAGATGTATTTCGGCCTCGAGTTTATGGTGGGAAGACGTGGCGGCAGCACAGGAAGTGGCTGGTGATGGCATTTAGTCTGGAAGCAGAGCGCAATGAGTGTCACTCCCCAGCATGTCTTGCGGTTGGACAGTCCCGGATCCCAGCCCAAGGAACACCCCCATTTGCGGCGTGTCCCCTGACCTCAGTTGGCCTACTCAAGAAACACCCTCCCAGATACACCCAAGATTTGTCGCCCATGTTCTCTGTCCCATTGAGCCCCACGGTTCCCCAGCACAGCTTCTTGCCCCGAGCTGCTCCATGGTTTGCGTGTCTTAGAAGGACCCGCCCTCCCTGTCCTGCCTCCAATGAGGGTGGTCTTGGATCCCAGGGTGGGCTGGGCTCCCTCGCCAGTTGTGGCTTCTTCAATGTTGCTTCTTCCTTCCTTCCTTCTCTCCATGAGATGCCTGTGTGCTCTTCTTCCTCCAGGCACCAGGATGTGGTTCTTAGGACCTGAACTCCAGGTGTGAGGTGGGGTGGGTTGTGGAGTTCTGAACGGGGTCAGCTGTCCATAGAGGCCAGTGCCCAGTACAGCCAAGGGGTCAACGAGCTGCCCCGGGGTCCACAGTGCGGAGGAGGAAGCAAAGAGCTCAGGGAGGGGCCCATGTGGAAAACTAGGGGTGTCTAGGGCTGAGAGAGCTGTGGGTCAGTTTGAGGGGGTCAGAGCTGTGGGTCAGTTGGAGGGGTGCTTCGTTCTAACACAGATCTCCATTTCTCTGTCATATCCCTCTCATCTAAGAGGCAAGGCTGGGAAATTTAACCCATCTGTCCGTCCTTCCACTGTCTGCCCACCACCCACCCACCTGATTCCTCTCTCTCCGTGAATCCATCTCTGATCCATCTCTTCTCCTCCAGTATGACAACTACCCATCCATTTGTGCATCTGCTTCTCCACGTGCATGAGCTTCGTTTATCATGGCTGTGGCTTCATGAGGGGCTTATTCTGGTTCACAGCGCGAGCTTACAGTTTGTCACAGTGAGGAAGGGATAGCACAGGGGAGGTCAGGCGGCTGGACGCCGGGTGTTCATGGTCAGGCAGTGGAGAGAGATGAATTCTGGTCCTCAGCGCTCTCTCTCTCGCTCTCTTTTTCTCTTTCTCCCCACGACACGACACGGTGCTGGCCAACTGTCCCCGTGTCCACATTCAGGATGGGTCTTCCCACCACAGCTAGATCTCTCTAGGAACATCAAGGTAAGCCCTGTCAAATTGACAACCAAGATTAATCATCATATCCCCCATCTCCCAGCCCATCCACTCACTTATGCACCCTCACTCGTCTATCCACCCATCCTCCCACCCACCCATCTACCCATCACATATTCATCATCCATCCATCCACCGACCCACCCACCCATCTATTTACTGTCCATCCACCCATTTGCCAACCTATGAACCTGTCATCCATCCACTCATCCACTCATCTGTCAATCATCTCTCTATCCATTCACCTATCCTTCCATCCATCTTTCCTTCCTTCTTTCTTTCCATCCATCTATTTGTCCATCCATCATCCCTTTCATCTATCCATCCACCCATCATCCATCCATCATACCTTTCATCCATCTATCCACCCATCATCTATCCATCCACCCATCATCTATCCATCATCTATCTACCCACCCATCATCTATCCACTCATCATCTATCTATCCATCATCTATCTACCTACCCATCTATCTACCCATCATCTATCTATCCACCCATCATCCATCCATCCATCCACCCATCATCCATCCATCCACCCATCTATCCACCCATCATCTATCCATCACCCATCACCCATCATCTATCTATCCACCCATCATCTATCCATCACCCATCACCCATCATCTATCTATCCACCCATCATCTATCCATCACCCATCACCCATCATCTATCCACCCATCATCTATCCATCATCTGTCTACCCACCCATCTATCCACCCATCATCTATCCATCACCCATCATCTATCTATCCACCCATCATCTATCCATCACCCATCACCCATCATCTATCCACCCATCATCTATCCATCATCTGTCTACCCACCCATCTATCCACCCATCATCTATCCATCACCCATCATCTATCTATCCACCCATCATCTATCCATCATCTGTCTACCCACCCATCTATCCACCCATCATCTATCTATCCACCTATCATCCATCCATCCACCCATCCATCCACCCATCATCTATCCATCACCCATCATCTATCTATCCACCCATCAATCGTCCATCCACCCATCGATCCATCCATCCACCCATCTATCCACCCATCATTTATCCATCCACCCATCATCCATCCATCCACCCATCCATCCACCCATCATCTATCCATCATCCATCCATCCACCCATCATCTATCTATCCACCCATCATCTATCCACCCATCATCCATCCATCCACCCATCATCTATCTATCCACCCATCATCTATCCACCCATCATCCATCCATCCACCCATCATCTATCCACCCATCATCCATCCATCCACCCATCATCCATCCATCCACCCATCCATCCACCCATCATCCATCCATCCACCCATCATCTATCCACCCATTATCCATCCATCCACCCATCATCTATCCACCCATCATCCATCCATCCACCCATCATCCATCCATCCACCCATCCATCCACCCATCATCCATCCATCCTCCATTCCTCCATCCCTCCATGGACTCACCTTCCATCCTTTCATCCATCCATGCTTCCACTTCAACAGGACGGACGGGACATACCCTACGGCAGATATTATACCCTGTAGTTTACAGCCCAGAACACGAGGCCAAGGAACGGGAACGCAAAGCTACTCAGCCGTCGAGAGCCGCGATGGAAGCCCCGAGGCCGGGTCCAGGTTTCTGTGACATTTGTCGTGGTTCTTGGGCCCCCCTCTCCTGCCACTGCAGCATGCTGCCCTCCGCTCCGCTGTTTCCTTTGCTCCTGTTCCCCATAAAGATGAGGTGTGTGCTCTGCATGGTACTGGTCCGTCCCTCCCTCCGTCCCTCCCTCCGTCCCTCCTTCCTTCTCTCCTTCCTCCCTTTCCTCTTCCATCTTCTAGGACGTGGGAAGCACAGGTTTCTCAGGTCGGGCCTGGCTAAGTGGCTCTGGGCTGGCAGGGATGTGGACGAGCCGCTGTTCTGCAGAGCAGGCGCCGCCGGCTTCACGCCGCGGGGGCACAGCGGCGGGAGCTGCTATTGATTCCGCGCGGCCATTTGTTCCCAGAAAGGAGGGCGCTGGCATTCGACAGAGGGCACGCTGTGTGTTTATTCCATTCGGAACCGACACAAACACGTTCTTGGCTCAGGAAGATGGCTCGGCTGGGCGTCTTCTGGTCGTCCTGTCCTTGGTGACAAAGGTGTCACTGCTGAGAAACTCGCTGTCCCCAGATGCCCCGGGAAGACGGGGCTACATCATGCTGAACGTGGCCTGCAAGACGCTGCAGCCTTCGGGAGGGGGCGGCCCAGGGAACTGCTGGGGGAACACAGGGAGGGGCGTGGCTGAGGTCCTCTTCCAGATGGGGCTCTCCCTGGTGCATGGGAAGACTTTGAAAAATGCTATCAGGGTGGAAGAGAGAAGCAGGAGCAGGCAGCTTGACTAAGGTGGTCTCACTTCCTACTGTGTGTGGAGGGTCCTGTGGGCTGGATGCCCATCATGGTCCCAGGAGCCCCTCGCAGCCCCTCCCCACATCTGATGGACTCTCTCCTTCCCCCAGATTCTCCAAGAGTGCTGGTGTGTATCCAGTGTCAGCGGACTATCCCCAAGCTCTGCGTCATGAACCCTCTTCAATTTGCTCTGCCCGCAGCAGACCCCAGCCCCCAGCCCCCTCTGCCCGCAGTGTACCCCAGCCTCCAGCCCCCTCTGCCTGCGGCGTACCCCAGCTTCCAGCCCCCTCTGCCCACAGATTACCCCACTTGCAGCCCCCTCTACCCACAGCAGACCCCAGCCTCCAGCCCCCTCTATCCTCAGCAGACCTCGACCTCCAGCCCCGCCCTGACCCTGAAGCTGTGGCTTTGTCTCTAGTGCAGGGAAAACCAGGGGAGGCATTCTGCTGACGCAGCGCATCCACCTCAAGCCTGGCACGTGCTGCAGATCCTTACGGTGGCTTCATGCTGCCCACCCCCGCCCCGCAGGACCCCGGGATTATGGGAGGAGGAATCCTACTCCCATGGATGTGGCTCATGGGCCTGGGGACCCTAAGAGACAGAAGTCATGAGAGGGCTGATCAGGGCAAGATGGAGCCGGGGCAGATTCAGGGCATGAAAGAGACAGAGCCCGAGGGGTTCTCCATCAGCAGCCTGGAAGCTGGGAGGCCACGAGGGGCATGTGGAGGGACCATGTTGGGGGACCACGTGGGGCCACATGCAGAGGCCACATGGATGAATCGCTTTTCTAATTGCACCTGGGTGTCTGATCCCCAGGCCTGTTCTCGGCATCGAGAAGGAGCTGCTACTGACTCCGAGGCCCTGTATCTTTGATTTAGCGAAGGGGAAAGTGCGTGTGGCGGTGAATACTCCATGGACAGACACTGGGTGGAAGTAGGAAGTGTGCTGGAGAGAAGCCTTGTCCAGTCAGGACTTACAGGGATGAAGATGGCCCGGGAGCTCCGGGGAAAGACGGTTCTAGGTAGAGGGGACAGCACGTGCAGAGGCCGCGTGGCGGGAACGTGGCTGGCAGTTTTGAGAGGCAGCAAAAGAGGCCTGTGTCCCCTTAGTGTGCCCAAGGTCATGTGAAGAAAAGACAGGAGTTGGAGGGGCAACGGGAAGTAGGCCGACTGGACCACGTGGGTCGTTGGAACTTTAGCTTTTGTTGGAAAAGCCGAGAAGCTTCTAGAAGGAGTTGGCAGTGAAGTGGCGTGCCTGTCCTCATATTTGCCTCCTCTGACCCACAGAGCACTCTCCTCCCCGCACTTACCGCTTACTCCTTGCGAATTATTTATGCCTGCCTGGTGTCTGCCCTCGGAGCACACGGCTCTTGGAGGACAGATTTATGTCTCATCCATTCTGCACACCAAGCATGCCAGGGTTCTGCAGCGTGCTCAGGAGGCTGCAGAATGCACAATAACAGCCACACACCGTGCCGGAAGCTGCCGTCCCCGCTTCTCCCCCTCCAGATCTTTCGCAAGGCTGCGCCCGAGTGGGGGCCGCCGGCCGACTGAGGAACTCAGATTAAAGAAAACATACATGCTCGGCCATGCTCCCCAAGGGCGCTCTTCTTCCAAGAGAGAACTGGCATCCCTTAGCTTCCCCAAGACGGGAGTCAGGACAGCAGCGATAGGCTGGCTGGGGACCCTGCAGCCTCTAGCGGGGGGCGGGGGTTGCAGGCTTCTCCTTTTGGTGGAGTTTGCTTGGGGAAGACTTCAGAATCTCCTGGATCTGAACTGGACATAGGGTGGGTTGTGACCGGCGGCTGTGTTGTGTGCATCACATAGTTACCACTGGCGTCTGGTGCACGAATCACTCAACTGCCATTAACATCCAGTGTGTGCATCGCACGGCCACTGTCAGCATCCAGTGTGCGTATCACAGAGCTGCTGTATTGGTTGTGCTTATGTTCTGCTGTGTGAGAGGACACCCAAAGTCAAACAACTTCAGGGAGAAGGGGAGATTTATTCAGCTCATGGTCCCAGGGGGGAGATGCAGTCTTCCATGGCGGATACCGCATGGCTGGAGACAGGCTAAGTCACTGCAGGCATCTTAGAGGCTGAGAGCTACAAGAACTGCTGCTACAAACAGACCTTTCTTGGAAGTAGGGTGGGACTCATCCACCACAAGGCCCACCCCCTGCGACCGCCTTCCTCCAGCAAGGCTCCACCTCTCAAAGGTACCATGACCTTCCCATGATGCACCCACAATTTAGCAGCAGCTACAGAAATGGAGTCAGGCCCTGAGAGCGTTAGCTGTACTCTGAGAAGAAATGCGAGTCTGTGCTCACGTGCACGTGGGACGACATACGCATACTTGTGCACATGAAAACATGTGCGCACCTCCACTCAGACTCACGCATGCATACCACACATACACTACAGTCACATGCCAACTCCCATGCACACGCATACATACACCACACATACACTCACCACCCATCCGTGTACATGCATGCACATATGCTCACGTGTACACACTTCCACATACATGAACACACACCCATGCACACCACACTCAGATGCATGCACATGTACAGAGTCATGTAACCCTTAATGATGGAACACATGGTGAGAAACGGGCTGCTGGGCGCGGCCTCTTACTGCAGCAGAGAGATGCAGACACGAGCTGCGTGAGGCCGGCCGGCAAGAGCGCAGCCGCTGCCCACCTTACTGGTTTGTAGATAGGGGTGGGCTCAGCACCAGGAGCTGTGGCCAGAGGCTTATTCTCCTCTAGTGTAGTTCCCAGACATGACCACACGCCGGGTACTGCTTTGACCAGAAGGAGCCGCAGTGGGCTGTCCCTCTGCCATCCTGCCTGCGGGCATTCTTCCTCCCAGGCTCCCTTGGTATTCTTTCCTTAAGACCTTCACCTCGATAGGTGCAGCCCACTCGTATCATGGAGGTCAGTCTGCTTGGTCAGCGGCCACTGAGCAGAGAACGATGCCTACCTGGTGGCCTCGTCACCGATGTCCAACCAAAGCCAGGTGCCGTGGTCCAGCCTACGCCTGTGGTCTCCTGACCTGATCCTTGGCAGGGATGTACCTAGGAGAGGCCAACACCCTTTCCCTACCCCTACCCTGTGTGAATCCAGCAAGTGCCCAATCATTGTTTGGATGAATGTCAGCCTGGGTGCAGCTTCTGCTTTCGGGTCTTCCAGAGTCTTCCAGGGTTCCCCTAAGAGGTGCCCCCAGCTTCAAGCTTCCTGTCTACAAATGCAAACCAGAGAGCAGTGATCTGATGTGAGGGTCTCCAAGTCCGTGGCAGCCTGGAGGAGACACAGTTGATGGGGCGGAAGGAAGCGCAAACATTTGGCAGAGATGTGAGCAAGAGTGTCCTTTGGGGACCACACTTCTTGTTTCCACTTACTGCTCCATATTGGGTCAGCATGTGACATGACGGGGGTGTGGTGTCTCAAGACCACTCAGCGTACGCTCTCTCTCTCTCTCTCTCTCTCTCTCCCTCTCTGCTCCTCTTGGTTCTCGGACGTTCCCTGTAGGGTTGGCACTGGCTTCCTGGTGCTGTTCCCAATGCCCACTTGGCCGTTCACTCATTAAATTACAAGTTTTCCGACACTCTCCAGTGCAATTAGCTAGCTCTTCAGAGCTCCCTGGCCTCGGACGCATTTACAAGAAAGATATTGTGAAAGTTACACAGCTTTAATTAATTTCTCCTGGCTGGGATTTCGCTGTCATTTCATCCTTGGAAGTGTAAATCTAAAAGGGGGGCCCGGGGTGTCCTCTGGGCTCCGTGTCCTGGTCGTTGATGCTCCTCTGAGTCTCTCCCCATCCTATGCCGCATCCTAATGGAGACACTAACCCTACTCAGCCAAATCCTCTTCTCCACGCTTGGTCCCACCTGGCTCTGCAGTCTAAGATCTCTCGAAAGTTGCCCAGTATTCCTTTCCTGACTGTTGTAGCTATTTTTCTTTTATTGCTTGAGACAACATTCATGCACCAGCCACTTAGGGGAGAAAGTGAGAGTTATTTGGTTTACAGCCCCAGAGGTGGGAAGCGCAGCAGAAGACGTGGCTGGAGGCAGAAGCAGGGGGCTGGCTGGGGGGGCTGGCTGAGGTCACCACAGCCCCTATCAAGGTATAAGAGTAGGAGCAAGCTGAGAGGAAGCGGGGTCTGGCTGCCAAACCTCAAGACCTGCCCTTGGTGACGTACCCACCTTCCTCCAGGAAGGCTCCGCCTCCTAAGGTGTCCGCGACCAAATACTAACATCAGCTGAAGATTCAAATGCATGGGCCCGTGTGTGCAGGGGGCTGGGGGTGGGGGCAGCGCGCATCCAAACACCGACACTGGCTTCCAGTCCTTGAGCCACTACCTGCTTCTCTTCCCGCCGGCAGCCCCGGCTGCTCCTTGTGCTGGCCGTGGGCGCTGCTCAGTCGAACTGCTCAGGGAAATAAGGGTTTTTCTTCTGTCTTGTGAGTCTCGATTCTCAGTTTCAGTTCTTAGTCCAGCTTGCCAGAAGTTCCTGCCCACACCAGGATCAGAAGAACCTAGCCGCAGCATGTTGCTGAGAGAAGGGCGAGCTTCACTAGCCAGAAAGCAAGATTGCGAAGATGCTCTAGATGTCAACTTGCCGGACCAGCCCCATCCGTCTTGTCCACCTGCATGGGGAATGATCCCACCCACTGTGGGCTGGGTCTCCACATCCATCACACAATCCCCTGCAAACTAGTGAGAGCTCGCCTTGACGTGATTCTTCACAAATGTGCCCACCTGTAGATCTAACTAGCGCGGCTACTTTCTGCATCTGTTTGCTCGGCCCTACCTGACCAGAGTAGCTGATCGAAAGTGGACGGAGCCATCTCAGCGGCTCTGTGGGAGATGCCCTTCACACCCTCCTGCCATGGAGGGCTCCTCTGGCCAGGTACCTACGTTACAAAGGCGTGGTCTGACCCGGTGTCCATTTACACCAGCATCCCCTGACGCCAGCGTCCAGCATCCTCTAACCCCAGGTCCTGTATCCTCTGACCCCTGATCTGAGCACTGTTTGATTTTGGTCCCCAACAGGGGTGGTTTGGGACACCGACCACAGGACAGGCAGTTTCTGAGAAGCCTGTGACCCTGGACTTCTTGCCCAGAGCGGGAGTGCAGGATGAAGGACAGGGAAGGTGCCCAGAGCCCAGAATTTTCTCCTCATCACCTGCCTGGGTCACCCAGACTTTTTCTCTACTGAGCTTTCTGAAGCCGGAGCCACGTTTCTTGTCGCTCAAGCTCTCTCTGTGGCCCTCCCTTCCTTCCTTCCTCCCTCCCTCCCTCCCTCTCTCCCTCCCTCCTTCCTTTCTTTCCTCCTCCCTTCCTCCCTTCCTCCCTTCCTCCTTCCTCCCTTCCTCCCTTCCTCCCTTCCATTCTTTTAGACCTCTGGAAGCTTCACCTAGACAGGATGGGAGTGAGGTCATCCCAAATCTTCCCCAAGAGGAGGAGCCTCACTTTAACCTGGGGACACACAAGGAGAACAGGTTCCTGCTTTCAGAGCGTGTGCTGCTGAGCTAGGCTGAGTAGCCTTGAGTCTATGTGTGTGCATGTCCTGGGAATATTCATACTTGCACGCATGCACACCTGTGCATCTACATGCATGCAAGTACACAAATGCACACGTATACATAGACCTGTGTGCAAGTCCTGAGAACACATACATGCCCACAGGTGCACACATGCATCTATATATGCACACACATATGCACACATGAAGTTATGAGCACATATACACACATGCACACAAGCATGCATACATGTGCACACACATGCACATACACATGCATTCATGAACACATATATACATCTACATGCATGCACACAAGCATTCACACACATGCAGATACTCACATGTAAGCACACGTGCAGTCATGAACACATATGTACATCTACATGCATGCACACACATACATACAGCATAAGCACCTACAAGGCTTCCAGGAAGCAGGTGAGCACTTTAGGCAGCAGGTGTGGTACCCAGGGGCTTGCTGACTAGGAGGAAGAGAGGCGGCGGAGGAGAGAGGCGGCAGAGGAGAGAGGCGGCGGAGGAGAGAGGTGGCGGAGGAGAGAGACGGCGGAGGAGAGAGACGGCGGAGGAGAGAGGTGGTCTTGACTGTTGTAACAAGCACCAGAGAGCAACTCAAGCAAGAAGGGCGTTGACAGCTTGGCCGGCAGGGTCAAGGGCGCCATCTCTTCTCCCCACAGAGGCATCTTCTAAAAGTTTAGGGAATCTGCCCCCCCCCAACCTTGCTCTGTTCTAGCCCCAGTCAGGGACCTGCGAGTGAGTCCGTGTGTATGATTCTTCACTTGCATTGATAAATAGGCAATCAAAATGCACAGGGAACTCAGCCGGATCAATTTATTTCCATTCTCTCGACACAGTCGTGGCGACGGCTGAGTCTGAGCCGACGACGATGTGATTTCCGTGGCGAGAAGTGGCGTGCTGCTGGGGATAAATTACCCTTAAATGTCACATGATAATGAGGCCGCATCCCCAACCATTTTTCTTGTCCTTTTTCACCCACGAACACTCCAAGCTGGCAATCACCCGGGCAGCCCTCCCGACGCAAGCCTGTAGGGTATGAAAAATGGCCAGGGGAACTTTATGGGAGCGGCTGACACGTCGGCGAGGACTCTGCATTGACAGAACCTCCGGCGAGTTCCAACTAGGAAAAGTGGAGCTGTGGCCATGAGACCCGGTTCTTCTTTCCAGCTGGGTGGGCTTTGGGCTGTGGAGAGTGTCCACAGAGCCTTGATCTCAGCTGC
Source organism: Typhlomys cinereus (assembly GCA_023101885.1). NCBI lineage: Eukaryota > Metazoa > Chordata > Mammalia > Rodentia > Platacanthomyidae > Typhlomys > Typhlomys cinereus. The sequence goes on along the minus strand of JALPQD010000210.1, from coordinate 1,146,439 downwards.
AGAGTCCCAAGGAGGGAGATTCCCAGGCCCCCCTTCCGACTTGTCTTTCTTGGGACATTCCTGTTTTCCTCTCTCTCCGCTGCCCTTTGTCCTTCTTTCCTTCACCCTCTGGGGGGGGGGTGTGCCTCCGTCTGCAGCAGAGCCACCTGCCATGGGATGGGGACGTGGGGGGCTTGAAGCCATATCAGCAGTGAGAAAGAGGGGTGCCCAGCCATCAACCTTGTCCAGCCATCTGCTCAGACTTCCAGCAGGTGGTCTTCTTCAGGATATGCATTTCTCACACCTGAGGTGGCCAGGTAGACCCTGCAGGTGGCCCACAAGGAGAGTAAAACTTGTCTCAGACATCTTGGAACCTCCCACCCCAGTCCCCAACTGAACTTGCTGTCTCATGATAACTCCCAGGAACATCCTGTTTTTTTGAAAACATTATTTTTCCTATGAAAGAGAGAGAGAGAGAGAGAGAGAGAGAGAGAGAGAGAGAGATTGGGGACCACTTTCAGAGGTCAGTTCTCTCCTTCTGTCATGTGAGTTCAGGTCTCCAGATTTGCCTGCAGGCGTTTTACCCACCAAGCCATTTCACCGGCCTAACACCCAGCGTTATGGTATAATTATCATGCAAGAGGTTACGCTTGCCTTTCCTTGGGTCTGGCTTCATGGGGTCTGGGGGGTCTCACCCTAGACCCAGTTTGCCCAGAATGCAGCTGGATTCGAATCGTCTCCATAAACCTCACTAAACCCCAACACAGCCTGCCTTGTGCCCCCTAGAAGGGTGGGTTCTGGCGGGTTCTGTGCCCCCAGGAGACAACAGAGGTTTCGCCCACTTTTGGTGGGTGACCCAAAGGGTCAGTAAGGAACATGGGCCTCATTTAGGACCATCTGGACCCGCGTGTCTCCTGAGCTGGACCGTTAATATGAACACAAGTTGAAACCATCGCTCAGGTCCCTTGGTGGGAATTCAACATGCAGAAGAAGGCTGTCGGGAAGTGGATTAGCCGTCCACTGAGAAATCAAAAACCTCGGGCTTCACGGAGCGAGAGGAACCGCTTGACCTTTCGAGGACAATTTTCCTCTCTGGTTCAGAGCCTGCGCCCTCCCCAGCCAGGCCTGTGCAGCCCGTCCTCCCAGCCTTCCTCTCCTCAGTGCCCACGGGCTTCCAGAGCCACGCTTCCGCCCTGGGCCAGCGGTGTCTTCATCGTCAATAAGTTCCTGTTCTTTTCCTGCTGCATCCTGGCTTGCTTCTTTCCATGAGGGGACCAAGGCACGGCTGCTTGCTGTCTCCTCCTGGTCAGACTCAGGAGCAGGGCGGCCACCAGCGAGGGGCACAGGCAGGGGTCAGGGCGGCCACCAGCGAGGGGCACAGGCTGGGAACAGGGTGGCCACTGAGAAAGTGGCATGCAGGGGATCGTGGCAGTCACCAGGAAGGACAGGCTGGGGATCAGGACACCACCAGGGAAGGGGACAGGCCGCGGTCAGGGGGCCTCTGGGGAGAGGGCAGGCTAGGGTCGAGGTGGCTGTTCCGTCTTTCCAGAAGCACTGGGGAGTTGTTTGCATATGACGTCTGCATTCATGTGCTGAGTCCTACACCCAAGATGACCGTGTTGGAGGCGGGGCCTGTGGGCAGTGATTACGTCATGGGGTGGAGGTCTCCTAATGGGATTAGAGCCCTTATCCAAGAGGACCCCTCGCCCCTGGATGAGGACCCAGCAAGAAGACACTGTCCTGAGAAAGCAGGCTCTGGCCGGACACTGAGTGTGGGGCACCTAGTTCTGGGGTTTCCGTGCCCCAGATCCACAAGCACTGGGTTTCCGCTGTCCGTGGGCGCTGGGTGTCTGTGGCGCTGGGTTTCCGCCGTCCGTGGGCACTGGGTGTCCGCCGTCCGTGGGCGCTGGGTTTCCGCTGTCCGTGGGCGCTGGGTGTCCGCCGTCCGTGGGCACTGGGTGTCCGCTGTCCGTGGCGCTGGGTGTCCGCTGTCTGTCAGCAGTGCTGGCTGTGGTCACAGTGCCCCGGCTGGACTGGAAGGGAAGCCTCGGGCTCTTGCTTCTGCCCTCCAGCGGGCCTTTCTCCATCTCCAAAGTCGGCAGGAAGCATCCACCCACTCTCTGGGATTCTGGCTGGCCTACCTCTCTCTGACAAGGACAGCTGTGAATGTACTATGTCCAACTTGGGAAATCCATATTGCTCTTCCGTCTGAAGGTCCTTAACAATGTCTGCAAAGTCCCTTTGCATTTTACGTGGCCTGTTTACAGGTGGCGTGAGGAGAAGGATGTCTGGGGGGTTCCAGACCCTGTCTACTTCGCTTTGTTGGGACCCTCCCCATGTTCTGGGCCCCCGAGGCCCCCACCTGTCCGTCCATTAATGACACTCAGCTCCTCCAGCCGACAGAGCCTCAGAGGCAGGGAGACCTCGCTGCCCCACCCCTGCTCAGCAGCTGTGACCAAAGTCCACCACAGAACCTCCATAAGCCTCAGTTTCCCCGTCTGTGCCCTGGCAGAGGCAGGAGCGTCCGTTGCTGTGGGGATGTGTCGTGTAGGCAGGGCGGGCCCTTTGCGCGGAGAGCGACCGAGGCAGACTGCAGACTGAGTTTGGTCCCTGGGTTCCTCCACGTGCCATGGAGACGCGTTTGTGACGGAGGGCAGCAGACACGCTGCAGGATGGTGGGCAGGGTGGTGGGCAGGGGTGGTGAGGAGCAGGTAGCGAGCAGGTAGTGGGCAGCGGGCCGTGTGATGGCTGGCAGAACAGAACTTAGAAAGTTAACCAGGAGCTGCACCGAGGGCGGCACGTGCTCCCGTGTCTTTGGTAAACGACCAGCCAGGAAGCTCTGCCAGTGTGTGTGTAAGTTTCCTGTTCAAATGTGCGTGTCCCCTGGGCTTCCGCTGTCTGTGGATATTGGGCACCTTCCTTCCTGGATTTCGTGTTCTCTGACCTGCTAACACTGTGGAGCTCACAGGAACTCGACCTTGGGAATCAGAGTTGAGCCAAGTGTGAATTTGCAAATGGATCATGGGAGGGGCCCTGGCAGAAGACAAGGCCCAGAGCCAGGGAAACGGAGAGGCCGAGAGGGGAATCCTGGGAGCCAGTGTCTATCCAGCAGACCGTGCCAGGCCTGAGCTACCTGGCATCAAGGCTGGCCACACACCCACCTGGCATTTGTACAGCCAGGGACCCCTTGACTTGTTTGGGGCTCCGCTCCTCCTGATTTCCTGAGGGTGTGGACGCTCTCACTGGGACCGGAAGAAGAAAACAGTCAAGGGATTTGCAGAGGAAGGGAGAGAGAGAAGAGAGGGGTCAGAGAAAGAGAAGAAGAGAGAAATGTGGCACTATCTATCGATTCAGGGAGGCCTTAGCCTGGGCTCCCAAATCCAGGAGGTCTGGCTACAGATAAGCCTAAAAGGAACCACACAGGCAGAGGGATGGACAACTAGTGGGCGGAGGAATGAACAACCAATGGGCGGAGGGATGAACAACCAATGGGCGGAGGGATGAACAACCAATGGGAAGGAGGGATGGGCAACCAATGGGAAGCAGCCATCTAACCTGGACACCCAGTAAACAGCTGAATGGTTGGTGGCTGCTCTCCCCCTCCCCTGAGCAGAGGGGTGGCCATACCTGATTGGACCCCGACCCTATGTAAGCCCAAACACTTCCTGAGTAAAGTTGAGTCTGCAGCCAACTCAGTGTCTGCCTGGTGCTTCTCGCCTGACTCCCGGGGTCTGAGTGGTGACCCCGTCCCCAGCTCACCCATTCACCTCGCGCCCACGAGGCTCCGCCGTTTCCCCTCTTCCTCCCGGCTGGCCCGGCGGGGGATTCGGCAACATACAGAGAGAGAAAGGATAGAGACAGAGACAAAAAGAGGGGGAAGAGGGAGAGAGAGGGGAAAAGAGAGGGGTAAGGAAGTGTGGCAGAGAAAGAGACAAAGGGAGAAAGGGAAGGAGAAAGAGAGAGAGAGAAGGTAGAGAGAGAGGAGAGAAAGTGTGTGCTTGCATGCCAGTGCGTCGATGCTCTAACTTTTTGAAGCTTATTGTCATGGTTTGAAATGTGTCCCCCACAGTCTCATGTGTTTGGCAAGGTCATGGCACCTTGAGAGGTGGAGCTTTGCTGGAGGAAGGCGGTCACCAGGGGTGGGCCTTGAGGTGGATTAGTCCCACCTACCTCCAGGAGAAGTCTGCCTTTGCTGCAAGCAGTCTGCAGTTCTCAGCTTCCAAGATGTCTGTGGTGACTTAGCCTCCTCCAGCTTTAGCCAACCAGCCATGCCGCCTCTGCTTCCAGAGACTGTACCTTCCCTCTGGAACCATAAGCTGAATAAACCTCCCTTTCTCCCTTAAGTTGATTGACTCTGGGTGCTCTCTCATAGCAGAAGTTGAGTAACTGTTACAGAAATTGGTACCAGGTAGTGGGGTATTGCTGTGAGATTAAGAACAGCTGATACCACAACGTGAAGTTGTTTGTGAAGCTGAGAGAAGTTGGTACCCAGAAGCATGGCCAATGCTGTGATGTGGCTAGTGTGCCTTTGGAACTGTTTGTTGGGAGAAATACGGAGAACTTTGGGATTTTGTGCTGGGAAAGTCTTTGCGTCTTGGCGGTTGGGCCAAAGGGACCTTTCTCGTGAGAGCTCAGAGGAGACCGATGTTGTGAGAAATGCAGACAGTGGAAGCCCAGCTTGTGATGGTCCAGAGGGGAACAGAGGCTGTGTTTGCAACTGGACGAGTGACACATGGAGCCATGTGTTGGCCGAGAATTTAGTGAAGTTTTTTTTTTAAATTTATTCAATTGTGCGTGTATGCATGTGTATGTATGTGTGTGTGTATGTGTGTGTGTGTAGAACCACGGACGAATTCGGGAACCACCATGGACGCCTCCACCTCCTCCTTGTTTACTCTGCCTGGGAATTCACAGGCTCCGCCCTACCAGGACCAGAAACGCAGGCCGCCCCTGCCTCTGCCTGGCGTCTATATGTGGGATCTGGGATCAGAACTCAGGACCTTCCGCCTGCAAGGCAGAGGCTTAACCCCTGAGCCACCTCTCCAGCCCTTTAGTGAAGTTTTTGCCTTTGTCCGGAAAGCTTGCTTGAAGTTAAGCTGGAGTGCTTGGCAGAGGAAATTTCAAAGCAATGTAGTCTTGACAATGTGATATGGCTACTTTTTAGTTGTCTTTAGAGTTGTGAAAAAGAGCATAGAATCAGGCAGAAAGAAGTAAAAAATTGTAAGATCTAATGATGAAAAATACAATGCCAAACTTAAAGGGTCAAACCAGGAAGAAGCAGAGAACAAAATGGCTGTTGAAGAGATTAGCTCCATTTGGAAATCAAAGCCTGCTCTCAATTTGAATAATAGGAGAGGCCCCAGCTTGAGGGCAAGATTCTCAGGGAAGGCTCCCACTCATAAGAATGCAAATCCTTTCAGAAGACAGGAGCTAAAGGGTGGAGTTCCAAAGCAAGAGTTGGTTTCTATTACCCAGCAACTGCCCAGGAGTGAGAGATGGTCAACATAAGAAGCAGAATCAGCTGTGATTCAAGGGGGCCAGTCTTAGCAAAGTTGTGCACGTGGTTCTGGTTTTAGAGGCATCAGTGATGCAAGAGGGAGGAGGTCATGGAGTCCTCCTCCGAGATTTCAAAAACTGGCAGAATCCAGGCATTGTGAGGCAAGAAGCCTGCAGTTGAGAAGCCCAAGAAGGGCAGTTTGCGCTGTGGAGTTAAAGTCTTTGCCATTGAGAAGTAAAGATGTTAGAGATGTCAGACACAACGTGGGACACCTGTCAAGGAGAGCTGTATACCCTGGGAGGAGTCAGCTCAAGACAGCAACGTATTCTATGGGCAGCTGCATTGGAGGGGTGGAACCAAAGCCTTTGGAACTGAGATGATTTCAACAAGAGGCTCACCTGTTGGACTTGGAGCTACAAGATTTGGAGTTTGTCCTGCTGGTTTTCGGTCTTGTTATGGACCTATCTTTCCTGGATATGCCCCCATTCCTTCCTTTTGGAATGGGAATGTTTATTCTGTGCCACTGTATGTTGGAAGTATGTAACTTGTCTTTTGATTTCACAGGAGGCTTTGGACTTTGGACTTTTGGACTGTTGGGACTACTGTTGTAGTCTATGAAGACTTTTAGAGTTGGACTGAGTATGGTTTGCATAATGAGATGGCAATGAGCCTGTGGGGGCTAGGGGTGGAATGTCATGGTTTGAAATGTGTCCCCCACAGTCTCATGTATTTGGCAAGGTCATGGCACCTTGAGAGGTGAAGCCTTGCTGGAGGAAGCAGTCACAAGGGGTGGGCCTTGAGGTGGTGAGTCCCACCCTACCTCCAGGAGAAGTCTGCCTTTGCTGCAAGCAGTTTGCAGCTCTCAGCTTCCAAGATGTCTGTGGTGACTTAGCCTCCTCCAGCTTTGGCCAGCCAGCGATGCTGCCTCTGCTTTTAGAGACTGTCCCTTCCCTCTGGAACCGTAAGCTGAATAAACCTCCCTTTCTCCCTTAAGTTGGTTGACTTTGGGTGCTCTCTCACAGCAATAGTTAAGAGTAACTGTTACACTGGTTCTCTCCTTTCACCGTGGCGCTCCCAGGGACTGAACTTCGGGTTATCATCAAGTTTGCAAGTGGGCTCCTTACACGGAGCTGTCCGCCGTCCAGTGAGGATTATGAGACTCACAGTGGAGAAGGTTGAAGGTCTAGGGGGGCTTCAGTCTAGCATCACAAGGCACTTGGGCTGTGTCACATCGTGGTGGAGGAGCAGGAAGACAGCCTGGTCGGGAAAGATCTGGAGGTGAGACAGGAAGCCAGGCGCAGAGGAAGAACCAGTTGGCCATGTTGACAGCAGCTAGCAGGAATCAACAGGGGCCCTGGAGAACCCCTCAGCTCATTCCCAGAGTAGCCCCCCTGTGCTACTGCCTTCCACTGCACCCCCATCTCTGGAAAGCTCCATCCTCTCTCAGCTCTTTACCTTGTGAGCTCTGGGGACTCACTCAAACCACATGAATGTCCTCCAGCTCCGAGGTTTCCTGGCTTGAGGTGTGTCAAGAGTGACCACACAAAGGACTGGCTATTCGGACTCCATAACCTGCCGTCCTGTTTCTACAGGGGCTTACTCCCAGAGCTGCCCTCCCTGTCGGCCCGAGAGTGTCCATTACAGGTATCACACCCCTGCTCAGTGAGTCCCTACTTCCACTTTGATTGGCAGCCTAGTAGGGGTACTTGGTGGCCCTTGCTCCAGGCTTATACATGGAGTCCCAGGAGGTCATCTAGCCCAACCAAGAAACCGGACGACAGTGACCAGGACATGTGAGTAATTCAGGGAACGTCCACTGTGGTTTGGATTAACGTCTTGTGTTTCAAATGGGTGAGTTTGAAAGTATGAGTGACTGGCCCTGCTTGCATTGCTCTCATTGCATGTCTGCTGCATTGCTTGCATTGCACGCCTGCTCCATTGCTTGCATTGTATGCTTGCTTTGCATGCCTGCTCCATTGTTTTGTATACCTGCTTACTTTGTTTACATTACATACATGCTTACATTGCAGACCACTTACTGTATACCTGTTTACATTGTATACCTGCTAGCATTATATACTTACTTACATTTCTTACATTGTTTACCTACTTACATTGCTTGCATTGCATGCCTGTGGCACTATCGATTCAGGGAGGCCCTAGCCCGGCTCCCAAACCCAAGAGATCCGAGGTCGAGGCACGGACAAGCCTGAACAAATTGGGACAATCCCCAGGCATGTCCCAATAGAGGAACCATGCAGGCAGAGGGATGAACAACCAATGGGAAGTGGCCATACTAACCTGCCTCTGCAATGGACACCTAGTAAACAGCCAAATGATTGGTGGCTGTCTCCTGGAGTGGAGAGATGGCAACACCTGATTGGACCCCTGACCCTATATAACCTCAAACACGTCCTTAAATAAATTGAGTCTGCAGCAACTCGTCCACTGCCTGCCTCTTACCTGACTCCCGGGGTCTGTGGTGACTCCACACAGCTCACCCCCTCACCGCGAGCTCCGAGGCTCCAGCTGACTTTTCCCCTCCTTTCCCCAGCTGGCCCAGCAAGGATTCGGTAACACATGTCTACTTGCATTGCATGGCTGCTTGCATTGCATGGCTGCTTGCATTGCATGGCTGCTTGCATTGCATTGCATGGCTGCTTGCATTGCATTGCATGGCTGCTTGCATTACATGGCTGCTTGCATTGCATGGCTGCTTGCATTGCATGGCTGCTTGCATTGCTTACCTACTACACTGCTTCCATCTCACCTGCTTACATCGCATACCTGCTTACGTCCATACCTGCTTGCGTCGCATACCTGCCTACGTCCATACCCGCTTGCGTCGCATACCTGCTTGCGTCGCATACCCGCTTGCGTCGCATACCTGCTTATGTTGCATACCTGCTTACATTGCTTACATTTTATAGCTCAACTCCCGTTTGCTGTTCTACACATACATTTCACAAGTACTCACTGCAGAGTACTGTCAGCTTGTGATGACTGGTCCTAACTGTCCCCTCCATGGGATTTAGACATGCTTGAGAGACGTGTTCCCGGGAGTGTCCTTGAGGCCATTTTCCTGGAGGTCTAAACAAGGAGAAGAGACCCATCCTGATGGGAGTGGCGCCAGCCATGGGTTGGGTGTTGGACTGCACCAAAGGGAAAAAGGAAAAAAGGCTGAGCACCGGCTCATCTCTCCACCGACAGCAGACACGCCAGGAGCCCAGGGATCTTGTCACATCAGGCCACGGCAAGCTGGGCAAAGCGTTCCTCTCTCCATCCTGGCTTGAGAGCCTCAGAATCAGGAGTCGAAGGATCTGGTCAAATCGTGTCCACAGCAAAGGAGCCCCAGCTCCTCTCTCTATCACGAGGAGCCAAGGGGCCCGGTCACTTCACACAACAGCAAGCTGAGCCCAGCGTCGTCCTTCTCAGCCTGCTGACCACAGATGCAGCGCGACCAGCTTTGTCTTGGCTCCTGCTGCTCCAGCTGGAGTCACTCGAGCGCCCTCGCGGCCCCGACGGCCTTTGTTTCCACAGCTTCTTGTTACTGAGATAAATACTCGGACCCAAACGACTAAGGAAACAAGGGGCTTCGTTCAGCTCACAGTCCCAGGTGGCAGGAGAGTCATGAGCTTGACGGACACTGGAACGGTTGTGTCACGTCCACAGCAAGAGCAGAGAGTGAGCGTCAATGCCGCGTGCCGCCTGCCTGTGCCCAATGCCCTCCTGCCATCTTTATCGATCTGCACAGGCAGCGAGCTGGTTCTTTCCACATCAGTTGTGCCATCAAAGCGATCTGCCACAGACTTCCTGAAGAATCTCTCTCAAGTAGCGCCCTGGGATCCCACCTCTTAGATGCCAAGTTGATTGCCACAGACTGTTCCCCCAACCCAAGCCAAGATCACCCTTCTTTCATTTAGTTACGTTGGTCAGGTATTTGCCCTCCTGCAGTCTCCAGCGCGTTGGGCTGTGGTCTTTTTTGGCATTTCTGTGTCTGATTTGCCACAGTCAAGACGCGAGTGGAGGTCGTGGAGGTCGATGCCAGTGGACTCTGACATGGAAACTCAAGTCCATGGGCGTCCCTGGTGCTGAGACGCCCAGCTGACCTGCGCTTCCTCACCGTGGGCCTCTGCTTCCTGCTGCCAGCCATGCACACTTCCCATCTGCCTGGGCATTGGTCAGCATGCCCCTGAGGACGTGGGCACCGGTCGGCAGGCCCCTGAGGACGTGGGCGCCGGTCGGCAGGCCCCTGAGGACGTGGGGGAAGGGCTGCGTCTATTTCCATTTGTTCCCACATCGCGCGCTGGGCTGCAGGCCTGGGCCAGCTCTCAGGGAGACGCTGCAGCACCGCTTCTTAGTGACTCTCAGCAGTCCCTCGGGATGGTTCTCCAGACAACACTAATGACGCTAACGACAACAGTCATAATCATAACGCAGACATTCAAGGGACATTGAGAAGCGCGTCAGGCTGCTCAGACTCCATAATCACCCAAGTCATTCCGAAGCGGAGACTCTGTCCCCGCGCAGCTCTTGACTGGGCGCCGCCATTGTTTATAGACAGTGAAAATTGCCTGATCATCACAGACACTTTATTTTGCCACTTTGCTTTGGTTTTATTGTCCATTTATTAGGAGAGCCAAAATCATTACCTAAATGGTGTGTGAAACAGTCCAAATGGAACCCAAAGGTCAGCCTGCTCTTGAAGAATCCGGAATGTGCCAGTCTGGATTAACCAGGCACTAGCTGACATCAGTGGTGCAAATGGTTCCACATAATGTGAGTACACATAGACATGCGCACATGTCCATGCAACCATGCCTGTCTGTGCACACACGTGCCCCACACATACATGCTCATGCATACACGTGTGCATGCATAGACGTGGGTACATGTGAGCATGCAGATATGTGTGCACGCCCATGTGAGCACACCTGTCTATGCATGCACATTCCACATACATATCCCCACATACATGCATGCGCATGCACGCACATGCATGTGAATGCACACACACATCTGTGAACGCACACCTGTCTATGCACACATTCTTCTACATACATACCTCGTGCACATATGTGTTCATGCATACACATGTGAACACATCAAGACATGCACACATGTCCATGCAAGCATATCTGTGTGCACACACAGTTTCCATATACATGACCTCATGTGCATGTCTTCATGCACACATATGTCCATGAATACACATATTCCTTACATGTGCCTGTATCCACACATACTTGTCCCTATGCATGCAACTTTCTATGCACACACTTGCATCAAATTACACACACGTGTTCCTCACAAACACATATCTGTTTACATGCCATGTGTTCACACCTGTTATGAACACATGGGCCTATGCACATACTTGTGCCCACTCACACACACGTGCTGTCTGCATGCTCATGCAGACCCACACACACATGACTAGGGGCCGCTCTGGCTAAGGGGTGTTGAGGAAAGCGAGAGGAATTGCAACCACTTTCCAGAGTTGAATGGCTGATTGGTGGAGTTTCTGACTTCAGAGCTTTGTGAGCAACTTCTGTCAGGCTGTTTTCATGGGAATTCCATCTCGGAAGGAAAAGCACGTGTAAGGGGTTGGGGGGTCCCCTGAAGGTAAGGGGGACACACACTGAAAGGGCGGCTCTTGTTATGAATTGAGGAGCGGAATGAGGCCTGGAGCTGACAGTCCCTGCCCAGCCACATCCCAAGTGTCTGCGCTCAGCTGTCACTCACACTGAGCCAGAGCAGCCAGCATTTCCGCCTTCTGGTCTGTATTTTAACCACCGACACTAATCACACAAAATGACATTGTCAGCAAGAACGGGAGACTTCGCTAGTTCAGATCTACTTACCGGATATTTATGGAGAATACTCTCAAGAAGTCAATTAAACCTTCCGGTGGACGGCAGATAATGATTTAAAAGCCACGAGAGTCTCTGAAAATACAACTTTTAACACATCTAAATGGTTAGGCATTTTCTGACAATACAGTCGTCATCCCGTGAATACGAATACTCCCCGAACGGAAATCAATTACAACCCCGCAGCAAAGCCTTCTGTGCGGCTCTTGCTCGGGGCAAGAGGGTCCCAGAGCGGCCGGCCACAAGTGAGATTGATGTCACCCGCAGGGGACGCTGAGGCAGGCAGGGCTGGGGCTCGTCCACCGCCGTGTAGCCACATGCGAATCTCATAGTAACAAGACCGGTCATACCGGGGCCGAGCTAGACAGCGCCTTCTGTCACCTTCCTTAGGTTCAACATGTGCTAATCAGCAAGCAGGGACTGCACACTTGAAAGGTGGGGGTCGGGGGTCCTGTGTGCCAGAGAGTAAGCCCTGAAGACAAACATCCCATGTTCAAATCCCAGCCCTGACCACTTCAGTTCCTCCACTCTGGGGGCAAGGTGGCTAACCTTGATTGGCGTGTCTATGGGGAGGGGTTTCTGGAAACAGATCCACAGCCACCCATTAATCCCTCAGTGAATTGAATATGATGGGATTACCCTCAGTGAGAGCGAGGTGGATGAGTAAGGAGAAGGTCGCTGGGGGTGGGGGCTGGGGTGACATGGGCGTGTTCCTTGAGGCTGACTTATCCTCCTTTCTCTCTCTGCTCCCTGCCCGCTGCGATGTAGCTGTCAAAGCTCCCTTCCAAAGGAAGGGGCTCAGAAACCAGAGTCCTGTGGAGGTGTAATAGCACCTAACCTTTACCTCCCCCCCCCCCCGCTTTCTATTTTTTTAAATACATTTCCACCTGTGATCCCGATTTGCCTGAAGCCAGCTGAATTGCAAGACCCCGCTGAGCTTGGCTTACTCTCGACAGCTGGCCGTGGCAGTGTAAAGCCCAGAGGGAAGCAGGTCTGACCACAAGCGAGAGCAGAACAAAATGTCAAGAGGACCCTGGGCCCCAGGCTCGGCCCCAAACCCGCCACTCCCTGAGCTGCCTGGTGTGCCCTCCCTCCGCCCCCCAAAGCCACACAGCAGGCTGGCACCCCTCCTCTCTGCTTCCTGGCCACCACGCGGTGAGCAGCCCCAGAAGCACGATCTTACCGCCACAGCTCTCTGCCTCCCCAGGGGCCTGGAACCAATGGCGGAGCGACCGACCCCTCTGACACCGTGAGCCAAAACCAAGGATGCTCATGTCACAGCAACAGGGAGTCTGTCACAGTCCCGCCCAGTCTCCCCAGAGAGAATCAGGATGTGTGTGTAGGGACTGAATCGTATCTGCTGAAATTTAACTCTCTGGTCACTGTGAATGTGGCCACGTTTGCACGCGTGGAAATGCTTCAATGTTTGTGTCTCTTTTGAAAGTTGTGTTCCGGTTATTCACGCACAGTGTCTGTTTCTTCTCATTTTTTTAATAACATCACATCCTCCGACGCATTCATCTTAGTCCATTTGCAGACTCACCGACGGTTCCCACTTCTGCGCCATCGCCGGGTGTTGTTTTGTGAATTGCTTTTTCTCTCGACTGCGGTTGTCTCTTGTCATTTACTCTTCTGGTGTCTCGTGGTTTTTGATCGGGTGCCACCTCGTTTCCTAGAGATGCCAACACAAAGGGCATGAGCTGGTGGCTGAGGCCTGGCCCTGGGGCACGCAGGGCAGAGGAGCTGCGAGTCAGTGTGTCGTGGCTTGTTTGTGCAGCAAAGAAATGACGGGTGAGCGCCTCCTGTCACTACAATTAGCCAGTCCCAGGAGGGATGGACCCAGGGATCAGAAATACTGAAGAGCAAATGGTGTCCTGGATGCTGGCCTCAGACTGAATGGTTACAGCTGAAACGCTGCCACTTAGAGCAAAGACAGATGAAGTCCTGCTGCAGGCAGCCTACAGTGTTGCGGATATACTCACCACCAAACAGCTTACGGGGTGTAATTTTGATTCCTGCTTATGTTTCGGGTCTGGAGGTGGCTCAGGGATTCAGCACATGACATCAGACACTTTGTCATATGGAGAGGTTTTAATTAAGGTGATCAGCATCTGCACACCAGGGAATCAGGATCCCCATGAGAGGTGGCGGCCCCAAGGGACAGAGCTACAGAATTTTTAAAGGCAAAATTCAGACATCTGTGCACATCTAGTCTGGTCACCGAGTCAGGACCAATGACTCAGTGAGTCAATGAGTCAGGACCAAAGTCAGAACAATGACTTCGTCACATACTCTGTATTCTTAGATAAGCAATATTCTTGCATAAAAAGTGAGAAGTGATAGTCTAGCACAAACATAGTGTCCTTGGACTAAAGATACAGAAAAATTGAGATACATTATGTACAGTGTAACTGTGATATTGAATGAAAGCAAACAGTTAGTATAGAAGTTAAGATCAGCAGTTACATTTTAACTAGCTGGTGGCCAAATTTTAACTTAATGTAGCTGGTAGAGTTATTGTTGCTTGTCCAGCTTGGCAGAAGACCCCACCCTAACACCAAGGGCCAAGGGAACTGACCACTGCATATGAACTAAGAAGGGGACGATCCTCACTTGCCAGACCAGCATGTCTGGCCAAGTGTACACAAGGATGCCAACTTCCTCAACCAGCTCTCTATATTTTATTCACCTGTCCAGGGTCTAGTCCCACCCACCATGGGCTGGGCCTTCCCCATCAAGTATGAAATCTGCTGCAGGTTCACTCTGGGCTTAACTCAATGACTAATTCCCTACAAATGTGCCCAGAGCTCAAACCTCTGGATGTCAAGTTGGCAGCTGTATCTAATTATGACAGGTCCCTTCTGCCACTTTGGTACATGTTCTCCATTGCAATACCACATGAAAAAATTAAAAACAGAATCTGATTTTAAGGGCGAAGTTAATCTGTGCTTGCTCACAGACAGCATGCAGGCAGGTTCAGGGAATTCTACAGACAGCTGCTGGACGGATCTAGTGAGGAAAATAAGATGAGTAAAATCCTTCCTGAGTCAGTACACTGGCAACAGACACCTGGAAGATGGAAGATGACAACACAATAAAAATGTCATTCTGCCATTTGTAAATGCATAACCCTCCTAGGGACTTGGAAACAAATTTGCCAAAAGGTCTTTTAAGACATGTACGCTGAATACGACCAAACGACACATAGGGAGATTTAAAAAGACTTAAGTAACCAAAAAACAATTCTGTTGCCCACTGATGACAAGACTTAATATCCTTAAGACATTGGATCTCTCTAAACGGATCTGAAGATTTAGCGTAAGTCACTCCAAAAACAGATCTGAAGATTTAGCATAACTCACTCCAAGTCCTGGCAAGCTGGCTCTTTACTTTGGTAGGTAAATTGACAAATTGATTCTAAAATTTACATGAAAAAAGCAAACGATATAAGACAGTCACAACTACTTAGACCGAGAAGAGCCGGAGCCCAGCATTATCTGATTTTCAGAGATCGCAAAGGTAATATGATCAAGAGGATGCAACTTGGCATCCAGGTGGATGCACAGGATGAGGGAATGGAACAGTCTAGCAAACCTTGGTGCAGGCGAGTGCAGAGCTGGCTTGGGGCACAGGCGCAGGGATAATGCAGCGCAGGAAGGACACTTGATTCTCTTTTATGACTGTGTGGCTGGAGCTTTTGTATATCTGTGTGAAATAAAACGGAATTGGATTAATACCTGGCACCAAATGGGAGAATTAGTCAAAAATTGATCATGGACTTAATTTTAAAACCTTCCCTCTAAGACTTCGGTTAAGAACACAGATGATCTCAGACTGTGATCCCGGCTTAGACCAAGATTCTCAGACGCGACGCTCCGTGCTCTTTCACATCACCACAGGCCAATAAACTGACCTCCATTAACGTTAATTTTGTTCTCCTTTTATAAGACACGCTAAAAGAATTCAAGATAAGTCACAGGTTCGAAGGAAGCATTTGAAAATCATATATTTGATCAAAGCGTTTCTTTACAGAATTTGTACATTCTCCAACCTCCATATAAAAATAGTCGAGAAGAAAAGAAATTGCAAAACCTGAAGTGTGTGTCAGAGAAGGTCACGATCGACATCATTGCTGGTGAAACTCCCACTCAGGACCACGGAACATTGCAGTAGGACACTGCTCTTGGCACAGTACGCAGCGGAGGGAGACGGGAGGCTGGAGCAGTGAAGGAGGGGTCAGTGGATAAAAGATGGTGATGAAAATGAGGCTGGACAGGGCTGTACAAATATAACTGGACTCCCACTAAAGAGACCAGGGTGCGGCTGGAGAGGTGGCTCAGGGGTTAAGCCTCCGCCTTGCAGGCAGAAGGTCCTGAGTTCGGATCCCAGATCCCACGTATAGACGCCAGGCAGAAGCGGGGGCGGCCTGCGCTTCTGGTCCTGGTAGGGCGGAGCCTGTGAATCCCGGGGCAGAAGGAAGTGGAGGCGTCCGTGGTGGTTCGCGAATTCGTCCGTGGTTCTACACACACACAGACACACACATACATACGCACACACATACATACGCACATGCTCACAGTTGAATAAATAATAATAATAAAAAATTTAAAAAAAAAGAGACCAGGGTGACCAGGCTGCACCCAGGGGGCAAGAAGGTGAGATTCCCAGTGAGACCCCTGGGTGATCATGCATGGAGCATGTGTGATACCTGGGTGATCATGCATGGAGCACATGGGATACCTGGGTGATCATGCATGAAGCTCATGGGATACCTGGGTGGTCATACATGGAGCACGTGTGATATCTGAGTGGTCATGCATAAAGCATGTATGATACCTGGGTGATCATGCATGGAGCATGTGTGATACCTGAATGACCAGGCATGAAGCACATGGGATACCTGGGTGATCATGCATGGACCACATGGGATACCTGGGTGATCATGCATGAAGCATGTGTGCTACCTGGGTGATCATGCATGACGCACATGCTCATCTGGTCAAGCTGGCTCACCAGATTGCTTTTGACACATGGGGAATGTCCACCAAGGTGGGTCTCCTAGGAGAAGGTTCTGGAGCCTGATCCCAGCCAGGCTGAACATCTTCGGCAAGCGCACAGTGCTATTGTTTCAATGAAGTTACACTCATGGTCACGGATGAGCGCGCAGTAGGATGCTCAGCGTTGTTAGTCGTTCATGAGATGTAAATCGCAGGCAATGTGGCACATCACCTATTAGACACAAAATAAAGGCCGAGACAGAGAGGACGGACCACACTGAGGTTGTGGCGGAGCTGCTGCCCCGTGCTGACTCATGACCCGGCACCATCACCCTGCCCCGTGCTGACTCATGCATGACCTAGCACTATCACTCTGCCCCAAGCTAATAGTCTGGAGATGGACCAAGGGCAGATGTAGGAGGAGGACCAGGCCAGTGAGAGCTGGCTGTGATTTCCCCAAGGCACTACTGGGGAAGGAGGTGGAAAGGGATTCTGCATTCCTGCTGTGGAGACTACGGAGCTGGTTGGATTTAATGAGTCGAAGGAGAGAGAACAAGTGGAGGTCCCAGGGAAGGCGAGAAGAGCATGTGGGACACACTCTGAGCTTGGCATGGGAGCCTGCATGCCGTGGGAAAGACAGTATGTGGAGTCTGGACACCGCAGGCTGTAGGGCCACCGTCAGTTTGGAGATCATGAGCTCACAGACTGTATTTGAACCCCAAGACTCAGTGAGTGTGTGTAGCAGAGACAGTGAAGGACAGAATCAGCCGAGCCCAGAACTCCTCGGAACAGCCGGGGGAGGCTAAGAATGGGCGGACCCTCCAGGAGGACCACAGAGAGATGAGTCAGGTCCGGTGCTGCAGGCAGACCAGCTGAGAGGACCACCAGGTGCCCACCAGCCCAGGGCAGAGCCAGCCACTCACCAGCCAGAGGAGAACCGGGCCACCACCCATCAGGAGAGGAGAACCAAGCCAACATCAGCCAAGCACAGGGGTGACCTGGCAGTTGTGTAACAGCAGTGACAGTCCCGAGTGGAGGTGAGAAGGCTCTTCTAGCACATTCTCTCTCTCTCTCTTTTAAAAGTTGCTTTGTTGTGGTATAACTGACAGGACATGAACAACACATATTTAGAGTGCATGTTTGGGCAGTAGGTGTGGATCTGTACATGGATACACAGTACATGCCTGTACCTGTAGGTACAGATACTAAGATGCTGGCACTTTTCACTGGTCATGGAGATTACATAGATGCTGACAGGGTTCACACACAAACACATGTGTGCTCTCACACATGCAAGCACCTCCCCTACATGTACACACACGTACGAGAAATCAGCTCTACTGAGGAGGAGGAAGAGCCGCGGTATCTCGGGCGCCTTCCTGGAACGTGCTGGAGGGGGCAACAGGAATGAGGAGCTCAACAGATTGGGGTCGGTGCCACGCTGGGGAGGACTTTCTGCCCTTGCTTTGTTTTTCCCGGTATTTTTGTCAAGAGAGGAAGAATTGACTAACACAAGAGAAGACGGTTATGATATCCTCTGTGCGAGGTAAAGCGCAGCTGTTGAAACCTGATCGCCTTTTCCCCTTTTGCCCCACGGAAATCTTTACTCATCTATAGACACGTAGGTGTATGAAATAGTTCTGCAAATAGAACGTTGACTGGTGATAAATCATAAGAAATTTATCCTCAAATGAATTTTGGCAAACACATAATTTTCCCATATTAAAGAGGAAAGCAAGCTTGTGTCCTGATGAGACGATGTGTTTGTTTATTTTTAGATAAATAATTAGATCTTGGCGGAGCATTTGAGGCTACGGACTGGAGGACATCATCAGCGTTTTTCAGAGTGGACTGATATTTGGATTTAAAATCTCAGTGCTGAGAACACCACTTGAAATACATGATGCAAAATGGTAGGAGTCTGGTCAAGGCCATTTCAGAAATTGTTGGAAATTCTGTGTAATCTCAAGCCAAAATACAATGAATGACTTAAAAAAAATGAACCTCAAGTTAGTAATTCAAACAGTCATTTTAAAAATTTTAAAGTCAAACATTCATGCACGATCCGATCTAAACATGTCCTAATTTAATACATGCAGAGGAGTGATGGTTGGATAATATTTAAATGTCTCCCCCCCACACACACACAATTAGACTGTTGCTTTTCTATACAGTGGAAGGGTCACAGTTCATAATATGTGGTGGTTTTAAATCTGAACCGAGGAATTTCAGGCAGGGTGATGTTCAGTTGCAAATGTCAACCTCGGGTAGGCAAGGCAGGGGTTAAAGTCTTTGCCTCCCAAGCAAAAGGACCTGAGTTCAGATCCCTAGATCATATGTAAAAAGGCTGGGTTTAAATGGCAGCAGCCTGCACTTCCTGCCTTGGAAGGCTGAACCTGGGAAACCCCAGAGTAAAGCAATAAGAAGGTAGCGCAATCCAGGATGATTCCTGATGTTACCCTCGGGCCTCCACAGGCTTGTACACTCAAGTGCTCACTTGCACACACACACACACACACACACACACACACACACACACACACACATCAACCTGACACCTACAGGTGAGACTCTGGGCACACTAAAAATGACGTGGCTGAGGCAGGCCTCTGAGCAAGGCTGTAACAGACTGTCTTGATTGCATAACTGATGTGGGAGAGCCCAGCCCACCGTGGGGGGTGCCATTCCCTGGATGGGTAGATAAAGATGGCGAGGAAGGGCTTCGGAGAGCTTTGGCAAGCAAGCACGCAGCATCGCTCCTGTCGTCTGCTCGTGCCCTGGGCATGACTGTTCCCCTGACTCCTGATGCTGCTGGGACTCTGCTGCAGGATGAGCCCCCCCAACCCCCCCTGAGACCCGAGCGAGCACACCCTCTGTTCCCAGCAGGTGGTTTGGGGTGTGGCTTTATTGCCCGGATGCATTCCTTGGTGCTGTGTGGGGTGAGGGCGCCGGCCAGGCAGAGTGTGCGGGTCTTACGTCCCCAGCCAGGCTGGATACGTGATACGACACAGGCCAGCGCTGCTGATTTTTATTCAGTTTTGGCGTCCGGAGACGTTTTGCCGCTGCCCAAGTGTCTGCGCCATCTCTCCCTTTCTGTGCTGCATCCACTTTGTGGGTCACGACCGAGGCGTGAGAAGCTGGGGGCTAAAGTGTGTCCCTGACTCTCTCCAGGCCACAGCTGGAGCGACAGGGTCTGCAGCGCGGGTGGCTGACGGCTGGCCACATGGGCAAAGGTGCCTCAGGGCCAGGTGCTGTCCAGTCATGGTCATGGCTTCCTTTCTAGAACGGGAAGGCAGGATGTGTGGTTCCTACAAGCCACCGTCCCCAAGACAGGGTTTGGGGCAGGAAGGGGAGGTCCCGGCTGGTGGGCTGCCAGCCTCAGGACACTGCTAGGGACGGCGCCCAAGCTCTGGGCCTCTTTGTGCAAGTCTGACTTTACTCCTAACTCCTATAGGGGACCCGCCCCTCCGTCCACACTCCAGATGGGAATGAACCTGCCCCTCCGTCCACACTCCTAATGAAACATGTTTTTAGCTAAAGTTTTCACCTGCTCGAAACTTTTGAAAAGAGGTCAAGACACTGTTGGCTTCGTGGTTCTAATGGGCTGGAGACATGGCTCAGCTGCTGAAGCAGGGGGTGTCTGATTCAATCTCCAGAGCCCATGTGTGCCAAACAGACACAGGCGTGTCGACCCAACAGCTGGGCACCGATCCTTCAGACACCACCACTAGGACTTAGTCAATGAGGTCAAGCTCTCCGCAAGCCTGTGGGTGGTTATCTAGTTGATGTGGGATGACCCAGCCCCTGGTGGGCGGGGCCGGCTCTGGGCGTCGATGTGGGATGACCCAGCCCCTGGTGGGCGGGGCCGGCTCTGGGCGTTGATGTGGGATGACCCAGCCCCTGGTGGGCGGGGCCGGCTCTGGGCGTCGATGTGGGATGACCCAGCCCCTGGTGGGCGGGGCCAGTCCTGGGCGGGTGGATGAGATGGACAGAGCTATTTGGACATTGACGGGCTGGCAAGGGAGCAAGTGTGTCCCTCTCTCAGCTTCGCTGCGGATGTGGCGCGGTCAGTTCCCTCGCTCCTGATGCTGGCGTGAGCTCTTCTGCCACGCCGATAAACTGTATGACTGAGAATCATAGCTTGTTCCCCTAAATTGTCTGGTCATGTGTTTCTATCAGCCACAGAATGGAAATAGGAACATTGTGTTAAAACATAAAAATAAGAGCCCCCGGATGTGACGATACATGCTTTTTTAATCCCAGGAAAGGGGAGATGCAGACAGGCAGATTCCTGGGGCGCACTAGCTACCAGGCCAGCAGGAGACAGCCTAAAACAAAGGAAAGGTGGTTGCCTCTGGGGGGGCGAGTCTGCGTCTATGCTCCACACGCATGCATGCTGTGCCCCCACACATCCACGCGTGTACACCGCATCCACGCGCACCCACAGGAGCAAGTAGTGAGTCTTTCGCTTGTGATTCCTCTTGTTCCAGAATGATATTAAGAAATCACATTGTCTCCCAGCACGGAAGCCGGCCTGCCAGGTCCGTGGGAGGAAGCCTAGCCGTTGTCAGATGGGAGGCCGGCTCTTGAATCGGCTCTGTTTTTCTGTAACATTGACCTTGGGCAGAGCTTTTATATTAAATTAAATTACCCCTGAAGCGAAGTCTTTATCCAACACTCAGCCTTCGCAGTAAAATTACAATTATTATACAGACACAGAAATAAAAGCCTTGCTGCACCATGCAATCTGGAGAGACGCTGCTAGAGGATGCAGCAGTGTGCTCCCTACCCACGGTGTGTGGCTTCGCTGGGACAGCCCCCCCCACCCAGCTGGTTTGTGTGTAGGATCCAGAATGCAACACTATAAAACTCTTGATCCGTGATAGGCGATAGGTCATAAAAGTGTCAGCGAGAATAACTTATTTTTTGAAGTTGTCTTTGAATGTGATATACAATTAAGGCCGACCGTAAAAGATGATTAAGATCGCCTTCTCTGTAAATCCACAGGGTGTGTGTTTCTGCCACTGTGTGCAAAATGGAAATGGCTGAGGTGCGTCAGTTCAGAAGGGACAAGCCAGGAATCCACCTCAGGATTTTACAAGATGACAAGAGTGTGTGGAACTTTGAGGCCACAGAGTAGTCAGACATGAATTAAAGTTTGGAACCCAGAACCCCACCCCCACCCCCACTCCAGGGGTCTTTCCCCAGCCCCAGGCTTGGATGCCACATTCATTTGCGTCTTAAAGGATTTGTCTTAAATATGAGAAGGAATGGGGTGTGTCCTAATCAATCCATTGTTATAGTAAAATACCCGATATTGGGTCATTTTTAAAAGCAAAAATGAAAACCTTTCTTCCTTCCTAGCCTCCTCCAAAGCGCCCGTCCAAATGCCATCCGCGATGTATGACTCTGGGGATCAAGTCTGGGGCCGCACACGTTGGGGACACCCCTTTCGGCAGCACTGAGAACATGCTGGGGAGGGGGGAGGGGGAAGGTCTCCAGCCCCCACCAGTGGCTGTGGGGGAAGCCACTGCCTTCCTGTGGGGCTCCTCACATGGGTGTCCTCAGAGGGCTCTGCCGCCTTCACTGCGCGGGGCCTGTCCTCTGCTCAGCCTCCCTCCCGCCTGCTGGCCAAGCTGCCCACCTGACCGGAAACTGTCTCCCTGGCTTCCTCGCCACCCACCCTCCCCCAGACCCCTTTCTTTGGGACTCGTTCCTTCTCTGATTCCTCTCTCTACCCACTTGGGTGCCTTCAAGATCTGCAGCTTCCAATCTGAGTGTGTGTGTGTGTGTGTGTGTGTGTGTGTGTGTGTATAAATTTTCATTTTAAATTCTTGCTCTGTCTGATTTGTGATTTCTGTTTTGTCTGGCACGGATGGGCTGTCATGAAATGGCATGCACGCACCTCACACACTTCCTGCCTTCACTCACAGCTGCTCACTCTTGGGGATACTTCTGCCAGTTGGGGCAGAAGCTCAGCCCTACCTTGGGCTCCTCTGGGGGATGGCTGTTTCCCTAGCAGTGTGTGTATATCTTTGTATCTATGTGTGTGTGTGTGCATGTGTGTCTGTGTGTGTCTCTGTGTATGTCTGTATGTGATATGTTTGTGTGTGTGTGTGTCTGTGTGTCTATGTGTGTGTGTGTCTGTATGTGTGTGTGTCTGTGTATGTGTATGTGTGTGTGTGTCTGTGTATGTATGTGTCTATGTGTGTCTGTGTGTGTATGTGTATGTGCATATGTGTGTCTCTGTTGTGTCTGTGTGTATGCATGTGTCTGTGTGTGTTCATGTGTCTGTGTGTGTGTGTCTGTGTGTGTGTGTCTGTGTGTGTGCATGTGTGTCTGTGTGTGTGCATATGCCTGTGTGTGTATGTGTCTATGTGTGTCTCTGTGTGTCTATGTGTGTCTGTGTGTGTCTGTGTGTCTGTGTGTGTGTATGTGTCTATGTGTGCATGTGTCTGTGTCTGTGTATGTGCATGTGTCTGTGTCTGTGTGTCTATGTGTGTGCATGTGTCTGTGTGTGTCTATGTATGTCTGTGTGTGTCTGTGTGTGTGCATGTGTCTGTGTGTGTGCATGTGTGTCTGTGTGTGTGCATGTGTGTCTGTGTGTGTGCATGTGTGTGTCTCTGTGTGTGTCTGTATGTTTGTGTGTCTGTGTACGTGTGAGTGTGCATGTTGGGGTGGGGGGCTCTAAGCTGACTCTCTGGTGCTGTGCCCGCAGGCTCACCACTCTCTCTTCCTTCAAGACTCACCAGTGGATGTTGAGGGGCCTCTGCCCAGGGACTGGGGAGCTTCAGGAAAGGCTCTGGACTGGCAAGTGGCCAGCAAAGATGGTGGAAAGAGATGAAGAGGGCAGAGACATCACGAAGGCAGCCCAGCCGTGGGCTGCTAGTTGCCCACTCCCGGCGGGGCTCGGGCATTGCCCTGGGAACGCTCCTCTGTGTCTCTGGAACACAGGCTAGTGCAGAGAGCTCAGCCCCGGCCCACTCCAGCAAAGACAGCGAGATGGCGTCGGCCTCTTCTCCTGGCGTCCTGTGGCCCAAGCACTGGGATCCCATGAATGATACAAAGATCCAGATGTGGCTCTGGTGATGGGAGGGAGGGCTGGGAGGGATGGGATGGTCCGGGGAGAAGCGACCACACAGAGGGAGCTGTGGGTGACAGGCAGGTCTGAGCTCTGGAGCAGCGCTGGGGGCCTGAGCCGTGTGCACGGGCCCTGCTGGACCCCACCTGCCAATCATCCCCCCAGTCTGCCTGGGCGGTGCCAGGGAGCTCAGGCCGGTCTGTCCCTTTTCCACCAGGCCTTAGCAATGGCCCCACTGTGGGCACTGGGGCCAAGGTTCCACAGCCCACGTTGAGATGAGACTGGGCAGGCCGGCGAGCTCTTGGAAGGCATGGTGGTGTGGCCCACAGGGACAAGCGGTAGAAATCCTCTTCTGATTCTGTAACTCTCCTCTGGCATCAGACTCTCCACCCACATTGCCAATCAATCTTTATTCATTTATTGATAACCCATTCATTAATAAATAAGGACCCATTCATTAATAACTTAGTACTGCACTCTGTCTCCATTCATTCTTGTGCCTGACAAGCATTTCCGAAGTACAGAGAACACCCGCCCCAGGGACACACAGACGAGTGGATATCCCATGAGCAAACACACGAGTGGACAGATGGTCACGTCCACGTAGAAAACACGCAGGGAGCAAGCAGGTTACGAGAGAGGCACTGTGCTGAGGGACTGTCTGAGGTCCTGGGCAGAGGGGTAGCCGGGGCGGGCATGCTGGGTCAGAGGCTCCGGCACAGAGGGAGCATGTGGATATAGGGCCGAGATGCTGGACACCCACGGACACCACGGTGCCCCGTGTGGCTGGAGCCAGTGAAAGCTGATGAGTGGGGCAGAAGGTGGCGCCACAGGGGATGTGGACAGATGTGTGGCCTGGACTTAGTCCACGTCATAGTTACTTTTCCAGGTGCCTTGATAAAAGCATCTGGAGACAGGCAGTTCAAGGGAGAAAGGATTTGGGGGGCTCAGAGTTCAAGGGAGAAAGGATTTGGGGGGCTCAGAGTTCAAGGGAGAAAGGATTTTTGGGGCAGTCCATCATGGCAGGAAGTCCGGGTAGCAGGAGGCTGGAGCGTCCGTCACCAGGAAGCAGAGAGCTCAGCTCTGCTTCCATTTCAAACAGCCCGTTCTTGCCGTTTCCACTTGCTGCATTTGGTCCCCGGCTGGTCTGCCGCTGCCTTTCTCCGCCGCCGCTGCCTTTCTCCGCCGCCGCTGCCTTTCTCTCCGCCGCTGCTGTTCTTTGCTGTTACAGACCAGCCTCCTGGCCTCCCCACTGTTCATCTGAGCCCAGCATCTTTGATCTTGCTGTTGTTCCTCATTCACATCAGACCCCAGCCCCGTCGGCCCTTCGATCTTCGGAGATAGTCAACTCGGGAACCGAGCAGCTATCGGCAGCTGCTCTCGGACTGCCCTGCATTTGTTTTGTAAATGAGTGCAATCAATTCCTTCATCATGCAAGCCTTCTCTGTGTTCTGTTCCCAGAGAACCTTGACTAACACAGATCGTCAGGATCAACTGAGGGAATGTTCCCCCGCAGAGTCAAGATGAGCCTTCCTGTATTAGAGAACCTCACCGACATAACTCCTCACAGACATTCTCCGAGGCCAGCCTTAATCTACATAATCCCTCACAGGTGTGCCTGAAGTCTCATCTCCTTGGTGACCGTACATTTCATCAAGCTGAAATTAACACTAACCATCACAGCATGTTCTGTAGCTACAACTGGAGATCAAGGTCTTACCCTACATTGTTTACAAAGAGCCTCTCTCCCCACTTATGTCTACAACGCTCCTCCTGTTTCTTTAGAATTCTGCTTTCTTTTTTCTTAAACTTTATCCAGTGTTGGGGGGAGAACTGTGTATCCCTGTGGAAGACAAAGGGTGACTTCGGGAATCATCCTGGATTGCTTCTGCCTCCTTTTTGCTTCTTTCTGGGATTTTGAGGGCTCGGCCCACCAGGGCTGAAAGCACAGGCCACCAAAATTTCCCCCTGGAGTTTTTACATGGGACCTGGGATTGGAACTCAGGACCTTCTATTTGTGAGGCAGTGTCTTAACCCCTGAGCCATCTCTCCAGCCCCATTTTCTGTTTTCTCTTATTCTTTTGTGGGGGAAAAAGGGGATGAAGAGAGAGGAGGGGAGAAGGTCAGGGGAGCTTGTGTTCAAATGACTTGGGAAGTCGGGCATCCTAATTTGGGGGGTTGTGCTGTGAGCCACATCAAGGTCTAGAAAAGAAGCCGGGGCACTGTGGTAGCCATCGACAACCCAGGCAGAATGGAGGGGAAAGATCAGCCATAAATGTGTTGAGTCAATGGACAAATGTTCTTCTGTGACCCTAGATCCTGCCAGTGTCTAACGTCTCATAGTGTCGTGTTGCAGTCCATGACGCTGCCTGTAGGTGGCGCATGTTACCGCTCACAATGAAATAAACTCACAATGGGGAAAAGGTGGCGTTTGACTCACTGTTTTGGAGGTTCCTATGCATGAACCATCATCCCTGTTGTCTGGAACCCATGACAAGACTGCACACAAAGAACAGAAAATGCGGCGGAGCAAATCCCCTCTTCTCACCACCAGGAATCAGGATCCGCATCTCTAGACTCTTGAGAGTATCACCACTTCCTGTTTGAGCCGCATCCTGGACCAAACTATAGCAAAGGGACCTTTAGGGACATCCAGCTGTAGCATTGGATGCATGGGCCACTTCTAAGCACCATTTTAAGCGTCCCGTGCCTCCCCCAACAGAAGAAAAGAGGCTCCCAAGCCCGTGTCTTATAGCTAAAGCTCAAGATTCTAGAATGTACGTGGAGATTAAGGTTCCCGTAGTTTCTGAAATTTTGGGTTCCACAGATTTGCCACTTCTCAAAGATACAGCGGGTTGATTTAAAATGGACCAGACGTGTGGAAACATGTCACTACGCACGCGCGAAGGAAGCTGCATGGAGCCGGGCTACGGGAAGGTTTGTTTCCAAGTTGGAAACCAAACATCGCCCTGTCTCGGGTTTCAGAGGGGACTTGGGGTGGATGTCTCTGGTGCATCCCCAGCCGTGTTCTTTGCCATTGCTGTAATTGGCGTCTCAGACTCGTTTTTTTCAAGGTACAGACTGTGAAATTCCCCCAGTTCTCTGAGTCCCCGAGGCCAGACTTCGGAACGAAGGTCTGTAGACTTGGCAGGGCAGGCTGCCGTAGCCCAGGAGCGGATGCCGGAGTTCTGCTCATTAACAAGTTGTTAAATAATTAATAGGTTTGTGTTTAATTGCCTCTGTGTATATCATCTTGCTTTTTCTGAAAACCACCATTAATTTTCAGTTAGTTCCACTCGAGGTAACAAGACCTAATGCTTCCAGTTGGAAAAATGAATATTTATGAATACTTGCTCGTTCTGAAGCTGGGAGAAAAATAAGATTATTGTGCTCCTTAATGTTTAAACAGGAATGGGGGCAGGACAACTGGTCTATTTTAGACTGTGACAATATGTTTATTTGGCAAGTTTAGGTCTCTGACCCCGGACCGTTGCTCCAGAGAGCTCGTTAAATTGGTTTTAAGTGGAAATTCTACCTTGAAGAATCCAGGCATTCTGGAGACGATACTCTGGACAGTGGCGCTTCCCACAAGCACAGCTGGACCAGGTCCAGTTCTGGGACAGCTCCAGGACTTCATAGTATCGGTCAAATGTGCTGGCCACTTGGGACAGACACCGTGAAGTGAACCGTCTTCTTAAGGATGGGGACTTTGCTGCCCAATCACACTGTCCGTGTGGACTCCTCACCCCTCACATCCACTGTAGAGTGCCTACAAGGAAGGCTTGGGGTCAGGGATGGTGTCTGTTTGCTGGGGGGGTCAGGGATGGTGTCCGTTTGCTGGGGGGGAGGTCAGGAGTGGTGTCCGTCTGCCGCCGACACGCAGAACAGAGCTTGTAGCAATTTCCAAACAGGAAGACGTGAGACACATCCGTTTGCTCACAGGTAAAAAAAATTGATCTTATAGGAGGGGAGGGTGGGTGGGCTGGGGGGACGGCTGGAAGGGGAAATGCTGACCGAGCAAGCATGGGGACTGAGTTTGGATCCCCAGCACCCAAACAAAAGGTCAAAAGTCAATATGAGCCTGTCATCCCAGCACTTGGGGGTAGAGACAGCAGATCCCAGGGGTCCGCTGGGGAGCCAGCCTGGCCCACCAGTGGGAGACCCTTCCATAAAAAGGTGGACAGGGTCTGCGGGGCAGGACCATAGGCTGTCCACGGCTTCACATGTGGCTGTGTTTGGTAGCGGAGTTCGTGTGCTGATTCTCCAAGTGGTGCCTAACCGGCCTTCTGGTTAGCTGTATGTGGTTTGACTAGTCTACAAACACCCACTTGCCCCAGGATCTAGGGTCTGTCTCTTTCTTGTGACATTAAGCTTCTGAGATTTTCCTGCCTCACGTGTCTCAGGTTTGCTGCTCTTTCTGGCATATCCCAAGGGCCCCGGACCTCGAGACATAGTGCTCCCCACGTCGACGGCACTGCGGTGTGGCTCTATCCACTTGTGTTTAATGACAATGATAGTTTTACTGTGAACATATTTTCTCCCTTCCCCCTCCCCTCCCCCCGCATTCTCCAGCCTGATGATGAACTTTGGGATGGCGACAGAGGCTGGCCTTTGGGCTCACTGAAAGGAACCTTCTAGATGATGGCTAGCCTCTGAGCCAACCTTTAGAGGATTATGTGCATTGCTTTAACTGCGATGGGAAGACCTGTCCGTCGTGGGTGGGCTCATTCCCTGCCTGGGCAGAAGATCTAGAACTGCTCAAGAATGAGGAACCCTCGGCTCAGCCAGCAGGCGCGCATTGGCTCACAGCTCTCTGCCCTTGCTGTGGATGTGAGATGCTTCAGCGCCTGCCGCTGTAACTTCTCGTAATGATGGATGGAGATGAGAGCTGACCTTTCTCCCCTGGGCGGCCCGGGCCCGGGTTCTTCTTGCAGCCACATGCCACTCAACTAAAACAAGCTGGTGCCGGGTTCCTGCATATCTGAAGGGTGCCACTTCCCCCACCCCCAAGATGAGCGTCCCTAGTGTCTGCACGTGGGCATACGTGTAATTATGTCACACATTAATTCTGCGTGGCTTTCAGAGAGGCTGTGCAGAATACCAGGGCTATGGTCTTATTAACTTATTTATTTTTAATTAATTTATTTTTGTGCATGTAAGTGTGCGTGCATGTGTGCGTGTGTGTGCGTGTACATATACAAGAAAGTCCCCGAGCATGTGAAGCCCAAGGGTGACAATCCATCCTGGATTGTTCTCCCTCCTCATGCTTTGTGCTGGGGGATTCCAAGCTCTGCCTTCCAGGGCAGGAATGGCAAGACGCAGCCGCATCCATCTGGCGTTTTCACGTGGGATTCGGGATCCCAACCAGGTCCTTTTGCTTACGAGGCAAAGGCTTTTAACCCCTGCACCATCTCTCCAGCCCAGATTAGCTCACTTATTAGCGCCGTGGTTCCCACGGGGGTGAGCTGGCCTATCCCAGCACGTCGGGCTGCATTTCTCCCAAATCTGAGGGGGCCAATTAGCCTCCCTGTTTGTTGCACAGATGTCTGTGCGCTTCGGGGAGAGGCCGGTTCGCGTCTGCTGCTCATTCTGCTGTCTGCTCGTTTGTTCTTCCTGTCTTGCTGATCTGAGGACGTCACACACTCCCGACATGGAAACCTTCTTGTTTCCTGCGGCGCGTGTTGACAGCATCTTTCCGTTTGCAGCTCTCTTTAGAGTGCATTTTCCGAAGCATGAGTTCTGTGAAAGCAGGAACCCTTTAGCACACCGCTGAACGGGAGCGGTCTCTGCTGGAAGACTCTCTACCCCCTCTTAACCCAGAAAGGTCCTTTCAACATGGCATCGGAAACACTTTTAACTTTGGCCTATTCTCCCGTGCGTCTCAATGTTTGGGGGCACAGCCTGCTTTGCCTTTTAAAAATGTCCGCAACTGATCATATGGGCCGCAACTGATATGTGTGAGCAAATGATCTAAGGGGAGAAGGGTCTGCTTTGGCTCGGGGGGGCCAGAGAGCTCAGTCTCTCCTAGCTGCTCGGCCCGTTCCTGGAAACAACATCCTCAGAGTTTGGAGAATTGCATAGTGGGCTAGGCCATTTCACCTCCGTGGGAACAGCAGCAGTTTCTGGAATACGGTGGCTTGGAGATTTGTCACCCTGCGGCAGACTGGGAGCAGAGAGAGGGGACGGGACCAGGACCAAGACACTCCTTCCTCGGTGAGGCCTGCAGCTGGGCTCTTCCTCCCATGGTTACAGCCATCTTGGGGGACCAGGCCTCACCCTAGGAGCTTAGGAAGGGACTTCCTCCACAGACCAGAAAAGCAGCCAATAGCACCCGCCGTGCCGTGGGAAGGACTCCTTCCTCCCTTTGCCCGCCTCTGGTTCTCGGCGGGCCCTCTGGGCTCCGTCCTTTACATCTGGCCACTTTATCAGCATCCGTGGCCGGCAGGGCCGCCTTGTGGCCGCCTCGTGGCCAGGCTCCGGAGCCGACACTGTAAATCTTTCCATTCTGCTCATTTTCCATCACTTTGCGTTGTCCTGCGTCGGCAGAAACACTGGCATGCACGGCCAGGATGTCCAGAAGGCCGGCTAGGGTCTGGATTCGAGGCTGGTGCTTTCTGGGTGTTTCTGCCATGAGCGTGAGATGCGGCATTCAAAAATAAGTATTAGAGAAACAAGGGTGGAAAGCAAGGGCAGTCGCCAGTAAGATTTATAGAAGGAGAGTTCTCCGGACAGACTGGGCGGCAAGGGGCCCACGGGCCGGGTGCTAATCTCCACGTGTTCATCACTTTCCTCAATGTCGTGGCCAAATCCCAGGCGAGAGGAAGCCTAGGCGGAAGGGTTTGCTTGGACTCGTGGTGTGAGGTTCCGTCCGCCGTGGCGGGGAAGACACAGGCAGGAGCTAGAGGCAGCTGGGCAAAATGTGTGAAAATGCGTGCACAGGCAGGAAGCAGAGAGCGACGCGTGCGCGTGCACAGACTGGTGCCCGTGGATGGTGCGGCCCGCGTTCAGGGTGGGTCTTCCCTCCTCAGTTAGTCCCTTTAGGGCACAATCAGATAATCCCAGAAGCGCGTCTCCTTGGTGACACCCAATTCAGTCAAGTCTCTTTCAGCAAGAGGGTGGGAGAGAGAAAACCTGGAAGGAGAGTTGAGAGACACGACCACCCACAGTGGCGCCTCGCCGCCCCCCCCCAGGTCTGTGCTGCAGACTGAGCAGGGAAGAGAGGAACATCCAGCACGTCTGGGCCTCAGGCCGCGATCTGTGCAGAGGGAGCTCTGAGCTCTGCTTACTTCAAACAAGCCACAGAAGGAGGCCCACGCCGGCCTGCGAGTGTTCAACTTACACCACGCCAGAGGCGGCAGGGAGCTGGGGCGGGTTATTTCTTACAGCGACTTCACAACCGCACACACCCAGGGGTCCGGAGATAACAGGATTCTAGTTGCTCACTGCCGCTTGGGGGACACGCCACACATGCCTTTGGATTCTCCACGATTCCACGCGTCAGAGCTGAACAAGCAGTCAGTTCATAAGCACATCCTTGCATTCACCTGTCAATCACACATGCCTCACTCCACGCCTCTCAGCTCTGGGATTGGACGGTGCCGTCTGAATCCTTGGGACGGCCGCTTATCTTTCCCAGGGTGCCACACAGAGCAAATATTTAGACTACACTGACATTATTCAGTTTTAGAACAATTTTTTTTTCAGGAAAGTAAATGTTACTTAAAACAGATGGCGTCCTATCTCCGCTCTGCTCAGAAGCCTCTGTAATCTATTCTTGTGCTCTTTGAAGAACATCCCCTTATGGCGAGTGCAGACGTGTAGTATTGACCATCTTTCCTCGTCTTCCCTTTTTCTTTCCCCCTGTGATGAAGGTCTGTACAAAAGAAAGCTGATCCTAAACAAATCCCCATGCAGGTTAGCCTTTATTTAAAACAAAATAGTTGTGGAACCAACACAAGAGGACTCAAAGGGCCGCCTTGTAAAGCCAAGCCCATGATAAGCATGTGATTCGCTCACGTCTGGAAAAACCGGCTGCTCTGAATATTTTGAGGTGCCATGGCTGTGATTTATGAGGTTCCTGTCGCCGTGTACTCTGTCAGCATTAACTTCAAGGAAGAGTTCCGGCCAGACGTGCAGGATTTGTGGCGCGAACCGTGAGTAAATTTCAGGATCCATGAGCTTTATCCAATCTGCTCAAAATCTGTGTTCTGGGAGGAGCGAGGTCCCCGGCCGGAGGCAACAGGGAGAGTTGGAGCTGGGGGGGCGCTCCAGGCTGCGGAGAGCTCCCCCGGCCATGGCAGGGCAGACTGGCGAGGTGCTGTGCCGGTGGCGAGGACTTGCATTCTTTAAATTCAGCCTGATTATTGAAGAATGGTTACAGGATGATTAAGTTGTAAAAGTGGCGGCGTGAGCACACGGCGGAGAGCCGCAGCGATCCATCCATCCTGCAGGGCGTCGCGCACCTCTTCCCCGCTCCTTGCTCTGTGTCGTTAATGGTGATGACTAGTCATAGCCCAGCTCCCCAGCAGCTCTGTCCCACACCTCAGGCCCCGACACAACACTGACCTCCCTGTTAGCCTACCTCAGTCACCCCAGAGTTCAAGGTAAGCGAGGAGCCTGCCAGGGAGGGAGAAGCGGATGGTCCAGTCTCTACCGCTGGGAGGACAATGCCCAGAGGGGTGCAAACCCTGGTATGGGGGGGTCTCTGGGCAGAGGCTCTGGGTGTGAGATCTGCCTGCATGTCCTCTGGCTCCTCCACTGAGAGCAGGCGAGGGGTGGTGAATGAGCAGAACCACATCACTCAAGGGAAGACGCGTAAGCAAGGCCTCTATAAATCCCCCTCCTGTTCGTGGGATGGGCACGCTGGTCCCACCCCCCTCTCTCAGAGACCCTGCCAATCAGGTGAGGAGCAGCAGAGCTTCCTCAAGCAGGCATTGCTGTCTGGAGGTTCTTAAGGCTGGCTGAGCCCCACGACCTTCCCCACATCTGAACTGATCACAAGGAAACAAATATGGCAAAATTCTCTAGGGCGTGAAAAAGTCTCTGGACCCAAACATGGTAAGGTGGGCACCTCCTGGGCTCACGCACTTGTTCATATCAGAAGCCACCCATTCTTGCTCCTGTCCATGTATCCTCCCATCTATGCACCCTTCTTTATATCAGTCCATCCTTTCTCTGATTCATTCCTCTTCCCGTCTATCCATTCTCCCATCCATCCCTCTGTCCTTTCTGTCATCTGTCCATCCACCCATATATCCATTCTTTCTTTGATTCGTCTATCCCCTATTTCTTCAGTCCATCTATCCTTCCATCCTTTCTTCAATTGATTCATCAATCTATCGATTAATCCATCCATCCATTCGTTCATACATCCATTCTTTCTTCAATCCAACCATCCTCCCATCCACTCATCCATCCATTCATCCTTTTTTAATCTATCCATCTTCATATACTTCCTTCCATCTATCCATTCTTTAATCCATCCTTCTTTGAATCCATCCTTCCTTCAACCCATCCTTCTACCCTTCCACTTTCTTTCTATCCATCCTCCTATCCATCTATATACATCCATCCTTTGCTGATAGATACTTCAATCTCCCCATCTTCCAATCTATCCACCATCCATCCATCTATCCACTCATCTATCCATCTATCCATACTGTTTTCAATCAGTTCATCAATCCCCTCATCCATCCATCCATTCTCTATCCATGCCTCCATCCATCTTCCCATCCACCTGCCTATCCTATCTTCAGTCAGTCCACTCATCCTCCCATCCATCATCCATCCATCCATCCATTTTCCTTTCTTCCTTCTTTCTTTTCCTTCCTTCCACCCATCCTTCAATGCATTTATCCACCCTCCCATCCATCTATCCATTCATCCATCTTCCTATCTACTCATCCACCTATGCATCCTGTCTCTTGTTAGTCTTCTCATCCCTCCCTCCCTCCATCCCTCCCTCCCTCCCTCCCTCTCTTCTTTCCTTCCTTCCTTCCTTCCTCCTTTCTTTTCTTCTACCCATCATGCATCCATCCATCCTCCCATCCATCCATATAGCTGTCCATCTATTACATCCTGGATGCTGGATTACAGTCAGCAGAGTGGCTGCCTTTGGCTGCCCACTGCTAAGAGGGAGGACAGCAGTAGACACAGAGAAGACTGTGGACTGTCAGGGCCTATGACTCCCCAGAACCTCCCTCTGTGGGTGCAGCGAGCATGATTGCTGAAGGACCATGAGGTACTTTACTCCAACCTCTACATCTGCAGACAGGCCAAAACTGGGGTTCAGTAGGGCCCCGAACAACCCTGCTCCCTGGGGAGGTGGATCTGGGCCCTTGACTCACGATCTCCCCTGAGAGCTGTGTGAGGTCCCCTGGCAGCTTCAGCCCTCACCTGATCCTGTCCCCGCTTCCTTCGGTGGACCTGCACAAGTCTGGCCCTCTCAGCTTTCGGGGTTCCCTCACAGATTCTCTTGCTGACATTTCTCTCATTGAAATCCTGTCTGCTGGGAGCCTGCTTCTGGAAGAATAAGTGGAGATGCTTTGAAGAAAAGTAAATCAGAGAAATTAGAGAGAGAGGAGCAGGAGTTGGGGCTCCCAGTGGCCAGCCATGCGACTATCTGAAGCACCAGCCATGCGACTATCTGAAGCACCAGCCATGCGACTATCTGAAGCACCAGCCATGCGACTATTTGAAGCAAGGGCGCTCTTGGCAGGGCGCGGGCTCTGGTTGATGGGGATTTGGCAGAGGGAAGAGCCGAGAGTAGCTGGAACCGAGCCTGGGGAGAAGGTCAGCGTCTGGGACCAGGGCACCCTAGGGACCAGATGCATGCAGGACCTTGGCAAGGAGGTCGGAGCCCACTGCAGCGAGGCTAAAGCCACTGAAAGTCTCAGATAAGAGTGCAACCTGGTCTCGCCATGTTTGTCAAGGTCACTGACCCTTGCCGCAGGCTGAGAGCAGAGTGTGTCACTGGGAGGGGTCTGAATGAAGGTGCAGCAGAGGGGTCTGAATGGGGGCGCAGCAAAGCTAGAAGGCTTTTCCTGCAGGTGTTCAAAGGGAGGAGGGATGGCTTGGAGCAGGTGGATAGTCCTGATGGACGTCTGGACTCCAGATCCATCTGGCAAGTAGAATCACCCACGTCCCCTGCTAGGGGGGTCTTTAGAGCACTCAGAAAGTCTTGGGCCCGAACCCACTGCGGAGTGAATCCTGCTCATCAGTGAGGGGTCTCGGGGCACCATGAGCCCCCAAGGATATTGCTACTTCCTTTCTGGGAAGGCTGACAGAGAGCCCCTTAGACATCGTGTTAGGTGCTGCTGCTGTGATAAAATGCCCAACTGAAGCAACCTCAGGAAGGGAGGCTCCCCCCATGGTGGGGGGAAATGGCTGCCGGAGCGGCATGTTACGTGGCGTCCACAGTCAGGAAGCGGAGAGAGACGGATGCCGGGGCTCAGCTTGCTCCCTTACCCAGCTGGTCTAAGACTCCAACCCAGAGACTGGTGGACACCCACAGCGAGTGGGCACCTGACCCTCCCAGGTGGGCGCAGCAACTGTGTCCCTGGTGGTTCTAGATCAGGCTGACGTTTGAGATGAACAGAGACATCATCGCATGGCGACGAGACCCGTCGTATAAGAGGCCAGGTTGTATCTGCCCAAACCACTTCGACCTCCCTCCCCTCCCCATTTTCCTGGGGAGCTGCTGTTTGGAGGGGCTTCTCAGAGCAGAGCCCCAAGAAAGAGGAAGGTTCTCTCCTCTCTGGATGTCATAGTCCTTTCCGACCATGTCCTTTCAGTATCCACGGACAGGAACAGATAAAACTGCTCCGCACCTGTCCCCCGCCTTGTCTCCGCAGTTCTAATTGTGGGGTGACGCAGCCTTTCTTGATTATCCTGGACCGAAGCAATCATTCTTCACCCTGACCCCTTGTCATTACTGTCTGAATAATTCAGCCGGAGATTAATCATGTCTTACACAGGTTATCTCTTCCCTCACTGTCTCCAAGCAGCACGTGCGTCGCTGCTGATATAACTTTCCCCAGGCCTGTCTTGTCTCCCCTTCTACATGGGAAGCCCCCTCACTTCAGGGTCAGCATCCCACCCTGCACAGCCTGCTGCTTGAAATGAAATGCACGTGCTGTCTTCATTTGCTTGTGACCATGTGTTTGCTGCGAGAATGTTAGTTCGGCCAGGGGGCGTGGAAATTATGATTACAGGAGTCAGGCAAGACACTAATGCAGATGCGCTTGTGCATGTGCGTGTGCGTGTGTGTGTGTGTACACCAGAGGACACGTGAGCACGCATGCCTGTGGAGGTAACATCGGAACCATCCTGGGCTGCGTTGCCTTCTTACTGCTTTACGATCTGCCCAGTTGGCGCTTCTGCACCGTCTTCCTCGCTCCATTTTTGAGCAATGTGCAGAGTCCGTTTCATCTCAGGGCACTGAGGAGAGCCACGCGTCCTCTTAGCTGCTCGCCATGTGTTCTCTGCTTCTCCGTCTGAAGTGTTGGGCTTTTGGCTCATCCCCTCATCCCTGCCCCTCTGCCTCCTTCTTATCTCTCAGCCTTCCAAGGGCCCCAGAAGTAGGTAGAAGTGATGCTGGAGTTAAGGGGAGACACGTGGGGAGAGGAAGGGAGGCTGCTCTCCAGGTCCGGGCTGGGCTGAGGCTTGCTGGGGAGGACTCTAGGGGTCCTAAACACACACTGTCAGTTACTGATGGTGCCGTCTCAACCACATGGCTTTGCACTCAGAGGGCTGCCCTAGTGCGGAGACCCCGAGAAGCGGGTGCTAGCCCCACCTGCACTCGAGGTTCCTGAAGGCTTTGACCAGCTGCCTAAGAAATGTCTTCTTTGACTGGCATCTTGCTAGGCCAGCAGCGAGCGTCTCTCGGGATGCAAGAACTGACCAATCAGACCCCGCGCGCTCCCTTCAGCTCCGAATCCACCGGGCGAGCGCAGTACTCTTGGGGCGGACGGTACAGGAGTCCCAGGCACACGTCCAACAGGAGTCCCTCTGAGAGAACAAAGGAGAGCTGCCTTGAGAGAGGGGCGAGGGGTCGGGGAGAGAAGGAGAGTGAGTCGGGAGGGCTGCTCAATCCCTTCAATTCCGAGCCTCCTGCCGATGAACTTATCCCAGCTAACGGCGGTACCGCAGAAGTTGGTGCCGGGCTGGCCAGCACGTGACCAGGTCAGCGTGAGGACTCAGCAAGGTCAAGGCTGGGTTGGCACGTGACAAGGTGCGGGTCAAGGCAGGTCAGCACCGGACAAGGTCAGGGCTCTGAGCCGATGTTCTCAGCGCAATTGGGACTTTTCCTGAGATTCCAAGACGGCGTCCTGGCTCCAGCCATCGTCACCTCATAGAACAGGTCAGCGGTGCGAGTTACACCTGGAAATAAGGTCTCTCTGTGTAACCCACGACGAGGGGCTGGGGGAGATGGCTGGGGGTTAAAGCCTTTGCCTCGCAAGCAAAAGGATCTGAGTTCAGATCCCACGTAAAAATGGTCTGGGGGTGGGGCCTGTAGTTCTGTCCCCGGAAGGCAGAGCCTGGAAACCCCAGAGCAGAGCAATAAGGAGGTAGAACAATCTAGGGTGGTTCCCAATGGGCCTCTGCAGACGCAGTGCCTTGTGGGACAGACAGACAGACACACACACACACAAGAACCACAGTGAAGTCGGGTAGAAGAGAGATGCGAAAGAGCTACAAGCACATCTGTCTGGTAACCAAGGAGACCTGAGCTGCCATCCTTGGGTACAGCTGGCAGCAAGAACCCGACTTCCATGGTTGGGCAAGAGAAAGCCCGAGGCGTTCTTGGGCTGTGGAGAAAGATCCCTGGCTTTCCTGCAGGCCTAAGTCCTTGCTCATGGTGAGTGGACTGGACTAGCATTAGCCAAAGGAGACGGAGAGCTCCTGTCCCCGTGATCTCTCGCGGCATCTCTTCTTCCTCCAGCTCCAATGACGACGGAGAATCAGCCGGCCTCGGATGGCAGCCCTGATTGGTTGCCGTGACGGTCCACAGTGGTCGTGTGTGGGATGAGGGGGGTTAAAGCTGAGCCTCGTGTTTGGGTCGTGAGTTGTGAGATGCAGGTTCTAGAGACAGGGTCTCTCTAGGTAGTTCGGCTCGTCCTCGAACCCCCATCCTTCTGCCTCGGGCTCCTGCAGGAGCCAGGAGAAGACAAGGGGTTCTCGTTTCCAAACCTTCGGGGTGTGGGAATTAGTCACAGCACCTCCCATGGGACGCGTGCTAAACCCCACGGGACCTGTGCTCATTTGAAGCGCGCCACGTCCTGCCGGGCTTGGGGTCGCGGCCTCCCAGGGATGTAGGAGAGTCGACGCACACCATGCGTGTCCCTCACAGAGGACAGAGACTCTGCAGCTGGAATGTTTACACCCGTGTCCGACACTGACCCCTGGAGTCATCCGGGAACTCTGCCGCCACAGGAAGGTCAGTGTATAAGTGGAGTGCTGTCAGGCACCATGCTTGCTTTGGCATAGGACCCTCTACCCTGCCTCGCAGCATCATGGTGGTCTTCAGAAGCTCTGAGATGCCAGAATCATTCTGGTGGGCTCCCCAGCCTGCAGGACCGTGAGCCAAAGAAACCTCTTTTCTCCACCCTCGCCGCGCCTCCGGGATTCTGTTACAGCACATAAAACAGACGGATGGTTTTTCAAAACATCTTCGTCTCTTTCCTTTGCTGGTCACCGTCCTCTCCCTAGAGGCCACTTAAGAGAGACCAGTGACCTGAAGGCTTCCCGCTGCTCTTCCTGCCTCCCGTCCTGGCCAGCAGCCCAGCGGCTGAGGAGCAGCTGGCCTCTCTCTGCGTGTCGCCGGCCCCATGAGGATGGAACCGGATCCTGAGCAGAGCGGTTCTGAATCGCACCAGGGGTCGTGATCTGGAAACAGCTGGTCCAAGCAGAACTTCCCAAGCGAGCGTCGGAGGCTTGCATTAGCTCCCGTTCCACTGAGCGCCGCTTGCAGCGTGTAATTGGGGTGAGATGGGGTCCCGCCCAGCATGGGCGCTTGTATCTGAAGCTCCCCATCTGGGAAGGGAGGGAAGGAAATCTTCCTGCTCAGAACGCGTATGGACTGAAGGAGGATGGAATCTTCTAGCGGTCCCCACATCTCCCCTGACGCCTCCAGGACTCAGAGTCGCCGCCATGAGACGCTAACGCCAGGGCGCGTGTGGAGGTGCGTGTTCATGAGCAGGCGGGTCTGGAGGGAATGCAGGTACTTGTCCCGACCGGAGAGCAGCCATCTCGGCCGCTTATCATCAAAGACCCCATAGCCTCTGGTTGGACGTGGGTGCAGGGCAAAGCTCCCTCTGAGAGTCAAACAGATAAAATTAAGCTAAGGCGGGAGCCGGGAGCCAGATGCGCCCAGCCTAGGAGCGCAGGAAATGAGCCCATCAGGAACCGCTGCCTTCCAAGCCTGGTGCCCCCACAGCTCGAGCCTAGTGACCCAGAGAACCCCCTGCTTCGTGCTAGAAACAGAAGGGGGGTCACTGTTCTTCTCTGAGTTTCTGTTGGACAGGAGGGCTCTGGTGGGCCGCATATCCCTTTGCAGATATGACTCCGGGAAGCGGGGGGGAGGGGGCGGCGGTGCAGAGAGGACCCAGAATTTTCACGAAGCTCTACCTTCCAGTCTCATCTTGCAGGTTCTGGGGCAGCTGGGTCTTTTACCATCAAAAGTCTCTCTGGGGAGAACTCCCACTTCGGTGCTTCCTGGTCATTGAAGACCCTCTTCTATTTTTTTTTTTTTTGCAACATTTTCCTAATTCTGTCAAGTAATTTCACATAAAAGAAAGCTTTAAAATGAACTTGCCAGGAAGGATCTTTGCCTGGGAATTGCTGCTACTTACTATGTTCGTGGGAACAAGGCGGCATTAGGCTGAGCTGCGACGCCACACGTGGAGTTCCATCCAGCAAAGCCCATCCTGGCTTCTCATTGGTCAGTCCTGGTCCCTTAGCTTTCATTTCCCGGGCCTGTTGACATGCCCACGACCTCCAAGGGCCGCGACTTACAATTAATTCCACTTACAATTAATTCCAGGAGAAAACAAAGCTAGAGTCAGGGGGGAGAAACCAAAGCCCCTTGGAGGACTTAACTCATTCTCTGGCCACCTGGCAGAGTCGGCATCTCTCCGGTGCTGAGGAACCTCTTCATGGGCACGGGCGATCTCCCCTCCTCCCCTCTGCCCCCTCCTGGGTCTCTGAGGTCAGCAAATGGAGGCCGTTTCTGTGCCCCCAGCTTAGGTGGGGGGGGGGTGGGGGCGGGGGCTCCTCTGCCCCCAGCCTGCATGGGGAAGTGGGAGGTGGGAGTGCGGGCTCCTTGGAGCGCCAGAGCCTGTCTGCAGGAGGCAGCGTGGCCATCTTGGAATTCCGGTGGCACAAGCTTCGGTTGGTAAAGTCCTGCTTGGCGCTCCTAGGCCTGCCGTGGGGTGAGGACGAGGTCAGGGGCCAGCGCGGTCTCCCAGAAGGACCCAGCCCCTCCTCTTTGAGTAGCAGGGACTCGGCTGAGGGCTGAGGGTAAGCGACACACCCCCACTCACTGGAGACCCAAGATCCGTTTCCCACTGCTGCTCAGAAAAGCACCGTGAGTCACAGATAGCAGGGGGGGGGGGGGGAACACAAGGGCTGGAGAGCTTCTGGAACAAAGGGTGGAGCTTGCGGGCAGAGGAAGAACGCACCCACCAGGGTGCGGATACATGTTGGAGGACCCTGGCCTTGAACTCGGGGACTCACCTTAAGGTCAACTATAGCAGCCTTTGCACCATGTGTGATGTTAGCGTCCTGATTCCTGGACAGAGAAACCAGGGAGTGGAGAGAGGATACCACGGGGTCGGAGCATGCCGGCTGTGACGCTGGGGGCCGCCCGCCTCCTCTCTTCCCTCGAAACACGCCGCACAGCACCCACGGCCTCGCAGCTGACGCCGCATCGTCTAGTCCGCGGAGCAAACACGCCTGGACCAAGCGCTGCTCCCGTCTCCATCCGCGCCGGAGCCCGCCTGAACCCCGCTGTTCGGTATGTGTCTGGTCTTTTCAATAGGGCACAGAACTTCTTTTAAAAAAAGTGCCACCAGCTGAGACCCCACCGACCCACACACACGATGCTTCCGGTCAAGATCGTCCCTCTCACTTCCTGTCTCCTGCCTTAGTTTCCTGGCAGGGGCACCTTCTGTGTCACCGTGTCGACTCTTGTTTCAGACACAAAGCGCTCGTCCAAAGCCACAGAGCCACGTCTCAAGCTGTAGCGGGGACACAAGGCTTTGGAAGTGCACAGCACTGTGCACCGGCTGGTGTGTCCGGCGCTGGGAGGCGCTTGTCTCGCGGGCGAGGCCTCCACAGCGGAGGGCCAGGCCTTCCAGCCGAAGACCACTGTGAAAAGTGCCCGTCTCTTCCCGCCAGAGCGCCCGCAGCCTTGATGCCTCCTGGCTTCAACTGGCACGTCTGGGGCCGTGTGTCTGTCCACGTCAGCAGGGCCGTGTGTCTGTCCACGTCAACAGGGCCGTGTGTCTGTCCACGTCAACAGGGCCGTGTGTCTGTCCACGTCAACAGGGCGTGTGTCTGTCCACGTCAGCAGGGCTGTGTGTCTGTCCACGTCTGCACTGGATACGGGACAGGGAAGGGATCTGGGTGAACAGGCATAGCAGGAGCCTCTTTGTCCACACAGGATTGGAATGGGAAGATGGTGGGCGAATGAAAGTAGATGTCTGTCGTGGAGGAGCCTGGCTGCTCCACTCCCTGGGGATGATCTCCATCTCCTTCCTCAGCACTGTGGACCCACCCGTCAGTTGGTGATGTGCTGAAGCTGTGATTGCTTTCTGGTCACTGCGGTTATTAAGATTGTCCTAATTCTGCTGAAGACTTTTAATCAGATTAATGTTTTGAAATTCTTGACCATGCATGAGCCAGACCTTTTCCTGAGGGGCTTGGAAGTGGGGGGGGGTTAGATGGGAGGTCACCGTGGTCCCTGCACCCCTTTCTAGACCCTACCAGCTCTGCAGCTGTGGACCTCTCAGGCTTAAGGGCTAAGGAGGGGAAGAAAGCAAACATGGGCAGAGACGAATTGAGGAGAGAGATTCGTCAGATGGAGAATGTTTCGCCATGCTTGTTCCCTGTTCTTCTGAAGACCCGTGTCCTTCGGGTTCTTTCACGTGTGCGTGCATGTTTGTACATGTGCACACGTGTGCATGTGTTTATATGTCTATGTGTGCACATGTGTGCATGTGAAGGTCAGAGGTCAGTGTTGGTTTTTCTCCCTCAACTGCTTCCCATCTTTTTTTTTGGTACTCCGTCTGGTCATGTGTCTTTCTGGGCTGATGGATAGGTGTCGGTCACATGAAGGGACAGGGCAGGCTCTCCATCTGCAAACGACTCTAGAAGAGGAACTAGCTAGGGGTTACAGGGCTTAGTTTTGAAGAATTTCCTCCCAACATTTTTATGTGGGACCTGGGATCTGAACTCAGGTCCTTTGGCTTGCAAAATAGCAGCTTAACCCCTGAGCCATCTCACCAGCCCTGTGAAGACCTTTTAAAAATACATATGTAACTGAGGATTTCCCCATAGCATCAGGGATGAAGTGTGTCAAATATGTCTGAGGGTTTTTTGTTTAGTTTAGTTTTTGTTTGTTTGTTTGTTTTTAGACAGTGTCTTTTTTTTATTATTTATTCAATTGTGCGTGTGTGCGCGCGTGTGTATGTGTGTGTGTGTGTGTGTGTGTGTGTGTGTGTGTGTGTGTGTGTGTGTGTAGAACCACGGACGAATTCAGGAACCACCATGGACGCCTCCACCTCCTTCTGCCCCGGGATTCACAGGCTCTGCCCTACCAGGACCAGAAGCGCAGGCCGCCCCCGCTTCCGCCTGGCGTCTATACGTGGGATCTGGGATCTGAACTCAGGACCTTCCGCCTGCAAGGCAGAGGCTTAACCCCTGAGCCACCTCTCCAGCCCCCTAGGCAGTGTCTTTTGATGATGACTTGCAATTTTCAGGCTCCCTCCTACCTGTGCCGCCTGCTCTTCCTCACGTGTGCCATGCCACGCCAGCCTCACGCTGCTTCTCAGTACGCCTGCCTGCCGATGACGGGGTCAGCAGAACATGCAGCCCCTGGTCTCCTGGGGGATGTCGACCTCAAACTCAGCCGCTGTTAAGGTGCTCCGCGAAGCCAGCAGGGTGCCAGGTGACCAAGAGCTGTCCTTGCCTGACCACGACCGGAGGACTAACCCGGCCCGTGTGGGGCGCACCCCGCTCTGTCCCAGCTGAGGGTCCAGCCTGTCTGTCACTCAGAGCACCGTCTGCCGGTGTCGCCGGCGCTGCTTCGCTGAGAGACGGAGGGGAGTCGAGGGAGGGACGAGACGGTGCTTCACGGCTCGTGTGCTGCGGGGGAAGGATCCCCGGGAATCCCACCCTGTAAGTCTTCGAAGCCTAATTGATTCAGTTACAGTGTGGAAGGACGGCGACTTCCAGACACGTGCCAAGGGGGACCCAGATGTCACTTGAATCGTTCTGCCTGCCGGTAAATTGTTTTCAAGTCGGAGGAAGGAGAGACCAAAGCAGAAATCAAAGCGTGCTCGGGTGGCGACAGATGTGTTTCCTGACACCGCGGTACCACAGGCTCGCGGCGGCGCATGTCCCTGAGAGCTGGTGTTCAAAGCCGAGGGTTTGAGCTCTGAGCACATTTGTAGAGAATCAGTGGTTGAGTTAAGCCCAGAGCAAACCTGCAGGAGATGGTCTAGCTGATGAGGAAGGCCCAGCCCGTGGTGGGTGGGACCCTGGAAGGCCCTGGAATAAAATACAGAGAGCTGGTCGAGAGAGCTGGCATCCTTGTGTACACTTGGCCAGACATGCTGGTCTGGCAGGTAAGGATCGTCCCTCTCTCAGATCCTCATGTAGAGATGGTGTGGCCAGTTCCCTCGGCCCTGCTGTTAGTATGAGCTCTCCTGTCAAGCCGGACTGAGAACTGTAACTGGACAATCTTAAGAGAAAATAAACCCCTTGTTTCCTTAAGCCATTTGATGGTGATTTATCAGCAACCATGCAAGCTAACTTCTACACGCATGCATACCACATGTGCACACACTAAGACACATGCACAGGTACACACTTGGAGATACACCACACCCATGAACATACATATATATGTATATATATGGATACACTTGAACATATACATGCATATCACACACATATACACACTCGTGAGCTTGCGTGGATGCCACATACACAGACATGCATGGGTAACACACACACGCATACGCACACACAGGCAAGGGGTAGACAAGCACCTTGGGCCGTATGGTCCTGGGTCTGTCTCCTTGCTGCGCCCTAACGGTGCAGACGTGCAGCCCCCCGA
Source organism: Typhlomys cinereus (assembly GCA_023101885.1). Taxonomy (NCBI): domain Eukaryota; kingdom Metazoa; phylum Chordata; class Mammalia; order Rodentia; family Platacanthomyidae; genus Typhlomys; species Typhlomys cinereus. The sequence goes on along the minus strand of JALPQD010000210.1, from coordinate 1,102,671 downwards.
CCGTGGGCACCACCTCGCGCTCGGGAGAACACCAGCCTGCAGCTTTAGGGGGCTGCTCAGAGGCTTAGAGGCCTTGTCCCCCAGGACTGGAGGCATTACTTTGCTCATCTCTGATTTCCAGCATCCGGCTTAGGGTGCACTTATACCAATGGAAGGTTCTAGAGTCGCACTCGATAAGGGACCCCTGGGGTTACAGCTCCTGCAGAGCCCACTCTGTGTCCTCGGGGCCTTTGCCCATGTGTGACAACATGGAAGATTCCAGATGCATTTCAGAGCAGCTCGAGGCCCGCGCTAATTTAAGTCCAGGGAGATAAGACAGATGCTACACGGGAGACCATGGAGGTTATCTGGCTATCGGGTTCGGCTAGGAAAGAGAGCGAGACAGAGAGCAAGCTCTTGCAGCAGATCTTCGAGTAGTTGATGGGGTTAAGTGCTCTGGGTCCCGTCACTGCCCATGGGGATTCGCTCTCTACATGACAGGGCTTGGTGCAGGCAAATCATGCAAAGGGGCTTTGAGGGACGCTCAGTCAGCGCTGCGCAGAGGGAGAGCCCGGGATCAAGAACGCTGCCTAGAGATGGCTTCGGGGTTGAATCTGGGGAGATAAGGCAGGACCTCCTGTGAGGGGGCTGTGGGCTCCCAGGAGGAGAGGGTCCTATGGGGGCGGCTCAGGGCCGTGGGACAAGCAGGAGTCTGTCATCTGGCACCCCATGCCACAGCTGTGCTCAGGGCCCTAAGTGCAGACGAAAGGGAGGGAGATGGGGGTCGTCTTGGCCAATAGAGGTCTCTCTCTCTCTCTCTCTCTCTCTCTCAAATATTTGGCACAACGTTAAGGGAAATGTCAGGAGGAATTTGTCACAAGCACTGAGAAAAGAAGACACAGGAAATGGAAGGTTCTGGAGAGGGAGCAGCTGGCACGCAGCAGGGGATACCAGTGAGAATGGACCGGAGAGAACTAGTGACCACCTTAGCGACCTCCCAGACTAGAGGCCACCTCAGTGGAAAGGCCTTGGGTGAGAACAGGAGCCCTGCTGGAGCATCCTCGGTGGCCCCAAAGCTTGGTGCTCCCCTGTGTAATCTCCAGCACCCCTCAAGGACCAGATCCATGGCCTAAGAGATTGCCCATCAGTGAAGCTTTGAGGTGAGACCCAAGTCCACCCCATTTCCAAGCAGACCCTGCTTGTGAGCCTTTGCAGATGTCACTGACGCCGTGAGACAGAGCTAAAGAGACCTCTGGGTTCATCCCCAAAGCATCCTCCCACCCGTCCTCCCGCCCATCCTCCCATCCTCCCACCCATCCTCCCACCCATCCTCCCACTCATCCTCCCATCCTCCCATTCACTCATCCTCCCATCCTCCCATTCACTCATCCTCCCATCCTTTCATCTTCCCATCCTCCCATCCTCCCACCCATCCTCCCATTCATCCTCCCATTCATCCTCCCGTTCATCCTCTCATCTTCCCATCTGTTCTCCCATCCACCCATCATCTCATCCTCCTGCTCATCCTCCCATCCTCCCACCCATCTCCCACCCATCCTCCCATCCTTTCATCCTCCCATCCTTCCATCCTCCCATCCTCCCATCCTCTCATCCTCCCATCCACCCATCCTCCCATCCATCCTCCCATCCATCCTCTCATCCTCCTATCCTCACATCCTCCCACCCATCCTCCCATCCTCCCATTCATCCTCCCGCTCATCCTCTCATCTTCCCATCTGTTCTCCCATCCTCCCATCCACCCATCATCCCATCCTCCTGCTCATCCTCCCATTTTCCCACCCATCCTCCCACCCATCCTCCCATCCATCCTCCCAATCACTCATCCTCCCATCCTCCCAGCCTTCCATCCATCCTCCCACCCATCCTCCCACCCACCCATCCTCCCATCCATCCTCCCACCCATCCTCCCATCCATCCTCCCAATCACTCATCCTCTCATCCTCCCATCCTCCCATCCATCCACCCATCCTCCCATCCTCCCATCTTCACATCCTCCCATCCACCCATCCTCCCATCCTCCCATCCTCCCATCCTCCCATCCTCCCATCCACCCATCCTCCCAGTCTTCCATCCTCCTATCCTCCCATCTTCCTATCCTCCCATTCTCCCATCCACCCATCCACCCATCCTCCCATCCTCCCATCCTCCCATCCACCCATCCTCTCATTCTCCCATCCTCCTATCCTCCCATCTTCCCATCCTCCCATTCTCCCATCCACCCATCCACCCATCCTCCCATCCTCCCATCCACCCATCCTCCCATCCTTCCATCTTCCCATCCTCCCATCCTCCCATCCTCCCATCCTCCCATCCACCCATCCTCCCACCCATCCTCCCATCCTCCCTTGGCCTGGGAATCAGTCGCCAGTGAGTCACCCCTCAGTTCGCCCTGCCCAGCCCTCGGCAGCTAACGCCACGTAACTAGTGTGGCAGTGCCAACCCTCCCCGCTGCCCGGGAATCTAACCTGCACAGGATTAGTGGGTGATAGATGGTTCTTTCTTTTTCCAGACTTTTCCCTTGAGAGTTAGCAATGCTGCAGGGAGGGAAGACATGCTGGGGAGGGGGGGACAGAGCTTCCTGAGCCTGGCTGGAGAACGCTCCTAACATCGATCTACAACAGTTAGATCTTTATCTTTAAGACAGCAGGGGATGGGATGGGAGGGCGGCGGGGGGGGGGACGGGATGGGAGGATGGGGTGGGGAGCTACTGGAGAAAGATTGTCCTGCTTCCCATGGGAGCAGGCTGTACTATCTTTGTCCTGCACCCGTCCAGAGCCCCTGCCTCACTGGCTTGCTTCACCGGGTCAGTGCACTGACGTTTATCCCCATTGCTTATCAGAGCGGCCTGGACCATGATACTTTAGTGAAGCTGATTTTCCTTGCCAGCAGCCGACCGTTGGCACCGCGGCCGCGCTGTCTAGTTAGAGAGCAACGTGCCGTGTGCAGAATTGGATTGTGGCTGGATAAGGGCCGATGGGTTCCTTCAAATGAAGGACAGAGGAGGCTTATGCGGCGCAGGAACTGTGGCGGAAGCTCTCACGGCTACTTAAGCCAATTCTCTGAAGCCAAATGGAACCAGCAGCAGGTTCCACCCAGAATGGAAGACAAGGTCAGGGCTGCAGGGTGCTGGCTCCGTTCTTGGGCCACTTGATTCCCAATGGCGGATAAAACCTTCAATTGCAGGGAGGAAATAAACTTTGAAGTGAGCTGATTTTCTCTAAATGGACGGGGTGCTGTGGAACCGGACTGCTACAGGAAGCACCACACTGGTCACAAGAAGAACCTCACTGGCCACAGGAAGTGCCACACTGGCTACAGGAAGTGCCACATTGAGGTTTCAGCAAGTGCCACACTGGTTACAAGAAGTGCCACACTGGCCACAGGAAGTGCCACACTGGCTCAGGAAGTGCCACCTTTCACAGCACATCCTAGCTCAGCTCTGCCCATCTGTGTTCAGATCAACAGTATCTTCCCCTGTCCTCCAGCCAGGGGCTGTTTCCTTCCGGGAGCTGCCCACCTTCCACGCAAGGCGAAGCTCATATCTTCCAACTCCTGCTTCCACCCAAGGACGCCAACGTTCTGATGTCTACCTTGCACTTCCCAGCATCTCTTTTCCCTCAAAAACACCTTCGCTGCCCAAGAAGGTTCTGGAATTGAACCTTCCCATCCCAAGTTGATTCATGCTCACTCACTCATTCACATGACATATTGTGCGCTGTCCCGATGCCAGGCTTGGGTGAGGCTTCAGACTCCCCACTGCCTTGCGTCACCCTTAGCAATCCAGTGAGGCCGACAAACACTCTCGGAACTTGCTGGGTGCATGACGACATCTGTAGCTTGATTTAGCTTCTTCACCCATTCTAAGCATTTGCTTTTGCTTCGTTTTTAACATAAGGTTACACTCTATAGACCAGACTGACCCCAATTCACAATCCTCCTGCCTCAGCTTCAGTGGACACTGCAGTATCACAGGGCAGAACATGGCTATGCTCTGAGGACGGAATGTCCCCCAGAGACTCCTGTGCATGAACACTTGGTGTCCAGCTGGAAGTACTGTTTAGGAAGGTTCTGGAACCTTTAAGAGGTGGAGCTGGTTGGAGGCAGCATATCACTGGAGGGGAGCCTTAAGGTTTGATAGTCTGATCCTAATTCTCTGTGTGCGTGTGTGTGTGCGTGTGTGTGAGTGCGTGTGTGCGTGCGTGTGTGCGCGTGTGCATGCGTGCGTGTGTGCGTGCGTGCTTCCTGATGGCAGCAGATGTATCGCGCCCTATCAGCTTCAGGCTCCTGTCGCCCTGCCCTCCCCAGCATGATGGAATCAAGTCTCTCGAGATCTGTAAGCTAAGGCTTCTTCTCCCTTAGGTCACTTTGCCGGGACCCCCATCACGGCAATGGTGGATTAACTAAGCTGGCTGTGGCGCCTGGCTATGTGCTTCTTGAAGGTGCTATTTGTGACTTCTCGGTGCACCAGGTGACTGGGAGGTTGCAGCCAACTGGACAGAGAGAATCCTAAAGCCAGTGAAGCCTGTAAAGTCTGTCCGCTGTGCTGCCATCATTGTCTGAGTTAAAATCATCTCAGGGGCCCTATGCATGGTCAGCAGCGAGTGGAGCCAAGAGTGCGGATCGTCAGGCCTGGGGGCGACGCTTGCGACACAGTCAGCTCTTCTGCTCTTTCCGCTCCTCTCCACTCATTATCCGACCCGACTGGGGGCAATGACTTTGATGCTGGCGACAGTGCAGTCTGTTCTCTGAGAGGGTCTCAGCGAGAGATGCTTGGACGTTTCACACAGACCTGACCTGAGCTTTGGTCCCTCCTCTGTCTTACAGTTGCTGCCTTTGGAGAGCACTCTCTGTCAGCGCCATGGGGGGAGGTCATCCATTTCAGTGAGAAGCCCCGTGGAGTGGGCTCCACCTGGTGCGCTGTGAGGACAGAATCCAGGCGTGGGAAAGCATCTCCAGCTCGTGGGGGATTCTGGGAATGAAGTTAAAGACAGGGAGCTGAAAGCCACCTGCTGCCCACCCCCCAGGTTCTGCACCTCGCCCAGCCCCTTATGGGACGTCCTGGAGCCGGTAGGTGATGTCACACCTCCGTCCCACCCTCTGCTGTTCTGTCCTTCCCAGCGTGCCCCCATGGCCTGAGCCGTCCATTTGGAGAGTGACCCACTCTTCGTTCTAACCCCAGCCTGTGAAATCCCTGGCACGCTCTGTGGGAGCTTGATGGAGTTTTGTTAAAAAAGAAAGAAAGACAAAAAGAAATCGATGGATGGTCCCTTGGAAAGTAAGCACGGATTATTTCCACAAAGACTTCCAGAAGAGAAGACTCTGCCTTGTGACCTGGGCCCCCGGGTTTCCATTAACCAAAGGCAATTACCCCAGCAGGCAGAGGGAAGGGAACAGTGGGAAGCTAAAGGTTGTTTCGCCTTAAAGGTGCTTCTGAGTCGTGTTGGTATCAAGGGCTTTGCATTTTGAATGCCCGAGGCGACAGTAACCAAGTCCCCAGCTTTACATCCCTGGAAGGCTGATCTCAGCTCTGCTTAGATACTGGGCATGATTAGCCCCTCAAACTGCTGACCTCCAGGGAGATGAGGGTCACGAGGGACGTCTTCTCAGCAGGGGACACGCACGGGCGTCTTTCTCTGAGCCCTTCCGCGTTGTCCCCAGAGCCCGCGTCCTGTGTCCTGGACCAGGAATGTGCGGTGGTTCATCTTGATCACTGACCTAGCAGGATGGAGAATCACCAAAGCGACAAGCCCTGGCGCGTCAAGGTAACAGTGCGAGGAGACTCATCCTGAACGTAGGTGCCACCGTGAGCTGGGGTCATGGGCTGCACGGAAGGAGAAAGCTAGGGTCCGCGAGAAGGCTCAGCAGTGAAACATTCCTGTGTGCACAGACTTGGGGTGCAGAGTTTGATCTCCAGCGCCCACATGAGAAGGGAACGGGCTTCTAGAAGCTGTCTTCTGACCTCTACATCTGCACTCTGCGTGTGCCCCTGTTTCTCTCTCTCTTTCTCTCTCTCTCTCCTGCCTTCTCTCTCTTTCTTTTTTCTCTCTCTCTTTGAAACAAAATACTTTTAAAAAGCCAGCAAGGCCAACGAGTGCAGATATTCTAGAGGGGCTCAAGGGGGTCACATATCCAGGGGGATGTGGAAGAAGGAGCGATCCGAACTGGAGGGAAGAACGTGTGGGCGGACGGCGTGCGGGATGCGGAGGGGGCTGAGAGTGACGCGGGTAATGAAAATGCATAAGTTCATCATTAACATACTTCAAAAACCAAGGCCGCTAAGCCCCAGCGTCCGTCCACCTGCTCGCTGTGGACACTTCGAGCGGCAGCTTCAGGGTCCCATTGCTGTGTCTCCCGGGCCCACCTTAGCCTTGCGGCTGCGAGAGACTCTTTGCACCTTCAGTTGCTTTTCCTAGAGATTTTGCCACAGTAGTAATGAAAGAAACTAAGACAGGGTGGGTGGGAAAGCGCCGGGCGGCTGGCTCCTTGCTTCCCTCGAACGGAAACGGTGCCTTAAAGTTTCAGAAATGAAAACCCAGAAGAGCTAGTGAAGCTTCAGGATCCCAGAGACCTGAATTCGGGGTGGCTGAGTCCTCCTGGGAGGTGCTCCTCCCCTGGCTGGGAACCCCCCCCCTCCTGCAATTCTGGTCACCCCTGCTGGGTTTAAGAGACATCGAGAAGCCTTTCAGAGAGGCAAGACAGAAGTTACTTTCATCAGTTGCAGCGAGAGAACGCCCAAAGTCAAATAACTTAGAGGGGAAAGGGGAGAGTTATTCTGCTTACGGTTCCAGAGGGGAGATACGCGGCATGGCTAGAGGCTGAAGCTGGAGGCGGGCTACGTCACTGCAGACATCCTAGAGACAGAGCTACAAGACTATTGCTACACAAACAGATCTCTCCAGGAGGTAGGGTGGGTCTCATCCACCTCAAGGCCCACCCCCGTGACTGCCTGCCTCTAGCAAGGCGCCACCTCTCAAAGGTGTCATGACCTTTCCAAACACATTGGACTTTGGAGACTCGTTGTGAACCATGTCAGAGAATAAAGACAGTGCCTCGCAGGCACGCGGGGTTGGACCGGTGTCTCTTCCCAGACGGAATGCAAACCTAATTGCCAGAAGGAGCTGAGCACGTGACCCTGAGGGTCTTAGGAGACTGGGAAGCCCTGGGCTGCAGGCTGCAATGCCCGCTGGAACAGTCTAGACAGACTAGAAGGTCCGAATTGCTTCTATCTGAAAAGCTTCTCTCACAAAGTAACACTTAGAAATTTAATAAGGAGTGGACAGATGTGAGAGAGCTCCAGATGTGGTAGATAAGGGAGGATAAAGAAGGAATCAAACATGACCCAGAACTAAAGCACAGGGGGGTATTACCAGACAAGGACTTCAAGTGACGGCCAGGGTTACCTCGAGAAGTAGGCACAGAGGAACGTGATTTAAAAGATATCAAAGGGGACACTACAATGTCCGAGGTGAAGAATTCTCCACATTAGATTAGTGGTCCAACAGAGAGTGCCGAAGAGAAAATTGGGAATCCGAAAATGGCCATTCAGAATATACAAAAGGAAATGGCCAGGGAAAGCGAGAGAGAGAGAGAGAAAGAGAGAGAGAGAGAAAGAGAGAGAAGGGAAGGGAGGGAGGAAGGGAAAGAGAGGGAGGGAGAAGAGGGAAGGAGGGGGAAAAAAGGAGGGAAGGAAGAAAAGAAAGGAAAAGAAAAAAGAAGTGGAGGAAAGAAGAAAGTAAGGAGAAAGGAAAGAAAGAAAAGAAAGAAAGAAATTAAAGAGAAGATTGTCTTTGAATGAGTAACCTCTATGTGTACAGTAGGAGACTCCAAAGAAGAGGAGGAAGAGGAGGGTCAGAAAACATGAGTGAAATAATGGAGAAGTATGGTTCACATTTGGCCAAAACTTGTAACAAACAGGGCTGTAAGATTAACGAACTCAAACAGGAAACCCCAGAAATGTGTGTTAATGAAGATCCATCCAAAACAAAGCGTTCAGAACAGAAGGAAAGGTTCTAAGAGCAGCTAGAGAGAGACGAAGGTCCAGAGCAGACACAATCGAGGGGCCCTCAGGACGAGAGTCTCACCAGCAAATGTGGAAGGAAGAGCTTGGGCAGAAGGAACTGCTGGGGTGAGGTGAACCCCACTTCCCTGTGCCCAGTGACGCTAGAGCAGAACCCGCGATCTGAGAGCCATGGGCTCCTTCCTTAAGTTAATTCAGCTTGGCCGGTCAAACCCCGGGCCAGGAGCCTGTCTGCTGGGAGTGTGTTGAGCAGATGGGAGGGTCTGGAGCAGATGGGAGGGTCTGGAGCCGATGGGAGGGTCTGGAGCAGATGGGAGGGTCTGGAGCAGATGGGAGGGTCTGGAGCAGATGGGAGAGTCTGGAGCAGATGGGAGGATCTGGAGCAGATGGGAGGGTCTCGAGCTTCCTTCTATCACCTCCTTGTCTCAGCGGACAGGGGTTCCAGGATTCTCTCATGTCGACTCCAAGTCTCCCGCTCTTTGAGCTTAAACTCCGAGTGAAACGGGGGTGCACTCGTTTCGAGAGTCTAACATGCTTTCCCCAGCAGTACTGGGATTCCCAGCGTGTGTCCCCAGAATCCCAGCCAGGTCTTTTCTTTGCCATCTTAAGAATAAGCCTGGGTTTATTATGCGCCCTCAATTCTTTCCAGCCTTTTAACTTCTTTAATTGGCGGAGCAAATACACTCACACCCACAGAAGATATTCTAATCATGCTGGATGGAAGGATAGAGCCTCACAAGGGTTAGAGAGCCCCCGAAGGTCACAGCATGGATGGGCATAGCAGCCCACCTGAAGTTCCAGCCTTGGCACATAGAGACTGGAGGTCCCCGAAGCCAGCTGGCTAGCCAGACTAGACTATAGGTGAGCTTGGGTTTAGTAAGGAGAAGTGACGGAGGCCGATTCTCAATGCCACCCTCGACCGCCACTAGCATGTCCAACTCGGTGCATGCACACCTGCACACACATGCGCTTCCGCCCACATGCAAATGCACATGCATACCCCCTAAACACACATGCAATGAAACGACGGGAAAGTATAACGGTCAAACAAGCACCGAGTCGAGAGGTAGAAATGGGCCACCATGTATCACCAGTCGGGCCAAGATCTGCTGACTGTCTTGTAATGAAGCTGTGCTCGGAACCGCGGGGGACGGACCAGAGGAAGAGTACTCGGGACTGCGGGGGGTGGGCCGGTATCGCAGTCTTGAGAATAAGCCCTTCCCTTCACTCAGCCCGACAGACAAGACCCACTCACTGCGGAATCTCACGCTCTGCCCCGGCGTGGAGACCTGCGTCTCAACCAAGCGTTAGTGTGCTGAGTGACAACTTGTTCCTGAGTGGCCTACCTATTTATAACTTCATGCTTCCAAAAACATCACCGAGCCGCTTACAGGAGACCAATGAGTTATTTCAAAGACATTCAGGTTTTCAAAACGATTGAAATGAATTTCATTTGCAGAATTAAAAAGCAGGTTCAGGCTGAGCCGTTCAGCCAAGAGTCATAATTAGTGCACGCACCGTAGAGCTGGGTTTTAATTAAACATGCCTTTGAGTGAGGAAGAATTTCATGAGGTGTACGCGTGTATGGAAGGTTTTCAAAATGGCATGGTAATATCCGGAAAAGCGTCCACTGTGCTGAGGAAGTTGAAAAATATAATTCATTTTAGGGGAGACGGTCCCGGGATTGAAGCCTTTGCCTTGGAAGCTAAAGGTCCTGAGTTCAGATCCCCAGATCCCATGTAAAAATGCTGGATGGGCATGGTGGCCTGCAGTTCCAGCTCTGGAAGGCAGAGCCGGGGAAACTCCAGAGCAAACCGATGCAGCAATAAGGAGGTAGAGCAATCCAGGGTGAGTCTTGATTGATTCTGGGTGTCACCTTGGATCTCCACAGGCACAGGTGGTCCAAGTGCCCCCTTGTATGCACACACACATACAGCCATGCACGCAAAACTCACAAGCTATATATAGCACGTGTGCGTGTGTGTGTGTGTGCGCGCGCGCGCGCGATTTGAACACAAACCCAAGAAAGAAGACGGCCGTAGATTTGCCGAGCAACACCCCGCTGCTCACTTTACTTGTACATACTTGTCAGAGGTGGCTGGCGGCTCCCCGCCAGATTCGTGGGTCACCCACTCCATTTCACCTCTCCTGAGCCATCCAACGCAGAGCTGAGCACGTCGGGTAAAAGTCGGCCACACTGAGCTTCAGGGAGAGGCAGAAGTGGGTTTTTTTTTTTTTTTTCTGTATCAAAATACTTCCGTGAAGGGTCAGATGGAGAAAAGTTAGTGCCTGTCACTTTAATATTTTATGCACAAAAAGTACCATTTGTCTTCTAGGTACGCGGCTCTGCCGCTTTCCATGGAGATGGTCCTAAATGAATGTGTAATGACAGAACACCGTGTCTCTGCAGATTTTAGAAGCTGCAAATGAGGCCGGCCATCTCCATCGGAAACATCTGTCTGCCGCCATATGTGTCCCTCCTGGATGGAGAGAGGTGATCGCTCCACAGATGCATCTTCCATTTGGTGGCTCCTGAAAGCGCTATTCAGAATCCTGATGGCACCTGAGCATTAGTTCTGTGCAGCCAGCCTGCTGCATCTCCTTACGGCTCCAAATGGGCACGCAGGAGAGCCACCCTGCCATCTACACCCATGGCAGGTGGGGAAACAGAGTCAGACGGTGAGATGCCTGGTCATTGCCAGGGGCTGTCATTCTGTCTGGGTAGGCGGGGCCACACGGTCCCTGGGCCCCTCCCTCTGTGAGCTCTGCCTTCCTCTTCCTCAGGCAAAACCACTCAAAGATAAAAGGCAAGTGGGAACACAAGACGCCCCCGCTTAGGAAGCAATAGCAGGCGAGTGTCTTTTAAAATTTCAAATTCGTTTTCAAATGCACTTCCTGTTTGGCAAATCACTTCTGGCTTATTCTTACAGCGCACAATGCAATACAAAAAAAAACCCCACATCTATTTGACGTGACAACTCCCGTGATGGGCTGGTTCCTTCCACGAATAAACAGCAGCTTGCGGCAAAGATAAGGCACCGCTTCCCCACTAATAGGGCCTGGAATTATGGCCCACGGAACTCTAAATGGACAGTACTTATGGTAATTAGTTAAAAACCAACGACAGAAACAAAGTCCCCTGCTGGAAGAACACCAGAGCCTTCAGCCCGCATTGTGGCTGAGCCTCGGTCTGCCGAGAACCGGAGAACCGTCCTTGTAATTTCTCACTTATCTCCCCACGAGGGGGGTGCTGGAAGCTGCTGCGGCAGCTGCTCTCTGGGGACTCTCACCTCTGCTCCAGCTGTTGCTGGGGTCCACGCCCCCTGGCAGCTAGCCCTCGCCCCAGGGAAGCAGCTTGCTTTTCTCTTGCGGCGTCTCTGTCTGTGCTTCTTCCACAGCAGCTGTGTGGGCTTCACATTCCCTGTTGATCGTGAAGAAAAGCCAGATGCCTCGCAGGCCCAGTCCTGGCCTTTCCCGTGTGTCCCCTGACAGGCCCTCCCACCTGTTCCGTCTCCACTAGTGTGCTCCCTTCCTCTGCAGCTCAGCCAGCTGCTCCTCTCTTCTTCCTCCTCCTCTTCCCCCTCCTCCTCCTCCCTAGGGGCTGGCCTGCTCTCCTCCTCCCCTCCTCCTCTTCCTCCTCCTCCTCCTCCTCCCTGGAGGCTGGCCTGTTCTTCTCCTCTTCCTCCTCCTCCTCCTCCCCTCTTCCTCCTCCTCCTCCTCCCCCGTCCTCCTCCTCCCCTCCTCCTCTTTTTCCCTTCCTCCTCCTCTTCCTCCCCTCCTTCCCCTCCTCCTCCTCCTCTTTCTCCCCTCTTCCTCCTCCTCCTTCTCCTTCTCCCCTCCTCCTCCCCCCTCCTTCCCCTCCTCCTCCCCTTCTTCTCCTCTTTCTCCCCTCTTCCTCCTCCTGCTTCTCCCCCTTCCCCTTTTCTTCCTCCCCCTCCTCTTCCTCCCTCTCCTCCTTCTCCTCCTCCCCTCCTCCTCCCCCCTCCTTCTCCTCCTCCTCCTCCTCCCTGGGGGCTGGCCTGCTTCCTGTTCTGTTCCTTGCCCTGCACATCTGGGCTCCTGCTGTGTGCCCAGGATCACCTGACTCAGCCCTGCAAGGCTCAGAACAGTGCCTGTGTGCTGTGTCCTCCATCGGTGATGCTGACCGAGGTACAGATGGGCGCTCCCTGCGCGCGGAGAATGGGCGCTCCCTGCGCGCGGAGAATGCAGTACCGTCGTCCAAACCATCCCCAGTGAAAACCCAAACCTCAGAGGCCCAGTGTGGTGACTGCACAGAGGTGGAGACACGTTCTCGCGTGTACTTTAAATCAATCCTGGCTCGCACTTACCACCGCATACACCATGTAAACAGCTTTTCTGCTGCTGTTTATGGAATAACGGCAGGGAAGAGGGTCTGGACGTGCATAGCACAGGTGTAATGCTTTTAGCGTTTTGATCTATGGTCAGCTGCACTCACGGATATGGAGCTTCTGGAATCACAGGGCCAGCTGCGCGCACCACCGCGCCCTGGACAGGTGCTCTTAGGCTTGTACAGTACCTCGCTGTCCCTCTGGACTTCCGTTCTCATTGGCTGCTCAGCGAGGGGAGAAGAAAGAGGAGGGCGTGTGAAATGAACGGCCCTGCTGGGAACCAGCCACCAGCAGCCACAGAGGCGGAACCCCGGGACCCCCAGGACACTGTGCTCTGAGAGGGGGTGCTATAGACCCGGGAGCTGGGTCAAGGGTCTCAATGTTGTGAAGTCGCTGAAAAGGGGGGGGGGTGAAATATTCATGGAAGGATCCAGGCCTGAAGGGACATGCTTCAAGGGACGTGCTCCCAGGACCTCAGGCAGGTCTGGGTGGTTCACCTTGAATGCCAACCTGACGACACACACCTCCAGGTGTGGATTCAATGAGGCGGGAAGACCACGCCCTAAAAGTGGCTGCGCCATTCCGCGGGCTGCAAGCCCCCAGGAGCTACACGCACCAAGGTTGCGGAATGCCGGCACCCATCCCTTTCTGCTCGGCTGTGGACGTACCTGACCCGCTGTCCTGCCCCCGTGATGTCCTGCGCCCTCCATCCTCAATGAGCCCAAATCCATCCTTCCTTCCGGAAGCTCCTTTTCTCAGGCGTTTTGTCACACCAAGGAGAAAAGCAACTAATAAAAACACCGTCTGTGTCTCTGCCAATAGGAGCAGAGCTTCAGAAACGGTGACCACGCCCACAGGGACCAGGGTAGAGCCGTTGACAGGAATGATCTAGATGCAGACTTGTCGGCACAGGCAAGGTGGCCGAGTTCAGCGCATAGATGGGAAGAGCCAGAGGCACAATGCAGGAGAACCGGAAACATCCTTATCAAACTGGAGTCTCAGGAGCGGCCACGGGACCCCTGGGCAATTGCTGCCCCTCCTCGGTGTACACAGTCGCTTCTATTCGCACCACGGGGTTCCCACCGGGCCGTGTGCACACAGAGGCCTCTCTCTGGGATGCGGGTTCCTAGCACCTCTCCCCTGTGTTATTAACATTCTGAAGATGCGCTCGATGCCCTGGCTGTCAGCACATTCCAGGTCTCAGTTGAACTGTGTCTGTGACCCTCCTACCGAGGGGTAGTGTGGTCACCGCGAGGTCACTGATAAGGCGCCACTGGACGAAGTCCCTAAATGCCCAGCAAAGCCTAGAGGAGAAGGAGAGGCGGGAAATTGGAAGGCGGAAGGATGCAGTCCGTAGGGCTGACTCCCAGGCAGGCGGGAAGAAGGACGAAAGCTCATGGTGTCTCAGAAGTTCCTAAGCCAGTCCTGGCTCCCCCGCAGTGGGACGCTTAGCTCCGAGTTTCCTCTTAGGCGAGAAGAAATGGGGAGGTCGTGGCACCTGCACAGTCTGCTGGTTGCTAAGTGGTCTGTCATGGGCGTTCCCCACGGGTGACGTCACGGGAATCCCTGTGGATGACGTCACGGGAGCACCCACGGGTGACGTCAGGGAGTCCCTGTGAGTTACATCTAGCAGTGTGTTCACATCCTAGGTCGTGATGGTGCTTTGAGCTTTATTTATTTATTTATTTATTTATCTATTTATGTATGTATTTATATATTTTGTGTGTGTGTGTGTGTGTGTGTGTGTGTGTGTATGTGCGTGCGCACGTGTGTATGTGGATGACCGAGGGTGGCTTTGGGAACCATCCTGGATTGCTTCTACCTTCTTTTCGCTTCACTCTGGGAGTGCCCAGGCTCCGACCACCAGGGCCAGCTGCCATTTCTTCCTGGCATTTTTTACATGGGACCTGGGATCCAAACTCAGGACCGTCTGCTTGGGAGGCCGCGGCTCATCCCCTGAGCCATCCCTCCAGCCCGATTGGTCGTGGTGTTTTGAACCATCCGTGTGAGGGTGTCTCATGCTGACCTTGAGACCCCTCAAGGACAAGCCACGTGGATCAGGAAGGACACAAAGTAGAAGCTGGTGACTGACTTTCGGGGAGGCCGTGCCCGCAAGGAGCCTGGTGCTCTGGGCCTGGCGTGAGTTGCTGGCTCGGTTCTGCCAGCCGTGTGCTGGGTGGCATTGGGGTGCACAATCACAGAATGGTCTACAGAGTGCTGGGAGTGTCGCGTTGGCATGTGCTCAGCCTTCGGTGCCGCCCTCAGAGAGGCCTGCCTCCCCCTTTGTGATGCAAGGTCTTTCTGTCCCGCGTGCAGTGCGTGGCGTCTGCAGGTCGCCGGCCTGCTGGTGTCCTGCCCTTTCATTTCGTGGGCCAGCGGCCTCTCAGAGGACAGAGCGTGTCCCTCTGCAATCTGACACCACAGGAAGACAGCAGCTGTGAGACATATTCAGAGCCAGGCGGCTGGAGAGAAAGGGTTATTGATTTGGCTTATAGTCCCAAAGGGATTGGGCGGGGCATACACCGCAGAAGACACGGCAGCTGTGGCAGGGGCCAGCTCAACACACAGCAGCCATCAGGAGACATTAGGCAAGGAAGAGAGGAAGCAGGGCCAGGCCACCAAACCTAAGTGCCCCCTGCCCCGTGACACAATCCCTCCAGCACGGCTCACCTCCGACGGGCTCGTTGGCGTCCCAAACACGGCCACCAGCTGAGGATCACGAGTCACACACACGAGCCTGTACTGGGGGCGACTCGCGGTCTGTGATTGTGCGTCATGACAAGGTCACCCGCAAGGGCAGAAGAAGGTAACTCGTAGACCATGGTGGGGCGGCATGGTGGGGCGGCATGGTGAGGCGGCATGGTGGGGGCGGGAGGAATCCCTGGCTCCATGTCATGGACAGACAGAGCCTGACCTCATGCCTTGTCCAGGGACAGCTAGCTTTCTGTGCCAAGAGAGTTTTCCCGGGGAGCATCTCTGTACCCGATGGGCGGGTTTAAGGCAACGCTTACTCCTCATCTGTGTGCATGATGATGTCTCGACAGAGCCCCCAATACCTCACTGGATGCATCACACTCTCATGAGATGCCACAATTGTAGCACCAGCAAAAGGACCGATTTGCTGTCAATCATGGCCTCTGATGTTGCTGCCGGGCCCAAGTCCTTGACTTCGCTGCTGTTTGGGAGAATCCTGGGTGCAGATCCCGAATCTGTCCTGGACTGCTCGGGGAGGCTCCAGTTAGATCCAAGAAGAGGGGCTCGTCTAGGGAGGGTTGCAGTTGGCAGCTCTTCGGGTAGCTAGTTCCAGGAGAGTTGATTGATGTGTGTTAAAGAGGGGGCCCCATGCTGGGGAGACACCTCAGTCAATCGCGTGCTTGCCCCACTGATCAGAGCTTAATCCTTCCAACCCACAGAAAAAGTTGGGCAGAAGGATGAACCCTGTAATCTCTGCAACAGGCATACCCCGTAATCCCAGCCATGGCAAGATGGGAGATTGAAACAGGTAGTTCTGGGATGACTAGATATCATCTAGCTATTTGATAAAGTGCAGGTCAGTCAGAGATTCCGACCTCAAAAGGTGGAGACTTCTGAGTGGCACCGGGGTTGCCCTCTGACTTCCACATGCTCTCATACACCCATGCATATGTGTAGTCATGTGTGCACATACACACATGAACACATGCAAGAAAAGGAAAGATATAAAGGACACCCCCACACCCATACAAATTATCTTGTCATCTCTCCCCGCCCCCAACACGTGTGTGTTTGACCCACAGTGGGGGGAGGCTGGAAGTCCTAGTGAACTCTGTTTGGCTCTTCGCTGGTTCCTGTCTATAAAATTAAAGACTTACAATAGCTTAGTAAGTGCCATAAAGCCTCTTAAAGTCTAACCACTTGCCTCAATTAGGGGAAAAGGCATAACAATGCGAAACAGAGTTCCGTGGTTCCAGGCGGGGCACTAAAGGCTGCGGCTGGCGGAGGGCAGGCGGGGCAGGGTGTAGGGGCGAGGGGGTGCTGGGCACCTCCACCATGTGGTCCTCCTGCCAGCTCGCGCCTGCTGTCCCAGGTCTCACTAGGCTGCTGTCTTCCACCCCCCATCCCCCACTTCCATCTCCCTCCTCGCCCGCTGGGATCCCGCTCAGCTGCCCACAGGGGCTCCGTGGAGGGTCCCTAGCTGAAGGCTTCTCTGCTCAGAGTTCTAGATTCACCCCAACAACTCCATCGGAGCCAAAACCCTCAGCGCTAGACACCCAGAGGGTTTCCCTGAGACCTGACCAGACTCCTACCCCCCACCCCCTCTCCCCTGGAAGACCTACCAGAGAGGCTGTGGCTGTCTATCAGACCTCCATAATTTGCGTGGTCCCACCTATGCCTACTGGACCCTTCAGGATTGGTGACCCCCCTCCGGCTGCCAGGACTCCGCGGTGAGCTTCCTCTCTACCAAGCAGGCGCTGCAGCCCTGCTGGGCTCCTGGACCCTGTATCTCTCTGGCCTCCCTGTTCTTCCTCACGGCTCCTTGGTCTGTCCCACGCGCTCACCTGATCTGTGTTTCTCAAGCACACCTCCGGTCCTTGGCACGTGCTGCTGCCGCTGCCGCTGCCACCGCCGACGCTGCTGCTGCCACCGCCGACGCTGCCGCTGCCACCGCCGACGCTGCCGCTGCCACCGCCGACGCTGCTGTAGCCTCAGGTTCCCTCAGCTCCCTGCTCACTTCCTTTGGGTATCGCTGGAACCCCTGGAAAGTACCAATGACCTCTAGCTGTAAGTCTCATTTTTTTCGCCTTGAACATGCCGTGATTTTTGCTCTGTGGTCTTTTCTAGAAGGAAGCCATAGGCTAGTTTCATAGAACACACTCACTCTCTCTCTCTCTCTCTACACACACACACACACACACACACACACACACACACACACACCTACATCAAGCCTGAGATGGCGATAGTCACAGATGTCAACTTGAAAATTGAAGACTGAGCCTTTATGCACATCTGTGTAGAGTTTAGCCAAGAAGAGCCCTGAGCAAGCGTGTGGGAGAATATCTAATTGATGTAAGAAGACCCTGCCTAGTGTGGGAGGACCATCCCTGGGCAGGTGGATGAGATGGAGCGAGCTGGCTCAGTACTTTGCATATGGGTAGACCGGGTGCTGAATGTGGCGTGGCCAGTTCCCTCGGATCCTGATGTTGGCGTGAACTCTCCTGCCGTGCGGATGACTTGTAACCGAGAATCGTGAGCAAGAATGAACTCTGGTTCCCCCAAGTTGTTTTGGTCCTGCGTTCAGTCGCAACACAGGAGAAGCAATGATCATTTGCTTTCAATTTGGGGTCCTCCTTCAAGCTGTCTGGAATGGAGGTCTCACGGTGGAGAGAACTGTGGCTTGCCCCGGACCCCATGAGAGGGGCTTAGCAGAGATGGACCCCACCAGACCCCCTGGCTGAGCCGCCTGAGGAACGTGGCGTCCAAGCTCCTTTGATTGGCTGAAGCCCCGG
Organism: Typhlomys cinereus; assembly: GCA_023101885.1. NCBI lineage: Eukaryota > Metazoa > Chordata > Mammalia > Rodentia > Platacanthomyidae > Typhlomys > Typhlomys cinereus. The sequence continues at coordinate 1,084,816 of JALPQD010000210.1, read as the reverse complement.
AAGACAGTCAGGCCCGCGTGTGGACCCTGGAGGAGGCCGGGCTGGCGGGCGGTGGGAGCTGCTTTTCTCTGTGGCTGGGGACCCTGGCAGGTGCGGGTTCCTGCGTCCCGGGGCCTGTGCAGACACAGACACCTGCCACAGGAGGAGGAAGCATGACTTGCACCATGCAGTTGTGACTGGGTCAAGTGTGAGGTCCCGGAAGGAAGCAAGGTCGTCTAGAGGCCACTGCTCTGCTAGCACCGGCCACGGCGCAGGCCACGTGCCACTGACCCATTGACCGTGACAACGGACCTGTGGAGCAACCGGGACTTAGACGTGTCACCTCCTTGGTGACACTTAGCCCAGCGCGTGGTCCCAGCTGGGCCCTGGGTTCTCTCTCCTACACCATCTCTTCTAACGCACTCAGAACTGGCAGCTCCGGAGGTCGAAAGGGAATCCATATGACCCCAAATCCTACACCTTTCCCCCAAATTGACCCCTGTCTCCACTTATGGAGGCCTGGATCATTTCTACAAGGGGGGGAGGCTTGCCCGTCAGCCTCCCTCACGGGCTGGGGGCTTGTCCATTCTTAGCCTGGAAGAGAGAAGCAGGCCTGGGGCTTGCAGCCTGACCAGCTCTCGGGCTGGTACCCAGTGTGCCCGCGTCGGGGGAGCTGACCTGTGCGTGGCCGTTCCCCTCAACGCCCAGGCGGAAGGGCGGTGCTCGGGTGCTGGGGTGTCCATCGCTGTGGTCGCCACGGGACCCCGTCGGCCTCGTGGACGCAAACTCCAGCACCCAGTGATGGAGAGTCGTGTCTGTCCCCTGAAGACCTCTCTCTCGCGGAGGACGTTAGTCACGCACGGGTCTGGCTGAGTGGCACTGCTTCCTGTTACGAAAGTCCCAGTGAATCTTTGATGGGGACACAACATCTCCCCAGACTTAGAAGCAGAACGTTAAACTGGCCACTGGAACCTTGGTTTCCTTCCAGAACCATCCATCACCCGCAGAGCCAGCGGCCTGACGAGGGGCCCTGCAGATGTGCAGCCACAGCCGGAACCGGGGTGCTGGGGTGCCCTGCGCGGAGATCCCTCCCCATCGCCCATCTGCGGGAGACTCCTGGGACTCACGGGAAGAGATGGCCAAGTTGGGGACCCAGATGCTCCCCTCAGGGCCCAGCTGTTGAGCCCTGGCCTAACACTGACGCGCCTGCCTAGCGGACGCCCGTGCCTGGTCTGCCCTGTCTTCCCCTGCCCCCGAGACGCACCGAGGGGCAAGCGGGCTTTGGGAACTCTGAGCAGCTCGTACCAGTTGCAAAGGCCCGCCGGTCCCTGAGGGGTCCCCCTCTAAACACCCCTTTCCTGGAGTGGGGTGGGGTTGTGCCTGCAGCTCCAGTACCCTCTGTCTTCTGGGGTCTCTGGGCTGCCCCTTCATGAGCTCGGGGTCTGAGTTCGTCCCTCCTGCCTCCCACCCCATCCTGACTCTCACACCTGCCAGGACACTGCCCTTCTGCAGACATGGGGGTCCCCTGACGCCTGCCTTCACCCCACGGGAGGCCTCCAGCCCTGGGGAACTGCGAGGTGGTCTGCTCTTCCCACATGGTGCCCATCGCTCTCACACCACAGACGTGGGCTGCTGCGTGACCCTGGCCTGTCTGTGCCAGGCTGTGGGAGGGTCGAGGGGGCGCCCCCAGGCCTGAGCCCCAGCTTCCGGCCAGTGCGAGAGCGGCTGGGGAGGAGGGGCTAGAAGTGCTTATCACCTAACAGCCCTGCAGGGATGCTGCGCCGGCTAACGTGACAAAGCGCCCTGCGTGTGTGTGCGTGTGTGCGCACATGTATGTGAGAGAGAGTGAAAGTGAGTGTGTGTATATATGAGTGTGTGTGTGTGTGAGTGAAAGCGAGCGTGTGTATATATGAGTGTGTGTGAATGTGAATGTGTGTGTATATATGTGTGTGTGTGTGAGTAAAAGCAAGTGTGTGTATATATGAGTGTGTGTGTGTGAGTAAAAGTGAGTGTGTGTATATGCGTGTGTGTGCATGTGAATGTGTATGTGTATATGTGTGTGTGTGTGTGTATTCCCGGCCTCAGCAGCCTTCTTGCCTGGATGTGTGTGGGGGAGCTAAGGACCCCACCCTGCCAAGAGGAAGTGTGACCCCTTGAAAGCACTGCCTGTGGGTCCTGGGTCCTGGCTTCCAACGCGCAGCTGTGTGTCCTTGGGCGACTCGCACCCTCGCTTGCTAAGTCAGCAGCAGCACAGCCCCTCCTGCTCCGCAGCCCCCGAGGAACCCGCGGCCCTTCTCCGATGGGCAGGAGAGTGCTGCAGATGTGCAGCAACCATCTGGATGCTCTGGAATCGCCCAGCGAGCCCCCTCTGGCCGCGGCTCATGGCGCTAGACCTGACATCCAGGCTACGTTTTGGGGGGAGGGGTTGGGAGCGGTGGGCCTTGTCGCCGCTGCATGGGCTCATCACCGGCCGGCTGGAACATGGGCTGGAAGGGCTGGACTTCAGGGGCGGCGAATGGAATGCACGTGACAGTCCCCATGTGTGGCGGGAGGGGGGGAGTGCAGTGTTCGCAGCTGCAAATGCTCCGTGACACGGGTGGGGGCATCGTAACTCAAGGGATCGGCTGGCCTTCATTCCATCGGTGCTTGTGGGATTTTTGTTTATGGAGGTAGATGAGTGGCAGCCCAGGTCTGATACCATCGAGAGACTGATTAGTTCAGCTTACACCATTACGAGACTGATTACTCGGGCTTCCTGAGACACGGGGATGCCGGAGTCATGCAGATGCGTGCCACACTGCGTCGAGCTGTGCTGTCAATGCACATGTCACACAGGCCTGGGAAGTGCCGAAGAGCTGTGAAGAAGCTTCTAGAGGCATCCTAAAGAAGGGGAGAGCTGGGCGTGAGTCTGAAAAGGTGGTCTTGCATGTGGCAGTCTCTCCTGACGGCGGAGGATTCCTTTGGCCGTTCCTTTGGTGAGGTGCATATGGGGGGGCAATCCCTCCTCAGGCAGCAAGAGCTTTAAGATGCCAAAGCATTGAAAGACATGAAAAAAATTGAAAATATGGTGAATGTCGTGCCATGGTTTGAAATGTGTTGTCCCCCCAGACTCATGTGTTGGGGACGGTCATGGCACCTTCAGGAGGTGGAAGGTCATCTGCATGTCCACCGACAGGGGCCGCATGGAGGTTTGTCTGCACGTGCACAGGTGACAGGCTGCACGCGGGACTGTCCCCATGCCGCGCCGACAGGAAGCTTCAGGGGCGGGAGGCATTTTGCTGCCTGGCAGGTCTCCGTGGGGCCCCATGTCGCCTTAGAAATGACGCGCCGTTAAGAAGCCCCTTTCAGGAAGCCCCTCCTCGGTGAGCTGGCTCTGCACTCCAGGCGTGGCTGGAGGTGGGGTGGGCGGGGCAGCCAGGGAGGGCGGAGCTTCCTCTGGACCATCCGCAGTGGGCTGCAGACCACGGAGCACAGGGCCCGGGACCCAGCCCCGAAGTGCCCACCTCTGCCAGAACTGACGGTCCCTTCAGCTCTTTCTTTTCAGAACCGGATGTGCTTCAGCAGAGTGAACAAGTGTGTGTGTGTGTGTGTGTGTGTGTGTGTGTGTGTGTGTGTATGTGTGGCATGTATGTGTACATATCTGTGTGCCTATGCTATGGGGGTGTGTGCTTGTGTGCATGTATCTGCGTGTGGTGTGTAGGTATATGTATCTGTGTGTCTATGCCTACGGTGTATGTATGGTGCCTGTGTGTGTACGTGCATGTGTGTGGTGTATGCATGTATGTATCTGTGTGTCTATGCGTAGAGTGTGTGTGTGTGTGCATGTCAGCATGGATCTGTGTGTGGTGTGTAGGTATACATATCTGTGTGTATCTGTGCCTATGATAGATGTGTGTGTGTGGTGTGTATGTTTGGATGGATGTGTGTATATGTAGTGTCTGTGTGCTTATGTGTGTAAGATGAGTGTGCCTACATGCATGTGTGTATGTGCACGTGTGTATATGGGTGTCTGTGGTGTTCGTATATGCATGTCTGTGAGGTGCATGCACTGTGATGTGTATGTCTGTGTGGGCATGTGATCATGTGTGCACATGTGGGTGCCGTGGCATGCGTGTGGAGGTCAGAGCACAGCTGTCAGGGTCAGTTCTGTCCCCTCCTGGCTCAGCCAGGCTCACTAGGTGGTCCCCAGGCTTCCAGAGGTTTCTCCCACCTCCCCAGAGAGTACTGGGACAGCAAATGGCAGCCGCTGCGACTGGCATCTGATCCGTGTTCTGGGGACTGAACTCGGGTCGCCAAGCCTGCGGCAAGTGAGCGCCCACTGAGCTGCCGCGCCGCCGGGAGTCACATTTTGATCCACTCTTTAACTGACCTTGGCCTCAAAAAAAATCAGGTTATCCCAAGAAGGAAAGGCACAGGGTTGAGCAGAGAAGTGCTGGGGGTTGGGGGGTAACGCAGCCCGGGTCGCTGAGGGGCTCAGGGCTGGAGACAAGTAAACAGGAGGAGAGGGACTCATGCCCTGGGCTCCTTATGCATTCAGGCCGCATGCTGGGAGAAGCTCGCTTTAAGTTAAATTCAAAAGCCCATTTGAAAGGTTTTAGTTGGAGCAGTGCTCAGGCTGCGACTCTTCAAATCAGAAAGAATCTTCTCGCTTCTGCCCGTGTTGAGATTCTGCTCAGCCGGAACCTCGTCCTGCAAATCATTCTGCTGCTGCGTGTACCTGAGACAATTTCCACGCCAGAAGTGCAGGCCGCCAAAGCCCCGATTTCCCCCGAGAGCGCGTAGAAGCCCGCGGGACGGCAGCATCTTGACAGAGGGACCGGCCTGCTGCAGAGCTCCACAGGCCGCCTCTGCCGCGCCTGCCCCTGTGTCGCAGCTGACAGAATGATCTAGACGTCTGCTGTCTCCCTAACCCTGGGTTCGGGAATTGCCTGAGCCCGTGTGAGGGATCCGGAAGGAGCTCTCCGTGGAACAGTGCGCGCGTGAAGCTGACCCTGGACGCTGGGCTTCCGCTAGACCCAGGGCCTGCTGGGGGCTTCCCAGGTGACTATTTCGGTGCACATGACAGACCCGCCCAGTCAAGTTCTGAAATGTCATGACCATGGTGTTCACCAATGTTTGTGTTGTGCGCACATATCTGTAGCTGTGTTAATTTACTATGTCTGTGTGTGTGTGGTCTATGTATGTGTGTACACGTGTCTGTCAGTATGCGCGCGCGTGCATATGCGCATGTGTATATATGCATGTGTGTACATGCATTGTGTGCGTGCATGCACGTGCACACATGCATGTGCGCATACACGTGTGCAGGTGTGTGTGTGTGTGTGTGTGTGTGTGAGGGGCTGAATGTCTGGCCCTCTCCCCAATTCAAGCATTGAAGCTGTCACCCCTACGTGATGGCATTTGGTGGTGGGGCCTTCCGGAATCAGAGCGGGTTAGTGACATCATTACCAAGAGACACAGATGAGCCCCTCCTCCCTTCGCCCCTCCCTCCCTCTCCTGCCACAGGACAGAGCAAGCAGGCAACTCGCGCGAAAGCCCTTGGTAGGAAGTAACAGAACCAAGATCTGCGGGGTGAAGCAAGCTCAGGGGTGAAGGCGACTGAGTGGAAACATGGAGACCTGAGCCTGATCCCCAGAGCCACGTGGTGGAGGGAGAGAACTGACTTCCAAAAGTTGTCTTCTGATTCCACGTGCGCGTCGCAGCACATGCAGCATGCTTGCGTGCATGCTCTGTCTCCTTCCCTCTCTCTCTGAGAGAAAGGGGAGAAAGAAAGAGAGAGGGGGGAGGGAGGGAGGGAAAGGAAGAAATTCTCAAAACGTAACAGAACCCGGGTTGGGGAGGCGGCTCGTTGCTAAAGTTCTCGCCTCGCGGTCATGCTCTGAAATGCGAGACGCGCCTGTGTTTCGATCTTCGGTTGCTTGGAATCTGCGGTGGGTGGCACCTTGAAGAGGTGAAGCCCTGCTGGAGGAGGGCGGCACAGGGCTGAGCCTTAGGTTGACTGGTCCCACCCGACTGCTGGGAGAGGTCTGCTCTCGCAGCTGGCAGTCTTGTCGCTCTCAGCCGCCGCCTCCAGGTTCTGCTGGCAGTTAGGCCTTTTCCACCACGAAGAACTGAATCTCCCTCTGGAATCGTAAGCTGAATCAACCTCCTTTCTCCCTTAAGTTGCTCGACTTGGGTGTTCTTTCACGGCAGCATGAAAGAGGAATCGGTGCAGTTGCAACCCCTAGGACCTGAGTTCAGTCCCCAGAAACCACACACACACGCACACACACACACACACACACACACACACGCACAGGCGCACAGCGTAGTGGATGCACATATAAACCTAATGCTGGGGCTGTAGAGACAGGCCGGCTAGTCTAGCCAGCTCTGGGCCAATTAGAGACTGTTTCACAAAAGCCAGGTGGACAGACAGATCCTAAGGAATGGTATTCAAGGTTGACCTCTGGTCTCCATTTGCACACGTGCATGCACACGCACATGCACACGCACACGCACACATGCATGATGCACGGCAGCACAGACGTGCGTGAGCACACACGTAAACTATACATACACAATGAAATAACAAAATCTCCTGTCACCTTGATTTTGAACATCCTAAGCTTCATAAGTGTAAAAAAAACAAAATCTGTTGTTTACCTTACACAGTTGTCAGTGATTTGTGGAGCGACAGCATGTGTTGTAATGTGTGTGTGTGAATCTATATGTCTATGTTGGGATGTATGTGTCTATCTGTGTATGTAGGTATATTTGTGTGCCTGTGTTTGTATCTTTGTGTCTGTTATGTGTGTGTGTGTGTGCATGTATCTGTGTATATACATATATGTGTATATGCTTTTCTATGTGTCTATTTGTGCATCCGTATGTGTGTGTATGTCTGTGTGTGACTGTGTATCTGTGTGGGTATGTATCTGCACGCACAAGTGTGTGTGTATCTGTGTGTGTGTGTGTGTGTGTGTGTGTGTGTCTTTGTGTGTGTCTGTGTACCTCTGTGTGTATCTGTGTCTGGGTTTGTCAGTCTTTCTGAGCAGCCGTCCCCTCAACAGCAGAGTTGAAGAGTTGTGTATCCAGGTGAGACTCAGCAGTGATTCTTGTCTTCCTGAGTGTCAGTGTGGGGGTAGCCAAGAGACATCTGCTCAGGGGAGCAAGCCCAGAACCCTGTCTGGGTGGAGAGTGGGGTCCAGGCAGCATCAGGGAGTTGGTTCCCGGAGAATGCACGGCCATGGTGCGACCCCCCTTCTCATCGCGCCGGGCCCCTCCCAGCTGACTTTCAACGTGGCTTTGCTGTTGGTGTGGCCCGAGGCGCCCTTGCTGGGTGTTCTCAGCAGGGGTGGGCCCCAGAGGGCGTCACGAAGATGCCATTGGATGCCTCGCGGGTGCTACGCACCATCTGAACTTGTCCCCCAACATAGACGCAGGTCCCCAGGGCTTCGCTGCTCCACAGAGGGGTGCCAACCAATCAGAGGGGTGCCAACCAATCAGAGGGGTGCCAACCAATCAGAGGGGTGTCAACCAATCAGCTGCGGCAGCTGCACTCAGGAGCCAAGCGGCTCCCTCAGCACTTCCCGTCCAGTGTCTGTTGTGCTCCAGGAACTGCTGTTCACATCTGGACCGCGAATCCTCCCTAGGCTTCCAGTCCCCCCTGTATCCCCTCCACTGTCCCTCTCACTGTCCTCCCCCCACAGCCTCCCACAACCCCCTTAGTCCCCCAACTACCACGGCTCCCTATAGCCCCCCACTGCCTCCACCCTCCACAGTCCTCCGCGCCCTCTGCGGCCCCTCACAGCCCCACAGCCCCCCACCTCTCTGTGTGTTTCTTTCCTGCTCAGCTGCCATCTCACAGCATAGAGCCGAGTGTGCAGAAGCCACTTTGCGTTTTAATCAGGTTTGGGGGAAAATATGTCTAACAAGCCTCTCGCGCTGTGGATGGAATGTCTGACATTTAGCGGGCCGCGGCGCTTCCCTGTCTGACGTCTGGGCCCTCAAATGCCACTCCACATCCTCCGTCGCCGAGTCTTCAGAAGCACTTGTCCTACAAAGTGTTATCATTACTAAAAATATTAAGCAGAATATTTCCCCTTCATTCGCAGCCCGCGGGCCATTGGTTGGCACACGGATCTCTGCTTGGGAAAACAGTGCTCTGACTGGGAGGGGTGTGGATGAGGTGGGGACCACCGTCACTGGCCTCATGGTTGGGGGGCTGCTGCCTTCTGTGCACTGGGAGGTCCTCGTGCATCTCCTGGGCTTTAAGTGGAAGCTGGCATGCGTGGCCCTGCCAGGCAGGGAGCAGGCTCCACTCTACATCTTCCTGACTAGTCAGAGTCACCTGCTGTAGTCTCCCCACCTCCCAGATTTCTCCCTGTGCAGTGGGCGATGGGTCCGTCAGGCTTCGTCAAATCCCTACGGACTATTTCTGGATCAGTTTGACAATGGAGGGCTGAGCTCTGGGCACATCTGTGAAGAATTAGTAGTCAGGTAAGCCCTGAGCAGGCCTGCAGGACACTGTGATGGACGCAGGAAGACCAGTCCTTGTGGGCGGGACATTCCCTGGGCAGATTAAGATGGGGGGAGCGCTGCTCCAGTGCTTTGGCATCTTTGGCACACTGTAGCCGTCTTTGCTGCCTGGCAAGGGAGTTTCGCCCCTCTCTCAGCAGTGCCAGTGCCCTAGGCTGCCGGTACTGGCAGTGGGAGGCAAGAGACCTCATCAGCACTTGCCTCACAGATGGGCTCCGCCTCTCGTAAAAGAACTCACGTGGATGAGAGGACTCCTGGCCTCTCCGGCCCTCTGCCCCCCCCAACCATGGGACATTGTACTTGAAGGACCCGACAGCAGCAGCAACGCACGGGAGGCATAAAGCAGCCGGTACCACCACTGTGTGGGCGTGGCCGTGTATGTGACGCACTCGCACTCAGACACTCAGCTCTCCACCACCGTGTGGGCGTGGCCTCCTGGCTGGGGAAGAGTTCTCAGCCCTGCACTGCTGGTGAAGAATGATCCTGCTCCTGAAAACGCTCCTGGTGGGGATCTGAAAACCAAAATCTGCGGGAAACGAAGGGTAGTGTCCTTGGAGGTTTGTCCTCTAGTTGACAGCAAACAGCAGAAGCTCTCCATCGCTCTGCAGCCAAAGGAAGACCTGGGGTTGGGGTTGAGGGGTTCACATGCACCTGCCTATGCTGCCTAGCCAGGGTCTGGGGACCTCTTTGCACCAAGTTTAGATGCCTAGCTGATGTTTCGTGGGCGGATGAACTTGACCCTACGGTTGACCCACGGAGGTGCCAATTGCACACTGATTTTTGCTTTTGGAGAAGGCTGGGCGTGAATGTGTGCGTGCGCGGCACAGAGAGGCATTTATGGAAGGGCTCGGGAAATGGTCTCTGGGAAGACAGATGGTCTCCAGGGAGGAACTGAAGACAAGAAGCCATCGCACAGCTGCCTGGCCCCCCACGTGCCAGGGAAGAACATTCCAGCAAATTCCATCTGACTGTACTCACTCCAGCCCTCATCGCCCAGATGAAATAAGTGCACGACAGACTCTTCCGCTAATGAGAATTTAAGTTTCCAACTTCGTTTGAGACGTGACGCATGTGGCTAAGAGCTCCGAGCTGCAAGAGGCGCATCCTCCCCCCTGAGCCCAGCTGTGGTTGCTCGTACGCACACAGCAGGCTGGCACAAAGCGGGGCTGCAGGTGCTGGGGCCGCAGCCTCGGCCCCGAGTGTCTATATGCCTCTCAATGCAGGGACCACCACATATGAGGTCAGAGATGCAGGGGTGAGTGGCCGATCCCTGGGGCACCTAGGGTAGCACAGAACTGGGAGCTCAGACTTCCCGTCAAGTTGAATCCTGTTTGTTCTGCACTAAGGCGGCCTCGGGCAGCTTCTTAGCCTCATGAAACTTCCCGTGCTGGGAAGAGCAATGGCCATACTTGGGCCCCCCCAGCACAAACAGTGCATAAACGCTTGCTGCGGTTCTTATTGGTCCAAAGAGTGTGCTCATACCCTGAGGCTGTTGAGAATGCTTGTGGTGCGTAGGCATTTAGCATTTGCCCAAGAGACACTCTGGAAGCGTTCCCAAGCAATTTCAAAGCATCTTTGCTGCAAGTTGTGTTTGGATGAGTTCCGTTCAAGATGCCTGAGCCACCTAAGAAGATTTGTGCGTCTCACACACCACTGCCTCCTCCACAATTACATCGCCTGATGCTCCACTGCACCCTCCACACCCGCTCCAGCCAATGCTTCCCTGTGCCTTCCACACCAACAGTACCTGGCCCTGCGTGCACCCTGCACGTCTGCAGTATCTGATGCTGCATGCACCCTGCACGTCTGCAGTATCTGACCCTGCATGCACCCTGCACATCTGCAGTATCTGATGCTGCATGCACCCTGCACGCCTCACCAGTCAATGTTGCATGAACTCTCCACACGCCCACCAATTAATTCTGCATGCACCTTGCACACCTGCACAGTCAATGCTGCATGTACCCTGCACAGCATGCACAAGGTTGCATGCACCGTGCATGCCTGCGCCCATTGATGCTACATGCACCCTGCACGCATGCATTAGCCAACATGCACCCTGCACACCTGCATCGGTGGGTGCTGCATGTGCTTCCACACACAGCAGCTGATGCTGCGTGCAGAGTTCACACCCACAGCAGCAAGCATTGCCTTGCGCCTGCACACACACTTATTCATAGATGTCCTCTGGCCGTGACAGGGTCCTTCTCCACATGTGTTCCCAACATAGCAAAGTTCATCGTTGTCTGTCACCGTGCCCCCGCTGCCCCCCTCCAGTAGACAGAACCTCCATACGTGGGTCATGGGCACCTCTTGTTACATGTTCTGACCTCAGAATTTCTAACAGGAGGTTTCATTCAACATGTTGGGAAAGAAATTAGATTTTCTAAGCCTGGCCTGAAATTTGCAAGAAGATTTTTCTCCCCCTTGAACGTATTTTTTTTTCCTCACTTAATCTTTGCTTTCTAAAGCAAATAACCTTGAGCTTCGAGGCGCACTTTCCTGGTGGAGAAACCAGCAGTGGGTCATCTGCGATCCGTCAGTAAGTGGTCGTTGCCCCACGTAGACATGAGTGGCCCTTCTCGGCGACCACAGCCAGCTTGTCAGGGGAGTACTCGTGGGCTTCCCAGAGGACCTCGAGGAGTGAGGACCGCCATGCCGCCAGCTGAGGCTCTGGACGCAGTTTAAAGAATAAGAAAAGTAGATATAGAGACATACACATTTTTTTGTTAAAGAAAATGAATTATCCTTTGAAAGTTAGTCAATCTCTTAGGGGCACACGGTGGAAAATTAGATCTTAATGGCTTTGGAATTGAGGTTCCGTGGGTCAATGGTGGTGGATACTTGAAGTAAAATGACAAATCTATTAGACGAGAACCAAACGTTTTGTTGCTTGTCAGAAAAGGCTATCGGAGGGCGGCTAGCATTCCCCGGAGGACGGGGAGCACCCCCCTGGAGGATGAAAAACATCCTCCTGCAGCGTGGGGCACACCCTCCTGCAGGACGGTGCACAGCCTCCTAAAAGACAGCCAGCCCCATTATTAAGGATACGGAGCACCATTATGAAGGACAGGGAGCACCCTCCTCCAGGATGGGGAGCACCACCTGGACCAGGAGCAGCTGGATCCCGGAGCTGAGTCACGGGCAGGGAGCGAGGCTCGGTGGGGCTCAGTGGATGGTGGGAGAATGCAGAGGGGAAACATCGTTTCTGATGATTTGATGTGAGTTCCCGGGAAGTCCGTGACTGCGTGTAGTGGGTTTCTGTGGTAAAAGGAAAAGGAACTCAGAATGAAAGAACCACGACTAACGTGTGGGTCGCCCTCGCTGTCGGCCCAGCTGCATTTGGACCCAGGCGCCTAGGACTCAGCTCTGGGGGTGCCCTGCAGGACAAGCTAGAGTCCAACTAGAGCGTTTAGCGGATGTGGGGAGACTTCTCAATGTGGGGAGCACCGTTCCATGAGCTGAGTAAGGAGACAGTGGGTTGTGCACCGTGTTCCTCGCTCTGCTTCTCGATGTGGAGACAGCGGCTCGTGGCCTCCCTTCTTTACCCTCCTTCGGTGGCGGGACAGCGCTCAGACTCGGGCGGCTTAGGGAGGAAGGCAGACTGGCTTACAGCTCCCGAGAGTGGTCAGCCAGGCCAGCTGGGCCGCCCCCCTGAAAGCCTAGGAAAGGGGGCCGTGGAGGCAGCAATCCACAGATGTATCGCCGAAGCAGCCGGATGTCCCTGCAGAGGGGACAGGGGTTGCTGGCGAAGATGGCCCATCAGGCTGTGCACGAAGCTACAGCAGAACTTCCGGCCCATTTTAGAGGGAACCGCACAGCAGAAGACCTGGCTGGAGGCAGAAGCAAGAGTCCGACTCAGGTCAGCGCAGCCATCAGGAGGCAGAGAGAGCAAGCGCCCAAGAGGAAGCAGGGCGGGGACACTGGGGCCACGCCCCAGCGATGAGCCTTCCTCCAGCAAACCTGCACCTCAGAAAGGTGCCGCGAGCTTCCCAAACCTTAACATCAGCTAAGGATGCCAACCCACGAGCCCGTGGGGGCAGCACACGTAGAGACCAGACCATCACAGGACGGCTTCCTCGTGTTTCTGCCGCTGTGTGGGCTGCATCCTCCAATGCGGGCCAAGCAGCCCCCCAGGCTCCCTTGCCTGCGGCGTTTCAAGGCAGCAACGAGCGAAGCAGCTGTGCAGCTCAGGACCGGGTCCCCCCAGTCTGCTCAGCTCAGGACATGGCCCTGTGTGTGACGTTGTTCGTGCGGCGGCAGGTGGCACGCAATCTGGCACCTCGGGTGGGCAGCTCCCATGTTTCCTCCCTTAGACGCCATCCAGTCCTTCCAGCAAGAGGTCACTGTTGCTTCACGCAAAGTGTAGGAGGCCACCGTCGCCCACGAAGCTGCAGAGGTGGTCCGCCAGGCAGCTGGGCAGGCCCGGCTCTGCGTCCACGTTAGCGGCGCCTCTCCTTGGAGCTGGGGAGGAGGGCTCCCCAGAGGAAGGCTAAGTCGCCTCGTTAGCCGCGGGCGCGCCAGCACCCTCTGGTCTGACCTTCATGCCACGGTGATGACCAGGTGTCATTGGTTCAAATATTTGTGGGAACACGAAGAAGCCACGAATGGCCGCATCGGCTGGAGCGGCTCGGAAACATCGTGTTCTGCTAGGCACACGATGGTGCGAACTGCCACGGAGGGCACTGGACAGCGGACGGCAGAGTGAGACTCGAAGGAGCGGGGAGCTCGGCTGCCATCGGAGGACACAGCTTGGCCAGGGAGCTCACGCCTGTCCCACCTCATGGTCGCCGGCTCCCGATGCCTGGGAGCGGAGGACAGAGCCGGGACACAGGAGCTTGTGGCCGGCTGGCTGGCCTCGCGGGCTAGAGCTGCTCGCCTCGGCTCACTGGTGGGGAGACAAGGCAGTCCTCTTCCTCCTCCTCCTCCTCCTCCTCCTCTTCCTCCTCCTCCTCCCCCTCTCCTCCTCCTCCTCCCCCTCTCCTCCTCCTCTTCCTCTTTCTCCTCCTCCTCTCCCTCCTCCTCCCTCTCCCTCCCCTCCTCCTCCCCCTCTCCTCCTTCTTCTCCTCCTCCTCTTTCTCCTCCTCCTCCTCCTCCTCTTCCTCCTCCCCTTCCTCCTCATCCTCTTCCTCCTCCCCTTCCTCCTCCCCTTCCTCCTCCTCCTCTTCCTCCTCCCCTTCCTCCTCCTCCTCCTTCTCTCCTTCCTCCTCCTCCTCCTTCTCTCCTTCCTCCTCCTCCTCTTCCTCCTCCTCTCTTCCTCCTCCTCTTCGTCCTCCTCCTCCTCTTCTTCCTCCTTCTCCTCCTTCTCCTCCTCTTCCTCCTCCTTCTCCTCCCCTTCCTCCTCCTCCTCCTCCTCTTCCTCCTCCTCTTCCTCCCCTTCCTCCTCCTCCTCTTCCTCCTCCTCCTCTTCCCCTTCCTCCTTCTCCTCCTCCCCTTCCTCCTCCTCCTCCTCCCCTTCCTCCTCCTCCTCCTTCTTCCTCTTCCTCCTCCTCCCTTTTCATCCCCTTCTCATCCGTCCTCTTCCTCCTCTCTCCTCTTTCCCTTCCTCCTCCTCTCCTTCCTCCTCCTCCTCCTCTCCCTATCCTCCCTCCTCCTCTTTCTCCTCCTCCTCCTCCTCTTCCTCCTCCTCTTCCTCCCCTTCCTCCTCCTTCTCCGTGGCACCAAATGCCCTTCCTCCTGGGGTGAGGCAGGCTGAGCAGGCTGAGCAGGCTTGCCGTGCCCACCTCATTTCCAGATATGAAAGTCAAACTTGAGCTTGGAGGTGGCTCAGTTGGCAGGGTGCTTGGTTGGCACTTGGAAGCCCCGGGCTCATCCCCAGCCTTGCATAAGTTGGGCGTGGTGGGCACCCCTGTGATCCCAGCACGTGAGAGATGGAGCAGATGGAGCTCACGACTATCCTCTGGTACACTGGGGAGTTTGAGGGGAGGCTGGTCCACGTGAAACCCCATCTGAGAATGAGAGAGAGGGGGAGATAGTGGGGGGGGGTGAGGAGGGTGGGGAGAGAGAGAGAGAGAGGATGGAAGGAAGGAGGGAGAAGGAAAGCGGAAGAGAGGGAGGTAGGGTTGGAATGAGAGGGAGGAAAGGGGGAGAAAGGAGGGAGGGAGGAGGAGAGAGAAAAGCGAAGAGGAGAAGAGAAAGGAGGGGAGAGGACGCAGGAGGGGACAAGGAAAGCAGGAGAAAGGGTAAGGAAGGAGAGGAAAAGGCGAGGAGGAACAGATAAGGACTTCCGGGGACGGGAGGGAGGAGGAAGGAAGGAGATGGAGGGAGTTCAGCCTATAGCAAACCTGAGATTTGTCTGTTGTGGGTTCCAGCCTGTGTTGGGACTAGGCCTTGAACAGATGAATAAAACACTGAGAACTGGTTGAGGAAGTTGGCATCCTTTTGTACATTTGGCCAGACATGCTGGTCTGGCAAGTGAGGATCGTCCTCTCTGTCATTATGTGGTGATGGTGTGGCCAGTTCCCTCGGCCCTGGTGTTGGCGCGTGCTCTCCCGTCAAGCTGGACTACAGACTATAACTGGACTATCAGTAAGAAAATAAATCTCTTGTTCTCTTAATCCATTTGATGTCATTTATCAGCAACCATGCAGGTGAACTACAACAGAATTTGGTACCCAGGAAGTAGGGTGTTCCTGATAAATCTGCTTATGTGGATTTTGTGGCTTTTGAACGGTTTTGCTGGACAATGTTTGAAATGTTTCAAGATTCTGACTGTGGATCGCAAATGGGCCATTTTGAATAATCAAAATGCTGGGAGAGTTGTGAATTGCTTAGGCCCAGTTTGTGAGGAAGGGAACTAGGACTTTGGTGAAGTTGAATTTAAAGACAATAGACTGGTCTGCTTGACAGAGGAGAGCTGTGTTGGTGGCCGTGAAGCTCTGGATGTGGAAAGGGCAGACAGCAGAACAGCTGCTGCTGCTGGAGAAATGAACATCAGTGAGGGAAACCTAGTGACCTGCACTGGGACGGTGGAAGACGTGAAAACCACCATATGGCGAGTTCATGGTTTGAAAACCCAGATGCCTTCAGGGGCCGGAAGCCCAAGTAAAAGCTGTTTCTTGCCCTTTGGAAGTTTGGCTGCCCGGAAGAGGCTTTTCCAGCGTCAGCGCACAAAGCAGTACAGCTGTGGCTCGAGTACAAGCTATGTTTCAGACTCGCTTGGGAATCTGACAGCGTCCCCCAGATGGTACTAGTTTCAGGGTACACTTACAGGGTTCTTCAAGAGCAGCAAAAGCTTGGCACCAAGTGGCAGGCGTAGAGTCCGCAAGGGAAGGTGGAGCTTACAGCTGCAGAGGAACCCAGAGTACTGCTGGAGATGCCAGAACCGTGGGATGTGTGCCGAGGACGGCTGCGAGGGGATTCAGCCTGCTTCAGAGGAACTCTGCTTCTACAGCTTTGAGCTGCAGCCAGGGACTGGGAATGCCTAGAATGCCCGGTGGTGTGCCAAACTGCTCTGCCCCGGGCGGAGGCGACCAGAGTTCTTTGCTTTACCAAAGGCAGCTCAGGATATTTCCAACTTCGGGGAAAATGAGGAGAAAAACCACGTCACCCAGCGCCATGGGCTTCGGCTGCGCTGGCGGCTCTGGGCATGCTCTCCACAGTCTCTGTTCAGATTTGAGCTCAGCAGGGTCCCCTCTGGCACTGTGAGGGGTGTGGGGGGCAGGTGGACAGCGTCCTTGGACAGTGCTGTGCTTCGTGACCCCCATGGGTCCCCTTAGAGGGATCGCACCCACCTGCTGTCTCTCAGACGGCTTCGAGGGTGGTGCCCAGGGTATGGGCACGCAGAGGAGAAGCCGATGGTCCTGGGGGAGATGCTTAGGAAGAAGGGAGAGGGCGGGTCTGGGTGTCAAGAGTCCCGTTCTATCTATACGCTGAGACCGGGAAGGATTATACGAGCCCACCCGGGGCCGCCCCTGGGTCTCGGGGGGATAAAAGAGTACTAGGGTCTCAGTGAGGATGAGTAGGCTGCAGGTCTCGGGGTTCCAGGTCGTCGCCAACCCCACGGGACAGCACCCGCCACGGGACAGCACGCCGCCACTGGCAGTGCCTTGTTGCGGCGGAAGGTCTGGAGAGATGGAAAGAAAAGCGAGAGGATTCTCATCCCAGCCATTCCAGGACATGAGGCTCGCCGTCAAGGGGCTGTCACAGGTCGCCTGGACGTGGGGAGCAACCCCATGGGGCTCAGGGATGACGGGCCGTGTTTACAAGGCTGAGGCCACGCGGCCACCATGGGCACTATGCTCCGTGTCTCTGCCGTGCAGCCCCTGACCTGACCCAGGAAAAACAAATGGCGTCTTGTCTGCCTGTCAGCGGGGCTGTTTCTGCTGTGATCGCTCTAGCAGATGGTCAGCTCGCACCGGGCCGTGCTGGCCTCGTCCCCTGACTGCGCTGAGACGCGTCACACCGGCCATCGCTTTAAGCCGTCAGCGTAGACTGATTCTGATGGGCACACAGCACTGGTGTCTGACCATTGCCCGTGTGTCTGTCCAGAGAGCCACGGGGTTCCTGGTTGCCCCGATCCCGTTCACATGTGAAGACACAGCCATGCCCTGACCATCAACGTGAACTCTGGACAGAGAGGAAAGAGGGCAAGACGTTCAGCACCACCTCTTGTCCTGAGGGCCGACCGCTGGTGAGACCACCATGTGCGACTCAGTGTGTCCTTACTGTGGGGGAGGCCTCGCTTCAAAGGTACACCCCCAAAATACGGCTGCTTTGCATCTGCTGTAGCCAAACCCGACAGGAAGCCATGGCCCGAATTCAGAGGGGCCGCCCGTCATGGCGGGGAGGGCACTGCGGTAGGAGCTCGAGGCAGCTGGTCACGTGGCGTCTGCAGCCAGCGGGCAGAGAGAGATGAATGCGGGCGCTCGGCTCGCTGGCTCTTTTTCATTCAGTCCAGGCTCCCAGCCCACCCCAGGGATGGTCCACCCACGGGTGGGGTGAGTGTCGCCCCCCACGATTAAATAAGTCAGGAAGCTCTCTCTCAGATGCACCCGGGGTGCGTTTCCATGGTGACCCCACATGTGGCAGCCCACGAGGAGGAAGATTGCCCTGCACAGATCTTTAATCCCTCTGGGCACCTTCGTTAGGCTTATGGGCAAGGGCAGGTTGGAGGATGCGGGCGTCATTGGAGACGCAGCTGGTGCTGGAGTTGGGGCAACAGGGATCCGCTAGGAGACGCACGTGGCCGCACAGAACCATCTTCCCAGACCCCTCGGTGGGCATTTCTTAGGGGTCCTGTTACCCTGGCTCTTCGTTGAGTGCTAGAGGATGCTGGTCCTCTGCGGTTCATGGCTGAGGCGGCCGCGGAGCCTGGGACGGCGCTCTGATCCGCTCCCAGGTGAATGCACCAGGGCCACCCTGGCCTTTCTGACCACGTGTGTAGGTGACCAAACCTGTGACACGTGGACGAGGGAGCGTGGGAGCTTGTGATGGTTCGTGGGGGCATGTGAAGGAAATAGACGTGCACTGGTTTCTGAGGGCACGAGCATGTGCATGGTGACGCATGCAGGTCCCAGAGGCGCGTGCAGGCTCATAGAGGCGCGTGCAGGTCTAGAGGCGCGTGCAGGTCCTAGAGGCGCGTGCAGGTCCTAGAGGCGCGTGCAGGTCTAGAGGCGCGTGCAGGTCTAGAGGCGGTGAGGTCACGAGGCACGTGCAGGTCACAGAGGCGCGTGCAGGTCACAGAGGCGCGTGCAGGTCTAGAGGCGCGTGCAGGCTAGAGGCCGTGCAGGTCCAGAGGGCGTGCAGGTCTAGAGGCGCGTGCAGGTCCTAGAGGGCGCGTGCAGGTCACAGGGCGCGTGGGTCTAGGGCGCGTTGCAGGTTCTAGAGGCGCGTGCAGGTCCTAGAGGCGCGTGCAGGTCACAGAGGCGCGTGCAGGTCTAGAGGCGCGTGCAGGTCCTAGAGGTGCGTGCAGGTCACAGAAGCGGTGCAGGTCTAGGGCGCGTGCAGGCTCATAGAGGCGCGTGCAGGCTCATAGAAATATGTGCAGGCTCATGGGGACGTGTGCAATCTCATGGGAGTACATGCAAGCTTGTGGGGTGTATAAAGGCTCATGGGGATGTGTGCAAGTGCACGGGGTATGTGCAGGCACAAGGGGGCATGTATAGTTCATGGGGACATGTGTACAGACTCATGGAGACATAATCAGGTCATGGGGCATGTGCAGTTTTGGGGGGCATGTACAGTTTTGGGGGGCCTGCAGATGTACAGTGACTTCTGCTCAGGTGAGCCTGTTACCGGCTCCTTGACGAGGGTCTGGGGACAGTGGTCCTGGGCTCCTGCCTCTCCTGCTGTGGAGGCTCCTCTGTGGCCCCCCTGTGGTCCCACAATTGAGACCCCCCGGCCCTCAGGGGCTCAGAGCGATACGCCCACTCATTGAATTATGCCAGCCACACACATTTCATTAATTTATGGAAATGTCAGCTGCTTTAACTGTTATCCTGAACTTCTGTCCTCCAATAAATGGCTTCATTTCCTCGCAAGGATAAAGTGCTCCGGTGTTTTCGGCTGACCAGCTCAGCTCAGGGCGCGCAAAGCTCTTTCTTCTCAGAGGATTGCGTGTGTCACGCTGTCGCCGGGGTAATGACGCCCAGGCCCATTTCTAATGACAGACACATCCCATGCGTTAAAGCTGAGGCTGCCCACCAAGCGGCGCGTCCCCTGGGAGGATGGATGACCTTGTCTCTAGAGCTACCCCCGCCAGAGACGAGCCATGGCTCACTGAGTGGGGCGGGAGAGTGATGTCGCGACCCGGCAGAGGGACCCCAACCGTGCCTGGTCCTAGCATCTATGGAACATCAAAATGACAGTCGGCCGCAGACTCTGTCAAGGGCCACGAGAGTCAGAGCCAAGCCATCCGGGGAGCCGAGCCCTGGGGAGGTGGCTCGGCCGGTCGAGTGCTTGTCTTGCACACCCAGGACCGTGTTCCACACCCAGGACCCGAGTTCCACAACCAGGACCCATGGCAAAATGCTGGCCATGGTGACACATGCTTGCAGCCCCAGAGCTAGGGAGACAGAGACGAGGACTCTGGGACTTGATGGGCGCCAGCCCAGCCCAACACCGAGTCTGTCTCCAAGGAGGCGGCCGAGTTCCCCTCTAGCTGTCACATGCATGTGCACACACTTGCATGCAGACCTGCATTCCCACGCACACGTCAGCATGCGTGCATCTGAGGGAGGCATGTGCACACACTTGCATACAGACCTGCGTGCACACGTGCATTCCTATGCCACATCGTGTGCACGCATCTGAGAGGCAGCAGGGCCCTGTGTGCAGGGTCACCAGGAGGTCACGACTCCTTTCTCTCACAATGTGGAGTTATTTTCCTGAAAGAGACCCCTCTCCAACTGAACGGCATTAGGCTCCCCCAAAACTGGATACACCCTGGGCTGAGGGCGAGGAAGGTTCAGGAAGGTGTGCAGTTTCAGGCTGTGATGCGAGCCCAGTGAGAAGCAGGGGAACTCTGTGTCCCGCGCTGTTTCCTGGGACTGAGGATTCCTAAGGAATAGTCCTGGGATCTGGGAGCAGCAGGGAAGAGAGGAGAGAACACAGAGAGGGATGGGGGAGAGAGAGGAGGAGGAGAAGAAGAGGATGTGAGGGAGGGGAGGTGGAGGAAGGAAGTGAAGAGAGAGAAGAGAGAAGAGGAAAGGAGATGGGAGGGAGAGGAAGGAGAAAAGGAGAGGGAAGGGAGGAGGAGAGGGAGGAGGAGGAGAGGGAGTAAGAGGGGAGGGGAGGAGGAGAGGGCGGAGGAGGAGGGGGAAGAGGAGAAGCGGGAAGGGGGAGGAGGGGAAGGGGAGGAGGAGGGGAGGGAGGAGGAGGGGGAGGAGAGAAAAGGGAGGGGGAGGAGGGAAGGGGAGGAGGGGAGAAGGGGAAGAGGGGGGGGAGGGAGGAGGAGGGGAGGGAGGAGGAGGGGGAAGGAGGGAGGGGGGAGGGAGGAGGAGGGGAGGGAGGAGGAGGGGAAGGAGGGAGGGGGAGGGAGGAGGAGGGGAGAGGGAGGGGGCGGAGGGGCGGGGAGGAGGGGAAGGGGAGGAGGGGGAGGAAGAGGAGGAGGGGAGGGGAGGAGGGGAAGGGGGAGGAGGAGGGGAGGCGGAGGGGAAGGGGGGAGGAGGAGCGGGGAAGGGAGGGAGGGGGAGGGAGGGAGGAGGAGGGGGGAGAGGGGAGGGGGGGGAGGAGGAGGGGGGAGGAGGAGGGGAGGGGGGGAGGAGGAGGGGGAGGAGGGGAAGGGGGGAGGGGGAGAGGAGGAGGGGAAGGGGGAAGGGGGAAGAGGGGGAGGAGGGGAAGGGGAGAGGGGAAGGGGGAAGGCGGGGGGAAGAGGGGGAGGGGAGGGGGGGAGGAGGAGGGGGGGAGAGGAGGGGGGGAGGAGAGGAGGAGGGGAAGGGGGAGGAGGGGAAGGGGGGAGAGAGAGAGGGGGGGGGAGGAGGAAGGAGAAGAGGGGGAAGGGAGAGGGGGGGAGGGGGGAGGAGGAGGAGGGAGGGAGGGGAAGGGGGGGGAGGGGGAGGGGAGGAGGGGAAGGGGGGTAAGGGGGAGAAGGGGAAGGGGAGGAGGGGAGGGGAAGGGGAAGGAGGGGAAGGGGGGAGGGGAGGGGGAGAGGAGGAGGAGAGAGGAGGAGGGGGAGGGAGGAGGAGGGGAGGAGGAGGGAGGAGGAGGGAGAGGAGGAGGAGGGAAGAGGAGGAGGAGGAGGGAGAGGAGGAGGAGGGAGGGAGGAGGAGGAGGGGGAGGAGGGGAGGGGGGGAGGAGGGACAGGACAGCTGACTGGTGACGTCAAGATGCATTTCTGCCTGGTTGCCGGGCGGCTGAGGCTGGAGGCAGCACCCAGGCAGCCTTGTTCTCTGGAAGGCCCCAGGCTCCTGCCCAGGGCTCCTGCAGAGTGAGTCCTGGAGCTGGGAGAAGGTGGCCTGGAGCAGCTCAGGTGTGGGCCGTGCTCCCTGCCGTACTCCCTGCAGGGGACAGAACCTCCAGACAACATGGTTCCTGGGCCTCACCTGACCCGGTGCCTGGACGCATCCACACTGGCTGCTTCTTGCAGGACTTCTCAGGCCCTTGGCGGAGGCCGCTGCCTCTCCAATTTGGGAATTACGGGTGTGGGCTGATTCAGTATGAGCTGGGGGTCTCAGGCCGTGGGAGGGAGGGACGTTGGGAGCCCCTCCTGAGGCCAGGCAGTCCTGAGGCATCCAGACCAGGCTCGAGGGATGGCGGGAGATGAGAGGAGGAGGAGAAGAAGAGGGATGTGAGGGGGGAGGTGGGAGGAAGGAAGTGTGAAGAGAGAGAATGATGAGAGAAGAGGAAAGGAGATGGGTGAGGGAGAGGAAGGAGAAAAGGAGAGGGAAGGGAGGACGGGAGGGGAGGAGGAGGAGAGGGAGTAAGAGGGGAGGGGGAGGAGGAGAGAGGAGGAGGAGGAGGGGGAAGAGGGAGAAGGGGAAGGGGGGGGAGGGGAGGGGGAGGGAGGAGGGGAGGGAGGAGGCAGGGGGACGGAGGAACAAGGGTGAAGGGGAGGAGGGGACGGGGGAGGAGGAGAAGGTGGACAGACGGAGGGGAGGGAGGACGGAGGGGAGGGAGGAGCGAGGGGAAGGAGGGAAGGGGGGAGGGAAGGAGAGGGAGGGGGATGGGGGGGGAGGGGAAGGGGAATGAGGGAGGGGAGGGAGGAGGGAGGGGGAGGAGGGAGGGGGAGGTAGGGAGGAGGGGAGGGAGGAGGGGAAGGGGAGGAGGGGAAGGGGGAGGGGAGGAGGGGAGGAGGTAAGAAGGGGGGGAGGGGGCGGAAGAGGGAGGAGGAGGAGGGGAGGAGGGAAGGGTTGAGGTGAAGAGGGGGAGGAGGGAAATGGGGAAAGGAGGGGGGGCGAGGGAGGTGGGAGGAGGGGAGGGGGAGGAGGGGAAGGGGGAGAAGAGGGGGGAAGAGGGGGAGGAGGGGGAGGGGAGGAGGGGAGGAGAGGGGGGGAGGGGGAGGAGGGAAGGGGGAGGAGGGGGAAGAGGGGAAGAGAGGGGGGGGGAGGAAAGAGGGGAGGGAAGAGGGGGGAGGAGGAGGAGGAGGAGGAGAGGAGGGGAGGGGGGGAGGAGGGGAGGGGAGGAGGGGGAAGGGGGGAGGGGGAGAGGGGAGGAAGGGGAAGGGAGGAGGGAAGGGGAAGGAGGGGAAGGGGGAGGAGGGGAAGGGGGAGGAGGAGGAGGGAGAGGAGGAGAGGGAGAGGAGGAGGAGGGAGAGGAGGAGGGGAGGAGGGAGAGAGGAGGGAGGGGGAGGAGGAGGAGAGGAGGGAGAGGAGGGAGGAGGGAGGGAGAGGGGGGAGGGGAGGGAGGGGGGGGGGGAGGAGGGACAGGACAGCTGACTGGTGACGTCAAGATGCATTTCTGCCTGGTTGCCGGGCGGCTGAGGCTGGAGGCAGCACCCAGGCAGCCTTGTTCTCTGGAAGGCCCCAGGCTCCTGCCCAGAGCTCCTGCAGAGTGAGTCCTGGAGCTGGGAGAAGGTGGCCTGGGGCAGCTCAGGTGTGGGCCGTGCTCCCTGCAGGGGACAGAACCTCCAGACGACATGGTCCCTGGGCCTCATCTGACCCGGTGCCTGAACGCATCCACACTGGCTGCTTCTTACAGGACTTCTCAGGCCCTTGGCAGAGGCCGCTGCCTCTCCAATTTGGGAATTATGGGTGTGGGCTGATTCAGTATGAGCTGGGGGTCTCAGGCAGTGGGAGGGAGGGAGTTGGGGAGCCCCTCCTGAGGCCAGGCAGTCCTGAGGCATCACAGACCAGGCTCCCTGAGGCAAAGGGAGCCCCTTTCTTGCCAGGCAGGGATGCGCAGATCACGGCCCACGCACAAGGAAAAGGTTAATTGGATGAAACTCCGGGTTCTGGAGACAAGCACAATTCTTCACTGGCTGCCGCGCGGCTCTCCTGGTAATCAGAGCACCCCATAAACCATGTCGGAGCAGTGAAGGAAGGACCTGTGGTAGCGGGCATGGGGGGGCAGACCCCACAATGGAGGTGACATTTCCACCCACTGAGACCTGACCAGCCAGACACAGGGCAGGAGGGCGCCTCCATCTGGTGATGTCCAGCGGGTCCTCGCCGAGCCTGGGCAGGGTCCCCAGGGAGAGGGGTCATCGGAGACACCCCAGCTGTCCTGTCAACACGTGTTGCCGACCGCCCAGGAAGCCGGGCTCACCTCTCTGCAGCCGGCGTCTGCGGTGCATGTTTGCGGGGCCCGCCTGCAACACCAGCGGCATCTTCTGCCAGGCTGCTTGTGAGAAGACACCAGGGCTCTGACCATCCAGCTTTGTCCTCGCGGAGTGTGGACAGCGGAGGTTGCATCTGGCTTGGACAATTTCCAGAACCTTCCATCTGAACTATATGCGTCTTTCTCTCTAAAAATCACTCACCTGGGGCTTTGGACGTTTCTGGAGCGACCGTCCGTGTGCACAGCTCCTTGGCCCCGTTTCTCACAGCTTGTCCACAGATACAGTTGGGTGGTCAGGAGATCTTTACTCGGAGACCATCAGCCCTTTTATAATCCGTGCAACACGACTGCATCAGAGACGCTGCCACCCGCGCTCAGGGAAGGGCCACGCGAGAAGTGTCCCTTTGAGAGACGCGTTCACGTCTCCCTGCAGCCCGAGTGACGGTGCCTGCCTGTGTGCCGGCCTGCGCCCCCGATACCAGGTATGCGTGTTTCTTCTGGGCTCCCAGATCCTCCCTGGCAGCATCTTACACGTCCTCAGATTAGAAAGAGCATGGGACATTAGAAAACACATACAGTGGGTGGAGAGACGGCTCGGGGATTAACGCTTTTGCCTCATGCAGCAGGACCTGAGTTCAGATCCCATGTAAAAATGCCAGGCAGATGGGGTGGTGGCCTGAAGTCCCAGCCCTGGAGCTGCAAACTCAGGCCTTGTGAGGCAAGAGTTTTAATCATTGGTCCATCTTCCCAGTCCACACATAATTAAAAGAGAAGACGAGGAGGAAGGGGAAGAGGAGGAAGCTGGAACAGGATGTGAACAGAGGGGCAACCATGGGAGGACTCGGTCCAGAGCCCTCGGAGGGAGGCCTGCTGCCTAGACACTGCACTGCCCCCCACCCTGGGAAAACACCTCGTCATGTGCCGGGCCACAGCGCGGGGCTGCCAGACTCCACGGTGGCTCACACGGCCTGAGCGGGTCCCCTGCGGGGGTCTCAGAAGTGCACACACCTCGCTACTCAGGGTCCCGGCGTGTTGTCGCCCACGCTGGGAAGGACTCATCATGGAGGACTCACACGGCCCTGCAGTGCACCCCAGGGGTGCAGCACAGGCTCCCCACACGGCCGCGCGCATCTGCAGACTGTCCTCTATGGCCTACGCGACCGCCCCTCTGGTTCCAGCCTCCTCCCAGCTTGGCTCCGGTGGCGCTCTGTCCAGGCGCCTGGAGTTACGTGGCTTATAAAGATCTCCAAGACGTCAGCACTAGGCACTCCGCACCACCACTGGCCTGGGGCCCCGGGGCGCCGGAGGGGTGCGGTCACTTTGTCTTTACTGCGAGACAATACTCAAGCAACTCAGGGAAGAAATCTGGCTTCAGGTCCAGAGGGACAGAGCTGATTAGGGTGGGAATCAGGGCAGAAGGCGTGGCCGGAGGCAGAAGCAGAGAGAACGAGGGCAAACGGAGAGGAAGCATCAGGGCGGGGCCACAGAACCTCAAGACCCCCTCCACGTGTGCCTTTCTCCAACAAAGCTCCGCCACTTAAAGGTGCCACAGCCTTCCCAACACCAATGTGTTGGGCAAAGGATTTGAATCCATGAGCCTGATTTCAATCCATGAGCCTGATTTGAATACATGAGCTGATACCTTCAATCGGTGAGAAGGAGTCAGGGTGGCAGGTGACTGTCCGGTGGCTATGGATGGTGGGATGGGGAGTCAGAGAGAGCCATCCAGAGACCACCCAGAGAATCCATCTCACTTCCCTTGCTGTGGGGGAAGCCCCTAGGGAAGACCCCTTCGGGGGGGACGCCTTTGCTTTGGCTTCCCGTTTAAGAGGGGATACAGCCCGTCACCGCCAGGAAGGTCTGTGGTCAGGGCGCGAGGGGACGGGGCACAGGGCCTCAGGAAGCAGGCTGGGGACGGAAAGTGGAGCAAGCCGCTTCAAGCCACTGAGAGCAGAAGGAGCCACTGGTGGTAAGGGGCCCCCAGAGCCCTCGGACATCTCTGGGAACTGGAGCTCGGAACAGAGTCCACCAAGGCAAAAGCCAGGAAGGCGAGAAAGACGCGTGAGCCGGCGTCAGGCCAGAGAGACCTCGGGACAGGGCTGTGTTGTTGATGTTCTGGTCACATGCAGTAGGGCGTGGACCACACATGCTGGAGTTGTTAGTCTGTGTCTAGACCACGGACGGGGGCGCGTTCAGCCTCCAGTGCTTTCCCAGCCCTGCTGTGTGGGGAAGAGGAGCTACGTGGCCCGGAAATATCTGAGCAGGGACAAGTCGGAGTCGGGGACAGGTCAGGACAGAATGCTGCTTCCCCGGCAAACCCCAAGACACACCCCCAGGGCACCAGGTCCCCCAGCAAGGCTCCACCTCTTACAACCTCCCCAGCCTTCCAAAACAGACCCTGCAGCCGGACCAAGGATTCAATCATATGAACCCGTGGGCGACACCTCGCAGCAAAGCAGGGCAGTGCCAATGAAGTAAATAAACAGTAAAAGTCCCAAAGCATTACACGGGCGAGATAGTATTTTAAATTCCTATGAGGTGAATAAAGATTCCAGGAAATTGAGAAATTGAAACTGCCTTTCTTTCATTTATCTTTCTTTTTTGTGTGTGTGTGTGTGTGTGTGTGTGTGTGTGTGTGTGTGTATCAGAGGGTACTGTGTGTGCCTGTGGAGGCCCCAGGGTGACTTCAAGAATCATCCTGGATCATCCTGGATTGTTCTACCTCCTTCTTGCTTTGCTTTGGGGTTCCCCAGGCTCTACCCTCCAGGGTCAGAAGTGCAGGCCGCCACCATTTCTGCCTGGGTTTTTTTTTTTCCCCATGGGATCTGGAATCTGAATTTAGAGGCTTAACCCCTTCCCAACCACCTTTCCAGCCCCCCAGACTGCGCTTTTCACCAAGGGGTCAACATGCAAATGGTAGTTAAAAAAAGAAGCGGAGTTGGCCGAGATACAACCAGCAGATCCTACTTTACAAGAAGCCCTGGAAGCCTCAGGGTGGGCTGCAGTGAGGGACGGGGGGCTTATTTCTTTAAGCATTGCTTAGATGCATCTCACAACAAACACTTCTGCATGCAGAAGGCAGACCCTCGCTGCTCGGTCCCATGGGAAAAGTGGGGCGTGGAAGTGGGGTCTGTACAGTAATGCCTTCTTCACCAGGGCTGCCCCTGAGGGAGGCGTGGTTATGCCAGGGCTGCCCCTGAGGGAGGCGTGGTTATGCCAGGGCTGCCCCTAAGGGAGGCATGGTTATGCCAGGGCTGCCCCTGAGGGAGGCGTGGGTGTGCCGGGGCTGCCCCTGAGGGAGGCGTGGTTATGCCAGGGCTGCCCCTGAGGGAGGCGTGGTTATGCCAGGGCTGCCCCTGAGGGAGGCGTGGTTGTGTCAGGGCTGCCCCTGAGGGAGGCGTGGTTGTGTCAAGGCTGCCCCTGAAGGAGGCGTGGTTGTGCCAGCTGTTAATATCATTATCAGCAGCTAAGTGGACATGATAAGCCAGACTAGACCTTAAGGAAAACGCTTCTGAGGTGTCCCCACATCCTCCCCAACTGTGGCAACCCCCCTGTAACCTTCCTGACAAGTGAATGAAACGCGTAATCTCCCTGAACTGAATGCCACGTACGTAATTCAGTACATGCCTGAAAACAGCCAGACTCGGGGCTACAGGAAGCGGGGTAATGAGGACAAGCAGTGGGGATCAAGATGTCCATCATCTGCCCTGACCACTGAGAGACCTGAGGATGTAGCAGGGGACACCGGGCACCTCCTGCCCCTGTCTTCTCTGCTGCCCAGCGGAAGGACAGATGTCCCCATCGGCTTTGCCAAGGACCCTCATTCTGCCCTTCGGGGATCTCAGTCCTCAGAGAGCACCCCTGTGCCCTGTTGGGGTCCCACACCTCCCTGTGCCAGGTTCCCTGTGCGGCTCCTCCCTGTGCCAGGCCCCCTGCATGACCCCCCCCGTGCCAGGCCCCCTGCATGACCCCCCCGTGCCAGGCTCCCTGTGTGACTTTCACTCCTTGGAGAGCTACGAGCAAGACCTTTGATGGAAAGCTCTATTCCGGACTGCGGCTATTACTAGCAATAAAGCTAGCATATTTATTTCTACCTGCCCGGCCTTTGCTTCTGCCTCTGCACAGATTTGGAACTCATGAAAACAGGAGGTATTTATCGCCCTCTGAAATCTCGCCCATCTGTCTGCTCACGGCAGCCCATTGACTCCCCAAACCCTTCATACTCCTGGGCGGCCGGGACACTCTTCTGGACGCTCCGGCTCCCACCCATATAACAAAGATCCTGTGCAGGTCACAGCACCGTTCCAGACTTTCTAAGTGGTCACACTGAAAATCGTAAA
Organism: Typhlomys cinereus; assembly: GCA_023101885.1. NCBI lineage: Eukaryota > Metazoa > Chordata > Mammalia > Rodentia > Platacanthomyidae > Typhlomys > Typhlomys cinereus. The sequence goes on along the minus strand of JALPQD010000210.1, from coordinate 1,056,821 downwards.
AAGAAACAGATAAAACTGTCCTCGGTAATGTATTTAACTCAGGATCTCAATGATATTATCGCTTCAACATATTATCAATAGAGAGCTTGTCAAGGGGCAACGTGTGTTCTGCGCGTCCTTGTCCAGTCTTTGAGAAGCACCTTCCCACACCGCGCCCGCACCATGCCGCAGCCTGGGCCAATCGCACTCAGGGGCCGCAAGACCAGCAGCTGCCATCTTGGGCAGGGCAGCTGCCATCTTGGGCAGGGCAGCTGCCATCTTGGGCAGGGCAGCTATAGCCTTGGGGCCATTTGCTCCTTCAAAGTCTGTTTCCCAGTGAACCCGCCCCATCCCTCCTTCATTCATTCTCTCCTCTGACTGTTTCCCTGTTTGAGAAATTCTGCACTTCCCTCCACTTTGGGAATCTTCCTAGCAATGGTTTTGATCTTGACTTCCTCTAGGCAACCCCCTTTGTGTCTCAGTCGCTCTCCTACTGCTGTGAGAAAACACTCGGGCCCACACAGCTCAAGAGAGAAAGGGTTATTCTTTGGCCTATGGTTCCGGAGGTGATGGAGTTCCTTACAGCAGAAGGTGTGGTGGCCGAAGCGGGAGGCAGAGGCTGTGCAGTCAAGAGGCAGAGAGAGCAAGAGACGGGACAAAGCAGGACTGAACCATCCAGTCTCAAGGATCCCCCCAAGTGCCCCCCACGCCTTCCTGAGCAGGACCACTAGCTTGGGCACAAGCGGTCAGACATGTCAGCCTGTGGGGGACGATCCAAGCTCAAACCATGACCTCCTGGCTCTGAATTTGTCGTGGTTTCTCTGAGACTCTAAAGCACCCCGTGTGGTGGTCCTGCCTTCCTAAGGCTTTGCTTTCAATCACTTGTGCAATGCTCAGATGTGGTCCAAATTATGCTAGGACAAGACAGCTTGAGAGGGAAAGAGGGATCGAAGTTTAGAAGTAAAGAAAGGGAGAGAGAAACACACACAGAGAGAAAAAGAGCAAGAGAGAGAGAGAGAGGAAAAGGCAGAGAGACAGGCCAGGAGAGGAGAGAGACACAGAGAGAAAAACAAAGTGAGAAAAGAAAGGCAGAGACACTGAGAAAAAAAGAAAAAGGCAGAGAGACAGAGAAAGACACACAGGGAGAGGCAGATAGAGTGGAGACACAGGAAAACAGAGAGAGAGAGAGAGAGAGAGAGAGGCAGACAGAGTCCTCATTTCCATAGCTTTGTTGCATTAGCATAATACTTCTATTTTAATGCTGGTTTGTGTTAATCTCTCAGTGTGCTCTTTACAGATAAAATGTCAGCATTCTGCACACAGGCTGAGGAGTGCATAGTTCATTTGGGGCTGGTCTTCTATGTTATCTCGGGCATCTATTGGGGTCCTGGAAGGTGTTCCCCTAGATGAGGAGGTTGATGGCGATTCCATCGGCATGAAATGTGTGAAGTTTTGTTGTTACAGCTTCTACCTCCATTTAGCTGGAAGAACCTTAAAATAAGCAGCTGTCTACAGAATCTCAAGAATTCACCAAATCAAATGTTTCCATGAAGGACACAAAGAAGCCTAAAGGTCTAGAAGGTACCAAGACCAAGAGGGCCACGTGTAACCCAGACTGGTAACAGACGGAAGCCCGGTTGGCAAGATTGGGGGTAAGTAAATCAGAGCAAGAACCCAGCTTCTGAAGGAAGCTAGGGCAGCCCTGTGGATTGGCTTTGAACTTGGGGAACACCTCAACTGCTGGGGCGATCCTCTCTCTTTAGTAACACTCCATGAAAACCAGGTGGGGCAGGAAATGTCCTGTGAGAACAGGAGCTCGTGGCCGCCCTGTAGAGCCAGAGTCTACAAACTCCAAGCACTGCTGCGTTACAGTTAGCCTGCATTGTTGCCGATAAATTCATGGCCTAATGGCCTAAGGGAACAGGAGGTTTTGTTTTAGCTGTTAATTGTATGATTACAGTTTCTTATCCAACTTGGCAGGAGAGCCCACAGCAACACTAAGAGTTGAGGGAACTGGCCACACCATATCTATTTAACAACCGAGAGAGGGACAATTCTTACTGCTGGCCAAGTGCACACAAGGATGCCAACTTCCTCTGCCAGCTCCTTCCATCTCACTCACCTGCCCAGGGACTAGCCCTAACACCGCGACTGGGTCTTCCCCATCAGCTAGACAATCTGCAGGCTTGCTCAGGGCTCCACTTGTGCCCGGAGCTCAGCGCTTCCAGTTGCCAGCTGACATCTGCATGCCATAGCTGCTGACTCCCAGCTCGCAGTGCCAGACCAGCCGTAACACTGGGGCCAAAGCAGAGACCTCAGAACCCAGGTCCACGGGGCCCAGGCTTGGGAAACAAACCCAGAGCATCCGGCAAGCAGCAGGTACGGGAAGGGACGCCTCTGAAAGTCCCTGCTTACCTCAAGCTGGAACCTTCCAGAAGGAAAGCACGACTGCTTTCTCTCCATCCCTGTCATGTTATCAAACAAGGAAGACTAGATTCATGGCAGGGAAGCGTCTAGAAGCCAAATGATGCGCCCACCTCTGCCCTAGGCCTCTGTATGATCCGCAGACCCCATCAACTCCCCCATGTCAGCTCCCCCAGAACCTCTCACCCCGAGACCACCTGCAGCCCCGCTTCCCTTGCCCTGGGGAGAACGTCTGAGTCCGGCCATCTGGTCCTTGCAGGTGTCATCCTTCATGTGACTTCCAGATGTGATGTGGTCACAGGCCCAGCTGCGGCCGAGTCTTTCGGATCATCCAGGTAACCCGTTGTGTGATTGTACTAGCTATTCTTTGCTGTTACTGTGAGACAACGCCCAGTCGAGTCACTTCAGGGAGATTTATTCAGCCTACGCTTCCACAGTCCTTCACAGCAGAAGCTGCGTGACTGGCGGCAGAAGCTGGGGATGGGCTGAGTGACGTTCATGGAGGCCTGAGAGCTGCTACACTGCAGGCTGCAGAAGGGGACCTCTCCCAGGAGTAGGGTGGGACTGATCCACCTCAAGCCCACCCCCTGTGACTGCCTTCCTCCAGCAAGGCTCCACCTCCTAAAGGTGCCAGGACCTTCTCAAACAACTAAAGACTCAAACACACAAGCCTGGAGGAGAGGATACACACTCCACACCGTGACGATCGTTTGAATAGTGCTTAACTAAAGCCCTCATGGTTAAGTCATAACCACGCAAGCAGGAGTCTGTCTCCGTAACAGGACCATGATGCCAGGTACCAGGGCTGCGGGAACCCCCGTAAGGGGATCAGCTGGTCTCCCTTCCACCCTAACATGTCAGCACAGAGTGGCCTGTGAATCAAACACCATTACGTCTTACCCCGTACGGCCTTCTGAGCTTATGTCAATCCATGACATCTTTAATAAACTGGCTTCGTGGGATTACTGACATGATGCAGGTTTAAGATGTAGTGGCGTCTTTTCTCATGGTGACAGAGCAGTGATCAAATCAATGGAAGGACGGAAGGGTGTGTTTTGGCATTGCGAGGACACAGTCCGTCATGGAGCAGGTGGTATTGCAAGCATGAAGCGTCTGGTCACGTGGCATCCACAGTCAGGAGCAGCGAGAGACGCATGCTTTCTCATCGGGACCCTGGCCCATGGGAGTAACGATACCCACATTCTGGGTGGGCCCCCCCTCCTCAGATGGACGCTCTCTGGGAACAGCTTTAGAGACAGATCTCTGGGTGCATCTGACTACAGTCAGGTTGGCTTGGCCGTAGAGTCCTCTACCATAGCCTTCTAACTATAGGTCTTAAGACCCTATTCTGGCATACCCATGAAGAGATGAACCCAGGCATCACACACATACACAACACACATACACACACACACACACACACACACACACACAGAAAGCATCCATGCTCACGAACAGGTGAACACGCCTAACACACACACCCATACAAAGCACACATGCTCATGAACAGGTAAACAGGCATGCACACATATATAACATACACATATACACACAAAGAACATACTTGCATACACACACAAGCAAAACACACAAATATGCATCGCACACAAAACACACACATACACACAAAACAAACACACATACATATGCACACAAAAATACTCACGCACACACACACACAAACACACAAAATCCCTCACACACATAGAACAAATTATCAACCAACCACAGGCGAGGCTTTTCTCTACTTGAGCTGTCTTGTTTATAATGACATTGGGTCTGGGCAGGAGTGCTTACAGAGGGCAGGGAATGGAGGAGGAGCCAATCCAAGTCCTGCATGATCACGTAGGAAGACAGACTCTATGGGGAGCAACATGAGCCCCCCTGAAGAGAAACAGGCACTCAGACGAACAAGCAGGAGATAAGAAGGTCGGGGCTGACCTGTCTGCAGGGTCTCTCTGTCTCCTGAGGGGTCTTGCCAGCACCCTGCAGAAGGAGTTTGGGGCCAACCCGAGTGGCAGCTTCCTGCCGGGAACCCCAACAAGGAGCCTGGAGGAGGTTTCTAGCCAAGGGAGGTTCGGAGGTTTTCTCTGCTGTCTGGCAAGGCTGGAATGTTCAGTCTGAAATAATCTTCATACCGAAGTTGTCGTGGGGTGACATGTTCTCATCCCACCACCAAAACAGCCTGTTGTTGGGAAACATTGCGCGTAGCAGGACCCGACTTCAGATACCAGATCCCTGTAAAAACGCCGGGTGGAAATGGCTACATGGCTACGGCCTGCCCTTCTGACCCTGGAAGGCTTTGCTTGGGAAACCCCGGAGCAAAGCAAAAAGGAGGTAGAGCAATCCAGGGTGATTCCTGGAGACACCCTTGGGTCTCCATAGGCACACCCTATGGATGTGATAACACACACACACACACACACACACACACACATACGCACACACACACAGATCACTCATTCACTAAACATCGTGCAGATCCAGGACGCACCAGGGAACAGGTCCTTCTCTCAGGGTCCCAGTCACCCAGAGACAAATTTTAAGTAGAATGGAAGGAAGGTAACATCAAGCTGGGCGAGGGGTCATAGGACGCCAGGGTGGGAGGCAGGGTCCTCTTCAAGATCTCATTGGAAAGATGCACAAGCGTGAGTGACAATAGCCGTCCGTCGCCTAGGGGAGGAGTGGTCGGCAAGGGGGCCACAGAGACAGTCCACTGCCCATCGGACTGGAGCCAGGGGTGGCTGAGCGTGTGCTTGAGGCCAGATGGCGTCTGACTTGTCGATCTTGGTGCCGATCGGCTTCCGGTCTCTGTGATGAAGTGCCTGGGAGAAGCAGCTTAAGGGAGGAAGGAGCTGTTGGACTCCAGGTTTTGGGGTTCCAGCTTCTGGCTGGTGGGTCTGTCGCTTTGGGTCTGAGGTGGAGCTGAATGTTTTGGTGAAGGGGATGAGATGGAGGGAGACTGCTGCCTCGTGGAAGGGGGAGAGAGAGAGAGAGAGAGAGAGAGAGAGAGAGAGAGAGAGAGAGAGAGAGAGAGGAGGGGGCGCATGAGGGAACCGAGGACAGGGTGTATATCTCAGGGTGTTTCCCCACTGGTCACCATGGCTCCGACTAATGCTCGAATGTTATTAATCCATCAATGGATGAATCATTGTTAGGTCAGCGTTCCCCTGGGTCCCTTCACTTCCGCTAAGCCTAACCACTAGCAGTCAAGGCCCCAAGATATAAACCTTCTTCGGACAATATCTCACATTCATACCATAACAATTTTGCTGTGTGCCTCCCACAATTCCTGATCCAGAGAAAGACATCCAATAAGCAATGGCTAGATGGATGGATAGGTGGATGGGTGGGCGGATGCATGGATGGATGAATGGATGAGTAAGTGGGTGTAAGAACGTATATGGGTGGAGAGATAAACGTGTGGATGGATAGACAGGCAGATGAATAGATGGTTAAGTGAGTGGGTGGATATGTGGATGGATGGATAGATAAATGGGTAATTGAGTAAGTGGAGGATGGATGGATGAATGATGGATATGTGGAGAAGTGGGTGAGTGGATAGATGAATAGACAATGGGTGGATGGATAAGTAAATGGGTAGATAGATTTGAAAGTGAGTGAGTGGATGTGTTCTTAAGTGAGTGAGTGGGTGGATGTGTGGACAGGTGGGTGAGTGGATGGATGGATGGTGGATGGATGGAGGATGGATGGATGGGTGGATGGATGGATGATGGATAGATGGGTGGATGGATGGATGATGGATGGATGGGTGGGTGGATGGATGATGGATGGGTGGATGGATGCATGGATGATGGATGGATAGGTGGGTGGCTGAGTGGACGTGTGGATGAGTGGCTGGTTGGAGGATGGATGATGGATGGGTGGATGGATGGATGGGTAGATGGATGGGTAGATGGATGATGGATGGGTGGATGGATGGATGGGTAGATGGATGGGTAGATGGATGATGGATGGGTGGATGGGTGGATGGATGATGGATGGATGGATGGATGGGTGAATGGGTGGATGGGTGGATGGATGGATGGATGGATGGATGAGTGGACGTGTAGGTGAGTGGCTGGTTGGAGGATGGATGATGGATGGATGGATGGATGGATGGATGGATGGATGGGTGGATGGGTGGGTGGATGGATGGGTGGATGGGTGGATGGATGGGTGGGTGGATGGGTGGATGGGTGGGTGGATGGGTGGATGGATGGATGGATGGGTGGATGGGTGGATGGATGGATGCATGGATGATGGATGGATAGGTGGGTGGCTGAGTGGACGTGTGGATGAGTGGCTGGTTGGAGGATGGATGATGGATGGGTGGATGGGTGGATGGATGATGGATGGATGGATGGATGGATGAGTGGACGTGTAGGTGAGTGGCTGGTTGGAGGATGGATGATGGATGGATGGATGGATGGATGGATGGATGGATGGATGGGTGGGTGGGTGGGTGGATGGGTGGATGGATGGGTGGGTGGGTGGGTGGGTGGGTGGATGGGTGGATGGATGGATGGATGGGTGGATGGATGGATGGATGGGTGGATGGATGATGGATGGGTGGATGGGTGGATGGATGATGGATGGATGGGTAAATGGGTGGATGGGTGGATGGGTGGGTGGATGGATGATGGATGGGTGGATGGATAGATGGGTGGATGGGTGGATGGGTGGATGGATAGATGGGTGGATGGGTGGATGGATGGATGGATGGATGGATGGGTGGATGAGTGGATGTGTGGGTGAGTGGCTGGCTGGAGGATGGATGATAGATGGGTGATGGGTGGTACAGGTGGGTGGGCAAGTGAGTACTAAATTGTCTTGTGTGTCATCGGAATCAAACAGGAAGCATCTAGCCTACTGTATGGCTCTTTGGGGCACTTGGTGAAATGCTAGAAGCTTTAAACAGTTTGTTTAAATAAAATGAAATAAAGATGCTTGTGAACATCATGCACTGAGGTGTTAGTCATCCGTCCCTTTCCTGCCCGCAAGGAGGATCATGGGCCAAATACGTTCCTTCTGCCACAATCACATGTTGCTGCCCACTGCAGCTGAAGAGCACCATGCCAGGCCATCATGCAGCCAGTGCAAATACCACAGAGGGTCCAGCTTTCTGGAGGTCCCGCCTCAGAGCTTGTGGCTCGTGAAGTGAGCACATGGAGAAGCCAGGTTGCCAGGGAACCAGCAAACCAGAGCAGGTTCTGGCCTAGCTGCTGCACAGAGAAGCTTTGGGTTGAAAAGTCAGGTGACAGGTCAGTCCATGCCCTGCGGACGTCTCCCTGCAGCCTCAAGGACTCTGGGCACAGCCCCGTGTGCCTTCATGGAGAGGCCGGGACTCGGCCACCTGCCCCGGGAGTGGTCCTTGTTTTCTTGTACCCACAATTCCGACCTAGTGCTCTGTCTTTCTCGCAAGTCCACACAACGTGGATGGTTCTTTCGTTTGTAGTGACAGAGCGTATCACAGCGGCAGACCCCGCTGCCCGGTGCATGCCTCGCTGCGGCGCATGCCTCGCTGCCCGGCGCATGCCTCGCTGCCCAGCGCATGCCTTCCCAGCACATCTGCAGGGGCTCTGGTGTCTCCCTTGCAGCTGTTTGGAAGCTCTGCGTCAATATCACAGTCTGCTTCTGCCCACTCAGAAAGTTAGACAACAAGTCTGTCTTCATTTGCCATTCATCCCCATGTGCCGCTGCTAGATTAAAATTTGTGCCGTCTCGACTTTCTCTTAGAACTGGTTACACCATCCACTGGCTCCCTCGGGACGCGAGTGAAATAAACCCCAGACAGTGCTCACTTCCTAGCTGCGTGGGAGCCTTCACGTTACCTTGCTGGAAAAAATCACTATTGGCACATTCAACCAATGCGTGCTAAAGTAGCAGTGACCATCCAAGAGATAGATCACCAGATTTTATTTATTTTATTTTTTGTGGGGTGTGTGTGTGTATGTGTGTGTGTGTGTTTGTGCGTGTGTGTACATGTGTGTGTGTGTGTGTGTGTGTGTGTGTGTGTGTACCAGAGGGCACTGAGTGTCCCTATGGAGGACCAAGGGTGACATTGGGAATCACCCTAGATTGCTTCTACCTCTGGGATTTTTGCTTCTCTCTGGGATTTCCCAGGCTCCACTCACCAGGGCGGAGTGCAGACCGCTGCCTTTTCCACCTGGAGTTTTTACGTGGGATCTGGGATCCAAACTCAGGACTTCCTGCTTGCAAGGCAGAGTCTTAACCCCTGAGCCATCTCTCGGGCCACACCCCCTGCAGCCTCTCCCTCGTCCCTGGCATTTCCAGACAGAAACCTTTAAGTTATAGCTAATCTCTACCAGTCACCCTCTTGACTTCCGGCGTGTGAGCCAGGCCCCCGTGGCGCGGGGCTTCGTGAAGCCCTGGACAGCTAGTAAAGTCCCCTTCACTCTGGGGCTCTGTGGACCGCGTCCTCAGGCAGGTTCCTCTGAACACAGCCCCTCTCCATCAGAGTGTTCTGTCTGTCCCAACACACGCTGACTGTGACGTTTCTCCCCTCCCTCTTCTCACGCTTCCCCACCGAAGGCCCCTTTGTGACCCCCACAGTCACAAGACCCTCTCTCTTAATTAAGCTCATTTCCTGAAGGAAAATCCACCAACCAATCAACCCTATATACTTAGCACTGGGAACGCAGTGTTAACAAGGCAGACCTTGTTCAGAACTTTGTTCTCTTCCTCACGGAGGTAGAAAAAGGGATGGTCAGCAGGCCTCAAGGGCGCGGCCCAGAGACCTCTGAGTGACGCGCACAGCTCTGAGGCCGATGCCAGCCTTACACGCTGACTTCACGTCCCAAAGTTTGGTACATTTTCTTGTGGTCATCAGATTATTTACAACTGCAAGTACTCACTTGTTTTAAGACAAGATTCATTCTCTTTAATTAATAAATAACTGATAGGTAGATAGATACACAGATAGAAGCCAGGCGTATGTCCGTGGCCTCTGTGTGGTCAGAGGACAACTTTCAGAAGTCGTTTCTCTCCTTCCACCACGTGGGCTCCAGAGAGTGACATCAGGTAGCCAAGTTAGTGAGCAGGCACCTGGGACCCCCACGGTCTCACTCTGTAGCCCAGGCTAGCCACTAAGTCTCACAGTCCTCCCGTCTTGGCTCCCTGAGTTCTGGAATCCAAGCACAGGCAGCTGCTTTTAGATGCCAGCTCAAGGAAAGCACGTGCGGGGCCCACCAGGGAACCAGGGAAGGGCAGCAGAACATGGAGAGGGAAAGGGTCTCCGGGCTTCTAATGCGTCAGCCCAGCCGCCATCTTGCACAGCCTCCCCCTTGGTGAGGCAGACCGAGTCTTTACTCTCTGCCCCGCCTCCCTACTAACTCCAGGGCAGTGTCTAGCAAGGTCTGTGACCCACTCAGGATTGTAGCTGCCCACCACGGAGGTGATCCCTGCTGAGAGATCTGAGGCGACAAGTTTAACTCACAGCAACCAGATAACGTCAGATGTGGCCATTCTGAAGAGCCTTCATGATGCGCCGTGACTGCTTTTATTAGGAAGCGCAGGTATCACACACACGCACACGCACACGCACACGCACACGCACACGCACACACACACACACACAGGACGCAGTGTCCCACACAAAGCAGGCGTGCACGATTCCCTCCCAATACAGACAGACGGCGGCGACTCGCTGCCAGGCCGAAGACCAGCTGCCTGGATCACAGGCCGAGCCAGGGCTACGTCATCTTGCACCCAGAATTCCCCAAGTAGGTGTAGACGCTCCGTCCCTGGAGTCTCCGGCCAGGTCTAGGGAGGCTAACCAGGGAGCAAGATGCCATTACTTCTGAGGAACGTGGGGGCGGTGTATGCGTGGGGGGGCAAGGTGTCCTGTTACACAGAATTTCTCTCTCCTGCGCTCGCCACTCTTATGCCGCCTGCACCGCCCTCATGAAGACTCTCCCTCGAGCCCTCTCTTCCGCTCCAACGCTCTCCCACCTTCAGCCCCCAGACCCTCAGCTTTGAAGAAACTCCTCTTTCTTAAGTCTCTCTCTCCTGCCGCTTCTTTATTCCTAGATCTTCACGTGGCAACCACTTACGGCCAGAGTCCCTCTCCACCCCTACCCCCCCCCCACGCCAGCCTCTCCTCCCCGCCAGCAATTGCAACAGGACAGAAATCAAACACCTCCAGGCCTCCCCCTCTGCAGGGCAGGCAGAGGCCCTGGCCCCCTTCTCCAGCCAGGACCGCAGACCCTTCCACAGGACTGTCTCGGCCCTGTTTCCATCCCCACCTCTGCTCCAGGCACCCCCCCACCCCCCACCCGGACTTCTCACCAAGTCACCAGGTTCCGTGTCGCCAGGGAATGAGCTGGCAGAGACGCGGCCAGGTTCAGCAGGGAGGAACAAACGCGCTGGGGGCTGCGTTGGAACCCGGCAGCTGGATTTGGTCCTGGCTGAGGTGTTTGCCTTTTATGGTCCATTTGCATATTATACGCTTTATGCTTCATTTACATGTATGCATGTATGGCTCATTTGCATATTATGCAAATGTTCCCTGCCTAGGCTCTGTTTTTCTACCTGTATCCAGAGGCCTGGAAGGTTTCCAGTCTTCCTTTGCCCCTGTTAACTCCTTCACGTGTAAATTTCTGTGCCCTCCCCCCATTTCTGGGATTTTTCATGCAGCTGCTGCCCTTGAGTGACCCCCTGATTCTGATGTCAACAGGTGAGAACTGAGCCTTTAGGTACACCTATGCAGAATTATCTAGTCAAGGCAAGCCTGAGCAAACCTGTAGGAGGTTCTCTAGCGGATGTGGGAAGACCCAGCCGTTCCCTGGGGAGGTGGACAAGATAGAAGACGGAGGGATCTGGTTGGAGGTTGGCAGACAGTCTCAGCTCTTCCTGAGGCGCAGTGTGGCCGGTTCCCTCGGCTCCTGCTCTCATGACAGACTGTAACCTAGAGACTCAGCGAAAGAGTGAAATCCCCTGTTCCCTAAAGTTGGGGGTCTTTTACTTAATACAGAAATGTTGATGTGAAACTAAGACAACGAGTAGCCCCCTTGAAACGCTTGATGGCCAAGCTAGACTTGGGGGTGGGGACAAACCATCCTTGGGTCTGTCCTTGGCCAATCAGCTCTCGCCTTAGTCTGAGTCCATTAACCAAAGCACCATATTGGAGAATCTCAATGGATGACACTTGCTTTTGGTAAGGATTCAGCTCGGAACCGCTCTGGGCCAGCGGCATCGACGGCGAGCACGTGCCGCCCCCAGAGTTCCTTTCCCAGAGCGCAGAGGGACATGTTTAGCCTGTTTGGCAAATACAGGACAGATGGGGGTGCGGGGGGGGGTGTTACTTTGGCTGTTTGTTTACTTTCTCTGGAAGCATTGCTGAATTTCCCAAACTTATGCTTCTGACTGTAGGGAAAAAGTATGCCACGGGAAGAGAGAATCAGAGAGAGACAGAGACAGAGAAAGCGAGAGGAGAGGAAGATAAGGAGGGGAGGGGAGGGGAGGGGGGAAAAGGAGAAGAGGGGGCGCAAGCATCATCCATCTTGGTCTCTTGGGGACACTCGTCCTTTAATGCCCGTCTAGCCTCAGAGCTCCACCACAATCATTTGGTCAGCCTGAGTAAACTGTATATAATAATGTTCAGAATGTGTGCAATTCTCTGAAGTCTTTCATCTCTGTGCATATAATAGTTTGTCTTTCTAATATTTTAGTTATGGGAGAGAGAGAGAGAGAGAGAGAGAGAGAGAGAGAGAGAGAGAGAGAATCAGGTTGTGTGCCATAGTGTGGAGGTCAGAGAACGACTCTCAGAAGCCAGGTCTCTCCTTCCACCGCGAGGGCTCTGGGGACAGACAGGTCCCAGGTGTGCAGGCGGCTGACACCACGGGAACACCTGTGGTGGCTACTCTTGGTGGCTAAATTTAGAATCACCTCAGGTGATTCTAGGAGACGTACCTCTTGGTTATTGGAGAGCGTAATGGAGGGGGGGGCACACTACGGAGAGACCAGCCCACGAGCTCGGGTCCTGACTGAAGAAAAAGGAGATCGGCTGCATACCCGCACCCTGTGCTCCCTGCTCCCTGCGATGGGTGCCACGTGACCTCGTGCTCTTGTCTCTGTCCTCCCACCCCGTGGACTGGACACTGAAACCTCGGTCAGATAAACCTTCTTCCTTAGGGCGCTTTTCTCGGGCGTTTTATCACAGCAGCAAGAAGAGAAACCACACTGGTGCCTGCGGGGACCGAGCAGGTGACGGAGTGAGACGACGCCACTCTTCTCCTTTATTCTGTGTGTGTGTGTGTGTGTGTGTGTGTGTGTGTGTGTGCATGCGTGCATGTATGTGTATGTGTGTGTGTGTGCGTGCGTGTGTGAACAGAAGGTACTTGAGTGTGTTTGTGAGGGCCCAAGGGTGACATCAGGAATCACCCTGGACTGTTTGTTGCGGGGTTCTTGTGTTCAGAGACGAAGATTGGAACCAGAACACGTGAAAAGGATTAAGGTGGCGTTTATTAGAGGAGAGAAAGGCTGGAACTCATGGACTCCAGATGTCAAGAGCCATGAGGGGCTAGGACACCCCAGAGAACTCATGGACCCCAGGCATGGAATCCATGAGGAGCAGGGAGATGGAAATGAACTCACGGACCCCAGATGTGGAGTACTGTGAGGGGCGGGCAGGCGCCAAAGATGGCTGCCAAGGCAGGTGCATTTATACACTTAGGAGGGCGCGGTGGCTTTTCATCATTACTTGGCTCACACTGGGGCCCAACCCAGTGATCTTGTGCCCACCTCCAGGTGGGGCAGCTCCTTGATGGAGAACTAATCTGCATATCCTTTGTAAGCAAAGGGTTAGAGGAAGTTGACTGCCTTATCTCTACAGCAAGTTGGAGTCAGTACCTCCCTGTTCTTAGGGGGTGCTCCTGCGGGGTAATTCCAGCAGTGGAAGACCTCCTTCCAAAGCCTTCAGGGACTGCCTCCCCATTGCTTTGCTCGGCTTTCCCGGCTTTGCCTTCGAGGGCCAGAACCGCAGATGGCTGCCTTTTCTTTTTTTTATGTGGGCCTTGGAGATCTGAACGCAGGTCCTCTTGCTCGTGAGGCAAAGGATTAACCCCTGAGCCATCTCCCCGACCCCTCTTGTCCTTCTTAAACCATCACTCCCCTGCCCACGGGTCAAGCTGAGCCTGTCAGCCCGCGTCTGCTCCCTCCTCTTTGCCCCCTGCGTCTAGGACACCTCCTCTGGCTTCTCCACAGCACACACTTGACTCTCGGGGGGCACCCTGCTCCCCAGTGCTTCAGACTTATCTTAATTGGATTCATTTTCAAGTGTTTAAATTACGCCCGCCAAGGAGAAGACGATACAAAAGAATAATTAAAACTTGAAGGTTGACATGCGTATTCAGACCTCGGATGCTTCCCACCGGCGACCCACGCCCCTTCCCCATCCATGGCTCCTTCTCATCTGGCAGCTGCCCTTGGTAGCTTCGTCCCTGGGTGTGTCCCCTGCCCTTGGCCGTGGGCACATGGGGCCACCAGGAAGCCACTGGAGCAGACTGGGAACAGGGCGCAGGGGACCCCGCAGAGGCCTGGCACTGCCTGCCTGGGGCGGGACCTGTTCATCGCAGCCCCCCGGCTGCCTCTCACAGAGCCCAGCCTCCACCCCTGTGGGTCAGACAGCTTCTGGCGGTTTCTCTCCCCTGCTTCCCACCATGAACAAGCCCAGCTTTCCTGCGCCCCACGCGGGCTAGTATCTTCAGGACCCCAAAGATGTGCACCACGTGAGAACCCGTCCTGGGGTGCTAGGGCTTCCGGGGATCCTCCGGCTGTGCTGTGCACAGAGATACCGGTCTTTTACGTAAGCGATGGTCCCTGTTCTAACGCCCTCCCACCCTAAGATCAGACCATATCTGGGCGCAAGGCACAGAATGCCCCCTCTGTTCCCAACAAGTTCTCCTCTGTGAGGACACAAGTTGCCCTACAGTGATGGGCTTCTCGCCCACATTCCGTCGTCCTCCACAGGAAGGTGGGGCTGCCAGTCCCATTCAGCCAAGGGTGACGGGAAGTAACAGGGCAGCTGGCCGCAGAACAGTGAGTCTGTCCGTCGCCTGCCATGGGATCTGGTGCGACGGTTGGAGCTGCTGCTGTCAGAACGTTACGGCAACACTCAGCCCGGGATGTTCTCTGAGCATCTCAATAGGGCTCTATGTTCTTGTGAATTTTAAAATGTGGGGTTTTCCATGTTCCACGAAAATCCTTCAAAGGGTTTTAAATAGAGTTTCATTTGATTTGGGCAGGACGGAGGACTCATGATAAATGCTTTAAAATATTCATCTTTAAATTCTGTCGTCTCTTTCCCCATGAAAGATTTAAAATATCACATTTAAGGATGGTCTGGTTGTATAGTTAGACATATTTATGTATTTACATTTCATATTATGTATTTATAGCCATACATCCTCATATTTTTATGTCTTTGTAGGTAGTTTATATTTTGTGGGTTTTTTATATATTTTTTAATCTAGTTTCCTGCTGGTGGCTGCTACTTCGTAGAAAAGCAAAATGACTTTGCGTTTCGATTTCCAATCTAGAAGTTTTACTGGATTCTCTTGGCAAATGAGACCCTTGTTCATTTCAGTACCATCTGAGCTGGCGCCATAAAGGGCCTGATTCCCTTGCTGATACTGGAGCCCCCTCTTCCTTTCCCCCTTCCTTGTGCCCCCCCCCCGCATTCCTGTGTTACCAGACACTACGGTCAAACACCTCTGCCCAGGCCTCCCCTTTGGGGACCCGCATGTGCTCCCAGAGCCCAGTCGCAGTGAGAAGTCCCTGGCCAGGCACCTTTGCCAGGTTCTCGAGCCCCGACCAGCACGGGACTCTTGCTCTGCCCTCCAGAAACCCAGCTTCCGTGCCCACCCTGGGCACAGTCCGTCCCCTCTGTAGGGCTTGCGCAGGACACCTGTGGCTTCACTTCCCACGTTTGGTCTTTTTTTTTTTCCAGCTGCTCTGACCCGGTGGAGCCCTTAATCTACTTATTTACTTAGGCAAGTGTTCTGTCATTTTGACGGGGTTGGGTGCATGCACCACGGGGGCTTCCGAGGATTGAACTCAGATCCCTGGGTTGAGAGCAAGCGCCAGGCCAGCTGAGCTGCTTCGCTGGCCTACAAACCTTCATCTAACGGAGTCACGCCTCTGCGGCCCAAAGCAGCCGACCCGGCGCTGTATCACTTATTCTGGGGTTTATTTTTTATTTTTTCTCTTTTGTGTGTGCGTATGTGTGCTATGCATGCATGTTTGTGTGTGTTATGCATGCGGTTACATGTATGTGCTATGTATGAGTGCATGCAGGTACATGTATGTGGTGTGTGTGTATGAGTGCATGCAGGTACATGTATGTGGTGTGTGTGTATGAGTGCATGCAGGTACCTTGTGGGCATGCATGTTCGCATGCATGTGTGTGCTATCCATGCATATAAGCAATCATGTTCACGTGCAGGGTGACAAACTCGTGTCATGTGTGTACGTGAGCAAGCCCGAAGGCCCAAGATTGACATAGGGGGTCTTTCTCAATCTCTCCTCCACCTTCTATTTGAGACAGGTTCTCTCTAATCGAGCCCAGAGCTCAGGATCAGCTCCCTGGCCAGCTGACTCTGGGGATCTCTAGCTGGCAGCTGCGCTCTCCTGGCATCTGCGTGGGTTCCGAGGATGCCACCTGTAGGCTCGTGCGTGTGCAGTCAATGCTCTGGCTGCCAAGGCGCCTCCCTTGCCTCCCTCCTGCACGTTCTTAAAGATATTCACTAACACACCAACTGCCCAAAGCTCACCAAGAACTGTGTGGACGCTGCGGACAGCGCTTCAGAGCATCGGTGGAGCTGGGTGATGGTTTCCTAATCCGTTAGTTGAGAAGTATCTTCATGTGAGCCCACCTTGTGTCCTCGGGATAAGCCCCAGCCACTCCTGGGGGGGCTCTCAGTTCACACAGATGGACTCGTTTGCTCACATTCTGTTTAAGATTTAAAAGAAAAGATGGGGGCTGGTTTCCTCCTCTGCCTTCTGCAGGGCTCTCTGCGGTTGGTGCCTCTGTGGCTGTGAGTCTCGGCCAGTGAGAAGAGCTGGGCATTTGATCTGACGTGTATTTCGGTGACATCTGTGTTTTGGGATATTCCATGAAGGATTTTCTTTTTCATTTTGCATGTGCTTAAACTTTTAGCGCGGGGGAATGATGTCACCCCGATACTCCTGGTGTGGAATTCCCGTGGCCCAGGAGGTTCACGTGTGCGTCCGACCTTACTGTTCCCTGATGGATCTGGTCGTCAGTACTCGTGATTAGGTCTACTCAGGAACCAACATTTCAGCTTTCCCTTGTCTCCACATCAGCGTCTGATTTCAGTCCTTCTTGCACGCACGCAGGCTGTGTTCATGCTGTTTGCTCCCATCTTTCCAGAAACGACCTTGCGCTGGTTTTCAGTCTTAAGGTATCTCTGACGTCCGCACACAAGGCCAGTCTTTCCTCTGGCCAGTCCCAGCGTCTCTGCAGTGTCGCTGGCCATCACCATGGGGCCAGCACCACGTGACTCAGGCCTCTGAGGTCTTCACAGCACCCTGCTCACCCCCCAACCGGCCAAGGCAAGTCACATGACCACGTCTCAGGGAAGCATGGTGGGGAAATAGAAACCATGCTAAGAGGAGACACTGGATATTTATCACTGACAAGTGAAGAAGGGACATTGGATATTTGTCACTGACAAGTGAAGAAGAGACATTGGATATTTATCACTGACAAGTGCCCTTCCCTGTCCATTAGGCACACCATAGACACAGAGACATCGTGCCAGCTCCTCGCAGGGAACAGAGTAGGATTCGCACAGAACCCGCGCACATCTTCACGTACGTGCTACATCACTGCTCCGACGTGCAGCTCGCAGCCGCCATGCATATCTGTTAGGGAGTCCACACGGAAGGGGGAAGCGAAGCGTGTACAATGTTCAGAGCATGTACAACATGCATTTTTCCCAAACACGTTCATTTATGGCTGGTTTGCCCTATAGACACAGAAACCATGCAAGCAGAGGGTCGCTGAGATGATCAAAACCTGCTTTTCGTAGTTCTGTGCCAACTACGTGGAGAGGCGCTAGCGGATGCCTGGCCTTCACGTGCAAGCCCGTCACCTCTGCTGCCACCCCCTCTCCACTGGGTGCAGTTGGGCGTTCACCCTGAGGGGCACATGGATGGAAAAGAGGGGCCAGGATGGGCTCTCCTTCCCAGGGTCTTTCTTGCAAAGTAGTTCGTTGCGTAAGATGGACTCTTGAGCCTAAGGCTTGGGGTCAAGGCAGGCAGGACGCCACTGCTGGGCAGATCTCCTTCCACTCCCACCCCGACTTCCTTCCTTCTAGCTTCAAAGGATGGGAAGACCTCCCAGGGGGACACAAAGGCACCCCACAGCAAGGAATGGGTCCAGATTGCCACCCAAGGAAGCAGAAGGCACGTAGGTCAAAGGTGCTGGTCGTGTTCAGCCAAGCGGGCACATTTATTAACTTCTGATGAAGTTGGTTACTGCCTGTTGATTGCTGCCTGGGCCGTCCTGGCTCCTGCCAGGTGACCTTGAATGTGGAGAAACTTGTCCCCACGTGCTGCTGGCTGGCAATCGAATCCAATCTGGGCTCTTGCGGCCAGAGCTGCCTTCTGTCGGATCTCCCAGCACGAAGCTCCCAACAAAGTCACTGTCAGCTGGAGCCCCCACGGGCCCGCGGGCTTCTTTGAGGGCATCGGGACCCAGTCCCTGGGACCTTCCAGAAGCCTCTCTGTCCCAGGAGATAGCAGACGGCCGGTGCATGTGAGAATCCAGGCTGGTGAGGCTCCCCTGCCCACTCGTGGGACTTGGGGGTCAACACTATGGGATGGTTGTGATGAAGGCAGTCTTGAGGAGGAAGAAGAGAAGGCTGGAGGAGGAGGTGGAGGGAAGGAAGAGGAGGAAGGGGATGAGGGGAGGAGGAAAAGAGGTGAAGGAGGAAGAGGAGGAAGAAAAGGAGAAGAGGAGGAAGTAGAGGAAGAGGAAGAAGTGACCAGCGTGTCTTGCAATTCAGCCTGAGGTTTGATAATTAACTTGAGGAAGAACTTGTTCAGAAAGCCCTCGCAATGCAGCTACCTTAATTAAGTGGAACTTCTGATATTTTGGGTTTTCCTTGTCTGATCCGCTGCTGGAACTAATGGTTACTAAGTACGCGCCATGTTCACAAGAGTCGCAGGGGCCCTGCCAGGAGGCGCCCAGAGCCCTTCAGCAGGAAGACAGGAGGCCGAAGCCCCGCGGGGGCCTGGGGAGCGGCTGAGCCTTGTGAGAGGTTTGGAAAGCTGAGGTGCTGGGATGGGGACCCCGCAGCACTGCAGGGACACAAACAGGTTTCTGGGAGCTGGGGGGACTGGGGGCTGGAGGACCGAGGGCTGGGGGGATCTGGGGAGATGGGGTACAGGGCTGGGGGGTAGGGAACTAGGGAGATGGGGGTTGTAGAGCTGGGGGGCTGTGGGCTGTAGGACTTGAGTGTTGGGGAGCTTGGGAACCGAGGCTGAGAGGCTGGGGTCTGAAGGTTGAGGTACTGGGACCTGGGGGTTGGGGGGCTTCGGGACACTGCAGAGGAAAGCTGGGGGGCCCAGGACTCAGGATGAGAAAAGGCTCAGGACTCAGGATGAGAAGAGAGTTGGCTGGCGCCACCAGGGAGGTGAAGACCCCCAGCCTGCCACGTGGAAACACTGATGGGTAATTGTCATTAGCCTTAGGAATTTTAATTACAGAAGCAATCTAAACCATCACCTGCCAGACCTGCCAGGTCCCACTGATAACAGCTTGGTGCCCAGGCCCATGGGAAGGGGCGCGTGGGAAGGGACGCGTGGGAAGGGGCGCGTGGGAAGGGACAGGTGGGAAGAGGCGCGTGGGAAGGGGCGCGTGGGAAGGGGCGCATGGGAAGGGGCGCGTGGGAAGGGACAGGTGGGAAGGGGCGCGTGGGAAGGGACAGGTGGGAAGGGGGATGTCAGAAGAGACACGTGGGAAGAAGCGCGGGGAAGGGGCGCAGGGAAGGGGCGCTTCAGGAGATTCTGACTCAGCTGCTGATGAGACTTGCTGACAGCAGCTGCAAGAGACGCAGGTGCTGTAGTCAGAGCGTCCAGGAGAAGCCGTCAGAACCTAAGAAAGGCGGAAGGAGGTCAGTGTTCACGGCCATGACCAATATCCGTGAATGGCAGTCAGAATCCACAAACCGTGGCCACAGCCCACATCCATGAGAGCTGACCAGAATCCACGTAGGTGGCTAGTGTCCACAACAGGTGGTTCAAATCAAGAGATGACCACTATTCACGTCAGATGACCAGTGTCCACAAGGGGCAGCTCACGTCCATGAGAGACGGGCCAATATCCAAGGGCCTGTGGTATCTATGCAGTCCATGCACTGTGGCCAGTGTCCTAGGATGGCCTCAAGAGATAGCAGTTGGATCACTCAGTGTCGCACGTCCTGCCAATCCACCCTGCTCTTTCTGCTCTGAAGATCCTGCTGTTTTGAGGGTCCCACGCTGGTCTGTGCATGGGGTACACATTGGCCAGCTGCCCAGCCCTCTATTGCCCTTCTCGTGTGGACGAGCTGCTTGGGCATTGTGTCCTAGAGGGGCAGCCTCTGAGCCTTTATGGCAGAGATAAGGAGTCATCTACTTAGGGTAAGTCTGCGAGAGACTGATTGCATCCTTGATATGAAAAGACCCAACCCACAGTGGGAGGGATCGTTCCCTGGACAGGTAAACGAGAGAGAGAAAAGCTCGTTGGAATTCGGCAGGTTGGCAAGAAGGTCCCTCAGCCTTCCTGTGGACGTGGTGTGGTCACTTCCCTTGGCCCCCGCTGGTAGCTGTCTTGCCGCAATGGGCTACGGTCTGGAATCCTGAGCCGGATGTGAATTCCTGGGGCTCCCTGAATCGCTTGGCTCATGTATTCATGACAGCAGCAGAATATGAAGCAAAACAGATGACTCATTGCTTCTGCCTTAGACGTCATTACAACGTCCCTGTTCATGGATGCTGTGCCCAAGACGAGCCCAAGGGTGACATCTCTCTCCTCAAAACCCTTCCGACGGCAGAAGATCGAAGTCCTTCTCCCCATCCCTTGATGCCACGTGCCCACCGCATGGCGCACATGAGGCGCTCAGAGAACAGTTCTCAGGAATCACGTTACTCCTTCCGTCGCCATGAGGATCACGTGGCGCTGGCGCTCAGAACACCAGACGTGGGGTGAGCTCCTTTCCTCCACGGAGCTCTCGCGCCGGCCCCCGTTCTCCTCCCCCTTGCTGCTCCGGCAGTCACCCGTCACCGTGACAGACTCCTGAGCCAATGAACATACAAGAGATGGGGAGAGTGGGCTTGGCTCGCCGTTTCGGTCCATGGGCATTTGTGCCCGCTGCTCTGGGATCTGCCCTTAGGCAGCACGTCAGTGCGGATCAACGCCACTCGCTACGGCACAGAAAAACCAAGGAGGATGAAGTTGGAGTCGTAATGTCCCCCTCGAAGGCATGCAGGACAGACCTCATGTCCTACTAGGCGCCACCTCTTGACGGTTCCCCAGCTTCCCAGGTGTGCTGCTGAGGAAGCCTTTGATTCGTGGGCCTTTGGAGTGATTGAGCATCTCCTAGCTGTGTGTGCACATGTGCATGTATGCACGTGTGCACATGCTTGCATACATGTGTGCATGCCAGTGTGTGTGTGTAGGCTAGCATGTGCATATATGTGCGCCTGTGTATGTACATGCCTGCACACGTGTGCATGTCAGTGTGTGCATGCCAGAATGTGCATGCCTGTATATGTGTGTATGCCAGTATGTGCATATATGTGTATGTGCATGCATCTATATGTGTGTATGGGTGTGTGTACACCTGTGTATATACATGCCTACATACGTGTGTGTGCGTGCCTGTGTATGTGTATACACCAGCAAGTGCATGTGTGCACATACATGCATGCATGTGCGTGTGACTGCGTGTGTTTGTGCTTACACACGTGTATGTATGTGTGTGTGTGTGTGTGTGTGTTTCTCTTGAAGTCAAGCCCTCACTGCCCCTGTTTCTTATCATCTCTTCCAGTTAAAGCAGCCTTTAAGGCCATCAGCCTGCCGACTCCTCTCCTGCCCTAAGTGCCTCCGTCTGTCAACTTCCTGTGTCCACGCGTCTCTCCCTCTCAGTGTTTCCCTCCATCAAGGCCTGCCAAAGAGGAGCTGATTTTTGTTCATTTGGAATTTACTCTGTTTGCTTTCAGCCTTGAGAGGGTGCTTGCTTCTCTGAGCTCCTGATGGACGGCTGTTCTCAGAAGCCTGGCGTCCACGTTTTGTCCTCCATGTTTCTGCTGGAGTCACCCGTCACTCTTGCCGATCCTGCTGAATGCAGTGGGTCTCTCTCCTTGGACTGTTTTTTCAGGGTTTCTCCCCTGCCTTTGCCTGACAGCAGCTCCATTCCAATATGCCTGTGAGCTGCTTCCTTTTCCCTGTTTCTGCCGGGTCTTCGCTGGCTCGTAAGGTCGTTGGTTACAGGGCACCGCACTGGGACAAAATACTTGACCGAGCAACTTCAGAAAGGAAGGGCTTTATTTTCCTGACAGTTTCCAGGACACGGCCCATCATGGTGGGAAGGACCTGGCAACGGAAGGAGTGGGGGGGAGGGGCTGGTTGTTCAGTGAACAGGAAGTGGAGCCCAACAATGCACTTCCTCCAACAAACCCCAGCTCCTAAAAGTCCCTCAATCTTCCTGAATCCCACCCACAGCTGAGGACTACACGTTCATACTGCACCCATACACACACATGGCTTCTGGGGGTTGATCTCTTTCCTCTGTTCTAGAACATTCTCTGAAGACCTTCTTAAATCTTGTTCTTCCTCCTGCCTCCCTTCTGGCTCTGGGATGCCACGTCACAGGATGTCTCCATCCTTCCCTTATGTGCCTCATTTTCTTTTTAATTAATAAAACAATCGATTAATCAATTTTGCATTTTCAACCCTCTCGTCACTGTTTCTGCTCACTTCTGAGTGTTTCATTCCGGCTCACTGTTCTAGTTGCTGATAATTTCACAAGGAGCTTAGGGGATCAAAGGGTTTTAGTCTGGCTTACAATTTGTCCAGCTATAGTTCTTATTCCACCTTGGCAGGAGAGTCCACACCAACAGAAACCAAGGGCATTGGCCATACCATAGCCAGAGAACTGCAAGGAAAAGGCAAATATCAGTTACCAAATGACAAGTCTGGTCAGAGCATGCTGCAGATGCCAAAGCAGAGACCAGCTCCTTCCATTTTATCCTTTTGCCCAGGAAATGATCCCACCTATCAAGGGCTGAGTCTTCCCATGTCAATCATACAATCTTCCATAGGCTCACTTAGTTAGAGCTCACCTTGACTATCAATTCTTCTTAAATGTGCTCAGAGCTCAGCCTTCAAATGTCAAGTTGATACCTTCAACCTAATTAGCTCACTCCACCCCTTGTCAAGTTGACACAAAACACATTACTTTTAAGTTGCAAACTTTCAAACCTTGTCCACATAGATGCTGCATTCATCTTATGATAGAAAATATATTCAGTTAAATCTTAAAAGTTCTCAAAGTCCAACATTAATGGTTCTCATGGTCTAATTTTAAAATGTTCGGTCATTAATAGTTCAGTTCCAGCACTTCATAAGTCTAAAATCTTTTTCAGAAAGTCCAAAATCTTTTAACTGTAAGGGCCTGTCAAATCAAAACAAATGAAGTATTTCAGCACAGAATAAACATTAAAATTAAGAGTAAAGAGAACAAGAAAATATCAAATTAAGACCAAAGTCTGACAAGGTAAATACCATATCCTGTAGTTGTAGCTCAAAGTCTATCTTTTGTTACATGCCAAGTAGTCAGGTTGGCTCAAAATCCCTGGGCAAACCATTTCTGCTTTTCGCATTGTACAAGTAGGCTTCCTCTGGACCAGTCAAATCTGCATTCACAGCCATCCTCACACATGTCCCATGGTTCCAGTATCTCCAACATTCCAGGTTCTTCTCTACTGCAATTAGCTACAAGCTTCATGCTCCTTTGCAGGAACTCCAAACCTGCCCCATGGAGCCAAGCCACTCTCCATGAGCCCCTCAATTTGCATCAAAACCAGAACCACGTGGATGCTGCTGCCAAGTTCTGCAGCAAGGCTGAGATGCAGCCTGGCTCACCTGAACCACAACTGTACCAACTTACATGAGCTGGCCCTGCAAAAACACTCTTCTGGGCAGCCAAAACCTCTGAAGAGCAAGAGATTTCTTCAGCTTAGACTTTCCTCCCCTAAAGGGTTTAAGTTTTCACAGAATGAAGGCTGTACGGGGTGCTGTTCATTTATCCCACTCTCCCAGTGTAAAGCTGTAGGATCTTTTTCAATTATGTTAATTTCTCCAATAGCCATAGCAGCTCTGTTCTCTGCCCTTTCCTCATCCAAAACTTCAAGCTCTCTCCACTAGAATTCACAACAGCAGAAACCATTGTTTCTGGCTCCTAACTGATTTGCTTTTATACACACAGCTCTCCTCTAACAAGCAAACCGGTCAACCACCTTTAAATTCAACAAAGTCCTTGTTCCCTTCATCATGACCTGGGCCCAAACAACTCATGACTCTCTCAGCATTGCTGCTTTCTAAATGGTCCCCTAAACACTACTCAGCAGTTTTTGCAGTTTGTAGTCTTAAAATCTCCCAACATTTCCAAATTTCTCAACAGAATCATTCAAAATCACAAAACCACTTAGCCAAATTTATCAGCAAAACTCCAAACTCCACTCATCTAGTACCAAATGTCTGTCACAGTTTGTCTACATGTTGCCAGCAGATTCACAAGCAAAGAACTTAGGGGAACTAGGCTGTTCTATTCTTTTTTACAATTCTTGGTTACAGCTCTTAGTCCAGCTTGGCAGGAGAGCTCATCCAAGATCAGCACCAAGGGGAATGGCCATATACGCAGAACTTGCCAATAGAGGGGCAAAGTTCTCTTGCCAGACTGCAAGCTGTTGAGCATACCAAAGCATGCCCCAGCACACATTCATCTGCCGGGGGAGTGATCCGTCCACCATTGGCTGGGGCTCCCCACATCAGTCAGACAATCCCCCACAGGCCTGTTCAAGAGCCTCAGTTGCCGTTTTCCCCCTGGGGACTGGCTTATCATAGTTAAGCCTCGAGAGGTGGACGGGTCTGTATTCAGGCCACACTTCACCCATGCGAGGCCAGCTCATGTTTGTCCAGGGAGGTCATTCCTGAATGTCCACCCACCCACATATGTGCAGGTAGGTCAGCTCTGCATGCCCCTGGTCCATACGTGTCCAGCAAGGTCACCCTGAATGCCATTGTCCGTGTGCGTCCAGTCCGGAATGCCTACTGCTGCGAAAACTTCTGTTGCTCCTTTGCCTCCGGGGCAGAGACTCTTTCTGCTGCTGAGAGGCAACACTCAGAATTAAGCCACCGAAGTGGAGAGAGGAAGATTTATTTGTCTTTTGTTCCAAAGGCGAGGCCGTCATTCATGGTGGAAAAGGCGTGGTGGCGTCAGAAGCTGGAGGGGGCTCAGGTTTCTGCA
This sequence comes from Typhlomys cinereus, assembly GCA_023101885.1. Taxonomy (NCBI): domain Eukaryota; kingdom Metazoa; phylum Chordata; class Mammalia; order Rodentia; family Platacanthomyidae; genus Typhlomys; species Typhlomys cinereus. The sequence goes on along the minus strand of JALPQD010000210.1, from coordinate 1,031,862 downwards.
GACATCAAAGAGGCCGGGAGAGCAAGGAGTAGTCTGCAGGAGCAGAAGCAGGCAGGGCTAATCCCACCTCTGTGACATGCCTTCCTCCAGCAAGGCTCTACGTCCTAAAGTTGCCATGACCTTCCCAAACACTAATGTCAGGTAAGGTTGCAAAGGTACAAGCCTGCTGGAGACCACTCACATTCAAACATGACAGCAGCCACCTTGGGAGTGTCCCTGGAGAATGTCTGCCCTGGCCCCTTTCCCTCTGTTGTCTACCTGCCCAGGGATTCCATCTCACCCCTGTACCACCTTGCCTTGTGCTGCACAGTGTGCAAATAAAGCGTGCAAAGCTCAAGGAAGTTTCAGGAATATACGGGGTATCAAGCTGATGAGAGAGGAGTGGATAAACATCTCTCCTTGCAGGTGGGTATGACATAGCCACCAACCACGCACTGGTTTGTAAATGGTTACACACCCGCGTGCACACACACACATACACACATACACACACACTGCATTGTTAGCTGACTGAAGAGTTAAGCGCCTTGATGTGTCTGCGCCGCTCAGGAGAAGAGAACAAATAGGTTTTTATGAGGACCGGAAGGTGCTGTTTTGATTAGGAGACAGCTGCCTCCTGGTTCCCAGGGCTCTGTTTTGTTCTGGGTTTTGCTTACTTGCTCATTTCTTCTGTATGACAATTGTTATGTTGATTACATTAAGAAAACAAGACTTGGAGTTTTTGTTCCCTCTTCCCTGTTTCCCACATCTGCATACATTTACCCACCTCGCCTCTATCTTGAAGGAAGGGGTCGCCACAGCTCCAGTGTGTTGGTTGCGTTTTCCTGTGGCTAAATGAAAACAGGATCAAACAATTTAGGAGAACAAGGAGCTTTACTTTTCCGCTTTCAATTCTGGTTTTAGTTCATTGTGTCCTTGGCGAGGGAGTTCATAACAACGCCAGGAACCCAGAGAAGTGATCAAGCCGTATCCCCCGCAAGAGCTGCGAGAGAAACATTCTTTTTCACTTGTCAGGATGCCTGAAAACCAAGTACAACCAGCTCTCTCCCTCTTATCCATTCCCCCCAGAAAATGGTCCTACCCATCATAAACTGGGTCCTCCCTAGTCAATCAGGCAATTGCCTGCAGACTTGCTCAGGTGCCTTAACTACTCATTGTTACAGATGTGCCCAGACTCACCCCTCAGTTGTCATGTTGACAACCCGTCCTACCAGGCACAAGCTTCCCTCTGAAAGGAAGGGCTGCGAGTCAAGACTTTAGCCCTGGTCCCGACTGGTCGACCTGCCTCAAGTTCAAGGGCGGCTCCCAGGCCTGGTGCTTGTGTCCGCGTGGCCTCGTGGACATTGTCCATATGCTCCAGGCAGGTACAGCTGAGCACGGAGCCTCTGCCGGGGACACACCAGGCTGGCGGCGGGACAGACGGGAGAGAGAAATTTGCCTCCGAGAAACACTGGGGTAGATGGGCGTCCATGGCTGCTTTCATGGTAAGAAAAGAGCAAAGGCTCACGCCCCGTCCGAGCGAGAGTTGTGAATTCTAGGAGACAAGCGGAAGCTCTTTCATGTCTGTCAGAAAGAAGCGGGATCCGCAGGCTTTACCTGGGGAAGTCTTTCAAACAGAATGTGCAATTAAAAGCGTAGCTGCAGAATGGAGCAGCACGCATAAATATTCACCAGTGTACAGTATCCTTAGTGTGTGCACGGTGCGCGTGCGCACACCACGCACCTGAGCATGGCAAGACACGCAGCGCTGGAGGAGACGTGGTGGTGTCGTGTAAGCACAAAGCGATGGAAGGATCAGGACCTGCCCCAGCTCAATGCCTTGCTTAGAAGTAAAGACTCTCCCAATCCAGACGCAGCTTCTCCTCGGCTGGCAGAACTTTTTATTAGCGTGTGATCATTATGCTAATGAATGTCAGCGGGACGTTCTGGGGTGTCATGCTGGGATGCGGGGTGCTTCTATCCTGTTCACCCCAACGTCCCCCACCCCGCCTGTTCCCCTTCTGCTCTGGGCTCTTCGGCTGCCATGGCGAAACAAGCAGACAAAGCAATGGAAGGCAGGAGGTGTGTCTCCGCTCACAATCAGAGGTTAGTCTGTCACGTCAGGGAAGTTTTGTCTGAAGTCAGAAGGCAGAAGGATACGGATGCTGGTGTTCAGCTCGCTTGCCGGAGTTTACACTTACGCACGCATCCGCGTACGTACACAGATGCACGTCATGTGTATGTTCGCACGGTGCACATGCACTCATGCGCATATGCTTATATATGTATGTGTGTGTGCGTGTGTGCACGCAGATGTTACACGTGTGTTTGCATGCATGATGTATGCATGCATGTGCATGTGCACACGTGCGCCTGTGCACCTGGGAGTGCTTTTGCACCTGTGCGATGAGGTGATGCAGTCATTATCAGCCGATCTCTCCCATCTGCACAGGCTGTGATTGACAGGCTGGGGTGGAAACAGCAGCCGCCCACCCTCTCCGCCCACCCTCCCTCTCTGGAGGCTGCGTCTCAGTGCAGGCGGGAGCTCAGGCTTTAGGGAGGGTCTCCTGGCTCGCAGGGGTCAGTGGGCTGTGCCCTCACATGTCCCCTTCCTTGTGGACTGGGGGAACCAAGCAAAGAGGTAGGTAGAGCGCTCATCCCACGGGGCCAGGGCCCTGCCCTGAGAGCCTGTCTTCACCGACTCACCTCCCTACCGGCCCTGAATCCAAATGTGAGTCACTTGGTCATCGGGACAAAACACCCCAAAGAATCAACTCACAGGAGCCACGGGTCACTCCGTGCTTTGCATTCAGGGCCTCTGGTCGCCATGTCTCCAGGCCTGTGGTGAGGCACATGGTAAGGGGAGGGCTCACGCGATGGCCACCAGGAAGCCTAGAGAAAGTGGGAGCTCGGGACTAGATGGACCGGCACAGACACATCCTCTGTGACCTACTTCCTGCAGCCCCACCCCACCTCCTGACATCCCCTTGGGCTGTGAGGATCCATCCACCAATCTGCGGATTAGCCTCACCTTGCAGCAGCGCCACCTGCTGGGGACTTTCTTTCTCCACACGCCGGCGCGTCTGGCGGGGCTGCTAGAGTCTCGTGGAATTCATTCATCCCCATCCCCCCCCCCATCGAGCAGAGGATGGGGCCAGAACCCTTCAGGCATGAAACGGACGGTGGCGAGGGGTCAGCCGGGGTTGATGCTGACGCTGAAGGCAGTGGGCTGGAGTCTGGAAGAGGAGTGGGGGCTCTAGGCAGATTAGCTGAGAAAGATTTAGCAGGGGACTCAGGCCTACGGGAACCCTGGAGCCCAGCCCCAGGCTGCGTGAGGGGATGTTCCCACGGAGCACCGTCCCACGGCACCAACACCCCAGCTCCCCGAGGTCAAAGGTGACGGAGCAGGTGGAACAGACAAAGGGAGGTCCATCCCCCACCTGCTGAGACCCCGGGTCCCCTCTTTTTTGGTCTTCCCCAGGGCATCTATTTCTACCCTATAATTTTTTGGCTATGTCACAGTAGTTTATGCGAGTAATTATGTTTATCCTTTATTTGGCTAAAACTAATGAACCAATGATAAACAACTCAGCATTTTCTCCCCTGTTGAATAATGAATATTAATTAACCTGTCAAGAAAGGACTGGCACACATTACCAAATATAGCAGTGACTCACGCGCCTGCCATGCCAGGCGAGGAACACCGCCACGGTTTCTGAAGGGGCCGCGTCCAGATGTTCTGGGGAGCTGAATGAAGGTACGGGAACTCATCGTGTGGCTTGTCCACACGGGGTACCGGTCGAAGTTCGGGTCTCCTAGAAGCCTGGTAGGTGCTTGACTCTATCGCCCCCTCTCGTCGCAGCGGGTCTGAAAAGCATCCGCGCTCGGCGGACACACGGGCACCTGCAGCCTGGGCCCGCGGAGGCGCCAGCGGCCACACAGGCACCAGGAACGGCAGTGCTGTGTTTCCGTATTTCCAGCCGCCCTGACGTGCGGGCGCCATGCTTCTCCTTGAGGGAGAGTGTCGCAGGCATAACTCTTCCTGCGATTTCCCAGGGGATGTGTCGGGACCTCATCTCTCTCCCCAGAGAATCAGGGTGCGAAGCACAGCCAGCCCAAGCCCCAAAATATCAGGAAGCCCTCGCATGCAAAAGAGAACCTGCAGGAAATAACAAGAAATGAAGTTTATGCTGCAAGACAGGCTATTTTCTCATGCATGCATGTGTGGCTTGCAGGCACGTGTATCGGTACAGGTTGCAAGAGGGGCTCTGGGGGTGCATGCCTCTAGAAGCCCACGCGAGATATCAGGAATCATCCTGGGTTGCCCTTCCACCTTATTGCTTTGCTCTGCAGTTTCCCAGGCTCCACCTTCCAGGATTGGAAATCACCATTACCGCCACGACCAGCTAAATCTACCCAGCATTTTTTACATGAGATTTGGGGATCTGAACTCAGGTCCTTTTGCTTGCAGGGCCGAAAAGCTCTCACCCCTGAGCCACTCCCTAGCATGAAAGGCCTTTTCATTTTATTTTTTTAAGCTAAATGTGTTTTGAGTTAAGCAGACAGGAGAGGAATATGCCAGAGACCACCCCGCGAGACCACCGCAGCACAGGGTCATGCCGGGGGGTCTTAGGCAGGAGGGGTGGAGCCGCAGGTCTGGTTCGGCCCGATGCTGGGACACAGACGCAGGGGCCGCTCTGAGCATCGACTGCCAGCTGTGTTCATTTCTCGCCGACGGCAAGACCACGGCCATGAAGCATTTATGGTCCAGACCCGCGCGCCCCCTTTCATCCCAGCCAGACCTCTTCCTTCCCGCCCAGCAGTTACGCCTTGAAGTCTGAATCATCCTAGAGAACAAAGAGGAGGGCCAGGGGAGAGAGGGGAGGGCCAGATAGAGAGACAGAGGAAGACCGAGAGGAGGAGGAGGAGGCAGCTCCGAGAGAGGAGCTGGGGATGGGGGGTGGTTTCTGGCACCGCAGGAAGTTGGAAATAAAAAGCAACGAGGCCCAGAGACGCCGTGTTGCTGCTCGCCGGCCACATTCAAAACCTGGCTTAGGGCGCCAGGGGCGGTTCATTCTGGTTTGATTCTTGGTCGCAGTTCACCGTCCGGCTTGGCAGGAGAGCCGAGGGAACCCGACACACCATATCCTCAGCATATCCGAGCCACAGGGCAAACCTCACTTGCCAGACTGCAAGTCCACCAAGTATGCCAAAGGACTGAACCAGTTCCCTCCACAGTGTCGGTCTGCCCAGGGAAGAACCTCGCCCGCCACAGGCGGGGCCTTCCCGCGGGAGCTGGTGATCCACTGCAGGTTTGCTCAGGGCCTTGACTACCAATTCTCCGCCCATGTGCCCCGAGCTCAACCTTCAAGTGCCAAGCTGACCCTGTACCTCACTGGCACAGTCTACCTTAGTTTCTTAGCTTCTCGTCGCTGGGGTAACAGCAGCAGCAAAGGAAGAGGGAGGTTTAAGGCCACAGGAGCGTGGTTCCTGGTCACATTGGCGCTCCGGTCAGAAGCAGAGAGAGGGGAACGCTGATGCTCAGCTCGCTTGCTCCGTGGCGAGCACTTCAGAGCCCCCCGCCTGGGTGAGGACCCCACAATCAGGATGAGTAGTAGGTCCTCACCTTGCTTCTGTGACGGGCAGCCGACAGAAAGAAGCTGCAGGACGAAGGCTGACTCGGTCGCGTGTCAGGTGACAGTCTCTCATGGCAGGGTGGTCCTGGAACGTGGGGGAGGACCTGGTCACGTTGTGTGCAGGGCCAGGGGCAGAGGGCAAGAGAGGCGGCCCCTGCTTGCACCCCACGGTCCTCTGCACTTGGTAGCGCAAGACCCGCTGTCTAGGGAGACGGTCCCGCCCACAGTGGGCGGGCCTTCTCACCTCCATCAACACCACCGAGGGTCCAAAAGCTCACACCCCAGACGATTCCAGATTATACCAAGTGGGACGGCTGAGGCCAACCATCCGGGCGGGTCTTCCCACATCAGCACACACAGTCGAGATCATTCCTCTGAGACGTTCTCAGCTAAAGGCCGAGGGTATCGGTTGGTCTCTACGGTGGGCGCTACACTTGGGAGACCGCTGTGTGGCGTTTCCCTCTCGGTACAGTACATCGATACCATCCTGCACTGGGCCCCAGTCTAAGCCAACCAGGAAGTCTCAGCAAATACCGGATCATCAAGCTCAGGAAGTTTCTGGACGGAAGAAGCTTCCAGGTGGGAGGGACTTCCAACAGGGGGGCTAAAAACGGGGGGGGGGGGAGACTGTCCTGCCACCCCCAATAAGTGCTGAGCAGCCAGTCAGAGAGGAACCTTGGAGCAGCCTATGAAGGTACTGAAGACCCAGCAAACGTGTAGACGATGCTGTCATTGATGTGGGAAGGCCACGCAGCGCAGAGTGGGCGGAACCGTCCCGGCGGGTGGATGCTGGCGAGCGCTGGCTGGCGAGCTGGGAAGGGCGTGGTCAGCTCTCCTCGCCCCTGCTCCGCTGTGGGTGCCATAGATGTTTGGCCAGGATGAGCTGTGACCCGCAATCACGATAAAGCCTTCCCATGTCTCTTGGGTCAGGTGTCTGTCGCAACAGCCAAATACGAAGGTGTCATGAGTCTGCTGGGCAGAGTCGCAGAGTTCCAGATGTCTCCGCACCGGTGGGGGGGGACTGTGCATAAGGACCCTTCCCAGCAAGGAGCACCTCTGGGCAGGAGGCTCACCCAGCGCGGGGGCTCCGGGGTGGCGGGTCCGGAAGCTCAGCCGTGAGGATGTTTCCAGGGAGAATCAACTGTGTCCCCACGGCCCGGCCGGTGGAGAAAGCCAGTCGGACAGGTTGGCTGTTAACTCCGCTTCTCTCTGTATCTCCTTCTCTCTCACCTCTACCTCCTCCTCTTCTTCCTCTTTCCCCCTCTTGTCTCCCTCCATGTCTCTCTGTATCTTTCCTCTTCACTTCTCTTTCATTCCTCTTTTCCTCTCTTCTCTTCTTCTCTCCTTTCTCTCCCTTCCTCCTGTTCTTTCTTCCCTTCTGTGCTTCTCTTTTTCTCCTTCTCCCCTTCCCTCCCCTACCCTCCTCGCTCCTCCCCTCCCCTCCCCTCCCCTCCTCCCCTCCTCTCCCCTCCTGTCCTCTCCTCTCCTCTCATTTGTCTCCTCCTCTTCACCTTCTTCCTTCTTTCTGTGTCTCTCTCCTCCTCCCTCTCCTCCTTTCTTCCTCCTCCTTTTTCTTCTTCCTCCTCTTCCTCCTCCTTGTCCTCCTCCTCCTTCATCACTTTCTTCTTTCCTCCCCCATCCCTCCCTCTCCTTCTCTGACTGTCTGCAAGGGGCCGCCCCCGCACGTCCCCGCCATGACGGATAGGGTCTGACGATGCCAGAGCGACCCTCTTCCTCCTCAGAGCTGTTTTGCTCGGGCATTTGCTCGCAGAGAGGAAAAGGCTGACGAGCACAGATGGCTCCATTCTCTCCCCCAGATACTCTCTGAAGACCTTTATGTGTCTCTGAATTTCTATTAAGAAATTGATTTATTTTAGCAATAATCTTTTGACAGTCCTTTCTGTTAACGCTCTGGATGGTGGGGGAGGTAGCAATTTTCTCCCGTTTCCTCCTTTGTTCTCAGCTGGTACCCCCGGCGCAGGGGTCACGAGAGGCCGGAAAGGTAGGCGGGAGGCTGGATGTGAGTTCAGGTACCGAGACGTCAGACGTCACATGGGGGAGAAGCCCTGGGGACCCCTGGGCCGCAGGCGGATGACAGTCAGTTTCCTGAGGTTTTCAGAAAGCTAGAAGAGAGAATTTGGATGCCCCCAACAGGAAAGTTAATGACCGACATTGGAGGGGACGGGGATGTCGGCCGCCCTGCCCTTCAAGTACATGGTCGAAATGTCAGGCAGCGCCCGGAAGCCGCGCTCAGCAAACACCCATGAAAAACGAGAGCAGGAAAGAGCACGCAAGAAAGAAACGATTTCCCGGCTCGAGATAAAAATAAGAGCAGAGAAAAATGGAGGAGCAGGAAACACAGATGGGAGGACAGGACACAGGCCTGGGCTCGGGGTTCCCCCACAGTGGCCCCGGCCCTCCATGACCTGGTGCTCTAGGATGTGCCCCCCATCTCCCATCTCCCCTTCCGTCGCTCCCTCACGGGACCAAGGGCTTTCACCGAAGTCTCCCGGCCCATGGCACGCAGACCAGGGGCTTCAGGAGGGACTGGCGGGCAGCGCGTTCGAGTCTGCTGACTTGGTCTCCAGCTGTCCTGCGAAGGCGGTGGAGATGTCCTCGTTGTGTCTGACCGCAGGCTGGGTCCTTGAGTCCAACCTGTGGTACCCACATGGGCACCCGCTGAGCAGCCCGGGAGACTTTTCTTCTTGCAGAAGTGGGAGACACACTCCCAAGTCAGCATCTGTTCCCCCTTCGTGGTTGGGAGGTGATGGGGGCAGGAGAAAAGTGAGAGGAGGAAGAAGAGGTGCAGTAAAGCAATGAAGGGTGAAGGAGGAGGCAGAGTGTGATGGGGAGGATGGGAGGTGACATGGAGGAGTGAAGGGAGGAATGAAGGGAGGAGAGGTACGATACAGAGAGGAGGGTGATGGAGGAGGAGGGTAATGGAGGAGGAGGGTGATGAAGGAGGAGGGTGATGGAGGAGGAGGAGGGTGATGGAGGGAGGAGGGTGATGGAGGAGGAGAAGGATGATGGAGGAGGAGGATGGAGGAGGAGGATGTGATGGAGGAGGATGGAGGAGGAAGAGGATGGAGAGAGGAGGAGGAGGAGGTAGGAGATGGAGCGAGGATTGAGAGGAGAGGAGTGAGGAGGGTATGGAGGAGGAGATATGAGGAGGAGGGTGTGGAGGGAGGGTGATGGATGTATGGAGGAGGGTGATGGAGGAGAGTTGATGAGGAGGAGGATGAGGGAATGGAGGAGGAATGGAGTCGGAGGATGGGAGAGAGGAGGAGGGATGGAGGAGGGGGATGGAGGAGGAGGGGATGAGGAGGAGGGGGAATGGAGGGGGAGCGGAGGGTGATGGGGTAGAGGGTGATGGGGAGGAGGGTGATGGAGGGGATGGGTAGGGTGTGATGGAGGAGGATGGGGATGGAGGAGGAGGAATAGGAGAAATGATGGGAGGAGATGAGGAGGAGGGATGTGAATGATGGAGGAGGAGGAAGGTGAGGAGGATGAGCGAGGAGGGAAGGACGGAGGGATTTGAGGAGGAGGAGGAGGAAGCGTATGGAGAGGAGGAGGAGGGAGGATGGAGGAGGAGGAGATGAAGGAGGAGGGTGATGGAGAAAGACGAGGGGAGGGTGAGGAGGAGGACTGGGAGGGAGTGAAGGGAGGAGGAGGAGGAGGAGGATGAGGGGAGGAGGAGATATGAGAGAAGGGTGTGGATGGAGAGGAGGAAACTGGGTGGCGGGGAGGTGTGAATGGAGGAGGGAAGGAGGAGGAGGAGGGATGGATGGAGAGGGTGATGAGGGAGGGGGGGGGGGGGGAGGAGGAGAGGGAGGGGGGAGGATAGGGAGGAGGGGGGGTGGGATGTGATGAGGGGGTGGGGCAGATGCTATGAGGAGGGGGGCAGGGTGATTGGAAGGGAGGGAGGAGGGTGATGGAGGAGGAGGGTGATAGGCGGGTGAGAGAGTGGTTCCGGGAGGTGAGGGGGGGAGGGGAGCATGGTAAAGGAGGTGCTTCTGTCACTTCTGGACAAGACAGAGGGGATTTGGAAATCTGGTCACCAACCTTTCTGTTGCTGTTTTGGGGCTTCTGGTTGCTGTGGCAACTGTCCACTGTCCTGGGCTGCAGGGCATGTCACTTTGCCTGAATGAAGACGCCACAGTGTCGTTGGGCGGGTTCCCTCCTTAGACCCCACAGTTTCCATCAGCCGCTCGGGGAAGGCTCTGGTCTGCAGCCACACCCTCCTCGGAGACAAACATCAGACACGGGTGGGTACCGGACAATGGGCGCTCGCTTTCCTACGTGCGCGGCACCAAGAGGAAGGGGGATCCGTGGTCCAGGGACGTGCACCCATCAGAGATCAGGGTGTGAGACTCTACCCCAAATCCTGGTGTCCCCCACTGTGGGGGAGGCAAGGATGAGTGGGGGGTGGTTTTTCTAGACAAATGAAGGGCAGGGCATCACAGGATCGTGCCTGCCTGCTAACGTGAGAATGTCGTTCTCTCTCTCTCTCTCTTCTCTTTCTTGCTTCTTCTTCCTTCCCTCCCTCTGTCCCTCCCTCCCTCCCTCTCTTCCTTCCTTTCTTCCTTCCTTCCTTCTTTTCCAAGGTCTTTTACTGGCCTGGATCATGCTGATTGGCCTGGGGTGGCCAGCCAGAAAGCTCTGGGGACCCACCTGTTTCTCCTCCCCTCCATCGCTAGGCTCACGAGCACTCACCCCACACCTACCCCCCCCCCACAGAGTTCTATGGACTTGAACGCGGGTCCTCCTGCTGGCACTGCAAGCACTTTATCCACAGTGTCTCCTCTGCCCTCTGCCTCCATCGTCTCTTGGGCCTGTCCTGGGTCCCCTGAGCATTGTCCTTCACACATGTCTGTGTTTTAAAGACCCCTTTGTGTAAAGACTGCTCTTATTGGATGAGGCCCTATTGGGGTCACTTTTCTTTTACTGCTGAGAGACAGCACCGACTCAACTGGAGGGAGGAAGGGAGGTTCACCTGACTTTGGGTGCAGAGGGGAGAAGTCCATCCGTGGAGGAGATCGCAGCATGGAAGGCCGACAGCGGCAGTACGTCAGCAAGCCATCAACACAGAGATCCCTCCCGCTCTTAGCTCCGCGTCCCGCTCTAAGCTCCGCGTCCCACTCTAAGCTCTCCATCCTCCCGCTCTAAGCTCTCCATCCTCCCGCTCTAAGCTCTCCATCCTCCCGCTCTAAGCTCCCCATCCCTCCCGCTCTAAGCTCTCCATCCCTCCCGCTCTAAGCTCTCCATCCTCCTGCTCTAAACTCTCAGTTTTTCCACCCGCCTTCTGCTCTCCTCCTCCTGCCAGGCCATCTCTCTGACCTTCAGCCTCCTCTTCCGTTCTAATGCTCTCCTACCTGAAGGCAGAACTGTGGCTCCTTTGGCCACCAGGCCGACTCTAAACAAGCTCCTATTTCTTAAGTCTCAGAAAAACAAATAGAAAGAAGTCAAGAGCCCAGGGGAAGGAAGCAGGGCTGGGCTACCCACAGAGCAAAGCCCACGCTGTGGGAGCGTCTTCCTCCAGCAAGGCTCCACCCCCTGGAGGGGCCACGACCCTCCCCCACATCAGCACCAGCTGCGGATTCCAAAGCCTGAGCCTGCGGGGCGGCTCCCGTCCAAGCCTGAAGGACCCTCACGGTAGCCTGAGGCTGCCTGGAGCACAGGCCCTGTTTCCTGAGCCGGGGTCCTCTGAGAACCTGGTGGTCTCGCTCGGGTTTCTGCAATGTGTGAAGAACTGCAGGCAAACACCCAGCAGACACAGCCTCGCGTCACCTGACGCCGTCACAACTCCGGGTGGACACGGCAGCTCCCTGGGGAAGGCTCTGTGGTCCCACGCCGTCCTCCCAGAGACCCCGCCTTGCCCTCCCTACCTGCACCAGGTCACTCAGAGGAGAGAACAGCACCTGAGAAGGGCGGGAAGGCCGCGGACGTGGCGTCTCTCCTGTCCCCTGACCGGCCGTTCTTTTCCCGTTACGAGTTCAGGAGACCGGGGTTCCTGACCACGTTCTCCCACATTGTGGAGGAAATTGCAGATGTTGTGTAGAGTGGCACGGAAGCATCCAAAAGCAATAATTATAATTACAGCGCCTTCAGACTCGCTTCCCTGCCATTAAATGGACCATGACCGATGGGTTTCTGGAGAACATCTCCTCGCGCCTTCCTGGCGCAGCTCATGTGTAATGATGTTTTGTCCCAATTGAATGCAGCAAATTGGGTGCAGTGGAGCAGCCTGGGACACCTTCAAGGTGTCATTACGGCTGTGGAGGGAGAGAAGGCTTGGGGACAGGGGTGGGTAATGGGGGGCAGGGCTGCGAAGAGAGAGAAGGCTTGGAGATGGGGGGGCAAGGATGGGACCATGGAAGGAGAGACAGCTAGAGAACAGGGGGCGAGGTCAGTGCTGGTGGCAGACTCGGAGTACATACAGGGTCTGCGCCTAGTGTGTGGTGTGTGTGTGTAAGAAGAGAGAGGTATTTTATGGATGTGTACTTGTGGGTGTGTGATCTATATGTATATGAGCACATGCAGCTAATGTGTATGCATGAACTTGTGTCGTGTCTGTGTGTGTGCATATGTGTTTGGATGAATGTGTCTGTGTGTATACACGTGTGTGCATGTATGTATGCAGGTGTGTATGTCTGTGTGTCCTCTTGTTTGTGTGTATGTGTATGTGTGTATGTCTGTGTATCTACACGTGTATATCTGTGTGCGTTTCTGTGCATGTGTGTCTCTGTGAATGTGTATATCTGTATGTGTGTGTTTCTGCCCATGTATGTGCCTGTGTCTGCGTCTCTGTGTGTATATCTGTATGAGTGTGTCTGTGCGTGTGTGTGTTTGTATTTGTTTGTGTCCTCTTATCTGTGTACGTGCATCGGTGTGTCTGGGTATATATCTATGAGTATGTCTCTCTCTATGTGTGTCTGTGCATGTATAATTATCTCTGTGTATATCTGTGTGCATGTCTTTGAGTGTGTCTGGGTGTTTGTATGTGTGCCTCTGTGTGTGTGTGTATGTCTGCATCTGCGTGCATGCATGTGCATGTGTGTGTGTCTGTGTGTGCGTGTGTGCATGTGTGTGTGTGCTTGTGTGCATCTGTGTGTGTGCATGCATGTATGTGTGTTTCTACATCTGTGAGTGTGTGGTGTATGTGTGTGTGTGCGTGTAGAGCAGCAGTCAACCTCACACATTGGTCCTTGGTTCTCTCAGCTGGCCAGCTAATCAGCAAACCCCATAAAATCCTCCTGTCTTCATCTTTCCGGTGCTTGGGTCACAAGCACGTGTTGCCCGTCCTGGCTTTTTAGCGTGGGAACTGGGGGGTTGAACTCAGCCTTCGTGTTTCCACGGCAAGCACTTTCCCAACTGAGATGTCTTCCCAGGCCTTCCTTGTCTCCTGAATCTCTGGGTGTGGCACCCAGAACAGCCTGGTGACCTTAGGGTCTGACGAGCCAGGGCTTCGCTCCAGAGTGAGACCTTCCAGCCCGTGACTGCTGACTTTGCACCCGTGTCTGGCTCCTGTCTGCGGAGCACAGCGAGGTCTGTCTGCGAGCTGGCATTCGGCAGTGAAAGTGCTGCTGGTTCTCTGCAATGGGGGAGGGAAGAGGCTGGGGTGGGCAGCTGAGGCTGGTGGGCTTGCCCTGCGCCCAGGAGCTGAGCACAGGACAGCCCACGCGACCCCCTCGGCCTGGGGAATCTGGGCTCCCTCGTCCTGGCTGCTTTCATCCTTGCTGTGAATCACGCCACGCCTGGTGGGCATCTGGTGGGGGAGAGGTGTGCTCTGGGTCACTGTGTGAGGTCCGTGACCGCGAGAAAAGCCAGCGCGGAGCTTGACAGCGGCCACAGAGCTGAGAGTTCCCCGGGCGTCCGAGTGGATCGGGAAACGGCGATGGGACAGGAAGGGAAGAAGCCAGGTGCAGAGCTCAGGGGACCCCCCTCCAGTATCCATTCCCACATCCGAGTTCCACAACCTCCCCAAAGAGCGCCACCAACTGAGGGTCAGATGCTCAAACACGGAGCCTCTGGGGGGCACTTTCACCCCAGCCCCATGGGACCGGGACAGGAGGGCGGCACTCTGGCCTGACACTGGTCAGAAGCGACAGGAGCAGCACAAATAACATTCCCTGCGCACCTGGGGCGCACAAGCACCCTCAAACAAGGTGGAGTATGTGAGTGTCGGCTCAGCATCCCCAGAACGCCATTCCTCTTCCGTGCGCGCAGGACCCGGATGTAAATCAAGGGGTCTCGACTGAAGGCTGGAGATTAACTGGCATCTCGGTATGTAAAGAGACGCGGCCACATGCTTGGAATGTGCATAGCTAATGTCCTGTCGCGGTAAATTAGGGCCCAGATTGCTCTTAGGAATATTGATGGGCCATGAATTCTTGGATTGCCAGAGAAGGCTGACTATTTCCATATCAATGGGGTCTCCATGGGAAAGGGCCAGACTTCCACGGCTGCACTGCTGGCATCCGGGCTACCTGGCATTCACGGTTCACGTGGACCCTGACCGTGTGTGTGGCGTGACTCAGGAAGCTGAGCGAATCCATCTCTGAAATCCTGTCCCGCTCCCGGGTGGGGGTCCACCCTGGTTGGCGAAGGCATCATCTCTGCGATGTCACTGCCCACATGCCACAGTCAAAATCATCATCATCATCAAGCCATAAAGTGCCTTTCTATCAGCATAAAATAAACATGTGCTAAAGCTTTTATCCACTTCTCGTGAACTACTAAAGACCCCAAGGTGACGCCTGGGCCAGTCCAAGTGCATCTGAGGAGTTAGGTAAGTGCCGCGGACCAGCGAGAGAGGCCAGAGAGAGAGCGAGATGGCGGCCTACGGAGATCACAAGCGGCACCTTTGCGTCAGTTACACGTGCATGTGTAGCTTCGAGGACACTGGGCAAAGTCCAGCGTAGCGTCCTTGTGGGCAGCTCTGCCCAGCAGGTCCTCCTGCCAGGGTGGAAACAGTGCACATGTAGGGGAGCACGTTGCAGGCTCACACGCGTGGATGCAGTGTGGAAGAGTCTGAGGGGCACCGTCCCCTCCACGGACACGTGAACGGAGCCTCCAAACGAGGTCAGGGAGACTTAGAAATTGAATCATAACTGTGTGCATTTAAATAATTGTTAAGTTACTTAGGTGCTGGATTTAATTAACTTAATTAACTGAAATTTAATGCGAAATGGACACTACGTCTGGTGGCTATGCTACTGGGCGGTAGAGCATAATTAAATATCTCTGCATTAAAACGCAATAGGACAGGGCTGGGGGGTGAGATGGCTCAGCAGGTAAGGTGCCTGCGCCCACACCTGGGGACCCGAGTTCAAGCTCAGGGTCCACACGGTAGAAGGAGAGATCCGATTTCTGCAAGCTGATCCCTGGGCTCCACATGTCTTCAGTCTCTCTCTCTCTCTCTCTCTCTCCTCTCTCTCTCGCCTCTCTAGGAAGTCCTCCTGACTAAACCGTGCCATCCCCATCGTCCAGAGCTCAGGGAGGGGCTCAATCGGGTCGCCTCTCTCTCTCTCTCTCAGGTGAAGCATCTGAAAATAACCGGGGAGCCATATCTTAGAGACTTTGGGAGGTGCCCAGCCCTCACCGTGCCTCAGTTTACTTTTCAATTACACATACAATTGTTTGCTTATTTGGGTTTAAAAAGAGTTTGGCTTTCCCCTTCCGGTCTAGAGCATGAGGCCCGGGCCTGGGAACAGTTCACCTTCTTCTGTCTCAGAGCAGCAGCCGGCAGCGTGTTGTGCAGAGAACACCCAAGAGGGGCGCAGGTGGGGCTCGTGGGGAGCCTGACTTTCTCGTCCTCCTACGGGGAGAGGTGATCCCCTTAGGAGGAGCCGTTATCATACCCGAGTGGCGACTGACAGCCTGCAGCAGTCATTGTGTTTACACTTAATTAATCCTGATAGTCTTCGATGTTGAACAGCTCTCAGGAGGAGGACTGAGCAAGCGAGGTACCTGCTGACCGCGCGTCCTCGGGGCGGCTCTTGAGGGGTGTCTTCCGAAGGAGTCACTCAGAGCGAGCTCAAAGCTTCCCATGGCTGGTGGAGCGGTCCGGGGCCTCGGGGGCCTGCGTGGCAGAGAGAATCCTTGGCTCAGCCGCAGAAGTAATCAAACATGGGGCTCTGACCCGACTGGGCCGGGCACCTCCCTGGGACCCCGGCAGCCAGCTCCTGCGAGCCCTCAGATCCACACGGAGCTGGAGCCTGGGAGCGGCTGCCGGTCGTGTTCCCCGAATCTGCTTCCCTGGCGTTTGGCGTGCAGACGGCCGCTGCTTCTGCTTCCTTCTCTGGAGACACTTGGCGAACACAGATGGGTCATCTGCCGAATGTGGTGAGCACACAGGCGAGCGAGGAGAGGAGGAGGCGTTGCCAGTGTGAACGAGCCTCCCTCCCTGAGTCTACTCAAGACGATCGGCCAACAGACGCATGCCTCCGAGCAAAGCTGGTCTTCAGGCACGGGAGCACCGCAGGGGGATGGGGGACGGGAGCACCGCAGGGGGATGGGGGACGGGAGCACTGCAGGGGGACGGGAGCACCGCAGGGGGATGGGAGCACCGCAGGGGGATGGGGGACGGGAGCACTGCAGGGGGATGGGGGACGGGAGCACTGCAGGGGGATGGGGGACGGGAGCACCGCAGGGGGATGGGAGCACCGCAGGGGGATGGGGGACGGGAGCACCGCAGGGGGATGAGGGACGGGAGCACTGCAGGGGGATGGGAGCACCGCAGGGGGATGGGGGACGGGAGCACTGCAGGGGGATGGGAGCACCGCAGGGGGATGGGGGACGGGAGCACCGCAGGGGGATGGGGGACGGGAGCACCGCAGGGGGAATGAGGGACGGGAGCACCGCAGGGGATGGGAGCACCGCAGGGGGATGGGGGACGGGAGCACTGCAGGGGGATGGGAGCACCGCAGGGGGATGGGGGACGGGAGCACCGCAGGGGGATGAGGGACGGGAGCACCGCAGGGGGACGGGAGCACCGCAGGGGGATGGGGGACGGGAGCACCGCAGGGGGATGGGAGCACGGCAGGGGGATGAGGGACGGAGCACCGCAGGGGGATGGGGGACGGGAGCACTGCAGGGGGATGGGAGCACCGCAGGGGGATGGGGACGGGAGCACCGCAGGGGGATGGGGGACAGGAGCACCGCAGGGGGACGGGAGCACCGCAGGGGGATGGGGGACGGGAGCACTGCAGGGGGATGTACCGCAGGGGGATGGGAGCACCGCAGGGGGGGGAGCACCGCAGGGGGATGGGAGCACCGCAGGGGGATGGGGGACGGGAGCACTCCAGGGGGATGGGAGCACCGCAGGGGGATGGGGGACGGGAGGCACCGAGGGGATGGGGGACGGGAGCACTGCAGGGGGATGGGAGCACTCCAGGGGGATGGGGGACGGGAGCACTGCAGGGGGATGGGGATGACTCCACACCAACTAGTCATTTCCTCCTTTTGTGTTTATTCTCTCCACTTCTCAGCCTCTGGATCCATTCTTAACCCACCGAGAAGTGGAAGGTGGATATCCGTGTGTTATTCATCACGCGCTAAAGAAGCCTCCCGTGCAGATGGCCGACCCCATCTTCTCATGGGCCTTGACCTAGAAAGAACAGGGAGCAGCTAGGCGCACAGGGATTTGGGGTTAAACGTCACCTGCTGGAGTCTGCTGGATGTGATTGCTAGGATACGCACATGCCCTCAGTGGTCGGTTCTACACAAGAGCTGGCCAGTGTACACCGGAATAAACTCTTGAACCAAGAAAAAGTGGGTACAAAGACGTCCCCATCTCCTCTTGTTTGTCCTAACGCAGGACACGGGGCTATGAAGGGCCCGAGGGACCACAGCAAGGCTGGCTGCTGAAGACAAACGTAGACCCTCGTGTGCCTGACGTCATGCCAGGGGACCTAGGGGACAAACGTCACTAGCTGCCCCCCAACAGAGACCCAGAGTCCTTTGGTTTGTCTCACACTCCTCCCTGGCTGTTGAAGCACCATGTGTGGGCACGCAGAGGGCGGGGCAGGTGGGGGGGCGAAGTCGGCACGCAGAGGGCGGAGCAGCTGGTTTAACATCTGCGACTTGACTTTTGCTACCAGAGCTCAAGATGCATGGCAGAAAACATTTCTCCCCAGCGCTGAGAAAGACGAACCCCGAGGAGGAGGAGAAGGAGGAGGAGGGTGCTGTTCACCGGCCTACATTCTGAGCAGAGAAGTGCTGCAAAGAACCTGCTGTGTGGTGTCGAGGAAGACACAGGTGCTGCCATCTTTTACCCTCAGGAGCGACGTACACTGTGGTGGTTGAAACTTGCACTCAGGAACAAACTAGGGCACAATCTGCACCAATGTGGCCTCTGTCCCCCCCAAATCACTGGGCCCCTCCCCCAGTCACTGAGCCCCTCCTCCAGTCACTGAGCCCCACTACAAGTCACTGGGCCCCTCCCCCAGTCACTGGGCCCCTCCTCTAGTCACTGAGCCCCACTACAAGTCACTAGGCCCCTCCCCCAGTCACTGGGCCCCTCCCCCAGTCACTGAGCCCCTCCCCAGCCAGGTGACCAATGTCCAGGCCCCAGCATCTCTAATTGGCTGGGATTTGCCTCTGGGTGGAAGCACACCCGAGTGTATTCAAGTGTATTCGTCCGCACGCTAGGGAAGCAGACCTGATGGGATGAGTTGATACGAGAAGAGAATGCGTTGGCTTGGCTACGGCATAAGGTCTAGGTGGCCCAACAATGGCTGCCTGTAGCTGCTCAGCTCAGAAGCTGAACCTCTCAGGAGCCCGGTGCACTGCTGAGAGGCCGGAGGATCCTGCAGAGTCTCTGAACCTGGTCACGTTGGAAAGTTGAAGAGGCAGAGTTCTGATGGCGGCGAAGAATGGCGGCAGGGAGGATGAGGATGAGCTGCCAGCAAGGGACGGGGGGAGAGAGAGAAAGAGAGAGAAAGAGAGAGGAAGGGAGGGAGGGAAGGACGGAGAGAGAGAGAGCTCTTCTTTCATGCACTTCTTTCTGTCTGCTCTACTGCTGGAAGGTGCCTGCCATGTAGGGCTGTAGCTTTTCAAATCTTAATCCCGTCTCTCTGATGGCTGATCCCTCCGTTAATCCCAGGTGAAGTGTCTCACCCTGGCTGCTGTGCCTGAGGGCCCCCCCCCCATGAACAGGGCTTCATTGCTGGTCTCAGTGGGAGCAAACAAAATGGCTTTCTCCTCCTGGGCTACAGGCAAGACTGGACCGCACCTTATGACCTCAGAGGACGTTACCTGTGCAGCCGCTCTGAGCATCTTGACCAGCCTGGCACAGCCTGTGCCAGCGCTGGCCACTGTGGAGAGGCCCCCACCCCCTCCCCCCACAGACGCTGAGTCAGCAATCCTGAGCCTTGTTGGGGGGAGGTGCGCAGCCAGCTTCCTGCTGGGCTCCCGTCCAAACACCGGATCAAAGTGCAGCCCTCTTTTATGCGCGACACCTGGGCTGATTTATGCTGCGCTTTTGTTAACCTTGAACTCGCAGGTGGTGGCACCGTACCACACGCCCCGGTAACGCTTGTCTGCCTGCCTCGGGCCTTCTCCGAGAGACGCGTGTGACCTTGTCAGGCACATGAAGACCTTCCCGGGTGCCTCACGACCCGAGAGCTCTCAGCGCAGTTTAAACAGTCAAATCGTTATTTTCTCATTTCTCTCATCGCCAGTCATTAAACACCTGCTCGAGCCGCCTACAGAAGGAAAGGTTTGTGTTAGCTCATGGTTTCCAAGGTTCTGTCCATCCTAGTGAGGTAGCTGTGGGCGGGGGTGGGGCGGGGGGAGGCCCATATCCTATGGGACAGGGAGCAGCCAGGGTAGAAAACCCCCAAGGGCCGGTCCCAATCACTTGTGTGTTCTGGCTGGGCACCGTTAGACATCTAACAGCATGGGGTGCTGCAGCCATGTGGGGTCACCGTGCTCCTGTTAGCGACCTCCCAGCATGTCCCAGAAGCAAGTCCAAAAAGCTCCGTGGTTGACAAGTTGGAAGCTGGTGGGTCAAACTTTGGACTGTCCTTTGGCGCCTATCAGAGCAGGCTTTGAACCAGAGAAGGCGGAGGGTCTCGCTCCTGGGTATTTGTTGAAAGAGAGCTCTGTCTGAAGCCTAACATTGGGGGCATTCAGACGGGATGACAACTGTCATAGTTCATAGCACAGGTGTCAACTTGACTGTGGAGGGTTTGAGCTCTGGACACATTTGTGGAGAATTAGTAGTTAAGCCCAGAGCAAACCTGCAGGAGATTGTCCCGCTGATGGGGAAGGCCCAGCCCATGGTGGGTGGGACTAGGCCCTGGAATAAATCACGGAGAGCTGGTTGAGAGAGTCGGCATCCTTCTGTGTACTTGGCCAGACATGCTGGTCAGGCAAGTAAGGATCGTCCCTCTCTCAGCTGTTATGTAGAGATGGTGTGGCCAGTTCCCTCGGCCCCGGTGTTGGTGCGTGCTCTCCTGTCAAACTGGACTGAGAACTGTAACTGGACTATCGTAAGAGAGAATACCTTGTTCCCTTAAGCTGTCTGATGGTCGTTTATCAGCAGCCGTGCAGGTGAATTGCAACAACAGCTTACAGGAGGGAGTGGTGCCAGCCACGGCCACACACAGCAGCATGGCGGGTGGGAAGCTCCGCAGAGAGCCCCAGGGGACAAAATGTCTACCTTTCATCTCACTCCGTGTGTCGGGACCGTTGGCATATGTGGCACAGGTACACGCCTGTGGTAGATCCTGACCTGGGAAGTGGCAGAGGAGGTCGCCAGAAGCCACGAGGGGTGGGGTCTGGTTTCCGTAAGATGCTGGAACTTTGCTCCGATAGGATGAACAGACACTTCTTTGTCCTCAGGAAAACCCAATGCTCAGTGGACAACTAGCCATTTTCTGGCAGACACTGAGCCGTGGAGTGGTCCTGAGGTGCCCAGCTCTTTTGCATATGTTAATTAACCTTACAGGTGACTCCCCCCCTCCCCGTGTCCCTGTCATGTGTAGCCTCCGATTTGTTTCTGAAAAGCCTGCGGGGTTAGATGTATGTTTCAAACAAGTCTTTTGAAAGCCCCATGGCAAATCTCAGCAGTCAACTGAGATGGGACCTATTGCAGTGGAAAAATAGTGAACCAGAAAACCACAACTGACCAGAGAGCAGAGTATTGGTGATTCTAAAACGCTCAGCCCTAATCAGGCCTTCCACATCTCTTCCCATCCTAAGGCTCGGGGAACCTTGGGGAAGAGGAGGCGGTAAGACTGTAAGCGCCTAAAGGCGGGGTGGTCCACTAGCGTGGGGAGGTCCTACTAGCACCAGCTCACGCAGTCACCCCCAGGCGCTCCTGCAGTGAGATCTACCCCGACTGGAGCTGCACAGTGGCCGACATATCAATATTCCCCCAAGGACCAGCGAAGATGTCAGGAAAAATAACTACATGCAGTGGGAATTATGGGGTAGGAGCTAGACAGGCGAAGGGGACGCCCCCATCAGTGGATTGACCCAGCGAAGAGCCGCTTAGACCACCACAGAGGCTCGGTCCCTTCCAGAACAGACACCCCAAGGGAGCCCTGTGGTCCACACGAGCAGCGTCACGAGGACGAGGGGGCCAGGGGTGGATTTGGAAAGGGAGGGGAGAGTGGGAGAGAAGGGGGATGGGAAGGGGCAGGGGCAACAAATTTTGTTTGGAAAAATTTTAAAAAAAACTCTCGATAAGGAAAGAATCAGAGAAAAAAGTTTGATATGCAAACAATTAAAAAAGATTATGAATGGGTCATCTCCCTTTCAGTGGTTTTCTGTTTTGAGGGGTGTCTTGGGTGAGCAGATTATTCAAAAATGTAATATCACATGGCTATCACCTTGTTCTATATGGTCAATGCTTCGAGTCTCCTCTCTAAGAAATCTTGGAGTCCATCCTGTCCAGAGAAATCTTGAGTCCGTTGTCCACAGAACTCGTACCTTCCGCTTTCTCCTAAAATCCTGACAGTGTTGCGAGACGCTCAAGCCTCTTATGCATCTGGAATCCATTACCAAGCACGGCCTGAGATAGGGATTAAAAACCATTTTTCCCCTCAGTGATGTTGATATGACTGAACTTTATCTCCTTAAGACACCAAACTTTCCGTACATGGAGCCCACATCAATTAGGAATTTGCATGATTCAGTATCCTCCTACAGGGATGGTTCTAGACACAGGGGACCTCATTGGTGAGTTCCCCAAAATGTAACAGATAAAAGTTTATCCCAGCCTTCCAAGCAATAAAAGACACAACACTTCCATAGCATTTTTAATGAATGATTAATGATAACATAACTTTTATGCAAGCTCTTGTAAGCAGTAGAAAGGGGGCAACATGAACTCATTCTTTTCAGAAGGTCATCAGGACTTGGGGAGCAGACTTGGGTGAAGCAATGTATGACAGGAGAAGACAGGCCTGTCTGCCATGGGCATAGCTGGAGGTACCCTCAGTTAAATAATGCCAGCAGGTCTTAGAAGCTCCGACAAAAACGGTAACGCACAGCCACGCACTGGTTTTAGTCCGTGAGTGCGACTTTCAACGGTTCTATCACGAAATTTATTATATGTATAAAAACAAGGAGAAATTAGTGTCTTTCCCTCGAGAGTTGCAGAGAAGCACTTGACAAATGCAACATTGCCATAGAAAAAGCTCTCAGCGAGGGAGATGGAGAGAGAGACAGAGAGAAAGAGAGACAGAGACAGAGACACAGAGAGAGATACACAGAGAGAGAGAGAGAGAGAGGTGGCAAACACAGCTTCCTGTGAACAACTTAGTGTGTAACAACTGGAATCTTCCTTCACAGAAAGATGGAGCAGAAACACCCACCAAGGTGGCTGCTATAGACAGAATCAGAAGTAACCCCAAGCTCACGAAGCCTTCCACCTCCAGCACCTCCACTTCCCCGTTTGGAGTTTCGTTGTTGGACACATGTGCGTTTGGGATGTGTATGGTCTCTTGAGAGAGTGTCTCCTATCACTTCCGCGCCATGTGGTCCTCTGAACCCGGACACCGCGCCTCTGGCTTTCCGTGGGTTATTGTCTGCACGGCACATAACCTTCCACCCCTTTACCTGTTTCTTTATTATTTTATTGCAGCTTTATAGAGGCATAATTCACATGCCATAAAACTCGCCATTGAAAGTGTGCGATTCAGTGGGTTTTAGTAGATTCATAGTTATGCTGCAATTGCCACCATCAACTCGGTAACTTTTCCATCACTTCAGAAGGAGACCCCAAGTCCAAAGCCGCCTCTCTGGGTGTCTCTCATCCCGAGTCGTGGTGCGGCCGCTTCCCTGGGGCCTGGCATCTCCATCTCTGCCCTGGAGTGGAGGGTCACTGGAGACCTCCACAAGATGTCGGGCCTTCAGGCATGGCAACGGAGGAGTGGACTCCTTGGATTGTCCACACCTCTCTCCTGACCTCCAGCTCAGTTCCCTCCAATCACTATCCTGCACACGTCCTCAGTACCCCCCCCCCCCGACTCACCAGGCCGGACCTGCATGGAGCCCTTCTTGGGTCTGTTGGAGCGCTGTTAGGGGTGCATAGATGTCACACAACGCTTCCCCCACCCCAACCTTTCATAGGAATGAAATCACGCAGCAGCAAGACGCATAACTAATACAGACCGTGAGGACAAAGAGTCAGATACACATTTATGAGAGAAGATCTGGGCTGGACTCTGCTGCAAGTAATTGAGGTTGATTGTGGGGCCTTGTCCTGTCACGGGGACGGGGACTCTTCCCCGTGTCATGAGAACGGCGACTTCACAGTAAGTCATGTCACAGGACACAGAAGGAGGAGGGACAGTTCCTAACCACCGGGAATGAAGGAATCAACTAGAACTCAACATTCTTACTCCTTATCAGATGCCCAGTTTATAAAATTTCCTCCCATTTTATGGCTGGATTTCCTTGTGTACTCTATGGCATGCTTTGGAAAGCTTTTTTATTTCAATGAAATTCTTTTATCCAGTTGTTCAGACACACGAACCAGCATAAACCCAGACTTACATGCAGGAAACAGAAGTGGGAGCAGTAGGAATTGATCAGGCATCGGGTCAGAGGGAGCTTAGGATGTCTTCCATCATCCAAGCCAACTTTATTGTAGCATACATGAGTATTTATGGGAAAACAATAAGGAGCAGGGCCAAATTCAGGAAAACATCAAAGAAGAGCAGGACCAAATTCTTTACAGTATTATATAAAATGTATACATTCCATTTAACAAAGAAAAGCCAAGAGTGACATCTACTTGCTGTGGGACCAGACACGATGTCTCCAAGTAGAGTCAAGCAGGCACGGCGCCTTGCTGCTAGAAGGGAATGGACAATGCAGGCCTCAAAACAGAGTTACTTGCATTGGCATATCTCAGATAAGCAGGAAGGAACTATTGGGGGAGGAACAGCCCAACCACTTCTGAGAAAAAGGCGATCCAAGAACAGACAGGAGGTAAACTCAACTTCCAAGGGAAGGAGCCCCTAGACAGCCCGTTTCAGATGTTAATGTATCATTCTCCAGAGAGCAGGCTTTGGGCCTGACAACCCCACATCCAGGAATGTTTCTTTCATTGCTTTGCTCTTCCTGGTAGGTCTAAGGAGCCATTTCCAGATTAGGGTCATGAGCTTTTCCACCTGTTTTCATCCTAAGGGGTTTTGTAGTTTCAACTTTTACATTGAGGGGCTGGTGGTGTGTGATGTAAGGTAGGGTTCCACTTCGCCCTGTTACATATCAGTGTCCATTTTGTCCAAGAAATGGTTTGCCTTGGTTCTTGGAAAACACGAAGGATTATCTTTTGGACTTTCATGAATCTCTAAGTCCCATAGTGCTTTGGTGTCAAGCCACCTAGAAGACTTCAGCATGCTGTCCCCCCTCCCTCCCTCCCTCCCTCTCTTCTTCCCCTTCCTTCCTCTTATGTGTGTCAGAGGGCACTATGTGTCCCTGTGGAGGAACAAGGGTGATTTTAGGAATCACCTTGCTTCTACCCTCTTTTTGCTTCATTTTGGGATTTCCCAGTCTCCACCCTCCAGAGCCAAAAGTGCAGGACGCCGCCATTTCTGACTTACATTTTCTTTTTAACGTGGGGCCTGGGATCTGAACTTAGGACCTTCTGCTTCCGAGGCAGAGTCTTAACTCCTGAGCCATCTTTCCAGCCCCTGCTGTATGTTTCTAACAAGGAAGCACGGGTCCTTCAGTTCTGATCTTTCCCAAGACCTTAAACTATCCTGGGCCCCACATGATGCACTCTGAGAGCTTCTATTAGAGGGCGCGTGTCTGGAGTCTTGGGATCTGCTTGCGGGGTGACGTTAGAGGTGTCCAGGGGCTGGCAGGACAGTTCACTAGGTAAGACTCCTACGCACAAACTTAGAGACCTGAGTTGGCTCCCTGGAAACCACATGGTAGAAGGAGAGAATTGATTTCTGAAAGTTACACTACGACCTCAGATCTTCATCTACGCCCCGTAGCATACATATGCTCCCTCTCTAAAATAAATATTGATTTAAAAAGAGGTAGCTAGACCTTTAAGAGGTGTGGCCTCGCGTCACCTTCTTGGGCCTCACAGGGGCCTGAGAGATTCAAGTGCTTCTCCTGAGACCGACCTGAGTCCTGAATGATGCTCTGGCTTCCTCCTGGGTCTTTTCCTCCCACATCTTTTCCTTCCTTCCCCTTACCGTGGGGCCCTCTGTCTCGAGGTCACACGCTCAGGATCCCTCTTCTGCCACAGAATCAAGGAGCATTCGGGCACCCAGCTCCGCACGGCAACTGAAGCGAAGAGCAGCCCAGAGCGTGTGGGCGTCGCAAACGCGGTCTTCGGATCCATAAACACGCGTCTTCATGTTTACCGAGATCTTGGGCTTCTTTCGGGAAGGCTCAGGAGTTTGAAGGGTACAAGTTTTTCATTTTGCTTCATAAATCTACTTGGAGGCATTTTGTTCTTTTTGATGTTGCTGTAAGTGAAATTGCTTTCTTAATTAACTTTTGATGTTTTAATTGCAACTATATAAAATGCAATTGATCTCTGTGTATTGGTTTTATTATATCCTGCAGCCTTTCCCAGCTGATTTATGAGTTCTCATAAGTATCCAGTGTACGCCTTAGGAGCACCTTCATACAAGGATCACGCTGTTTGCAAAGAGAGGCACCCACAGTTCTTGTTCTAGCCTGGTTAGCTCGCCTTGCCTCCCCTCTCTACTCTTCTTTCCTTCATTCATTCCTTCCTTTCTTCCTTCCTTTCTCCCTCCCTCCTTTCCCCTCCTTTTCTACTTTTTCTCTTTCCTTCTATCTCCTCCCTCCCTCCATCTCCCCCTCCCTCCCTCCTTTCCTTCCTTCCTTCCTTCCTTCCTTCCTCCCTCCCTCCCTCCCTCCCTCCCTCCCTTCCTTCCTTCCTTCTTCCTTTCATATTTCATCCTTTCCTACCTTCTACTCCTTCCTTTCCCTTCCCCTCCTTCCTTCTTTCTTCCTCCTTCCTTGCTTCTTCCGTTCAGGTGCTGTCCTCTGCGCTTTCTTCCCCACTTTCCCCTTCTGTCCCGCCCCCATGCAGATGGAAGGCGGAGAGCTGACACTGCACCTCGCTGTCTTGCAAATGTTCCTTTGCGATCCCAGCTCATAGGTGGGATTTGCTTGTTTGTATTTTAATCATGAAGAAGTTATTGAATTTCTCTCAGTCATGTTCTGAGTCTATTGAGACCATGTGTTTATGTCTCTTAGGTTACTGATGTGCTATATTACAGTAATAGATTTTTAACATGAAGCTGATCTTTCTTTCTGTGTTTTTACATCCAGGTCTCTCGTTCTTTGAGTGTTCGCCTCCTCTTCTCTTTCTCCTCTTCCTCCTCTCCTTATTCTTCCTTCCCTCATCTTCTCTTTCTCCTTTTCCACAGTACCGTAGATCAAACTCAGGGCCTTGCATACGCTAGGCCAGGGGTCCACCACGAGTCTTTTCCTGGGCCCGCTGCAGTCCGGTTCACAGAATGTCTGTTTCTCATTATGGCTGTCGATCAGCAAATGTGCTGGCTGTGACCTTGCTCCTTTGAAGTGGATCGACGGCTCCTGGTCAAGCAGATGTCATGCCTGGGGGCTGCTTCAGATTGCTGGGTGTTGCTGGCTGAGGGGGTCTGGAAAGCTGGGAGGCCGGATGGCGGGCAACATTACTGAAGCCTGTTTCTCTGGCCAACATATCAGTCGTTTGAATCATTGCTGCAAGTGGGGCACACAGATGAATCGTCTGTGTCACCATTCAAGCCTGTGGACGTTTGCTTTACGTTTTTGCAGCTCGGTTCTTAGACACCTGTGTGTTTGCAATCGTCTGTCTTCTCATGGTTCATCCTCTTGTCAATATCCAGCGCTCCTCTTTGCATCTAGACCACTCCCTGCCCTGTTTCGTCTGACCTCAGCGACTCTGCTCTCCATGTCTTCGCATATTGCGTTCTGTCCCTTTCCTTTTGACGTATGTATCTCTGCATCACAATGCGCGTCTTCTCCAGACAGCGGTGTTGGCTTGCTGGTCTCGGGCGAGCTCTGTGCTTGGACTGAACAGCCTGCGTGTAGTGATTGCTGGTGCAGCTGAACATACATGTATGTATGTATATATATAAGTATATGTGTATATGTATGTATACGTGTATGTATGTATATGTACGTATATAAGTATATGTGTATATGTATGTATATATGTATGTATATGCATGTATATAAGTGTATGTATACATGAATGTATGTATATGCATGTCTATGTGTGTATATACATATGTATATGTGTATATATGTATATGTATGTATATAAGTATATGTGTATATGTATGTATACATGTATGTATATGTATGTCTATATGTGTGTATATGTATGTATATGTATGTCTATATGTGTGTATGTATGTATGTGTGTACGTATGTATATGTATGTCTATAAGTATATGTGCATATGTATGTATGTGTGTATGTATGTGTATATATGTATATATGTATATGTATGTCTATATGTGTGTGTACATATGTATGGTGTATATATGTATGTATATAAGTATATGTGTATATGTATGTGTATATGTACATATGTATGCGTGTATATATAAGTATATGTGTATATGTATGTATACATGTATGTATGTATGTGTATGTCTATATGTGTGTATGTACATATGTATGTGTGTACATATGTATGTATATATGTATATGTGTATATGTATGTATATATGTATATGTATGTATGTATATATGTTTGTATGTAATATATATGTTCCTTTTTCTTTCTAGCTTGTGTCACTGTTAACCTAGTCCTCATTTACTGGCTCTTCTTCTTTTGCATTTAAGAAATATTTTCCAGTGTAATATTTTCTTTTCTTTAGCCCTTTTGTTTCATGAGGCTTTGTAGTGATTGCCCGACTCTCGCGTTGCATCGCACCGTATCGGAATTCACTGCAGATCCGCACTGGCTTCGCCCCAGTAAGCATAGAAGGGTCCCTCCTGGGCGCTCCCCTCTGCTCACTCCTCTCCTTTCTCCAATACGCACACACCTTGCATCCAAGAGTACATTGTTGTGCCAGCTACACACAGGTGTCTACTTAACAGTCGGGGGCTGTGAGCCTTTGGCACACTTAGGAAGAGTTAGTAGTTGAGAGAAGCCCTGAGCAAATCCGTGGGAAATTGTCCAATAGAGGCAGGAAGCCCCGCCCATGGGCAGGGCCCCATTCCCCAGGCATTTCAGTATGCAGGCAGACAGGCAGTGAGCAGGTAGGTCCCTCCCTCTTGGTCTCTCTGTGGATAAGGTGTGGCTGGTTCCCTCAGTTCTGGAGGGTGGTATGAACTCTGCTGCCAAGCTGACGAAGGGTAGACGAAACAGAAGAACCACTAAACACGCTACTCCTCTCAGTTGTTTGGGTCCTGTAGTCATAACGGCAACATGAAAAGAAACTGGAACAGCCGTTATAATTACTATTTTATGTAATTTTATGCCTATCAGAGAGGATGTGAAAAGGAAAGCTGAGTGTATGTTTATGGAATTAGCTCTTTTGCTTATCATCTCTGCGTTTACTGTGGGTTAAATTCACGATTTTCTTCCAATACCAATTGGCTTCCGCCCACACCTCGTGCGCAGCCATTGACTGCACTACATGTCGTCATCGCCTCGGTTTCACATGTAATTATGCCGGTTGCATAGCCACTCTTGAAATCAGAGAAGAGAGGAAAGAAGAGGAAATATTATACGTTTTTCTTTTTTGTATGACATAAATATTTCTATTGATGATATTTGTTTTTTATTTTTTGTTGTAACATGTGTAGTATGTGTGTGCACAAGGAGTCATTGGAACGTGTGTGCTTGTGGAGGCCCAGGGTAACATTGGAAATCATCCTGGATTGTCTGCCTCCCTGTTTTGCTGTGGGGTTTCCTAGGCTCTGCCTTCCAAGGTCAGAACCTGCAGGGGTTGTTTGTTTGTAGTTTTAGCCTGTGATCTGGGGACTTGAACTCACATCCTTTCGCTTGTGAAATAAAGTGTTTTAACCCCTTAGCCATGTCCCAAGCTGCCTATGTGTTCTTTCTAATATATTTTAGTTACCTGGCTACAGCCACAGGCTGTGATGTTTTTATGCGGTGGGAGCACAAGGAGTAAATCCTCATGGGTTTTCGTGTCTGGGGGTCTTAATCTCCCCTCTGTCTTCAGAGTGCTGATCTTCCGATGCACAGCTGAGTACGCGGCCAGGGGGCTGCTGATCGTGGCATTTTGCCTTTGCCCTGTGATGCCTGGCGCAGCGCGGCTTCTGAGGAGACTTCCGCTGTCGGTGTTGGCACGCGTAAATGGGAGGGTCGGCTCTTTCCTGCGGCCCCTTTGTACACGCTCTCCTCCCTCCCCTTGCCCTCTGGGAGGCAGAGGTCAGCGCCTCCTCTGCATCTGCCTCCCGCTTTGAATGTGAGGCCCCCTTTCCCTGCCACAGCCCCATGTGTTTGCATTCTTAGCTGGTGTTAACGCAGGGAAGGTGGTGGCTCCTTTAAGAGGTGGGGCCATGCCGGAGGAAAGCACATCACCCGGTTGGACCTCCAGGTTTGGTTCCTGATCCTGTGTCTTCCTGGTCTTGCTCTCTCTCTGCTCCCGACAGCCGCGGCTGACTTCTACCTCGCTGGTCCTTGATTAATTTTACTTCATTTATACCCTCCCTTCATGGATGGGTTCCGGCGCTTTTCTGCGTTGTCCCCTTTCTCCTGCCATTTTTGGGATTGCCTTCGTTTCTTTTTTCTCTCCTCCCGATGGGATTTTAGATCTTCGGTTTGTTGAAGTTTCTTTCTCTCTAATTCTTGGGTTGGACACCAGGAAGTCTCCTTCGAGTGATGGTCCAGAAGCTTCGATTTGCTCCTCACTCACTAGCAAAGCCGCAGCAGCTCACAGCAGACCAGATTAAGCCCAGACAGCTCAAGGGAGGATAAACAAGGGGCACTGAGCATCTGAGTCGAATGCGGTGTGGCAGAAGACATAAATCTGCGTGGCCTGTGTCTGCCACCCGGGCGAAGCCAAGGCAGCTGCTCCAATGACACGTGAGATGAAGGCGAGGGAGGCCGCTGGAAGCAAAGACTTCCATGGTGTGAAGTGCTTTCATGACAACTTTTATACAGAAAATTTTGGGGTAAAGAATGTTGCACCTACAACAGACATATAATTTTTTAGTCAGCAAAAATCACCTTCAGAGTGGACATTTTTTCAAGAACCTAACCCATTGCTTCAGGGCAAAGGCACTTAACAGAAACATTCTCTCAGTATTTCCAAACTTATCTAATCTATAGTGCTTCACCGGATAGCTATGGGGCTGAGCCCACATTTTAACTGCTTTTTTAAAATACAGAGGCAGAATGATCTCCTTTTGATTTTAGCAAGGAACATATTTTACAATTAACTATAGGAGTCCCCAACACCCCATAAGTCCCAGCATGAGCTTTGGCTGTTGTCCTCTCCAGGTTGATACTCTCAGTCAGGCAGGTCGACATAGGCACCAGGCATGGCAGCAGGTTCTAACTTGAGAAGATGTATGCAGCTCATGTAGTCTCTACTATCCAAGCTTAAACTACATCTCTAAGGGGGCCTTGACTTGGATACTCAAGGCCCATAAGCTATAGCTGGTTCTGTCGATGGAGCACTGAGGTATGCACTGAAGAAAAACACTTAAGCAATATAATTATTAAAAGAATAACTTCTATAATAGCATCCTTCTATTCCTTTAATAGTAAGGTTGCTTATGTCTTCCTTTGAGGAATTCCAGAAGTGTATTGCCATCATTTAGATGACCCATCTGTGAACCATGCATACTCCAAACCTGGGGTCCAGTCAGGCCCCACATGCCGAGGGTGTCTCTTTCGAGGGTGTCTCTTTCGGGGCGGAGGCGATCATTGGTGGGAGTGCACTCAGATGGTCCATCTCTGTGATTTCTCATAAGAGTGCTGTTTGGGGTAGGAAAGACACGGCCCCCTTTGCTTCTGACATGGATTCTCCCAGTTTGGATTGCAAATACCATCTCCAGGGGCAGTCTTGGCATCTAGACTTTCTGGCATGATGGTCTCTTCCTTGGCCTTCAGCCAGGGTAAGAGGGTATCACAGTTTCTTTTAAGGTTCTGGTGGACTGAGAGCATAGTCTTGTACTTCTGGAATTTCTGAGTTAGTACGTAGGTGGGAATTTTACCCACCTATGTTTTAAGACTCTAGAAGTTATTCTCTAATTTCCTTAAAATCAGTGCACACATTCTGATTAACAAGTCTACTTATTGTAAATGACTAGACATGAAATTTCTATTTAGTATTTGACTGAAACTTAAAAAGCAGGCTTCTTCTCTAGAACAGAGAGCAGGAAGCTAGTTCCAAAAAACCCTAAGAAAGGGCACTCCTAAATCCCAGAAGAATTCTTCCTGCCAGAGGCAAAACTTGAATTATCCCAAACAAAACCTAGGTAAAATGCTTAGCACCTGTCCCTGGACTTTATTGTGGCAAAAATGCTTAGCACCTGTCCCTGGACTTTATTGTGGCATATCGAGAAATTCCTAGCACTTGCCCATGGGGTTACTGTGACCTTCCCAGGGAACAGGCTTTAGGCCTGAACTGGGAAGAAACACGTGGTCAGCCAAGGAGGGAGTCATCGTGGTCCGCGGGATGTGCACACCCCCCTGTGTAGACGGAGCAGAAGAAAGAAGCAATTCCTAATCAAGGTGGGCGTGATAGTCAGTCTTAGTTGTCAACTTGACCACATCTGGGATTAACGAACAAATGGGCAGCCAGACCACCCAGAGAGATGATGGGGATCCACGTATTTGCAACACAAACACAACCCTCAATCTGGACGGAGCCTCCCAGTAGCAGACCAGATAAAAGGAATCACAAGACAGAAGAGCTCTGAGACTCTCACGCCCTGCGCTGGCAAACTCCTCTTCCTCCTGCCCATCAGAACTCCGTGTCTTCATCCTTCCAACACGACTGAAGTCCAAGGCGTTCCAGGAATCCTCCAGCCTTCAGCCACAGACCGGGACGGCTGGACATTCCGTCTCTGGACTGAGCAGCTACTGGCAGCCATCGTTGGCTACTTAGATCAGATCTCGTAAGCCAATTCAATAAATTCCCTGTTATGTATTCACTCTGTTGATTCTGCTCCACTGGAGAACCCTGACTAATACAGTGGGGGTGGCAACACTCTAGATGGTGAATAAAGTAAGACTGATAATAACAAAGATAAGGAAATGAATCCAAACCAAGTCACTAAACAAGAGAGTCGGCTGTTTGCAGAAAGCATGTCCGGCAGTGTTGTCCAGGAACCCACAGTGGTGTCCGGGACACTCACCAAGCTGGACACCCGTGGGCCACAGCTGTCCGATAAGCAGAACCAGGAGGCTGGTGACAATTCATCTCAATTGATAACTCGATGAACTCTAGAATTGCCATGGAAACAAGCCTCTGCGCAAGTCTGTGAGGGAGTTTCTTCGTTTATTTAAATGTGATGGGAAGACCCACCCTGCCGTGGGAAGCCCCTTTCCCTGGGCGGGGGTCCTGCCCTGAGTAAACAGGACATGGTGAGCTAAGCACCAGCGTCCATCTCTCTCTGCTTCCTGGCTGTGGACGCCGCGTGACCAGCTGCCTCACGCTGCCGCCGCCACGCCTTCCCACCGTGACGGACTGTGTCTTCAAACCAGGAATCGGGAGAAACCTTCCTTCTTTGGTTGCCCTTGAACCAGGAGAAGTAGCGACTCCAGGTCTCGGAAGGACCGAAACCATCCCGGTGTAGCCTCTGGCCGCGGGACATCCAGCGAGGAGCCGGTGGGAGCCCCAGTCGCTGATGAATAACGCATCTGACCTCAAGGGACCCTCGGATTGAGCCGAGCGACAGAACATGCTCCACGGGTCCTGAACAAGTCCTGGTGGTCCTTAACAGGCCCTGCCCTGGTGGTCCTAAACACTTTCCACTGCCCGGTGTCTACCTGGCCCATATTGGGGTCTGGAGGAGTCTGTTTACAGAAATCCTCACCCCACTCCTGCCTTGCGTTAGCTCTTCGAACCCCCTCTTTGAGGACCATGACCCCGAACCTTCCCCCGTAGCAGCAAGTCTCTCTGCCCGCCCCCGCAGAGCGCATCTTGGCTGGCAGCACGCCCACCGCTGCCCCTCTGGGTCTCTTTGCCAGGCTTCCCTTGGGACCTCCGATGCTTTGTTCTGGCCCCGAGAGGCTGGTGTGAAGCGGCAGAACACACTCACCGTCTTATCCGCCGCTCTTCTGAAGCCACCAGGAGCTGCCGAGAAGCCCTCGGACGTGCTTCCCCCGGAAGTGCAGGATCCATTTCAATTATACCATCCGCTGCCCCCACCACCGCCACCACATGCCCTCTGGTGCCCGCTTACATGAAAGCCGGTTTAATTGCCGGTAAATAGTGGGATCCTCTTTTGAAACAATGTAGCAAACATAATTAATTGGAATAATCTCGGTGTGTTTCATGCGGTAATAACCACTTATGTAAGATTAACGCTGCTGAAAGAGACAAGGAGAGAAGCGGCTGCTGAGGCCCCCCCCCTCCCCCCCGTAAATCCTGTGTTTCCTTTGCTGGGCATTTGTTTATTTCCTTGTGTAATTTTTTTAGCTGAAAGAACCGATGATTTATGACCTTATAAATTGTCAGCGGGACTGAATAATTGGCAGCACACTCATTAATGCAGCGATCGGAGTTGAATGCAGGAAGCAAGTGCTGTGAGCGAGGGCGAAATCCACCTCGGGGCAGGACGCCTTTCACGGGACCCCGGAAAAATTCAGAGTGATTTATTCACGTGTTGCTCCCCCGAGTCAGAACTACGTTGTTCTAGTCTCATTGGGCCACTGTTTGGAAACACCAGGGAAAGAGTCTATTTCAGGTCACGGTTCAAGGTTAGGGCCCATCGGATGGGGAGTTTGAGGCAGCAGGAGTTCGAGACAGCCGGTCACATCTCATCCCCAACTGGAAAAGAGGCAGTAAAGTGAGTGTATGCTCAGATCCACTCTTCTCCCGGAGAACGGAGCCTCCCACAGTGGACGGTCTTCAAACCACAATTAGGGCGTCAAGATAATCCTCCACAGGCTGCCAGGGGCCAACCCATCCTAGGTAACCTCTCTCAGGCAAGACCCTAAAGAGGATAACCTAATCCAGATAACATCTAACCTAGATAGTCTCTCTCAGGCATGATCAGAGGCTAACCTGTCCTAGGTCACCCTTCACAGGCATGATCTGAGGATAACCTATCCTGCATCAGCCCTCTCAGGCCTGAACAGAGGATAATCTAGCCCAGATAGCACCTATCCTAGGTCGCCTCTCACAGGCACACCCAGAGGGCTATCCTGGATAGCACCTAGTTTAGGTGGTCCTCCAGGACCTCTCTAGGGATAATTCAAGTCCAACCGAGGACAGCCATTGCACCACTGAGCCAAGAGTTACCCTGAGCTGTGACTGAACTCCACCCCAAGTCTTCTGGACCTAGAATCTCCACCTGTGGTATTATAAAGAAAACAACTCAGAACCTAAAGTGCCCAGTTCCAATGTGCTTATGTCCTGTCCGGTGTCTTCTGAGGACTCACCCACATCAGAGGTGGGGCGAGGCCAGCCTGACCCACTGCCCCTCGGCTGGCCGAGGTCCTTATGCTCTACACACTGCTTCAGCTGCAGGTGAATATGGAAGAGGAGGAGGAGGGTGTTTTCTATTGCGCTGGGGCTAAGGTATGGTGGGGAGGTGACAGGGGAGGATCGGGTGAGAACAGACAGCGCTCAGGTGACAGGGCAGGAAGACAAGCATAGCCAAGGACTCATAGGGCGTCCGCAGGGTGCATGAGCGAGGTGGGCAGAAGCCTCTAGCAAGCTTGGTTGGATCTCTTGGCCGGGATCATCCGTGCAGTTTCTTGGGCCGGTGGGCGGATCAATACCTCATGTCTGGCCTCCTGTCTTACCAAGTCCAAGGCCTAAGGCCTAGTTTCAGTTTGTTTTAGAGCTGTCTCTAGATCTTTCTGTTTCAGATCATTTATTGTTGCCCAGCTGTGTGCAGAAGCCAGAGCACAGCTGCTTTCAGAAGCCAGTTCTCTCCCTCCACCGCGCGGACTCTGGGGATCAAACTTGTGCCTCCAGGTTTGCATGCAGGCACCTTTATCCGCTGGCCAACCACCCCGCAGGCTGGTCACGGGCTTTCATACCTCCCTTCTCGTTGCTCCTGGGTGATGCTCTGAATTTAAATTTCGGATTGTTTTACAAGACTTTTTGAATTGTCTTGAACAAAACGCGTGTGTGAGGAATCTTGATTATAGGTATCAAGCTGTTAAGTCAGAGCAGGTTAAACATAGAAACACGAGTGTCTTTGGCTTGTGTAAATGGAGGGTCAGCCAGACATCTCGCTCTGGGCACAGCTGGGTCCAAGAACTCACATGACATTGTCGATTCTCCCCCTTCCGGTTCTGTTTCTCCCAGTGATGCTTGCCCTTTGTTCTCCATTTCTCAGACCTCTCTCTCTCTCTTTCTTCTTTTGCTTTATTATCTCTATCTCTCTCCATTTCTCCTCCCTCTCTCTTTCTCTCTCCCTTCTTTTGCTCTGTCATCGCTCTCTCTCTCCCTCTCTCCCTGTCCTCTGCTGGGATCACTCCCCTGGGTGACACAGGATGGCCGCTGATGAGCACGGACCTCGGGAGCTCCCGGCAGGTCTAGCGTTCCCCTGGCTGCCCTTCAGCCCTGCCTGGGGACCTTGGCACAGCTGCCATTTGAGTCTTTCGTATGAGAAGTAGGCGCCTCACCCATGAGACGCAGAGGAAAGTGAAGGTGCTCCACAGGCCCAGATAAGGTGCCCCAGACCACTGGCATAAGACCCGTGATCTGCCAGATGTGGTGGTCAAAGGACGAAGGAGACCTTGGAGACCTGGGTCAAGGATTGAGGGTTACGCTGTGCGGACCTGGACTGTTTGACTCAGGCAAACCGTGGGGCTAGTGTCACTCGTACCTTTGTGTGTGTGAGTGAGTGTGTGTGTGTGTGTGTGTGTGTGTGTGTGTGTACCAGAGGACACTTGAGTGTGTGTCCCTGTGGAGACTCAAGGGTAACATCAGCAATCACCCTGGATTGCTCTACCTCCTTATTGCTTTGCTCTGGGTTCCCAGGCTCCGCCTCCCAGGGCCAGAAGCGCAGACCACTGTCGTGTTCACCTAGTGTTTGCACACGGGATCTGGGGACCCAAACTCAAGTCCTGTTGCTTGTGAAGCAAGGACTCCCCCCCCCCCACCATCTTAGCCCAGTCAGGCATCTTAAAAATGGAGGACCGGGGATCCTAGAGAGTGGCGGAGACGGGACTCCAGCCACGCCTGTCTGTGACTGGGGACCCAGGGAGGAGGCTGAGAAAGACCACCCCGATCAGAGGGAGGGGGGCCGGAACTTCAGGACTAGGAGGCAATTTAAAAGACGGGCGATCACTTTGGAGGGACCGTGTGTGCAGGGGCCACACCCAGCGTGCAGGAGAGACAGCTGCTTCTCCTGCAGACTGCCGGGGCGGGCACGCTGTGGTCCCCGGGGGAGAGCTTTGACCTCACCACGCATGCTCTCCTGGGGGGTCTGTCTCATGCCTGGGTTAGCATGAGAGACTGAACCTCCATCTCGGCCCGGGGAGGCAGCTCAGTGGTTAAGGCCTTGGCCTCACAAAGCAAAAGAGCCTGAGTCTGCACCCCAGATTCCATCTCACGAAATGCCTGGTCTGTGGCAGTAGCCTATAATTCTGACCCTGGAAGGCAGAGGATACTGGAGAACCCCTGAGCAAAGCCATAAGTTGGAGAAGCGATTCAGGACGTAGCCTCCGCAGGCACAGACACTCAAGTGCCCTCTTGTGTGTACACACGCTGCACACCTACCACCTGCAAAACACAGACACACATTCACACATACGCTCACACGAAAAAGGAAATCACTACCTCAAGTGGCCAGCATGGTCAGGAGCCAGCACCAGCTCTTGGGTTCAGAGGTCAGTGGATTGCAGGTATGTAGACACACCTTCTCCTCTACCTACGCATTGATGGGTTTTCCTGGCTCGAAGCAACTCTCCCCTCCTGAGCTCTGGTGAGAGCTACAAGTCTGGGTCATGTTTTCTGCAGCCATTATGCAGATTTTGTTAAAAGTTCCCACTGTTCACCGAAGTCAGTCCAAGCCTGAGGGGGTCGGGCGGAGTCTTTTGGTGGTTAGCTGCTGGGACTCGGGGTGGGCCACGTGACCTTCAGGCTGGTCCCCTTTCTGGCTCAGGGATGCTCTTCAAACAGGAAGACGGCGCACGAGCACTTTCCATGGCTCTGAAGTATCTCCAGTGTTCACGATTCTCATTATTTATTCGCTCACCTGCAATCATCAAACCCGTTTTCCTCAGAGCGTGAGGATGAAATTTCAAATGAAGCTTTACAGGGGCTTTAATTGCACTTGACGAGGAAGGAGTAGGGATCTGTGTGCGGGAGCACACAGGTGGGGGAGGCACGAGGGGGAGCCCCTTGGCAGGGAGAGGAAACCAAGGAGGGGAGATCATGGAGGGGCAATCCTGAGGGGGCTGCCACGGACAGCTATTCAAGCCCCTGACGACTGAGTTTCTAGCCAAGCACCAAGGAACATGAGACAGGGGGAAAATGTATAACCAACACAACTAAATCTAAAAATCACGACTTCCAGAAGATCCGAGGCCTTGCAAGCGAGCTCTGTGCTGGCTTTTAGATTAGGCTTGTTTTTCCCTGAGATCCCCCACGGTTGATTGTTTCGGGTATTTTGTACACATTTGCGAATTTCCAGGAGAACGTTCATGGCCCTGACTGATGTTCTGATCACTATTGCAAGCATGCCAAGTTGGGATCACAGAAGAGGAAATGAGAAATAATCCCCCGTGCTATCTGACGAGATCCACAAGATACCCCCAAACCTCCCGGGCAGGACACGTGAGGGAAGCTCAGTTCCTTGCTTAAGAACCTTACAGAGCAGGAACTGGGGGAGGGGTGGCTCGGTCTGTCAAAAGCTTGTCCTACAAGTGTGAGGTCATCAATTCCGTCAGAACCCAAGTGAGGGAGCCGGGCTTACACCCATCGATGATCTCAGCACAGACAGGCAGACAGGCGGATCCCCAGGGCTCCTTGGCCGGCCATCCTGCCCCACAGGGCAGTTCCTGGTGAAAATCAGCATCAAATGAGTGAAAGAGGGGAGCTGGATGGCGTCCTGAGGAACTGGAGGCTGGCCTTGGCCTCCACGTGCATGCATGTGGACACACATACGCACAGGCACACACACGCACGCACACATGCACGTGCACGCACACGCACCTACACACACATATGCATATGCACATGCTCACGCATGCACACCCAGCCTCAAAGCGCATGAACGAGAGTAGCATCCCCACATCGTGGACTGTGGTATTGCAGGAAGAGACCCGAGCAGGGCATGGCGTCCTGCATGCAGGCAGGAAGAGACCCGAGCAGGGCATGGTGTCCTGCATGCGGCAGGAAGGGTTGGCATCCAGCCTCAGCAGCTCTCCCTGGAGGAGCCCTGGTCTCCAGGGAATATAGCGCGCTGCTGCACTGGGTCCCTGTCAGACTGAGATGATGCTTCAAAGTGCCGTGGGGTCTCTCACCTCTGACCTTCTGCCCGTCTCATGGAAGCCTTCCACGTCCCCTAGTGGGCAGGACCCCACTCATGTGGCGAGAGTCCACACAGCCCTTGGGAGCAGGCCTGGAGCACTCCCAGTGGGCGAGCACAGAGAACAGGGGGGCAGCACAGCAGGGTGGGCCCAGGGGTCCTTCGCCACCTGACTGACCTTGCCTGGGAGTCCTTTCCATCTGACCACGCCCTCTACCCCAGGCCTCTCATGGTGAGTACAGAGGTCTCTGTATAGCGCCCTACACACATGGACGTCTATATACACTGTCATGGTTTGAGTGCGACGTATCCCTCCAAGGCTCACGTGTGGGTACCTTTAGCTGGCACTGATGTTTGGGACGGTCATGGCGCCTTTAGGAGGAAGGCAGGTCATGGACGGTAGGACTTGAGATGGGGGCCCAGCCCTGCTTCTGCAATTGGCCTCCGTGATGCCTGTTGTGACCCGAGCCGCCTCCAGCGTCAGCCACCTGCCACGCCTTTTCCGCCATGATGGACCGTATCTTCCCTTTGAAACTGCAAGCCCCATGAATCTCCCCTGAAGAAGTGACTGAGCATTGTCTCACAGCATCGGAAAGAAAGGTAACTTCCAACACATACATGCACACGCACGTACACACACACACACATGCATACAGACACGAAGGCTCATTCCATCAGATAACCAGCGAATCTGTCATAAAACCAAAGAGAACCAGCGAACCTTCACGAAATCAACTTGTGAAGAGAGAGTTAGTAAAATGCCCCTTGGTTTAGGTTCCCTGAGAAATGAGGCGCCAGAGATGCTGTGGCTAACAGCCGGCC
Organism: Typhlomys cinereus; assembly: GCA_023101885.1. Lineage (NCBI taxonomy): Eukaryota > Metazoa > Chordata > Mammalia > Rodentia > Platacanthomyidae > Typhlomys > Typhlomys cinereus. The sequence goes on along the minus strand of JALPQD010000210.1, from coordinate 992,323 downwards.
GGTCAGAGGCAGGGGGGCTAGTCACAGGCAGGGGGGCCAGTCACAGGCAGAGGGCCCCCTCAGGGGTCTTTGCTTACTTTTGCTCAGCTGCTCCTGAAACGCACGTTCAAGATGCCACCAAGAGCCCCCGGCACACCTCCCCAAGCTCATATTGGCGTCTCTCCATCCGCCAAGGAGAGGCTTCAGGCCCCTTCGTGGGTCAGTTCACAAACCTCCCGGACTCGATCTCAGAGCAGAAGCGCCGCAGAGGGAACGCTTGCTTTATGTTCCTGGACCACCAGGGTGGCGTTATGGACGCGGGCTCCACAGTCCCCACATCTGCCCGAGCGCTGTCCGTTAACGTGTGGAAGGGGCCAGACCGGCACGCGGCCTGTCACGCTCCGTAAAACGTTAATGGAAAATAAAACGCAGGGCTCAGAGGATCAATACCGCTGCTCTCTTTTCCCAAACTCTGAGTTATTGTTTGCATAAATAATAATAATGCCAGCATATGGATATGGGATGGGGACCAATCTGTCGTCAGAAATGAAGTCATATTGAATCTCTGAGTAAACACCCGCTGCCGTGGCTGGGCATCTGCCACTTGGAAGACAATATGCAGCAGCGATAGGTCTGGGGCGCCCTCCATCATGCCACAGGAGCCACGGTCCTGATGCCAATGGGTAGAAGGGAAAGCTCTATGGTGGCCTCCAGGGACCTCCATGCTGCCCTGGGGAGTCATTTGGCCAGAGTGCTACAAATGTGTGTGTGTGTCTGTGTGTTTGTCTGCATGTGTGCATCTGTGTGTGTATGTCTGTGTATGTGTCTCTGTGTGTTTGCGTGTGTATGTCTGTGTGTGTGTCTCTGTGTGTGCGTCTGTGTGTATGTGTGTCTGTATCTGTGTATTTCTGTGTGTCTGTGTGCTGTGTGTATGTGTCTCTGTGTGCGTGTGAATGCATGTGTGTGCCTCTGTGTCTGTGTCTGTGTGTTTCTGTGTGTGTCTGTGTATGTCTCTCTCTCTGTGTATATGTATGTGTGTCTGTGTGTCTGTGTGTTTAGCTTTTCGCCCCAATGGTCCCGCCAGGACTGTTGCTTTAATTACATCACAGAAACCCACGGCAACTGCTTTCCTTAGTGCGGAGACCCCCGACATGGGCAGGTCACCAGGGACTAAGATGTCTCCGTACGCGGACACATCAGTTACCTTCACAGTACTGTAATAAAACACCTTCAGCAAGCAACCTAAAAGAGGGGGGATGTGTTTTGACTTACAGTTTCGGAGGCCTCACTCTGCGACCCATTCACCCCGTGTCTGGGGGACAGAGCGCGTGTCGGAAACAGCTGTTTGGGAAGAACAACTCTGGGGAGTTGGCAACCTCCAAAGCAAACCTTTGAGAAAGCAGTAAAGGAACCAAACATGACTCAAATCGGAAGGCTGTGTAGACTGGGCTGTTAGGAGAGTCGTCACCATCCCACCAAGCAGCCTCCAAGGGGCCGGCGAGCTGCGTCTCAGTAGTGCAAGTCTGGCCTGCTTCTCCAGCAAAGGTCTGCAGGGACCCGGCCAGGCGTTCTGTCTCCGCACTGTCTGTGTCCACTTCTGCAGCATCACAAGAGGGTTGACCCGCCAAGTCTAAAGCAACTTAGACCTTGGTGGGAAAGAGCTTCTCAAGAATCAAGCACAAAGCCAGGGGTGGTTAAGAAGATGGATCCAGGTTGGAGAGTTGATGGCTCAGGGGTTAAGACTCTGCCTTGCAAGCAGAAGGTCCTGAGTTTGGATCCCGGGTTCCACGTGAAAACACCAAGTGGAAATGGCAGTGGCCTGCACTTCTGACCCTGGTGGGCGGAGCCTGGGAAATCCCAGAGCTAAGCAAGAAGGAGATAGAAGCAATCCAGGATGATTCCTCATACAGGGACACACAATGCCCTCTGACACACACACGCACGCACGCACACAACTTACTTACTTACTTACTTACTTAATAATAAATATCAAGTCAATTCTGAACCCCCAAAATTTCCCTTTAGATGTGGGGTGACACACACCTGCAATCCTGGCCCTTGGAGTCTAGTGTGGGAGAATCACCGTGAGGCTGAGGCTAGTTCGGGTTACATGGGAAGACCCTGTCTTAAAAATAACAATAATTTAAAGAAAGATGGATCCGAATTCCTCAGGAAAGGAACAAAGACCAGAGGGAAGTAGGAAAGGTAACTATTGTAGGACTTGTTCTCCAGTTGGTGAGATGGGCGGCCCAGCAAGGAGGCCTGCGTTCATGAACCCATCTTCAGTACCAAGGACGGGGCTGATCCCCCCAAACCCCCCCCCATGACGGCCGCAGCTCTGTTCCTTCTCCAGACACACGGGGCGCTTTGCACTCACCCCGCTCTGTCCTGGGAGGCTGACTTCGAGCAGCTCCTGAATGGGCTACCCACCTTCCGTTTCCTGTTCCATCCCACCTGTGTGTGTGTGTGTGTGTGTGTGTGTGTGTGTGTGTGTGTGTGTGCGTGTGTGTGCATGCGCGCACGCGTGAAAGAAATATCAAAAACCTCGAGACTCAGACAAAATGGTACCCAGAAGGACAGGGTGTTCTTAAATTCACAGAGTCACAAAACAATGATACAAGCATACATAAAAGCTAGAAGAATAAAGTAACTTGAAAAATAAAAGTATATGACCGCAGAGACAGATGTGCATGTGTATGCGGAGCACACCACACACCCAGAGAAATGGAATCTCAGCCAGGATGGAAAAGACAGATAAAACAAATCCCCTCTCGAGACAAAAGGGAAAAGCACAAATTAACAATATCTTTTTTTTCCATAAAGATGTTTTGTTTCAGTCTTGCAGATATAAAAGTAAAATAAAGCTTTGAGCAACTTTATCTCAATGGACTTGAGAATGTAAATGACATGCAGGGATTGCCTTGAAAACATGCTCTCATCAAAGACAGTCACACTAGATCTACAGTGTGTCCTGCGTGCATTTCGTTCCTCTTAACGCTCTCCCCGGATGAGCTGGGGAGATGCTCAGGGATAAGTCTCTGCCTCACAAGCAAAAGGACCTGAGTTCAGATTCTTAGATCTCACAGAAAAATTTCAGGTGGAAACGGTGGCGACTTGCAGTTTTGATCCTAGAAGGGAGAGCCTGGGAAACCCCAGAGCAAAGCGATAAGGCAGGGGAGCAATCTAGGGATTTCCAACGAGCCTCCATAGGCGTACGTGCTCAAGTGCCCTACGCGTGCACACACACACATACGCACACACACATATACACACGTGCACACACACACGCACACACACACACGCACACATTCAACACTCCACATAACAGCGCCAAGAGGTGGATCTTCGGGGAGTGCTCAGGCCATCAGGGCCGTGCCTAGGGAAGGGATTGATGTTGCTAGGAGACGGTGTGGGGAGCACTCGTTGCCTCTTGCAGTGCTTGGGAGGACACAATGGTCCTCCCCTGAAGACAGCAGTAGCCAGGGTGCCAAGCAGAGAGGTCGCAGACTCATCCTCAACCTCCCTGTCTTCATTTGGGACTTCCTAGGTTGTCAGCAGACCATTTCTCTTCTTGCAAACCTGCTCTGTCTGTGGGATGGTGCAAGATGGGCTAAGAAAACCCACTAGGGAAGGAACTCTGGGCAGTCCTTTGCTGACCCAGCCAATGTTCACTTGCTGAGGAGGACAGGCTCCCAGGCCGCAGCATGCAGGAGCCTGAAGAGGAGGCACAGATGCCACCCACGTCAGCTGGGGTGTCTGCAGACACCTCCCATGCAGGAGCCAGACAGGAGCATTATGAACCAGGAAGATGGCAGTATTAGGATGTTGTTTCTGCCACAAGGAGTTGCCTGCTGTGAGAATCTCCCCCATGGGATGGAGCGATGGCTCCGGGGTGAAGCCTTTGCCTCACAAACAGAAAGGACCTGAGTTCAGATCCCATGTGAAAATGCCCAGCCATTGGCTGTGGCTTGCACTGCACTTCCTGCCCTGGAGAGCAGAGCCTGGGAAACCCCAGAGCAGAGCGATGAAAAGGTGGTGACATCCAGAGTGATTCCCAAAGTCAACCTTGCACCTCCACAGGCACGTGAAGCACCTTCTACACACATCTGCATATACCCACACACGTGTGCACATGCATACCTACACACACAAGAGGGAGAATATCCTTCTTGCCATACGCAATCAGGCAAGATTAGCAGAATAGGAAAAGCAGTGGCTTCGCTATCGACACAGGAGCACATGGCTGTGTATGGCCTGAAGGCTGTCCCAGACATTACACGGGAAGGGGGACAATGGGGTCACTGGCTGAACACGGAGATTCTGGGGTTCACACAGGCAAAGGAGCTAGAATCAGCAGGACTGGACATGGACACCCGAAAGAAGGGTGTCTTACATTCCAGGGGTCTGCGGAGGGTCCCTCATGAGTCCAAATGTAGATTGACACATCCATAGTCAGGAGACACAAGGGTGAGGGGGAAAGACAGGAAGAGAGGAGACGAAAGGTCCTGCGGGTCACACAAGATGAAAACGGTTTGTGTTTCCGACCACAGTAAAATGTTCAGGGGGTCAGGAAGGGTCCCAGGTATTGATCGTCTGAGAACAGTCGTGTGGTTGACCAGACTGAAGCTACTTCGAATCCACAGCAGCAGACCCAAGAGCAGAGACGGCGGACACGAGATCGGAAGCCAACTCATTGCTACATCACAGAGCAAACTTCAGGGGGAGACAGAGTGTCAGCACGTGAAGATGGGTGAGGACAGATCCTCAGGCCTCAGGGGACGCCTGCAGGCGACAGGCGCTGGGAGGCACCAGAGGAACTAGATACCACTGAAGGGAAGATCCTCGGCTCGTGGAATCTGTCCCCATGAGGGGGGAGTAGAGAAGAATGAGCACCCGTGTCCTGTGGAAGACCCCTCGGAGATCTTAGATGCCTGTGCTCATAGGCTTCCAGCAAAGAAAATGGAGGAGAAAATTCTCTGAGTAGATAATAGATGAAACTTTTCCAATGAATCCCAAGCCTCAATGAATTGCAAGCAAAATCTATATTAAGGCAATTTATAATTAAAAAATTCAGTGATGCAAAGAAAAGGTGCCAGAAGCAGCTAGAACAGAGCAGGGGGGTCCTTCAGAGGAACCAGGGTGGGCATGTCAGCAGACTTACAATTTGAGGATATGCAAGTCAGATGACAATGGAACGTTGAACTAAATGTTACTAAAAAATCCACCTAGAATTCTGTCTAAATGAAAATATCTTTTACACTAAATTTGGAAGCAAAAAAGTATTGAGGCAGATTTTTAAAAATGAAGAAAACTAGTTGCTTGGTGAAAAACATTGGGAAATTTTTCAGATAAAAGAACAAGGCATCAAATCAATGACTGGGGACTTGACTCCATAGTTAAACTGGAATCAAAGGAGACAGGTAGGTGGCCAGAGAGGAAGAAGTTCATGGAACCAAATGCACACGTTCCCATGTGTGAAATTGAAGACCATGGTCAATAAAAGTTAGGAAATAAAAAAGCAAAGCCTAAGAGGGAAAAATAACAAGCAAATATCTAGATGCTCGATTTACATCTAAACATACCAAGGGGGGAGAAAAAAATGGATATTCAGATGATAAGCTGTAGATCCCGACAATAAAAATACAAAGATCTGAAGTAGCCAAGACCATCTTGAGAAAGGTGTTTGGTGAGTTACTCTGGAATAATTTCCCAGACACCAGTCAGGGTGGAAGACAGGAGTTTATTCAGGGAATCTGGAGCCAAGATCCCTCCTCAAGGAATCCAGCTTCTATTTTATACTAAAGCAGGGCAGAAGCGGAGCCAGCAAAGCGGGACTTTTCAGCAGCAGGAGCAAAGGTGACTAAGTGTCCGCTGACTGCAGAGGGCCCACGATCTTGGTGTTATCAACACCTGCTGCAGCCTGGGGAGGGGCCACGTGTCTCAAATGTCCTCACTGGCTACCTTTGGGATTTCAGTAATTTTCCACCTTCGTTTATGGCTTAGCAAAATCTTGGTAGTTGACATTTTTTCTACCTCAAAGAGACTTTCATTGTGGACTCATGATTAAGTTTGAATGGTAGTCACATGCGAATGTAATCCTAGGGGGTAGGACGAAGCCCAGGGATGACCAGTCTGTCAGCTGCCTGGATCAACCAGATAATTGCACCTGGAGAACTGCAAGGGGGTTTAGTTGAAGTGGGGACCAGGGGTGACCTTGGTGCCACACTCCTTCTTGACAAGGTGAGGTCTAAATTTGGAAGAGAGAGGTCTCAAAGACAAGGGAGCTGGGTGCCTGATCCCATGGGGGAGAAAGCTGTCCAGGCCATTAGGCACAGAGACACCCACTGGGGGAAACTTCAGAAAGGATCGTTGCAATCATCAGTCCATGCATTGGAGTAGACGTGTTGATGTTTTAGGTTCTTTCCTGTTGCTGTATAAACTACTCATTAAAGCAACACGGGGAGAAAGGAAGGGTTGGCTGGCTCACAGTTCTAGAATACAGTCTGTTATGGCAGGAAAAGTCATACCAACGGGGGCTGGGAGCAGCCGGGTATCTGCAGCAAGAGCTGACATGAATAAGTCCTTGCACGGCTGCTGATTGCTCAGTTCGCTTTCAGGCCAGGATCCCAACCCCGGAAAGGGCGCCGTGCACTCTGGGTCTCCTCACATCAGTTAATGTAACAAGACAATCCCCGTGAGCATGCCCAGATTCAGAGAATCCCTCTCAGGTGGCCGGGGGTCCACCTCCTCTGTGTCAGGGTGACCGTTGATACACGGTCACAGGAGGAGGGATGTGATTCACTTACTCGCCGCATTTCTGTGGCTTGATGAAGGAGGTTTTATTTTGCCTTGTGGTTTGGGGGTACCATCTCTCATGGCGGGCATGGGATCCGGAGCTCAAGGCAGCCGATCGCATGGAACCTGCGGTCAGAGGCATAGCTCACTTTGCCCTTTTTATTCAGCCCACGACCCCAGCCCACGGGATGGTGCTGCCCACACTGATGCGGCGTCTCCCCTCTCAGTTAAACCTCTTGGAAATGTACTCAGCGGTCAACCCAAAGTTGTCCCTGGGTTTGACATCAGGGTGAAGCATCATGGGAAGTCGCAGATGCATCTTGAGAAAGGTGTGGGAGTCACTCTGGAATAATTTCCCAGACACCAGTCAGGGTAGAAGATGGAGCTCTTATTCATGGAGTTTGAAGCCAAGATCACTCTCCAAGGACACAGGTATACAAATGTCTTTGAAGGATACATATGTTATTAAGGCATGGACAGACATATTTAAACATACACCTCAGATACGCAGCCAGAGTTCAACGTGAACAGGATGATAAAGAGACCGGATCTATACAAACCTATACAAACCAAGGAAATGAATGGTCGAGCCATTCTTGGCAGGGCCAACTTTGCCAACTGGGAAGAGCAAACTCTAGAAAGAAGGAAAGTGGACCGAGCAGGCGGCGATCACTATGTTCTGAAGCCACAGCTGATTGGTGGGGGGGGGGAAGGGGGCCTTACCTTCCTGCAGCCTCGAGGACACACGGGTATGAGCATATGGATGGACCAGGCGTTGTACCTTGCATCTTGCAGCAGGGATGAGCATTTCTCCTGATTGGCAGAAGTCCTGGAGGTGGCTGGGTTTGGTCCCCACGGGGCTTTGTCTCCTTGCATATCTCCCTGCTTGTCTCCCTGAATCCTCGGTAACTTTGCTGAACTTCTGCAGGTACCTAAGGCACGGGGAACTGTCCCTAAGTCTCCAGCATCCTCCGGTGCAATGTCAACTCAAACAGTCTCTGGTCACCAGAGCCACAGGGTCAGGAAGGACAGGACAGACTGAGACAGCCCACAGCAAAGGGGCACGGCGACCTGATAGTCCTGGTAGCTTTCCCTCGAAAGGCCATCATATTCAGACAGACAGGGGAGGAAAGATGAATCTGAGTTTGACCAACCCAGAAAAGTACAGTGCAATTCTGTGAGAATAGCAGAGAAACAGAGCCACACGGAGACAGAAGGACGACCAGGACAGGACTCTGTTCTGCTCAGCGTGAACAAGATAAAACCCACATAGAAAGGAAGGCATGGGCCGTCGTGCCCACATAATTATGTAGATAATAATGATGAGCACACAGAGTGGCAGTATGGTAAAGATGGCTGAAATGCAAATTCCGCCAAAACACATTAGCAGATGTGTGCTTTTCCGTTAATGGTCGCTAATTGCCTTTGTGAAATATCGTCGAAGTGAGGTGGCCCCATAGTGTGGGGCTGAGTGAACGTCACCCAATCTGTTCCCATCCTCCTCTCTGTCAAGAAATAAGGAGAACAAGATGCCATGGCTGGGGGGTGGGGGGCTCTCCACCAGCAGAGAGCCGCGTCCTGAAGGCACGCTGGGTGGGCGTCTCGGCCACAGCACCCAGGTGTGGTGCCCACCGTCACGAAGGTCACGGGACATTCAGGGTCATTTTGATCTTTCGCTCTGATACGATTGAGATATCAGACAGTCGGAACCCTAGGCCCTCAGAAAGACAAATTACATGGCTCACAGGAGACTAGGGGGAATGTGACCGACAGAGGGGGAGAGAGAGAGAGAGAGAGAGAGAGAGAGAGAGAGAGAGAGAGAGAGCTCTTCTGTGGGTTGTGAAGAGGAGTCTGACTAAGTAAACCCAAACCAAAGACGGATGTTCCCGCATCAGAATGGTGTCCCTCACATTCAGGGCAGGGATGGTCCCCCTCTCAGGAGGATGCTCCCCTCTCAGGGTGGGCGCTCCCCCCCTCTCAGGAGGATGCTCCCCCCTCTCAGAAGGATGTTCCCCCCTCAGGAGGATGCTCCCCCCCTCTCAGGAGGATGCTCCCCCCTCTCAGGAGGATGCTCCCCCTCTCAGGGTGGGCGCTCCCGCTTCAGGATGGTGCTTCTTACATGCAGGTGGATGTTCCCCCATTGGGATTGTGCTCCCCCCATTCATGATAGGGCCCCCTCAATCGATCCTTTCTGCAGACACCTTTGTGCACACGCCCAGTGCCCTGTCACCTTGGCGGTGCAGCGAGCGGCCACAGCAGGGCTGGAATGAGGTGAAGGCCATGGAAGGGCCAGTCCACGGCCGCTGCCTCTGCACACGCCTCACATGCCGTCTCGTGTGAGGGAGGAGCCAGCCGCACCCACGCGGGCCACGAAGGAAGCATCGAGACTCATCAGAGACCCCGAGAAAGACGTGGAGCATTGGAGAAAGAGAATTCCTTGGGCAAGGCCAGACACAACGCAAACATCCACGAAACATCAAGGAAAGAGAAAGAAAGGCGTCTAGCGGTGAGGAATTGCAAATAAAAGCAGCAATCCTTCCAGAATATCTGCAGCTGGTGGGACAGGCAAAGGTCGGCCATCCAGGTACAAAAGAATCTGAAACCCAAAGGGAGAAAGATCCTCACTGCCCATCCCGCTCCGCAGCCAGCAGGGCACAGAGAGGCAGAAGCTCTGAGCAAACAGGCTGCATTGCCCCCCCCCATTAGTAATCAGGTTCACACCGAAGCCAGACATCTCTTTACAACAATCAGACGGTAAAAACTGAAGAGAACTTTACCACCTGTGGTCGGCAACACGCTCAGAGCAGGAGTCGGAGCACCTGGCAGAGACGCCTTTTTACAGCCGTCTGGGAGGCATTGACCGTGTTCATTAAAATTAAAAAGACGCATTCCAGCCTTCCACATAAAAACGCAAGCGTCAGCCCCTAAGGTTGTGTGCGGTGTGAGTTTCGGCAGCTGGATCCCACGTGCCAAAACCCAGCCAGAGCCTCAAACCTGCTGCCAAGGACGCGCTGAAGGAGACAGAACGGACGCTTGAGTACGGCCGAGGGAGGGCGAGGGTCGGAACACTCACTTGGGAAATGATTGCAAGGGCCTCGGTGCACGTGAGTAGTGTGTGTGTGTGTGTGTGTGTGTGTGTGTGTGTGTGTGTGCTTGTATAAACATGTCACAGTGGGGCGGTGGGGAGGGGAATGGGAGGAAGGACAGATTCGCCAACCAATGTGGACCCCAGAAAGTGCAATTTTGCTACATAGGGGAGAACAGCTGTGGGAGGGAAAGAGAGGGACAGGTACAAACACGAAAGATAGAAAGGAGAGACAGAGAGGAAAGACAGGAAGGTGTGGAGAAAGACAAGGAGGAGAGAGGCAGAGATGGAGAAAAAAGAGAGGAGAAAGAGACAGAGAACATAGAACCAGGGAGAGGAAAGATGGATATACAGAGAGAGGGGTAGAGAGAGAAAGAGGAGAGAGAGACAGAGAGGAGAGAGAGAGAGACAGGGAGAGAGAGACAGAAAGAGAGGGAGAGAGAGAGACAGGGAAAGAGGGGCAGAGGAGACAGAACTGGGGCAGACACAGCCCAGCCCTGCATCCGTTTCCTCTGTGTTTCGGGGGCCTAGTTCATGAAGACCCTCTCGACTCCATCCACAGTGGAGTGAGAGGTGCAGCGTGGGGTGCCAGGAGCGAGGCGGGGGTGTCTCTCTGTCTGGACCTTAGTCCTGAGTCCCTGGAGGCTGTGTTAGGAGTGGGTAACGGAGTCTGCCATCTAGGCTTAGGGGACCACATGTGTGTCTGGGCCGCATAACTAAGTCGGAACAAGCCAGGAGGGCTGCAGGGACCAGCCCCAGAGAATACAGCCCCTCGAGGATGGGGGGGACCTTGTGCCTCGTGGGCCGCACATCTTCCCTAGCACAGCTGCTAGACCACCTTACTCATAGCAGTCAGTGCTTGGAACCAGCGCACTTTCTAGATGCGTAGTCCTAACACGGAGAAACACAACCTGACTTTCTCTAGTGTTACAAGTTTTAAGTTTTTTTTTTCTTACCATATTGTCTGTCCTTTAAGAGAATGAAGAGACTGTGGGATCCCCCCAGTCTTCCCGTTCTTGTCCCCACCCCAGCCTGGACTCTGGCTGCCCTCATGTTCAGAGTCAATATTAAACCAGCTCTTCCTGTTGTTTCATATTTGGAGTCCATGTTGGGACTGGCCACTAACCGTTGTCACATGTCTTCTTAGGGCCTTTTCTGCCCCCCTCCCACTGCTTGTGCACTGAGGAAAAATTACAGTTGTGACTTCACACACACACCTTCACTGCGAACCCACTTCATCCAGCCTCTTGGGCAGACGCCACCTTGGAGAGTGCTCCAATCCGTCGTCTCTCCGTTGGATGCTTTATGATTTCTCTATCTTCTCCTTATCATGTGCATTGTTTATAGACACAAATACGTATCTTCTTCTAGTAGAAGCGAATGAGAATCGTTCATCCAATGTGTGGCATGCACGGGGAGAGGGGGGATGGCTGACATTCATTCTGGAAGGGGCGCGGCTCTTGGACTCGCCCAGTGGTGACACCCCAGTCTGCTGTGGTCCAAAGGAGCCTTTCCCATCACCTCCAAGAAGACCATGCCACTAGATGACGTCACCTGTGGCAGGACAGGCACAGTTGCACCCACTGGAATGATCTTTATTCCGTGGTCGCCCCATGGGACAGATGATCCATTCACAATCAAAGAGCCTGGGGGGGGTAGGGGTTATACTTACAGTTCTTGGTTGCAGCTCCTGGTCCAGCTGGCAGGAGAGCTCATATCAACACCAAGAACTGAGGGAACTGGCCACACAAAGTACGCTGAGAATGCCACCTTATTGAATCAGCACCCCCCGTCCTATCCTTGTGCCCAGGAATGCCCCCACCTACAGGCCCCTCGGTTAGAAAATTGTCCACGAGCAGGCCTGCTCGGGACTTGCCTGGACTATTAACTCTTCACAGATGTTCCCGAAGTTCAGCCTTCAATTGTCAAGTTGACAGTCGTGTCTAACTGTCACGTTGTCACCTGACCTGAGCCTTTGAACTTCCCTCGTCCCACCAGTACGGTTGTGTGGACAAGCTAAATGCTGAGAAAGGCAATTGACCCTCGCTCCCTCGGGCCCCTGTACTGACCTGGTCCTGCTGGCCGAAGCAGAGAACCCCAAACTATCCTGCTTATTCTCCAAGCCCGTGCTTTACCTGGTCAACTGATGAGATTCGAAATCATCTTGGAGACATGACAGAGTGTCAAGACTGAGTTAGCACAGGGGAGCGAAGACTGAGTGTGGGCTACACCAGCCAGTTCATCTTGGTGTCGGTTTGCCTGTCGGTTAACTAACACGTCAGCCATAGGCCGCCTGGAGAGACTGAGTGAACCAAGTTATTCGAGGCACAGGGACCCCACCTAAATGTAGGGGGCAACTTCCAGCTACAGGCCCAACAGAAGGAAGAAAGAAAGTGCCCCCCCGTGTGTGTGTGCGTGTGTGTGTGTGTGTCTGTCTGTTTCTGTCTCTCTCTCTGTGTCTCTGTGTTTCTGTGTGTCTCTCTCTGTCTCTCTGAGTCTCTCTCCTTCTCCCTCTCTGTTTCTCTTTGTCTCTTTTTCTCTCTTCCTCTCCTTTCCCCCCTCTCTGTCTCTCTCTTCTCATCTTACTGTCTCTTTTCTGTCTCTGTCTCTGTCTCTGTCTCTGTCTCTGTCTCTGTCTCTCTCTCTCTCTCTCTCTCTCTGTCTCTCTCTCTCTCTCTGTCTCTCTCTCCCCTTGTGCTGGCAAGATCATCTTTCCTGACTTCACAGCAGGCCCCGTCCCTTTGACTCTCCAATGTGACCAAAGCCTAGAAACTGACCAGAACTTCTGACTTTCAGAAGATGGTGGGACTTCATAAGCCAACACAATAAACCTTGCGCGAGCATGCACACACACATGCGCACACACACACATGCGCGCACACACACATGCGCGCACACACACATGCGCGCACACACACACGCGCACACACACACACACACTGTTCCTCCAAAGGATCCTAACACACCCGGGGTCCCAGACTGAATAAAGGGGAGACCGCCAACAAGTGCGCACCAGCACCCCTCTCTGCTTGCTGACTGCAACACACCTTGGCCAGCTACATCACCTGCCCCACCATGGCGGGCTGTGTCCCCTGAAACTGTGAGCCAAAATATGTTTCTGAACAGACTTGGGCTATTTCTTTAATGAATACTTGGGTTATGTTTGTCCAAACCTGTAGACTTAAAAAAAAAAAAAAAAAAGGAAACATTCCTAGTTATTTTTCTAGAAAGTTCTTTTCTGGGCCATGCTGTGACATGTCCTGTCTGAGAAGTTTTTTTGCCGTGGGGGGAACCCCCAGTCGACGGCTCCTCCGACTCCCCGAGAACTCACTTTGTCTTCCGCGGGGTAATTCATTTTGGCGCTGACAGCATTATGAAATTGGAGCAAGTCCCAGGGACACAGACGCAAGGCGCTCGAGAGCCTGCGACATCTGTTTTTATTAAAAGTTGACACCTTTTATCTAATTATATTTATAGCTCCCCCCTTTCGCAGCTCGAGGGGGTCTGGGATCCAGAGGAATCGGCACCAATAGCCTGGCATTAGAGCAGAGCCGGGGGCTTCCGTCTCCTGCACAGGTCTCCAGGGCTGCAGGAATTTCAAATTCTGCTGAACATCTCAGGCCTCGCGCGCCTGGCGATCAGTCATGCTTTGAAGTATGGATGGTTTTAGCCAAGGTGCCGAGGGCAGACGCGGAGTCAGTCTGAACCTGTCAAACATCTGGGCTTCCATAAAGCTCCGGAACAAGAGGGAAAACTGGTGAGATCCAAAGAGCAGCGGGAAGCTTCGGCCCATGGTCTGGGGTTCCACTTTGAGCTGAGAGCTGAAATAGACTCTTTCTCCCTCAAATCCCGTTTGTTGCAGTGACAGGAAAGGAGGCAACGTGGGAGATCATTAGTCGAGAGGGAGGAGCCACGGGAGCAGGATTAGTGTCCCTCTGCGAGGACAGGACAGCAGACCGGCCCCCTAGGAGGGTCTGGTGCTTGCTGGACAGTCTGCTGCCGAAATCCTTGACGCAGCCTCCAGAATGGCCAAGGACACACTTCTGTATGCTATAGCAGCCCGAGCTACTCCCTGGGGCTCCTGGGGCTCCCTGGGGGCTTCCTGGGGCTCCCCTCTGCCCGCCCGTTGCTGTCCACATGAGACGTCACAAACGGGCAGCTGTCACCGTTTCCTGAACAGGCTCAAGACAGTCTTGGGCACAGTTTGGGTTTGGGGTCGCCACTGGACATGGGTAAGCCTTCCTCCCCTTCGCTCCCTCTTCATCTGTGGAGGGATGAACTCAACAGTAGGAGGGGTCCCCAGGGCGCTGATGCATCTCGGGTGGGTTTCCCTCTCTCCCTCGTGAGAGTCTGTCAACTCAAGCTTGTTTTGCAATGACCCCCCAACCCCCACCCCAGCATCTTCAAATTGTCGATTCTGCAGATGTCTCCTTGGGGAGCCATTCCCTCTCTCTGCGCTACCTCTTCCTTGGCTGTTGGCAATCACACACACACATACACACACACACACACACACACACACACACACACACACACGCACACACGATGTTCCTCCTACATCTTTCACAACTTCATCCTGGAAGTTTATGCTAGAGAGAGAGTCTCGCAGAGAAATGGCTGTAGCCCAGAGCTTCCGGGAGACACACGCTCCTGCTGGGCCGCGTACCCTCTGCCCACCCAGCGCTGCAGCTGTAACTTAGCGACATCTGTCAGACCTATCGACTGGCCCAGGAGACAAACCTGAGAACCATTTGCTAAGAGTAGCTTAAGCTCTGGGAAGTGACACACGATTTTATAAGTGCGCGTGAGGTTCGCGGCTTTCAAAGATGGAGACGGGACGCTCCCGCTGTGCCTCCCACGTGTTTACTCCGCGTTCAGGTATCGATCTGAGTTCCGGAAGCGAAGGGTGACGAGTGATACCCAGCCGCGGGGACAGGACCCCTCCTTTAATCACCTTAGCTGAGCCCCTGCGTGGACCCCCCTGAGGTCATGTCCGTCCTCCCCCGTCTGGGATGCTGGAGTCCATGTCAGCTCCAGGACACAAAGCAGCAGGCCAGGTGCCTGACGTCCTGGGAGGAGCCAATCAGATCTGCGGTGCCCACCGGGACAGGGGGTGGCGGGGGGGAAGAGGGGGCTGGCCGCAGTGCTGTGCTGTGCTGCTCTGGAAGGGGAGAGAGATGTACCCCAAGACTCTGTGGTCCCCTGGCTCCCTTTGGTCAGGCCTTGGCCCTCTCCAGAGACGAGCGTTGGGTCTGTTCCTGCCAGCGGAGACCAAGTCACCACGGACACTCTGTTGTGGACAGTGGAACACTTTCTTCAGTGCTGGGGATCTTTCTGCACAGGGACAGGGGGATCGGGGGACGTGGCTGGGGCACAGGCCAAGCTCTCCCGATGCCCAGAGGCTCCAGCTTGGGCACGGCCTGAGAACCCCAACATTGGAATCTCCTTCTCCCTCCTGCGCTGAGTGAGGTGCGCAGGCCGCAGCATACCTTACGTTCCAAGACCGTGTGCCCGGATCCCGTGGGAACCGGACGCACGACGGTCGGCCCCGTTTAGTCTCCACACTAGCTGCATCCATGGACGGAGCATCGCCCTCTCTGAGCTCAGTTTTCACACCCTTAAAGTCACACAAGGGCACTGTAGACTCTTGCACCTTCGATAACATCGTCAGCCAAGTCTGGAAATGTCTGCACGTGGCCATGCCTCCTCACGGAACACAGCTCGTCAGCTCCGAGTGGCAGTGAGTTACAGATGTCAGCTTGATTGGGAACTAAGCCTGTGAAGATGTCTTCGGTGAAGTTAAGCCCCTGAGCAAGCCTGCAGGAGATTATCTAGTTGACACGAGAGGACCAGAGCACAGTGGGCGGGACCATTCCCCTGCCGGCGGATGAGATGGGCAGAGGACTCACTGACCTCGACTGACTGGCGAGCTGGAGAGTTTGCTCCTCCCAGGGAGGGGTGTCCCCAGCTAGCTGGGCTCCCAGTACCGTTCCGCAGACTCTGGTCGCTCGGCATCATAAGCGCGAGCAAGGCCCTTGACCTCCTGCGTTGCTGCGTATTTCTCACAACACGAAGAGCAACTGAGCCTCCCGGACGCCCTCGGACGCATCCCGAGCACTGATGTCAGCCGCAGTCTCCTAACGCGGAGGCGGCTTTACCGCGTGGTGCCGGGCATCTCGTGCAGAGGATCCTGCTCACTGACTGCGGAGGAGTGGCCGCGAGACGCGTTCTCCACCGTCATAAGCCTGAGAGTCATAAGTCAGACCGTCCTCCGCTGGGGACAGCTCGCCTTGCTAAGCGATAGGTGTCAGCGTGTGCAGGACACGTGTGGCTCGGAGAACTCTCGATAAATACCTCAATAAATGAATAAATGATTATTAGCGGGTGGAGCCCTGGGATCCAAGGACAGGAGAGCAGCATCATGCTCATCCCTTCCTCAGCATCAGAAACAGAAGCCTTGGGGTGCATAGACTAGGAGGGGGGCAGCCGATGTGTACTTTACCTCCTGGCCCCAGGCTGGCTCCCCACATCTTCCTGGGGTTCAGCCTAGAGTCCAGCTGTATCAGCAAGAGTGTCCCAACCAAGCGAGGGGATCCTCCGCAGCCAACTTAGAGGGGCAGCACAGCTTTCTCAGCTCCACAGCAAGTGGACATACCCTGTCCCATCCAACCAGGGGCCCAGCGGGAGGCAGAGCTACTGCGTGGGTGGGGGTGGGGCGGAATCTTCTGTCCAGGGGAGGCAGAGCTTCCCACCAGCAGAGATGCAGAGCCCACCCCCCCCCCCCACAGTAAGGAGAGCAGAAAGCGGAGCAGGGTCCTGACCTCTGGGGACCCAGCGGCGCAGAGCAGCCTCTGAATGAGGCCGGCGGTGGGTGGGAGCGCTGGGGAGGATCCGACACGGGGTCTTTGAGAACATTCCAGAGGAAGAGAGAGAGGGTGGGGAGAGAATGAGTGTGAGCATGTATGTGTGTCCACGTGTGTGTGCATGTGTGAGAGAGTGTGTGCATGCGTGTGTGCTTACACGTGCATCTGTCCACCATCTACACATTCACAGACTAGCATGCACCACATGTCTGTCCATCCATCTACACACCCAGAATGATGGACACATGAATACACACATACATCTAGCCATTTACCCATCCACTCACGTACACACACACACTCACACACAGCCATCTGTCCATTCCTCTGCCATTTCACCTGGACAGATGCACATCCACACCTATCCATCATTTATCCATCTGCACACATACTGTTTCTATTTGTACATCCACCCTCTAACTACACACACACACACACACACACACACACACACACACACAAATCTGCACATATACACACTCCTGAATTTATCCATACAGTCACCTATCTACACACACACACACACACACACACACACACACACACACACACGCACACACACTGTACTTTTTGACTAGCACCTTTTTAACTAGACAGAAAGAATCCCTGTGGCCCGTGGCCCCAGGACCTGCACTGCTGGAAGGGGACTATGGGGCCGAGGAGACCCCTCCCCAGGACTTTGCTGACTTGTGCCTGCGTCAGCTTCTACACGAGATGCTGCTGCCCTGCTTGCCAGCCCCCTGGGCCCTGTCATCCTATGTGGTGCTGTGTGCTGGATTCCCTCGGGGAGCATGCCTTGGGGTTCTGGGGTCATCCTGCCCTCCTTCTAAGCCACACAGAAGGCCTGGGGGGGGTCTCTGCAGCTCTGCTTGAACCGGCCACGGGGAGCCCTCTTGTGAGCAATTAACCTGCAGCTAGGGACACGGCAACTAATCACCTGGGTGCTCGGAACCCCAGCTTCCTCAACGTGCAAAACCCAAAAGTGCTTTTAGAACCCATCTCAAGCCACGGGAGTCTGCCCAAGCTTGCCAGCTCCCGGGGAGCCCCGAGATTGAAGTCAATTTGCCTTAATAAACCTGTTTAATGCTAATTTAAGGTGGAATTGGGCCAGCTTGAAGAAAATGAGGAAAAATGTACATGATGGATACGTCGGCGTGTCCTTCTGGGCGGAGCCAACTGTCTCGGGTCCTGGTCGCTGCCTGGCCTGCTCACAGCTCCCCGGAAGTGGGACCCACGGAACCCACACCCCAAAGATGGCTTCCTCCCAGGCTTCCTGAGGAAATTCAATCCCTGGTTCCACCGTTTCAGAACAGTTTACTGAGACTGAGTTGATGGAGGAAAGCCCTTGAGTTTCTGGAATTTCCCAAGGGAAGTGGTATTTTCATAGGCAGGGGGAAAGTTAAGCCCCTGAGCAAGCCTGCAGGACAGGCTGGGGGAGGGAGGGAGGAGGTGGCAGAAGGCGCAGGATTGCGTGTAGCTGCTCCTGCTTGCTGTGGTTTTAAACCCAAGGCCACAGGGCTCTTTCCAGAAGGCCTATCTTCCAAACGAAGGCTCTGGTTTTCAGGATTTAGAACCTGCCTGCTCTCTAGCAGAAAGGGGTTGGGGGGCAGAGACCGGCATTCCTGTCTCTGTTCTGAAATCCGGTCCAAATACTGAATCTGCGCCAAGTGTTTAAAAGGAAGATTAGTCACGTTGCCCGTTGCTGTGACCACGTGCCTGACGAGAAGTTTAAGGACGGAAGGTCTGTTTCACTCGAGGCTCAAGGGCTCGATCCTGACGTGGAGGTGCAGGCGAGCCCACGGGAGCAAGAGGTGGCTGGTCACGTGGCGTCCGTAGTCGGGAAATAGACGGAAGCTGGTGCTCGGCCCACCGGCTCCTTTTTATCCCGTCAGCGACCACCACCCACAGGATGGTGCTGCCCATGCACGGGGTGAACGTTCCTTCCTGTTGCTCCCTGAGATCCCCCTGGAAGCTTCCTCGTAGACACGCCCAGCAATGACTCCAAATCCAGGCAAGCTGACAAGGAAGACCGCCATTCACAGGTGCAATTCAAAGGCTCGCGGTGTCCTGGGGAGCTGGAGCTCACTGGGTTACACTGGAACTTTCCAGGTCAAATGACCACCAGGTTAGCTCGATGCTGGCTTGCTGGACACCGGGTGGAAAGCCACCGACCAGCTTCCCTGGCTCTTCCAAACGAGTTCAGAGTGAAGTCTCTCTTCAGGAGGAGAAAGGCCGGGGACATGGCTGCCCATCGTTTAAGCACAAGGGCCTAAGCTTGATTCCCAGAACCCATGTACAAAGCCAGCGGTGGTGCACGCTTGCGGTCTAAGGGCTGGAGAAAAAGACAGGGTAGGTCCTGGGTGCACTTGGCCAGATCGCTTAGCCTGATCGGCAAGTCCAAGGCGATGAGAGATTGTGAAAGAATGAAATGTATACACGTCAGGAATTTCACCAGGGCTGAGCTCTGCAGGACATGCACACATGCATGCACACACATGCACGCACACACATGCATGCACACACATGCATGCACACACATGCATGCACACACGCTCATGCGCACACACATGCACACACGCATGCACACACATGCATGCACACACATGCATGCACACACAGTACCTCAGGAATATCACCAGGGCTGAGCTGTGCGTGGCATGCACACGTGCATGCACACACCCACACCCACAGAGACACATATACATCTGCACATATGCATGCACACTCATACACAGGTATGCACACACATGCAACATGCCTATGTGCATGCATGCAGACCTTCGCATGAGCAAACAGGAAACCACTGAGTCATGCCTAGGATCTCGATTGGACACCTTGCACTGTGCCCGGCGGAGCCATACCCAGGCCCCTGTGTCAGAGAAGCCAGAGGCTGGCGCGTCGGCATCCTTGGAAGCCGCTATCACCTGACGTGCTGGAACGGAAAGGAGAGAGAGAGAAAAGGAGGGAGAAGAGACACAGTCAGGGACACGAACTCCAGAGCAAGGTCTTGATCCTGCTGCAGAAGTTGTTCCAGGGCACGGGCTGTCTCCCTGCCCAGCCCCTGAGGTGCAGCATGAAGCTCAGACAGCACCCCCGGCCCTGAGTCCTGTGCACCGGAACCACTCCAGATGGTCACAATAAGCAGGGTGGTGAGCGGCCACCTGGCAGGGTGCCCGGAAGGCAACCATCCTGGTGCCCGCACAGTGCAAGCCGCAGCACTTTACATTAGCTGTAAATAGAAAGCAGGGCAGATGGAGGGGCGATAGTGCTTCCTCGTGGGAGATGCTGCTTCCCAGGGGATTAGAGGGTCCTGCAACATGCACACCTTTGGTTGCCGGCCTGTCTCTCTCTGCCCCAGTCAGTCCTACACCATGCACGCCTTGTTTCAGGCCTGCTTCCTTTCTGCTCCAGCCTGCATGCTTTGATTATTTTCAGTGAACTTTTTAAAAAAAGTCATCCAGCAGTTTCTCCTTCTTGCATGCACAAGCTGTAAAGGGCAGAGGCTGTCGGGCACCAGTGCCTACTGGTCAGTCTGCTGGATTCCAGAAGGTTCTGCTTGGTTACCACGCCAGTTCATTTTGTTCCTCCCCTGGGCCACTTGTTCCCACCGATGGAATATCCATACACAACAGGACAGCGGCGATGTCTCTCTAACCCCAGCGTGGGAGGCGAGCGTTTGCTCCCGGAGCCTGCCCTCACAGAGCACCTGTCCTGGACCCCGAGGTGCAGAGGACAGTGACGCTGCCCTCGTGGTGGGCACAGGCGTTCCCAGACCCCTAGTTAGCCAAGAACTTGCCTGCTTCCTCCCCTCCTCTCATAGGCAGGCAGGATGGGACAAGGTCACCATTCTCCACCACATCACGGAGCACCGGACCAGGACCTGCAGAGCTGTCCAGAGGGCAGGCAGCCTTCCTCGGTTTCCAGCTTCTAGAAGCATCTCCAAGCTGCTGTGTCGTCATGGCAATAGCGTTAGAGTTGGAGTCGAATTGCTTCTGGGGAGTCTGAAAGGAGCTATTCCCTGCAAGGGTCCAGCATCGTCCCAAGAGCTCTCTGCCTAGTGTTGCCGCAGAGAAATGGAATCCAGGGTCAGGCTCTGCATTACGAAGCTGGCACTTGAGGGTCCAAAGTCTTTAATTTCCCTCACATCGTCTTAACATGACCCAGCACGGGGGGGGGGGAGCCTTCTGGGCGCTGTCCATGGTGCTGAACTGCACTTGAGACTCCTCCTGGTCCACATGCCCCAGTGACCCCCATATTGTGCTGAGCTCTCAGTGTGGGATTCTCCAAGTGGAGCCCACACACGCTGTTAGTGGGGGTCTGAATTAGGGAGAGTCTTTATGGAAAACAGCAAGGATGAGCTTGGGAAACCTAGACACCACCTGCCACGTGACCCAGCCTGGCTCTTGTGCACATGCAAAGGATGGAGGTTACCGGCTGCAGGAATGTCTGATCCACACAATCCTGCTTTCTGATGTGCTTCAAGCCAGGAGCCAAATCAGTGTCCACTGAGGGAAGAAGGGTGGAGTCCTGTGAAAATGAATAGATAGATGATAGGGAGATCATAGGTAGGTAGATGATAGATAGATAGATAGATAGATAGATAGATAGATAGATAGATAATAGATAGATAGATAGATAGATAGATAGATAGATAGATAGATAGATAGATAGATAACAGGTAGATAGACAGACAGGATAGATAACAGGTAGATAGACAGACAGTCACTTGTCCCAGGATGTTACTACATTAAGGTGTAGAACTCTGGGGTGGAAAGGTGGTTCAGAGGTTAAGGCACTTTCTGTGCAAGCATGAGGTTCTGAGTTCAGATTCATGGCACCTACACAATGCCAGTGGGCACAGCAGCCTGCCTTTAGCTCCAGTCTCAGGAGCTGGAGACAACAGGTGTCCTAAGCAAGCTGGTCACCCAAAGTAGCTGCGCATGGAGAGGCCTGACGCAAGGGGGACGCCCTGCATCATCGTGTGAGGTGGAGGTTGATTAAAGCACGTTCCTGACATCCCACTGTCCCCCCCACGCACATGCATACATGCACACATGCATACACACATACACATATACACACGCACACATGCATACATGCATACACACACATCCACACACTACACACACTCATACACATACACACATGCACATGCATGCATATCACATAACTGTGAACCATACTCTTTTGAGCAGACATGTATATACTCGCACACACATGTATGCACAAAAACACATGTGTATACACACAAATACATCCCCATACCCTTGTGAGCATACATATACACATTCACACACACATATTTACATGCCACACATTTATGCAAACATACAGAGAGATACCCATATGTACACGAATGCATACACATAGACACATATATAGACATGCAGACACACACCACACGTACATATGCATACAATCACACATACACACTTACACACAATGCACTGGCTCCCTGGGCCCTTCTGCAAAGCCCAGGCATGTGTTAGCACCACATCCGTGACAGCTGAACAGCCACCCGGAGACTTGGCATCCCAAGGATCTGTTCTCACATCATTTACAAAATGCACACGACCGATGTTCCTAAACAAAGCATGGTAAGTGTTTTGGACACACTTTAAATGAGATTATTATACACTGAGAGACGATTCCTGCCTTAATTAGAAAAAATCTCAGTGCTCATACTGGGAAGCTAATTGTGCCGCTAAAGCGTTGAATGCCTCCTGATTTTGCTACTTAGAGGTACACCTGGTAACTTGAGGCTCAGTGATACCCAGAGACTCAGCGGCAGCAGTGGGGACAGAAAGCAGCTGCTGGGGAGATGCAGCCCAGGCCTGCGCGACACCCGTCCTGGCTCCTGGCTCTGACTGCAGGTCTGTCGCCCACTGGGGTGCTGGACACAAGAAGTCTCAGATGACAGAAGACGGTGCATTCAAGTACCCAAGCGGGTCCTGCCCCCAGACACTGAAAGGCGTGTACGCCCAGGGATGGGCTTGTGAGGGACTAAGTCACCGGAAATGCATGTCAAGCCCCGCCTGCTGGAGGCTGATCAGCGGTGCACGCACGGGGCAGGGCGGGGGGGGGGGGGGATAGGGGGAGGGGAGCATTGGTTGGAGGAGGCCAGGGCCCAGGCGAGGAAGGTGAACGCCTCGGGATGGTGGTCCCAGGGAGGGTCACGCACCTCCGCGTTTGTGCCAGGGGCTGCGTTCCCTCTCCTTCCTGCTCCTGGTTGCTCTCAGAGATACCCTGAGACTTCAGCATCCAGACTGGGTTCAGCAGACAGCCAGTGTGTTAGAGGTGGGCGGGGCAAAGCCCCTGTCAAACGCCCTTCAAGACGAATTCCAGTTAAGCTGGGGTACTTGTGAGTTCTGCCTGGCGCATCAGGAGGAGGGGATGCACACACTTCATTGCCACGTGTGCGCGTGCGTGCACACGTGCTATGTGTGTCATGTGAAACACGTGTGTTATACCTGCCTACGTGTGTTGTGTGAGCATGTGTGTACCTGTCTATGTGTGTTGTGCAAGCACATGTATGCATATGTGTGTATCTATGTGTGTTGTGCGAACATGTGTGTGCGTGTTGTGTGAACACATTTGCGTGCATATACACCTGTGCACATGCATGTGGAGGACCAGGGGTCAGCATCAGGTGGTCTTTCTCAAGTGCGCTTCTCCTTAGCTTTGGGACAAGATCTTTCTCTGAACCTGGAGCTTCCTGCGTCACCTGGAGCCGCTTGGCCATCAAGTCCTGGCCAGGGACCCCCCCCCCCCGTCTCTGCCTCCCTAGCACGGGGCTACAGGGGTTACAGGCACAGCCCTCCACACCCGACTCTTATCGTGGGGGTGCTGGGAATCAAGTCAGTCTTCATTCCTGCATGGAAGCAACTTTACAGATCCTCGGCCCCTTCGTTTCACAGCAAGCATCTCCCAGAGGCCTCCGCGCTGAAGGCTTAGTCCCCCGTCACGGTTTGAACATAAGTTGCTCCCCCAGACTCAGGCATTTGACTCTTCAGACGATGTTTGGGAAGGTTGTGTCAGCTTTAGGAGGGGGAGCCTTGCTGGAAGACGGCATGTCACGGGGGCAGGTCTTGACATTGGTGAGCCCCTCCCTGCTTCTCCCAGGAGTCTGCTCTTGCAGGCTGCTCCTCCATGATGGATAGACCTGAGCGGCCTCCATCCTCTACTGCCTGCTGTGCCTTTTCTGCTATAATGGACTATATCCCCCCTTCTAGAGCTGCACAAGCCCAAAAGACCCCCCTTTCTCTCTTGTGCTGGCCGTTTGAGCATCGTCTCACAGCAGCAGAAGGAACAATAACTGGCGCTTCCACGTGGCATTACTGAGACAATGGCCCCCATCAAGAGGTGCAACCCCCCAGGAGCTCCCGACACCCAGAGGCGTGACCTTGAGCGGAGGATCGGGGCCCAGCTCCTCCAAAACTACGAGGCAGAACCTTCTCTGTTTTGTTTTTTTTTTTAATTTTTTTAATTATTATTTATTCAACTGTGCACGTGTGTGTGTATGTGCACGCGCGTGTGTGTTTGTGTCTGTGTGTGTGTGTGTGTGTGTATGTGTAGAACCACGGACGAATTCGCGAACCACCATGGACGCCTCCACCTCCTTCTGCCCCGGGATTCACAGGCTCCGCCCTACCAGGACCAGAAGCGCAGGCCGTCCCCGCTTCCGCCTGGCGTCTATACGTGGGATCTGGGATCCGAACTCAGGACCTTCCACCTGCAAGGCGGAGGCTTAACCCCTGAGCCACCTCTCCAGCCCCAGAACCTTCTCTGTTTATAAGCTGATTGGTCTGGGGAATTTGTTGCAGTCACAGACAGCTGACAAACACAATGGTCTGTCCACCCGCAACATTCTTCCCCAAAACAAGAGACGCAAAGAGGAAAAGACTTAACCTTGGGCCTCTCCGTGGCTCTGTTTGTGAAGCAGCCTTAGCTGGCGACAACCAGTCTGATCAGAGACTGGCTGCCCGTGGCATGTCGAGTCCTTCACTTCTTTATCATCTCCTCGCATCCTACAGCTCAGGAAAAACCTGCCCCACCAACTCTGTTGAAGACAGATGTTTTGAGCCCCCCCATCCCCAGAGCATCCCCAGGGGCTGTATTTCTCTGGAGAAACCTTCCTAGGAATTGGCGTGTTATGGGAGCACATGGCAGGCAGTGGGTCACTAGTAAGGAAAGTTCTAGAAGCTAAGGCAACGCACCGGGGGAGATGAGTCTTTATGATGCCCCTCCCCCACCTCCTTGGGCTTTCCTCGGTTCTCTCTAGGAAGAATTGTTGTCATCCCGCTGAAGACTTCAAACACTTTCTGTGGAAGTAGGACACAGGTGACTTAACCGGGTCGCAGGGCGTTTTAAAGCCTGCATTAAGCACTGCTAGGCTTAGTGGCTAATACCCCTTCTGACTTCAAAAGGTGTGGAGGACTTAGGGGAGGTAGGAGGGGGTCTGAACCCCAAGGGCGGTGGCCCAGGCTCGTTCTCACTGTGAAGGAATCACTGAGAATTCAGGTTCAAGAGGGTTGCAAAAAATTTCTTGCATGGAGTTTTTAAAAAATCTTCTTTGAAGACCCGAAGAGAGTATCTCTGTGTAAGACCAGGCTCATATTGGAGTGACCTTTCAGCTCTATGAAGGGAAAGAAGGGGTGGGGGAGGGAGAGGGAGCAGAGAGGAGAAGGAAAGAGGCGAGAGGCAGCGTAATGGAACATTCGAGAGTTGGCTCTACATTGCACAGATAAAAGCATAGCATGCAATATGATGCCAAACTCTAGACAGACAATAAAGAACTTTTAGTACAAGTATATTCTGTGTAATGCCCGAGATAAACTTGTCCCAAGTTTATTTGTTGCTTATCTGAAGTTTGCATGTGTGGTTGTACATGTGTAAAAGTGTATGTGTGTGTGTGTGTGTGTGTGTGTGTGTGTGTGTGTGTGTACAAGGGAACACTTGAGTGTGTGTGTGTCTGTAGAGGCCTAAGGGTTACATCAGCAATCACCCTGGATTCTCTACCTCCTTACTGCTTTGCTCTGGGGGTTTCCCAGGGCTGGAAGCGCTCACCACCATTTTCACCTGCCATTTTTACATGGGCTCTTGGGATTCAAACTCAGGTCCTTTTGCTTTAACCCCTGAGCCCTCTCTCTAGCCTGTGATGGCACCAACTCCTCTTCCTCCTTTTTCAGAAAGCTCTTTCCCAAGCCACCTGCCTTATGTAGTCTTACTGATTTCCAAAACAACTCAGGTGTGGACGAAGAGGGATGTGGTATGCTCACCGCAAGTTCATGGAGCACCGCAGCTTTCTTTCCACATTCAAGTATTTTGTCTCTTTCCTCACCATTTTGCACCTTTCCGTGCATATGTCTTGCACGTGCATGGTTAGTGCCTACCTGTGTTCTTCATTCTGGGTGAATATAAGCCATTGGGCACTGTCTATCTCTGTGTGTTTCTTGTTAATATGCAAAGATTTTGTAAGCATGCGTATATTTATCCCCTGTCCAGCACATCCCTTCATTCCTTTGTAGAGCTCCTGGGTTTTTCTGTGCAGACAATCGGCTCATCTACAGAGATTATTTCTTTTCCACTCCGCATGTTTTCTAATTTCCTTCCCCTGCCTTTCATTTCCCCAGCTAGTGTGAATAATGTTAGATTTCAGACTGACGAGAGAAGACGTCCAGTTTCTCCCCATTCAGTACCATGTTGATTTTTTTCAGATGTTCCCTAATCAAGTCAAAGGAAGCTTCTTATATTGGGATTGTTCAAATAATTTTTTATCATGGCTGAGAGTGGTAGGACAGGACTGTGACCCCAGCACTTTAGAGGCTGAGAAAGGAAGACGCCTGGAGCTCATTGGCCAGTCAGTCTAACTGTAAGCCAATGAAATCCCAACGCTGAGAGAGAGTGGTAAGTTGCACCAAAGTGACCTCTGATTTCC
This sequence comes from Typhlomys cinereus, assembly GCA_023101885.1. NCBI lineage: Eukaryota > Metazoa > Chordata > Mammalia > Rodentia > Platacanthomyidae > Typhlomys > Typhlomys cinereus. The sequence continues at coordinate 965,664 of JALPQD010000210.1, read as the reverse complement.
ACATGCAGGTTAGTATCTGCATACCTACTATATCACCTACACACACACACACACACACACACACACACACACACACACGCATGCATGCACACCCATGTACTCACACTTCCACACACAACACAGTATTTTTTTTTTATCATGAGCAAATGTTGGATTTTGTCACCTGTATTTTTCACATCAATTAATACAAGCATTCAGCCTTGTCTGGTGATACAATGCAGTGCATTGGTTGAATTTCTAATATTGAACCAGCCTTGCATTCCTGGAACAAACCCCACTGACTCGTGGTCTGCGCTCTCTTCTATACTTTGAGTTTTTGGTCCTTTCCTCTTCTGGGTCTCAGTGTCAGGGTAACAGCGCATGATTCAAAAGTCCCCTCCTTTACTGTTCAAAAGTCATCGAGTGGGACTGGCATTCTTCTTAAGAGGTTCGGCCGAGACTAGATTTTCAGAGACAGAGACAATTGAATGCTCAGCAGGATTCTCCAGGGAAGGAATGTGGGTGAACTTCCATTCTCAGTAGGCCCCACTTGTTTCTGGGTGCACAATGAGTTCAGTTGGAAGTTCTGATATTCGTTGCTCTTCTTATCACGTGCCCAAGTAACTGACTAGAAGCAGCTCAAGGAAAGGGGATTCGTCTTGGCTCAGAGGTATCGGTGCAGTCTGTAATGGAGGGAAGGCACAGCTCTGGGAGCCTGAGTAGCTGGTCACATTGTATCTGCAGTCAGGAAGCCGAAAAGAATGAATGCTGGGGTTCAGCTTCTGGTCTCCACCATGGAACCCCACATTTAGGAGGTCTTCCCAGCAGTAACCTAATCTAGATAATCCCTCGAGACATAGCCAATGGTTTCCATGGCAATTATAATTCTGATCCCCTGGAGAATGCAGATTGGCTATCATAGCCACAGCACACGTCTGAGCCACATCAGGATCTCTACTAGGGAAGGGCTCGGAGGGGATTCTGAACACACGCATTACCTAAATAACGTGAACTGCAGTACCGTGACATTGGAGAAGAATGTCGCCAAAGGAGAGATCTGTTGCCCTTCTATAAGTCTTTTCCCATAGTTTGTACAAGGCAAAAGGTGGCTTGTGTGGACTGGCATAGACAGAGGGGCCAGACTGGGAGATGCGGGGGCTTGAGTCAGGGGCAGGCGCTGGAGAGAAGGCGCTGGGCTGGGTAGAGGCGCGGAGACCACAGAAGAGCCAGGAATGTGGTTTCGGGGATCTACTGCAGCTGGACAGGGCACCCCAAAGCAGGCGCGCTGGGCTGTGCCACGCGTCGGGAGCTCAGCGGCCTGGCCCGGGCTCGCCAGCCGTGTGTGGCGCTTCTGTGGCTGGACCAGCAGCAAGGCTTTGGTGGCTCACCCCCTCCATGACGTCATCTTCCAACAGATTCCCTCCCAGCTGTCTGGAGACCTCATCGGCGTCTACCTGCCCTGTCCTCGAGTCTCGCCAGTGACTGTGAGGCACACGCAGACGGCCGTGTAAGCCACAGGGCCGAGATGCCGCCATCTACCTCAGAGACCACCACAGTGCCTATAGACATAGAAATAGGAAAACTGTGTGAAGGCCACTAAACAGCCTCGGACGGGGCAGTGAACAGATACTGCTACAGCGGAACAAGGTGGGGGTCAGCGTTACTCTAAGCCAGGAATTATTGCAAGGCCGAGAAAGATGCCACAAACATGAGCCATAAGGGAAAGCATCGATAAACTTGATTATATTAAAATTGTGTCTACAGAAAGACGCCGGGAGAGCTTGAGACGTGGTGTTACAGATGGAGCAGAGACAGGCGGGAAGAAGCTCCGCCCATCTGGAGCTTAAGACCCAGAGGGCAGGGGAGCTTCACCCAGAACCGCAGGCCTAGGGGAGAGGAAAGAATAAAGAGAGGAGGAGGAAGGAGTAAAGAGAGAAGGAGTAGAGGGAGGACGAGAGGAAGAAAAGGAGAGGGAGGAGGAGGATGAATAAGATGGAGAAGGAGAGGGAGGAAGAGAAGGAAGAAGGGAGTGGAGAATCAGGGGAAGAGGAAGAGGATGATGGGAAGGGAAGAAAGACTAGACCGTCACGGAGAGGAGCCCAGGGAAGGAAGGTGTCTTTTCCTCCAGGCGTAGAAACGTCTCACACGAGGGTCTCCCCACCTGCTTCGGACGAGGTTAAGAAGTTGCCCCTCGGCACCGTGTCCTGGCCTGACGGCTCTGCTGCTGCTACTTCCGTGCCTGTCAGGATGCCGGTCTCCACGGCGCCCAGGGCTAACCCCACTAGTGCCAGTGCAGACATGTGTCGAGGTTGGAGACCTGCATCGAACATGGTCAAGGCTCCATCCCACACCCCCAGCTCCCCGGAGAGGGGTCTCGGTGCACCATGGGTCCGCAGCGGTCTCCCCAGCACCCGGCGAGCACCTCGGAGGTCTCACATCAAACAAACAAGTGACGTCATCACTTCCCAGCTCACACAGCTGTCCCCCCCCCCCCCCGCGAGACGCGCCAATAGACAACTCATTCATTACGCGTGCATTGTCTCACGCGGGCCTGTAATCAGGAGACAAGTTCACAGCTAGCTAGAAGCTAATTGCATAATTGAGAGCCCGCACCAAGGGTCTCTCGTAGCCACAAGGGTCGAACACCTGCCAGAGGCTCCTCTCAAGTGTCGTTGAGGGAAGGAAGTGACAGTTAACTGGGGGGGGGGGCAGGCAGAAGTGTTAACACTGGGCAGGTGGGTCACCTGCAGGGCTGCTGCCTGGCGCTCGGGGCTCCGCATAGGAGATGGGTGGCAGAGGTGGCTGGTGCCTCAGAATCCTCAGAGGCCAAAGCCCCCCCTCCCGCTCCGTCTGGAAGCATCCAAGAGTTGCTGTCTGTGTTCTCGCTGTGCAGCGCCTTCAGGCACTTTGCAGCTGGGGGTGGAGAGAGCCCCGGGCAGCAGGGAGACCTGCGCCCACTCAGGAAGCTCACCTCTGGGTGTCTGAACCTCTGTTCACTTCTCCAGCTCCACGCCATGACCCAGGCTCGGTCCCCCGAGGCCCAGAGGAGACCACGGTCACTGCCAGCCCACCAGCCAGGAGAAGCCAGGAGGCAGCAACATGCAAAACCCTTTCCCCAGAGGGTCCTGGCCGACCACTCACTGCCTCTGCCCGGCGTCCTGGCGAGCATTCGGGAATGACAGTGTGGGGTCTTCCAACAGTTCTCCCCACAGTCGCTCTGCAGAAAACCAGGGCTTCCTGGAGCCCCTGTTCCCGCGTGGCTGTGTGTCAGAGCTGCCGACCCCACAGCTAGGCTCCCACAGCAAAGACGCGTGGACCCCACGGGCCTGAAGGTGACTAGGCCTCCCGTGTGCTCAGGGCAAAGACACGCCTGCGTGTGTTACTTCTCACCTTCAGGCCACCTATCAGGCCCCTTAGCCGGGAAAGAAGCTGAGACCCGAGGAGCCTCAGAAGCTCTGACCAGCAGCACCAGTATCCAACTGGAAGCCACATTCAGAGCTCAGCGTGTGCAGCGTATCCAGGAAGTCAGCCCCGTGGGGCCCGCCCCGGTGTCCTCCAGAACCCCGAAACCTATGACAAGACAGGCAAGACTTGAAGGGAAGCAGGAGCGGGTCAGGAGCCCTTAGAGCTCACTGCCAAGTCACTGTGGCTGGTTCCATTAGTTCCAGAACATTCCGTTTCCCTGGGCTGGGCTGCTGGGCTGGAGCTGTTTCTGGAGTGCGCAGAAGTTGCAGCCCCCCGAGGGCTCTTGGTTTGTTCTCAGTTGGCTGCTGCGGAGGCTGAAGAAGTAAACTGGCGGGTGCTGGGGCCCCGGGCGAGAAACAAGAGCAACGGGAGCCCACGGGCTGCGCCAGCGCCTCGGCGGTAGCTGGCGCCACCGCATGTGTTTGGTGTCTTCTGTTTTGGTTCTGTCAATCATTAGTCATCGATTCCAGGCGCCTGTCTGCAGGGGATCCACAGGGAGGGGGCCACTCTGGGGGTGTTTCCACATGCAAAACGTGCATCTAGGGACAGAAGGGACAGCAGCGGCCGAGCGTGACGCGAGAGACAATGTCTAAAGCATCACCCCTCGGGGGTCAGTAAAGTAAAAATGAGATGACCTGCATTGGGCAATTAATGGGGGCAAGGGCTTCTTTCGTGTGTGTGTGTGTGTGTGTGTGTGTGTGTGTGTGTGTGTGTGCGCGCGCGCGCGCGTCAGGGTGATCCTGAATTGCTCTGTATCCTTTTTGCTTTATAGTTTTCTGGACTCCACCTTCTAGGCTGGAATCAGACACCATTGTGCCATGTGCACTTGGCATTTTTTAATGAGATTTGGGCATATAAGTGAGATCTTTTAGTTTGGGAGGCAAAGGCTTTAATCCCTAAGCCATTTCCCCGAACCAGCAATGGCTGCATCTATGTATCTATGTATGTATCCATCCATTCATCCACCCACCCATCCACCCACCCACCCATTCACCCATTCATCATCCACCCACCCACCCACCCACCCACCCACCCATCCATCCATCCATCCATCCATCTATCTTATCTATCTACCCATCCATGTATCCATCCATCTATATTTTGACTATAAAGTCTGAAGACTGGAACACAGATGCAGACCTGGCGCGGCTTTCTGGGAAGTCAGCACAGGTTGGGGGGTGGGAGGCTCCACCCAAGAGGAGCCACAAAGTCCGCTTGAGCCCCGGTTCTGTAACTTCCAAAGTTTGATTTATTGCCACATTTGAGAATTAATTACAGCCCAAGGTCCCTAAAATGAAGGAGGAGAGGGAGGGAAAAATGGAGCAAAGTGAGAATTCACATCTGGTGCGAGAGGCAGCTGCTTCCGCCCAGGGAAGCGGCCCCTCCCCAGCCACGTGGCACCGTGTGGCCGCATGGCGTGCGTGGCGTGTCTCCCACGTCAAAGAGCAGGTGCCATGTTGCAGCATCACTTCTTCATTCCATGTGTGCTTGTGACTCTGAGATGAAGAGCTTGGCGGGTGGGCTCAGCCCCTGCTCCGGGGATGTCTGCTGATTCTTTGTGTGTTCGCCGGGCTGTCTGGTGAGAGGATGGATGAAGCCGCGTGGAGAGGGCGGCAGGGCCCGCAGGCGAAGGAGCAGGGAATGGCTGCCGGCACCGATTTGGAAGTCTATGTAACCACTAGCAGCCAGCAACCGGAGTGTGTCCATCTGTCCCACTGACCAGTGCTCAGGGGCAGAAGACAGGACCCGCCTGCTGATGAGTCACCTTCTCGGGGGTCACAGAGACGACGGAGAGTCAGTGTGGGCTAGTGCTGTGTCCCCCCTGTCAGGGCTGAATCAAGCACCAGCTCGCCCCTCCCTCCAGCAGAGCCCCCAAGGAGCACTGGGGAAGCACCAGGGTCACTAGCTCCTGGGGGGGGGGTCCTGGGTGTGGTGTGTGGTTGCACAAGCTTGAAAATGCCTCTGAGGTAACACAGGATGTGGCTGGGGTCCCTGGAGCCCCGGGGTGTTGCAGACGCCTCAGAGGACCAAGGAAGGGCTAGAGATGCAAGCTGCAAAGAAGTGGCTGGAAAGGTCTCAGCTGGAAGTGAAAGTCCCTGGAGCACAGACGGACAGGGAAGGAGGGAGTCGAGAACCCGCTGCTCAGACAGGGAGGGAGTGAGTCTAGAACCCAGAACCCGCTGCTCAGACAGGGAGGGAGGGAGTCTAGAACCCAGAACCCGCTGCTCAGACAGGGAGGGCGGGAGTCTAGAACCCAGAACCTGCTGCTCAGACAGGGAGGGAGGGAGTCTAGAACCCAGAACCCACTGCTCAGACAGGGAGGGAGGGAGTCTAGAACCCAGAACTCGCTGCTCAGACAGGGAGGGAGTGAGTCTAGAACCCAGAACTCGCTGCTCAGACAGGGAGGGCGGGAGTCCAGAACCCGCTGCTCAGACTATAGTGTGCAAATCCAGATTCAGAGCAGACAGCAAAGAAGCTGAAACCATTGGGGTCTTTGTAGCATCACAGGAAGTTGGGGTGGTGAGGAGGATGAGTCGAAGGCTACTGGCCCTGACCCAGCCACAGGGAGGAGAGAGAATGCTCCATTTCCCTCCCACAGGGACCAAAGCCAAAAGTCAAGTTCTAAGCTCCTCCGCTCCTTTGCTCCCGCAGAGTGCTATAAATAGGCCAAGAAGCAGGGTGCGGGGTCATCCTGAAGAGCTCACAGCTGCATGGGGGGGCGGAGCCAGGAGCTTTCTGTAGCTAACCCATCCCTTCCCTCTTTCCTCTCACCCAGACACCAAGCCGCTTCCCTCTACCCCTTCTGAGCCTGGGGGGACACTCACAGTGCCTGGCTTTGTCTAGCTGCCTCTGGAAGGATATAGAATCAGACTTTGCCTAGGGTCAGGAAGTCCTGGGGTCCCAGCTGTATTGAATGCTTTATGACCCCAGGAAGAGGCCAACGGAAGGCAGAGGGACAGAGGTCCAGCATCAAGCTATACACACGGAGGGAGGGAGGAGGGAGGAGGGAGGATGCGAAACAGAAGCTCGGCTGTTTCAGTTCCTCTGCATGCTGCGGATGAACTCACAACAAACAGCTCAGGAAACAAGAGAGGGGAGCTGGTTCCTTCTTAAGATCAGGGTACAGGTCTTGGTCCCAGCGCAGCAGGGGAGCTGTCCATACCATACCCGCGGGATTGCTGGGAGAGGGTCAAACCGAACTGGTGGGACTGTAAGACTGTCAGAGTTCGCGGAGGTATGCCAAGGTCTCATCTCCACCTTGTCCACCTGACCAGGAAGGATTCCACCGACTATGGGCTGGGTCTTCCCACTATTGGTTAGACAATCCTCTCCCTCCCACCCCCATTTGTCAGTCTGGGAAGGAGAAGGTGCTGGAGAGAAGCCTGCTTGCTGGGCCCGGCTTCCATCCACAGGAGACTCCAGAGTTGTCTGAAGAAAGACAGGACGAGAGGTGTGGGGGGTGTTCTGTTGGTAGAAGGGTCTCTGCTTCGGCTAAGGTGGTCAGGGGGCTAGCTGCATGCCCCGCCCATGCATGGGGAGAGGGAGGAACGGTTCTCACCCAAGGTGTCTTCCTATCAAAGCAGGAATGTCCTTAACATCTAATGTGTGGCCTTCAGTCCCCCAACACACTCACACGAGCATCTGTAGTGCACTGCGCGACCCCCGGGCGAGCCCTCCCCAGCTCAGCCACGAGCCCCTAGCTCTTTGCACCCAGCTGTAGGGAGAATCCCACCAGCCAGGTTCAGCCAGAGCCCCCATCGCATCCGTGCCCAAAGTCGGTGTCCACGTGCCGGGCCACACCCTGCAGCCCTGGGCTGAAGCCCCTAGACTCCGCCCCCCATCATCCTCGTAGGGCGCCGCCTGGAGGACAGTGGTGGCCAGGACACCACCTAGACGAGGACTTTGCAGCATCGCAGCACAAGGCGCGGTCTCTCCTTTCCGCTAATCACAAGTCTTTGCCCCGAGCTTGCGAGCTGATCATCAGCTATTTGCATTCCTGTATGAAAATACAGTTTCAGGAAGCGGAGACTTCGCTTTTCTCCCAACAAGGTGCTGTGATGTCTCCCCCCACCGCCCCCATCTTCCCAATCTCCTGTTCTTATCTATCTCATCTCCTGTGAGTTATTTCTTCTTCGTGTGTTTCTGATTGTCTTGAGACTTATCTGTGAGATGAATTTTATTGATAGTGATTAAGACAGAATGGGACGAGTATTTCATATACTTACAAATCTCGCCTGTTGACCTCCAAAGCTGCCCCCCCCCCCCGGAGAACACCCGCGACCTGCCAGGAGGTACACAGGTGGCAGAAGCCAGGGGCTGGTCATGAAACTCCTCGTGCACACGCGTGGGCAGATGAGGTACTCCAAGTCATGAAGTTGCCCCCGTGGAACACGGACAAGTGATCTGTCCTTGCCACTGGCCACTCAAAGACGGGCAGTGCCAGGGACCCTGAGCCAAGCACGTTGCTTGCCCCTCCAAGTTGTTTTCGTCCAAGCAACAGCAAAATGGCCACCCTCCCGGGCCCTCGGAGGATCCAGCCTACATGCAGGGTACTGCAGGGGCGAGAACAATAAGCCCAAATTAGAAGGCCTAATTCCAGAAGCAAAGCGAGGAGCCAGTCTGCTTGACTTCAGCTAGTAGACAGAAACATTATCCAATAATTATGTTCTAATGATATATCTGTACACCTGTCACCCCACGTAATAATTAGCAGTGACATGTTTGAAACCCTTAGAGGATATTTGGAGACTCCAAGGACCAGAAGGCAAATCAACAAGAATAAATTTGTAGGAGCATCAAGAGTGCCGGCCAAAGATCCTGCACCAGGCCAGCGTGAAACATGATTTGTGTGGCATCTGGGGTCAGAGGGACATGCCCGGTCCGGGGATGGCAGACGGGACCCACTCTCCTCTGTGTGTCTTCCCCTGCTGCAGAGTAACCTTAGAAATCACCACAAGGGTCTCTTGAGACCTTCTCCTTGAGTTTCCTGGCTTGTTCCAAACATTTATTTCTTTGTACAGGAAAGTAAAAAGAAAGCCAGCCCGCACATTAGGGATCTCTTTAGAAAACCACATGTTCAATTTAGCCCATTGCCCAGAAAAAAATTATTTTTAAGCCCCTAGTTTTTCTTTGTCATTTCTCTTTACAAATACATGTTCGCATCAGCAGTTAAAACCCTTTCTGAGTTGTTTGTGCAAGAAAATGAATTGGTGCTTTTTTATTTCGATGTAAATAAAATGAGCTATAATAACCCCCAATTAGCACATTAAAATAAGTTGAAGATTTGTTTTATCATTTCATTGTAGGGGAAAAAAGAAGCACAGAAGAGAACCTCCTATTAGTGACAAAACGAAACCAGTTGTTTGCCTTGAAGAGTGGAGGAAATCTAATTTAAAACTCTCTGCGAATCTTTGATAATTAATTTCACACCAAACACGCCATTAGAAAGCCTATAAAACATCTGATAGTTTACAAAAAGCCTCACCAATGATTTTCCCCTAAACAAGAGTGTTGACAATCAGAATTTCATATGCACAGGAAGAAGGAGGAGGAGGAGAAAAAGGGGAGAAGAGGAGAAGGAGGAGGAGGAAGAAGAGGAGGAGGAAAAGGAAGAAGAAGAGGAAGAGGAAGAAGAGGAAGAAGAAGAGGAAGAGGAGGAAAGGAAGAGAGGAGAGAAAGAAGAAGAGGAAGAGAGAGGAAGAGGAGGAAGAGGAGAAGAGAGGAAGAGGAGGAAGAGGAGGAAGAGGAGGAGTCCAGACAGAAATTTGTGCTGCTTTTCTTCCTTTCAAAGTTGGTGGCTCTGAAGGTAAATCTGGACCTGTATCCAAAAGTGGGAAGTTGTGACCTTTAGATGATTAAATTTGTTTGTTTGTAGGGGTGTGTGTGTGTGTGTTGACGGTTTATACACACAGTCTTGGGCATTTTAGTATATGTATGAGTGCACGTATGTGTGTGACTGCATATGTACATGTGCAGTGATTCTGTGTGCACATGCTCGTGTGTCTATGTGCATATATGTATACATGTGTGCGCGTGTGTGCACGTATGTATGCATGCTGTGCATGTGTATTTTCATGCATAAAGAACATTCAGGTTTGTATGATGTAAGTGTGGTAGAGAATGTGCATGTATGTGATGAGTGGTGTGTATGTGTGTGCTGCATGCTAGTGTGTGATGAAGAGTGTGCATATGTAAGCAGTGTGTGTGTGCACATGTGCGTCAGCGTATGAAGAACATACAGGCTTATGTTAGTATGGGGTGGAGAAGGTGTATCTGAGTGCACGAGTGTTATGTGCATGTGTGCACATGCATGTACAAATCGTTCAGGTACGAAAAGAGCATGCAGCTGTGTCATGCTGGAACGTGATGGATCGTGTGGTATGCCTCTGTGTGTGTGCGCGCGCGTGCGCATGTGTGCATTTGGTCCAGTGTGTGTGTCGTGGCAGGTATCTGTCGAGGTGCTGGGGGGCTGGGAGGAGGACTGAGAAACAAGGTCCAAGTCAGACGACTGAGCAAGCACCCCTGCAAACTGTCTGTTGCAAGCTGCACGCACGCATCATGACGTGACTTTCTTCTTCATCGGGGCCTCTGTCATGAGGCCTTTGGTCTGTTCCCCTGTTGCAGAAGCCTCTTGCTCCCGAGCTCTGGCCAAGCCAAACATCCCGAGATGCACCAGCGTCCGGATCACGTTGAACATGGTGTTTCTAAACCAAAATGGAGACACAGGGAGACAGCCGATCAGACCTGCTGAGAGCGGAGCGTCGTTCAGTGTAGAGGCGACCATGGGCATCATTCCACGCTCTCTCTGGGCTGCTCTCACATCATCCACACTGGGCAGCACATGCCCAGCCCCTGCAAGATGCCCCTGTACTGCCCAGGTACACACACACACACACACACACACACACACACACACACCTGCCAAGGACTCTTTCTCTGTCAAGCCTATCAGTGTACTGGGTGTGGGAACCCTGTGACATCCCTACCTGCCTCTCCTGTGCTGAGAAGGATCCTGTCTTCCTCTCCCGCGTCCTGGTTGGTGGCTGTCGGCAGGTCCACTGCTAAAGGCTGCGTCACCAAGTCTCTGCCTCTGTCTTCACGTGGCCACTTCTCTTGGCTGCTTGTCTGGTTGCCTCGTCTCTTGACTTAGGATGCACTGAGACACCCCGAGAGGGTTCCACCTGGAGACCCCACAAGCAATGGCCTTGGCAGAGACCTTCCCCCCAATGCGCTCGTGGTCAGGGATACAGCCGGGTAATGTTGGGTGTGCGCCCCCACGAATGCCGACCCCCATGGGCGGCTGCTGCCTGGTCCTGGTGAAGACAGGCGCACAGCAATAGTTAAGAGTAACCGTTACAGAAATTGGTACCGGGTAGTGGGGTATTGCTTTGAGATTGTTTGTGAAGCTGAGAGAAGTTGGTACCCAGAAGCATGGCCAATGCTGTGATGTGGCTAGTGTGCCTTTGGAACTGTTTGTTGGGAGAAATACGGAGAACTTTGGGACTTTGTGCTGGGAAAGTCTTTGCGTCTTGGTGGTTGGGCCAAAGGGACCTTTCTTGTGAGAGCTCAGAGGAGGAGAGCAATGCTGTGAGAGACGCAGACAGTGGAAGCCCAGCTTGTGATGGTCCAGAGGGGAACAGAGACAGCATTTGCAATTGGACCAGTGACACATGGAGCCATGTGTTGGCCAAGAATTTAGTGAAGCTTTGCCCTCCTCCTGAAAGTTTGCCTGAAGTTAAGCTGGAGTGCTTGGCGGAGGAAATTTCAAAGCAATGTAGTCTTGACAACGTGATATGGCTACTTTTTAGATGTCTTCAGAGTTACGAAAAAGAGCAAAGAATCAGGCAGGAAGAAGCAAAAACTATAAGATCCAATGATGAAAAACACAATGGCAAACTTAAAGAGTTGAACCAGGAAGAAGCTGAGAACAAAATGGCTGTTGAAGAGATTAGCTATTTGAATAATAGGAGAGGCCCTAGCTTGAGGGCAAGATCCTCAGGGAAGGCTCCCACTCATAAGAATGAAAATCCTTTCAGAAGACTGCAGCTAAAGGGTGGAGTTCCAAAGCAAGAGTTGGTTTCTCTTACCAAGTAACTGCCCAGGAGTGAGAGATGGTCAACATAGAGAAGCAGAATCAGCTGTGATTCAAGGGGGGCAGTCTTGGCAAAGCCGTCCACGTGGTTCTGGTTTTAGAGGATCAGTGATGCAAGAGGGAGGAGATCGTGGAGTCCTCCAAGATTTTAAAAACTGGCAGAATCCAGGCATCATGTGGCAAGAAGCCTGCAGTTTAGAGGCCCAAGAAGGGCAGTTTGTGCTGTGGAGTTAAAGTCTGGGTTGCCATTGAGAAGTAAAGATGTTAGAGATGCCAGAGACAACGTGGGACACCTGCCAAGGAGAGCTGTATACCTGGGAGGAGTCAGCTCAAGAGACCAACATATTCTATGGACAGCTGCATTGGAGGGGTGGAGCCAAAGCCCTTTGGAACTGAGATGATTTCAAGGAGAGGCTCACCTGTTGGACTTGGAGCTACAAGATTTGGAATTTGTCCTGCTGGTTTTCGGTCTTGTTATAGACTGATCTTTCCTGGATATACCCCCATTCCTTCCTTTTGGAATGGGAATGTTTATTCTGTGCCATTGTATATTGGAAGTATGTAACTTGTATTTTGATTTTACAGGAGGCTTTGGACTTTGGACTTTTGGACTGTTGGGACCACCATTGTAGTCTATGAAGACTTTTAAAGTTGCACTGAGCACTCAAAGTCAATCAACTTAAGGGAGAAAGGGGGGTTTATTCAGCTTACGGTTCCAGAGAGAAGGGACAGTCTCTCAAAGCAGAGGTGGCATGGCTGGCTGGCCAAAGCTGGAGGAGGCTAAGTCACCGCAGACATCTTGGAAGCTGAGAACTGCAGACTGCTTGCTGCAAAGGCTGACTTCTCCTGGAGGTAAGATGGGACTAAACCACCTCAAGGCCCACCCCTTGTGACTGCCTTCCTCCAGCAAGGCTCCACCTCTCAAGGTGCCATGACCTTGCCAAACACATGAGACTGTGGGGGACACATTTCAAACCATGACATTGGGGGAATAAGGTCTTTTACTTTTTTATCATTCCGGTTACAATGCTTACTGCAGCGTGGCAGGAGAGCTCACGCCAACACCAGGAGCCCAGGAAACTGGCCTTACCATGTGCATATGGGTTGGTGAAGAAGGGAGACAGCAGGTCTGCCAAAGTCGGCTGAGGTATGCCAGTTTATCGAGCCGGCTTCTCCCGTCTTACCTATCCGACCGTAACTGGTCCCGCCTAGGACAGCCTGGGTCTTCCCACCACAATCAAGCAATCTCCTGCAGGTTTGCTCAGGGGCTTGCCTGCATCACTGACTCTCTGCAAATATGCTCAGCCTCCATGGGGCTCATGCTGGCAGAAAGGACAAGCACCCCGAGAAGCATCAAGTACGGACAAGAATCTTCTTCTGTGGCCAGAGCCACACCCCCCGCATGCAGACACACTGGGGTCTCTGTTCCGAAGCTGTCAAGTGTTGACCTCACTGAGAGACCCAGAAGCCACTCGCTGGCATCGGGTGCTGTCCATGAACAACGCGGCCCTGTCCAGCCAGCCTGCTGAGGTCACTACCAGCCCAGAGCCCTCGCCCAAGGTTTTATTTTAGAACCGGACAGGATGTAGACCCACCAGGTTTAGAATTGGGGCATTGAAGTCTGGTGCCCAGGAGACCTCGCCCACAGCACAGCGTGACTCACCCGGCTGGCATCCAGTGTTCGCCCAGTGACCCCGAAGGTGGGCGGTGCCCTTCCTTCCCCAGCCAGCAGGGGAGGCTCTGGGCAGGGCCTCCCCAGCCGTGCACTGCCTGGATGCTCGGCTGGGGTGTGGGGACCAGCTAGATACAAGAGAAGAGAAAAGACCTGGGGACAGCGATGGGAAGACCACGACCTCGTGTCTCATCTTTCTGTGGCTGTGTGATGAGCTGTCACAGCTCCATGGTTGAAACAGCATATGCTGATTGACAGTCCCTGTCATGGTGTGAGATGTGTCCCCCACAGTCTCATGTGTTTGGCAAGGTCATGGCACCTTGAGAGGTGGAGCCTCGCTGGAGGAAGGCAGTCACAAGGGGTGGGCCTTGAGGTGGATGAGTCCCCCCCTCCCTCCAGGAGAAGTCTGCCTCTGCAGCAAGCAGTCTGCAGCTCTCAGCCTCCAAGATGTCTGCGGTGATGTAGCCTCTTCCAGCTGTGGCCAGCCAGCCATGCAGCCTCCACTTTGAAAGACTCTATCTCCCCTCTGGAATGATAAGCTGAATAAATCTCCATTTCTCCTTCAAGTTGATTGACTTCGAATGCTCTCTCACAGCAACAGTTAAGAGTAACTGTTTCCTCAAGTGTTGGCTGTCCCTAGCGCTGACCGCCCCTAGCGCTGACGGTCCCTAGCGCTGACGGTCCCTAGCGCTGACGGTCCCTAGCGCTGACCGTCCCTAGCGCTGACCGTCCCTAGCGCTGAGCGTCGCTAGCGCTGGCCGTCCCTAGCGCTGAGCGTCCCTAGCGCTGAGCGTCCCTAGCGCTGAGCGTCCCTAGCGCTCCAGGCCAGAGCCCAAAGCTGGGCTCCCACACTCTCTCCAGGACACAAGAGAGGGTTCAGGTCTCCCTCTACACCTTGGCAAGGACAGCTGCTCTGGAGAATCCTCCTCCTCTAGGGATCATGACTTGATTCTATCTACAAACACCCTCGTCCTAAACCAGGAAACAGCCACAGGTTCAGCAATTAGCTCCCAACATCCTCTGGGCCTTATTCAGCCTAGGTCATGACTTGCAGGAGTTATAAACATTAGGAGTCTCGAGGCTGGTTGAAATCCAGTCCAGGAGCAGCAGGAAGCTCTGGACTTTCAGGGCACAGACCTAAGAAGGGGTCCTATGCTGATTAGACACAGGTGTCAGTTTGGCAATCGAAGGCTGAGCTCTGGGCACATCTGTGAAGGTTAAGGCTAAGGCCGGCCCTGAGCAGGCCCGCAGGAGATTGTCTAAGCGGCGTGGGGAGACACTGGCGGAGCTCTTCCAAGGACCCTCAGAGGCTGCCACTGAGCAGAGCCGAGAGCACCCAGCCCTGGCCGGAAGCCAAGCTCCTGGACCCCCCACATCTGGTCCATCACCCAGCACCTCATTCCCACACACCCGGGTCAGTGCGTCTTCTCTTTGTTGGGACGCTCGGGACCCTGCTGGACACGTACCCCGTGGGTAGTGCTTGCCTGGCTCCCACGAAGCCCTGGGTCTCCTTAGCACTGCCCGGGGCTGGCAGGGTAGCGTGTGCCTACATTGCCAGAGGTGGAGGAGGCGGCCCGGGAATTGACGGGGTTCCTTAGATTGGGGGCAACCTAGGCTAGGAGACCCTGTCTCGGGGGAAAAAAGCTATGTCCACGTAGATGCAGGTACTTCTAACAAACAGCGCGGGGAGTTGAGGGCAGCCTCCGGCGGGCACCGTGCTGGCTTTAGGGCAACATCAGCCATGGCCTCCGCCAGTCCTGCCACCCTGTGAGATGGATCCCAGCCATTGCCATCCCACAGGAGGCCAAGGACGTACAGAAAGCCCACCCACAAGGGTGGGGGCAAGGGGCCAAACCTGGCGGGCTGGCCCCAGTGAAATCCACCAGAGCCCAGCAGTGTGGGCTCTGGGAGTGAGTACCCCAGAAATACGTGGAGGGGGGAGCCCCACGCCCCAGGCAGGTGATCAGTAATAAGGATGGGACCTTGGGTTGCCCCGTAGACAGCCCCCTCCCTTGGCCGCTTGTGTCTCTGCAGGGCAGGTAGACAGAGGCAGATTCCCCAGGAAAGAACGTCGGGCGCGACCCCAGCTCCTGCCCAGCACCTCGTCAGGAACCGTGTTCCCCTCGTCTGTGTTCTAATAAGGCAGCTGCAGATCCCTTACTCCAGCCTGGCTCCTCCCGAACGGGGAGGAGGGTCTTTGGGCTGAGACGTCCTCATTCTCACGTAATAGCACCTCTGCCTGTAATTCAGAATCCATCACGCATTTCTTAAAGGCTTTTCAAAGCATTTAAGCCCAGCCTTTAAAATTCTCATTATGAAACGAAATGGCTCCTCTGGGGCCCGACCATTTTCTCTTTGGTCTCCGGGACCCTCGAGGTACGGATTTCAATTTGGAGCTTTTCACATGGAAACAGGAGCTCAGCTGATCCCAGGTGGCTTGCTCTCTCGCTCTCTCTCTCTCTTTTCCTTTCCTCTCTCTCTCTTTCTCTCCCTCTCTCTCTGTCTCTCTTTGTCTCCGTCTGTCTGTCTGTGTCTCTGTCTGTCTGTCTGTCTGTCCCTCTCCTCCCCCCACGCTCTGTCTGTCTCTCTGTCTGTGTCTCTCTCAGCTCCCGCGGTGGGCAGACATGCTCATTTCCAAGTCCCATGAGTGCACAAAAACATTCATCAAACTTCTGTGCTCGCTGCCAGGATCCCGGGCAACAGGTAGAGAGAACGGCTTCCGACGCATATTTATTGGCCAATCTCTTCGTTTGCTGAAGAACATTAGGACATTTGGTGACAAACTTCCGCTGATTGATAGCAGTGGGTACAGCAGTAGAGGCTCCACACCTTCCGTGATTAAGTTTCTCAGGAGACGTTCACTTTCAAATGATCTTGTTAGATATTGTTAGGAATCGGTCCATTTGCATACCATGAATGTTAAAACCCAGGAAAAAAACTCAGCCGCCAATTAGTGCTATCGAGTCTTTCCCTAATTAATCAGTCACGACCCAGCGGCTCCAGGTGCATCCCTGTCCCCGTGCACCAGCCAGGGCTTTGGATTCGTCTGTCCTGTGACCTACCCGGTCAGCTTGGCAGCACCAACAACTCCAGGGAGACCTGCGTTGGGTTGAGAGTCCGTTGGGCAGCTCCGTCCACCGATCCCGCCCGGGGAGGGCTTCAGTTTCTGGACACGGCAAACCTCAGGAGAACCAGCATCCAAGCCTCGTGGTGACGCTGCGTGGGTGGTCGGGAGACTTCCCCCTGCGTGTTCTGAGTACCCATCGCACGTCCAGCCCTGGCCGGCACAGGTCAGTCTGGGGCAGAGCGGGACGCACATCCAGGTATGGAAAAAGCTCCAGTCAGAATAACTGGACCGAGCTTGGAGGCCCAGGGACCTGCGAGAGGCGGGGACATGACCTGCTCATGCTTCTGAATTGCTTCTTGAACCACGGGTCCCAACCCAGCGCGGAGTCCTGCTGTCACTAGTGTAAGTGAAAGGTTTCAGTCAGATCAATAAGCAAATTCCACTTGAAATCGAGCACATGAGTAATCCCAGGTGTTTTTGGAATGGCCACCCACTGGGATTGCGAGACCCTCACAGCCTGAGCTGCTAAAATGGGGCATGCACCCGTGTGGGCATACCCTCATGCCACATAGCACCCTACATGGGCACGCCCTCATGCCACACACTGCCCTGTGTGGGCACATCCTCACGCCACATGGTACCAGTAAGCGTGGCCCAAAACACCTGGCCAGATGCTATATGCAGCACATCCTAGGCTGTAGCTGCAGTTTTCTTTCCTTATACAAACTTAATGGCTTAATCAAGGAAAACCAAGGTAATGTTTTCCTGCCGTCACTTCTCAGCATGCAAGTTTCAGGCCGCTTTATCTTTGGGTGGAATTAGAATGTTTCGTTTTTTAAAACTGCCATTTTGGGGCCAGAGAGATGGCTCAGGGGTTAAAGTCTTTGCCTCGTGAACAAGGACTTGAGTTCAGATCCCAGGTCCCACGTAAAAATGCTGGACAGAAATGACAACAGAGCCATTCCAGAAATGCCTGGAAGACAGAGCCCAGGAAAGGCCAAAGCAAAACAATAAGGAGATAGAAACAATCCACAGAAAGGCATCCTTGGGCCTCCACAGGCATGCACAGTGTTCTCTTCTACACACACACACACACACACACACACACACACACACTAAATAAACCTTAAAAAAAAACCCTGACGTTTGAGGATCTCATTTTAGTTTCATTAAAAAAAGAAATTGTTCAGAGTATTTTGACTGGGGATTCAGGCAGAATTTTCAACAATTTCAGAAATGGCCCCCAGCCTACTTGTGCTGATGATACGACGTTTATGTGAAGCAGTGTTCTCAGCATTGACAATAATAAAATTGAAATATTGATTAGCTCTAAGAAACATTGAAGATGTTCTACGTCCTGCGGTATCAGACATTCGGCCAAGACTTGCTTTCGTATATTAAAACAAGTAATGCCCACCTGCCTCGTGAGCCCGTGTGATACTAAGATGCAGGTGTCAGCTTGACGATTTCAGGCTGAGCTTTGGCCGCATCTATGAAGAAATGGTAGTTAAGTCAAGCCCTTGAGCGAGCCTGCAGGAGGTTGACTGATTGATGTGGGAGGATCCAGCCCATGGAGGTGGGACAATTCCCTGGGCGGGTAGGTAAGACAGAGAGAGCTGGGTCAACACTTTAGCGTTCTTCAGCATACTTGGTGTCATGGTTAGGCCCAGATGTCAACTTGATGGTTGAAGGTTTGAGCTCTGGGCACATTTGTAGAGAGTTGATGGTTGAGTTAAGTCCAGAGCAAACCTGCAGGAGATTGTCTAGCTGATGGGGAAGGCTCAGCCCATGGTGGGCGGGACTCGGCCCTGGAATAAGTCATGGAGAGCTGGTTGAGAGAGTGGACATCCTTCTGTTCACTTGGCCAGACATGCTGGTCTGGCAAGTAAGGATTGTCCCTCTCTCAGCCGTTATGTGATGATGGTGTGGCCAGTTCCCTCGGCCCTGGTGTTGGTGCGTGCTCTCCCGTCAAGCTGGACTGAGAACTGTAACCAGTGCCGTAAGAAAGTAAACCCCTGGTTCCCTTAAGCTGTGTGATGGTCATCTATCAACAGCACGCAGGCCGATTGTGACACTTGGACAGACTCGTAGTCTGCAAGTGAGGTTTGCCCCTCTTGCAGCAATCCCTGGGGATGTGTGTGGCCAGTTCCCCGGCTCCTGATGTTGGGGTGAGCTCCCCAGCCAACTGGACTAGAAACTAATCAGGACAATCACAAAGCAATATAAAACCCTTGATGCTCCGATCTGCTTGGTCATGAATTTATGGGCAAACGCAGGCAAACTACGACAGCATGCAAATTAGCTTTTATCTTAATAAAATAATAAAATTATGTGTGTGTAGCAGAGATTTGCTTAAAATATATTTCGTTCTGATTTACTATTTGTAAGCACTTCATTCGTACGCCTGTTTTCTATACTAATAAACTGGGGTGTGCATGCATGCTTCTTGGGTGAAAAGGGGTGGCATCCAACACTGAAAGGTCTGAGACCCAGTGCTTCACAGAACATTGTAAAGCTCTCTAGAGGCAGCACAGAGCTGCTCAGGGAAGGCGTTGTGTGGGGGGAGGCGAGGCCTTGCTCAGTGTCTGGATGGGGGGCTCACAGTGCCCTCGCCTGGCTCACAACCACCATTAGCCAGCTCTGCCCAGCTGGAGCCCTTGGGACAGCCCTTGGCGACGCCCCTGCATCTGATGTCCTCCCCGCAGAGCCTGATGTCTGACACCTCAGCCTTTGGCTTACCATGTCTGTTTCGGGAAGAGGGTCACTGTGGCTGGGCTGCTGGATAAAGGACGAGTTGCCAGCGGCTAAGGATTCTAGCCAGAGCCCAGAAACCTGCCCCTCTTCACACCAACACCCAATCAGTTGGCTCCTGCCCCAGACCCTGGACTTCAGGGGCGGGGGCTCAAAGTTCACGAAGAGTTTAAGTAAATCCATTCATTTACATGCACCTCCAAGAGTTCCCCGTAATCACCTTCATTATGTTTTAAAATGATTCTGGGGAGAGTGGTAATGAGAAGATGTGCGTTTCAGCCAGTGGCACTTAGCGATTGTACACAGATATGTTACCCGTCAGCCTCCTGGAGGGTCTGGAAGTGGCTGAGTCTAGAATCTACGCTGTCAATCACAGCCTGCGAGACAGGAAGACCTGAGCCCTGCAGCTGGGCGGGGGGAGGGGGGCTGCTTCCGCTTCGGTTCTGATAACAATCCCTCTCCCCACCCCACATGAGCATGCGGAGTCTGGTATCCTTACCTAACTCTCCCTGGCCCACCGCCGCACATCAGACCCACTCGGTACCCAGATGATGGATGAAGACACCAGATAATTGCTCCCGCCTTGGCCCATCCATCGGAAGATGCAGTCAATAATATTATAATGTGGTTAGTTCAGACGTTTCATTAAATAGAATATTGTCCACGGAATTCGGGGGAAAGGCAGTTCCGCACGTTGAAATGGATAAGGCTTGCTTTTAAACGTTCTGCAATAAAAACCTACATGTCACGGATTCCGCCGTGGAGGCAGATAGATCCTTATTTGCTTAGGCTGCCTAGGCCCTGCATAATATGTGCTGTAAACTAGCTTCTAATGAAATCTGCAAATAACGCTTCTGACGGGGACAGCCCGCTGCACAGTGGAAATTTCCCGGCTTCGGGACTGACTTTCCCCAGACCTGACAGTGAGAGGCTCCTGCCTCCTGGCAGTTGTGAAAGGCCTGAAAGAACTCCAGGAGGTCGGCAGTGGGATCCCCCAAGAGACCCTCAACCTCAGCCACGGTCTCAGACTCAGATGGGAACCTCTAGGTGAGCCTGCACCTGCTGACCTTGACCATGGCCTGTGGCTTCCCATGGCCTGTGGCTCCCATGGCCTGTGGCTTCCTGTGGCCTGTGGCTCCCGTGGCCTGTGGCTCCCGTCACTCTGCCCAGCTGAATCTTGTGTGTGTGTGTGTGTGTGTGTGTGTGTGTGTGTGTGTGTACCTGTGCAGGCCCAAGGGGGACTTTGGGAATCATCCTGGATTGCTCTATCTCCTTTTCATTTTGCTCTGGGGGTTCCCAGGCTCTGCCTTCCAAGGCTGGAAGTGCAGCCACTGCTGTTTCCACGATGGATTTGGGATCGGACAGGTTCTCCTGCTTTCCAGGCAGACTTAAGCCCTGAGCCATCTCTCCAGCCTCCACTAACTGACTCTTGCACAGCTGTATCCCAGACTGATTTTGAGGGCCAAGCAGGCCATAGGGGAGCAGGGCGCCCACACCTCCTCACTCGTGGGCTGTGGTCTTGCGTCTCTTGAGCTGCCTTCCACACCTTGAGTTCTGGAATCTTTGCTCCAAGACCTCCCTGCCCGGGACTCTCCAATCCACACTCTCTCCAAAACAAGAGGCAGATGTTGATCACTATCTAGAAGCTTCCTGTTAAAGCAGCCGGCCACTCCAGTGACATCACTTGCACTGTGTATCTCAGGCTCATTTTATCTCCCAATCAGACTTGAGCTAGGAGGTACCAGTGGGGAAGACAACGCAGGTGCATGTGTGTGAGGAAAGCTGCTCCTTTGCCCATTCTCTTTAGGGGGAATCTGATGTGGGGGTCCCCAGATCCAGTCTCTTGGGCATATTACTATCCTTGGCTCTGGACACAGATTTTGGGACGGGGGAAGGGGCTGAAGTCTCCCGGGAGCAGGGTCAGACTGGACACAAGGATAGAGCTAGAGGCAGAGAGGAGTAGGTATGTAGGATCTGATGACAGGGGAGGTAGCTCCTCATGGAACAAGGGGGCGGAGCCTCTGGGCAGCTGAGGCCTGCATAGGCCTAGGTTTGTCCCCTGGAGGTCGCATGGAAGACACATTGGGAGCAGCCATGCATCACGTTGGAAAGTTTTCAGGTTTTAAAATACGGATGTGTCCCCCACCTTGGCACCCCCGACCCCTCCCCTTGCCCCCGCTTCCATGATTAAAACTCCTGTCTCGGCTTTACCACCCTGTCAGGTAGGACAAGGGAGGCTGGTACCAGGAGACCCGTGGTCTGCGGAGCTCGCAATCCCGGTGATTTAGGGAGATTAGGGCTCAGCTGTAATGAATGCCTATTAAGCCTTCCTTCAGAGCCTACAGAACATTTGATTCATAAACAAATTACTCGGCGCTTGTAATGCAGGGGAAGGAAATAGCAGCTAATTTAACCAGTGAATCAAAGCCAAGACAGCTCCGCATGCATCACGCCTTCCCGAGCACAATGGAGAAAATGAGAGTCGTAAGGAGAATGCAAATGCCGGGAGGAGGCCCGGCCCCGCCCCCACCGCTGGACAGCGGCGGACTTGCAACACAGCCCAGGAAAGTGCCAGCTCTGGTCTCGGGAGGTGACGCACTCGGGTTAAAGCTTTGCACGCGAAGGGCCCGAGTCGAGATTCCCAGATCTCACATGCAATCACCAGTCGTGGCCTATATCTCTGGCCCTGGAAAGCAGAGAGGGAAACCCCAGAGCAAAGCAGCAAGGAGGTAGAGCAGTCCAGGGTGATTCCTGGAGTCACACTTGAGCCTCTATAGGCACACACAGAGCCCTTTGCATGTGCGCACACACACACACACACACACACACACACACGCACACACGCACAGGAAGTGCCAGCTTTGTTAAGGAGAGGAGCACAGGCCAGGTGGGGTGTGGTCTCCATCCCGGCCCGATGCCTTTCCTTTGAACAGGAACTAGGGACTGAACCCGAGGTTTCCTGCATGTAGAACAAGCACTGCTGTCACTGAGTGACATTCCAGTCCTTGCTTTACTTTGATTTTGAATATTTCCCTAGGCTGCCCAGGCTGGCCTTGAACTTGCTGGTCTCCTGTTCTGCCCTCCTCAAGTAACTGGGATTCTGACCCTTGCCACCAGGCCTGGCGGGACAGAAAGTGTCCGGTGGCCATTTCCCAGAAGGTGCCCTGCGAGATGCTGAGCAGGGTGGGTCCTCCCACTCGCGCCCCCCAGGGGAGCACACCCCAGGGAGCAGGCAGCGTGGGTTTTCCTTCAAGGGGTCTCTGCTCTCAGGTATGACCTGCCTTCCTGTCCCCACTGCACACAGCCCCCGCTACATTTATTGGGTTCCTGTCTGCACCTCGGTGTGGTCCCAATGTGACCAGACCTGCGGTGAGGTCTGAGCCTTGATTCAGCAACCCGCTCTTCTTCGATCAATCAAAAGATCAAATTCACAGTAAAAAGCAGAGAAGGAAACTCGTTCAATATGGCCACACTGGGACGCCCAATGTTCCAAGTCCATCTCAGGCTCTAGAGCGAGATTTCAGGTTTAAGAATGATGTAAATCTAAGCAGCTCTGACAGGGGGGTGGCTCTGCCCGCCATCAGCTGGCTCCGTCTCCTACAAGGTGGTCCGTCAGGTTGTCAGAGCTGTGAGACATCTCTTCCTGGAAAACAAATTGCTCCATTGGCTGGTGCCAGATCTGGCGTTTTTCAGTACTCTGTGAAGCCCTTCTTGTGTCTCCGACATGAGATTCTTGGGGGGAAATTACAACACGGGATTCATTGTTCCTTAATCCGGTAGCCACACTGGGGGGAACACAAGGGCATCTTTGGAATCTCTGTGCCTCCATTTGCACCAAGTCAAGTCCAACGCTTTCATCCGGACATGGCGACTTGGTGATCCCAGGTCACGTGACAGAGACCTGCTTGGGGGCCTGATTCTTCTCATTTCAACAGAGTTGGGCGGGGTGAGGGGGAGTGCTCACGTCTGACAACGTTATGCAAATGTCCACATGCTAGAAGCTGTCTGCGCCATTCCAAAGTGCGCGCCGAAACGTTCCAACGCATTTGGTCCACCTCTAAATCAAACTTTTACAATGCCGGTGTGTTTGCTCGGTCACCAGTCTGCTGATTTTTATGGGCTTCATCTTTCTGTGGGGAGAGAGGGAAGTGAAATAGGAGTCATTAGCCTGCGTTCCGGAACATTCGGGAGGTAAACACGGAGAGCCCAAACAGAATGCACAAAAGCTTTAAAGGTAACCGCGCCGATGGATGGAAGCAGCATCAGGAAAGAATTAGTCTCCATCAATGTCAGCCTGGGTCAGACACAACCTGGAGGGAGGCCTGCTGACCCCCCCCCACCCTCACAGTTCCCTGAGTGGGTACCTACAGGAGAGTCAGTCAAAAGGAAGCCCTGGGTGTGCTCCTCCCTCCCCACAGGAGACCAGACAGCTCTAGAAGCTTCTAGGAGAGCAACTGTGAATGTACATTCCCAGAAAGTAGCAGCTGCACCTGCAAGATTGATTGATGATGTTTCAGTGATGTGGACAGGTCTGGACAGTTGCAAGACCACAGCTAGATTGCATTGGATCATCTTTAGCTTTCTTAATTGCTACCTATTACCCGCCTCTGTAAGAGACCTAACACCCTGCTATTAGATGCCGTCTTTGGAACACACCACCAGAGAGATCCCCGGTTCTCGCCGGCCAAAAGGCTCAGACTGTTGCTAGATAGCATCCATCATTTACACTACAGCAGAGATTGCCGTGCTCTGCAGAGACCTGACGCTTCCTCCTGTAATGGTTATGTACCGGGCCACCGAAAGCTTCAGCTCTGGGCATATCCATGAAGAGTTAGTAGTCGAGCTCAATCCACAGCGAGCCCGCAGGAAATTGTCTAATTGGTAGGGAAGATGCAGCTGTCGGTGGGTGAGACTGGTCCCTGGGCAGGTGCATGAATGAGGAGCTGGTTTAGTAGTTGGCGCCCTTCAGCAGGCGTGGACAGACATGTTGTAGCAGAAGTTCTGTGGATATGGCGTGGCCACTCCCCTCAGCCCTGGTGTTGGCGTGGACTCTCCCGCTAAGCCGGGGTGAGAACTATGGCCGGACACATGCAAACCAAAATGAAGCTCCTCGTTCCCCAGCATTTGAAAGGTGTCTCGAGTTACGGTTTTCTTCGTTCACATGTTTAGCACGTGAGCATGTGTGGTTAGGACATCTCAAAAACCTGTCACCACTGTGGGACACGTGGGGTTTGGGGCAACCTGAATCCGTGTTCCCGGGCCGTGGCTACGTATGTGGCTCTAGAATAAGCTACCTTCAGCTCTGGGCATATCTGAGGTGAAAGATGTCATTTTCTGTCTACACGACAGCAGGCAAGGCATGAGGCTGTGAGATACGGGTCCTGACTCACGGAGCACCAGGCATGTAGACCGTTGGGAGCACTTGGTCCTTCGGAGCAACCAGCCCCGGGAGCACCAGGCAGGCTGGTCTTTGGGAGCACCTGGCCTTTAGGAGTCTGCATGGAGGGGGGCTTAGGGGAAGGACAGGCACGTGATCCTATCAGGGTGCAATGATTCCTCCCCCCTCTCCTTAATTTGTTTTCTGGTGAATCAGCTTTGGGGGGGAAGCAGGGTGAGAGAAGGGGAACTCTCGCAGAGGTGACTGACAGCCTCGGCTGCCTGGATTTTTACGGTAAGAGACAAGACAAGACATGGGGGGATGCCATGTCTCTTTACCCAGGACCAGAGGTAGAACTCAAATTCCATTTTCTTGACCTGAAAGAAGCAACGTCCCCGAAACACACACTGTGGCTCTCCACAAAGCCTAGAAGTTTCCACCTTTTCCTATATCATTTTCAATTCTGGGGAGCACAGTCATGATGTTTTCCCTTCTATGTTACCAGGACAACTGGATGGGGGGGACCAAAGTTGACAGTGAGGGAGGGGGTCCATCTCCGATGGCCACCAGCCTGCTAATCTCTGTCCTAACATGGTCGAACCTTCTGGAAGCACTGTCATGGACACACCCAGAGGAGTGTTTCCATGGTGATTCTAAACCCGGTCACCTGGACCAAAATGAAGACTAGCCATCCCAAAAGTAATGACGTTAGACTTGCAGGACAAAGTCGTGCTGCGCCAGATGGAGTTCCCCCGGTCTTCCTGTTGAGGCTCCCAGCGACGGGCTGGGTGGACGCATTCACGGACCACCAGAGCCAGGTCTGTGTCTCCAGCCTGTCACCACCCCCATTAAGTCAACATGAATTCAAATGACAGTGAAAAGCAGAAAAAGGAAATTTATTCAACATGACCATAGTGGAGGGGGGAAGTATCCATCGTCCAAGTCCGTCTCTCTCCAACCCCAGGGGCAGAGACAAGTTGAAAGAGAAAACAGGGGACGGAGTGATCTAATGAAGCCTTCTGTTCCAGGGTGGCTCCGCCCACTGTCCTGCAAGGTTGTCCTGCTGTGTGAATCTCTTTTGAAAGACAAACTCCTCTTCTGACGGGCATCCGTTCCTCTCTGCGCCCAGTGTGAGATTCCTGGGGGAGTTTCAAATCTCAGAATCTATTCCTTTGATAGTCCCACCAGCCAGAATGGCGGGGAGGTCGGGGGTCGCGCCCCATTTTCTGTCTTGCCATCTGCTTCCAGAAGGTTCTTTCCACGCCATCTGTTAGCTGTCAGGATCTCAGTTTTCCCTGAGCTCTCCTCTCTTATCCGGAATGGTGGTGAGGTCAAGGGTCACTCTTTCCTCACTTTCTGTCTTACCTTCTGCTTCCAGAAGGTTCTCTCCACTCTGATTGGCTGCCAGGGTCTGTTTTCCATGAGCTCTCTCCTCCCCTATCAAGGTGCTTTTCCATTTGGTCCCCATGCAGCTGCATTAGTTCTTTTCTTCAGCCTCTGCCAAGGTTCTAGAACCCCCCAGAGAGACCAAGCCCCACGGAGGCTGTGCTTCTTCCATCAGCGGCGTTCGAGCACAGCCTACGCGCATCCTCCGTGGCTTTCCATCCTCTCCTGACTCATAAGAATGTCAGATGCAATGCGGTTGCCGTGCCAACAACTGCTCCACGTGCTGTTTGCAGGAAAACAAAAAAAGTTTTATCCCACACAGATGCGGTTTGGGGGACGCACACTGTCCATGTTTGGAAGAATCTGTGGGTGCAGAACTGCTTGCTGGGGGTCTCGCAGCTTCCGGCAGTTCCGTGGCTGACTACCCTCTTGTGCACCACGAGGGGTCTGTCTTCACAGACAGGAGGATGTTCAGGCCACCCACACAGGACGTATGATGCAGTCTCTTCCGTGGCCTTGGAAGATGCTCCTGGTGCCCACAGGGGCCGCTGGCTGACAGCTGGGCCTTGCGGGCACTGCAGGGAACAAGCCGAGGGCACAGGGAGAGTAGCTGCCTGTGTGCTCAGCCGAGAAGGTGGACAGTACAGATGTGCTGAGGAACCGGAAATGCGAGAAGGGAAGAGAGGGAAATTTGTGGGACCCAGTGCTCCTGGCAACCGCTGGTCCTCACTGCTCCCTAGCATCCCCCCTGCTCCCCCACTACCCCCCATGCTCCCTGGCATCCTCTCTCCCCACTGCTCACCAGGGCCCTCCCCACCCCCACTGCCCCCTAACGCCCTCTCCACCCAGCCGCTGGCCCCACATCTGTCCTCAGCAACGTCCTCTACCTCAGAGCAGGGTGCCAGTGGCCCCAAATCTTACCACTCTGTGTTCAAGCCTGGGCCCACGTGAGGAGAGATGTGGGTTGTCTGTCCATAGAGACATGACCCTCACAGACTCAAGAAGTGGCCTGGGAAGAAGATGGAGAGACAGGCTGGTTCAAGATGTGTGTCCTTCACAGGGTGTGTGCCCTCCTGCAGGTGTGCCCTCCTGCAGGTGTGTGCCCTCCTCCAGGTGTGTGTCCTCCTCCTGCAGGTGTGTGCCCTCCTCCAGGTGTGTGTCCTCCTCCTCCAGGTGTGCCCTCCTCCAGGTGTGTGTCCTCCTCCAGGTGTGTGTCCTCCTCCAGGTGTGTGTCCTCCTCCAGGTGTGTCCTCCTCCTCCAGGTGTGAGCCCTCCTCCAGGTGTGTGTCCTCCTCCTCCAGGTGTGTGTCCTTCACAGGGTGTGTGCCCTCCTGCAGGTGTGTGCCCTCCTGCAGGTGTGTGTCCTCCTCCTCCAGGTGTGCCCTCCTCCAGGTGTGTCCTCCTCCAGGTGTGCCCTCCTCCAGGTGTGTGCCCTCCTCCAGGTGTGCCCTCCTCCAGGTGTGCCCTCCTCCAGGTGTGTGCCCTCCTCCAGGTGTGCCCTCCTCCAGGTGTGCCCTCCTCCAGGTGTGCCCTCCTCCAGGTGTGTGCCCTCCTCCAGGTGTGCCCTCCTCCAGGTGTGTGCCCTCCTCCAGGTGTGCCCTCCTCCAGGTGTGCCCTCCTCCAGGTGTGTGTCCTCCTCCAGGTGTGCCCTCCTGCAGGTGTGTTCCTCCTCCAGGTGTGTGTCCTCCTCCAGGTGTGTGTCCTCCTCCTCCAGGTGTGCCCTCTTCCAGGTGTGTGCCCTCTTGCAGGTGTGTGTCCTCCTCCAGGTGTGTGTCCTCTTCCAGGTGTGTGTCCTCCTCCAGGTGTGTGTCCTCTTCCAGGTGTGTGTCCTCTTCCAGGTGTGTTCCTCTTCCAGGTGTGTGTCCTCCTCCTCCAGGTGTCTGCTCTCCTCCAGGTGTGTGTCCTCCTCCAGGTGTGTGTCCTCTTCCAGGTGTGTTCCTCCTCCAGGTGTGTTCCTCCTCCAGGTGTGTGTCCTCCTCCTCCAGGTGTGTGTCCTCCTCCAGGTGTGTGTCCTCCTCCAGGTGTGTGTCCTCTTCCAGGTGTGTTCCTCCTCCAGGTGTGTTCCTCCTCCAGGTGTGTGTCCTCCTCCAGGTGTGTGTCCTCCTCCTCCAGGTGTGCCCTCTTCCAGGTGTGTGTCCTCCTCCAGGTGTGTGTCCTCCTCCAGGTGTGTGTCCTCTTCCAGGTGTGTGTCCTCTTCCAGGTGTGTGTCCTCCTCCAGGTGTGTGTCCTCTTCCAGGTGTGTGTCCTCTTCCAGGTGTGTTCCTCCTCCAGGTGTCTGCTCTCCTCCAGGTGTCTGCTCTCCTCCAGGTGTGTGTCCTCTTCCAGGTGTGTTCCTCCTCCAGGTGTGTTCCTCCTCCAGGTGTGTGTCCTCCTCCAGGTGTGTGTCCTCCTCCAGGTGTGTGTCCTCTTCCAGGTGTGTGTCCTCTTCCAGGTGTGTTCCTCCTCCAGGTGTGTGTCCTCCTCCTCCAGGTGTCTGCTCTCCTCCAGGTGTGTGTCCTCCTCCAGGTGTGTGTCCTCCTCCAGGTGTGTGTCCTCTTCCAGGTGTGTTCCTCCTCCAGGTGTGTTCCTCCTCCAGGTGTGTGTCCTCCTCCTCCAGGTGTGTGTCCTCCTCCAGGTGTGTGTCCTCCTCCAGGTGTGTGTCCTCTTCCAGGTGTGTTCCTCCTCCAGGTGTGTGTGTCCTCTTCCTCCAGGTGTGTGCCCTCCTCCAGGTGTGCCCTCTTCCAGGTGTGTGTCCTCCTCCTCCAGGTGTGTATCCTCCTCCAGATGTGTTCCTCCTCCAGGTGTGTGTCCTCCTCCAGGTGTGTGTCCTCCTCCAGGTGTCTGCCCTCCTCCAGCTGTGTGGCCCCTCAAGATGTTGCACCTTCCTTCACGTGCTTGGGACGAGGCTGGACAACCAGGCTACTTCGAGGTGAACGCCCACCTTGACATGTGTGTCCACCTTCACCTGTGTGCGTGCCACACTGTCTCCAGGTGTTTGCTCACCTTCAGGCGTGGGCCCACCTAAGGGTCCATTTGCCACGTTAGCAATAGACGGTGGGATCCGGTCAAGGAAGCCTGTGCTGCGTGGGAAGCACAGTGTCTCCGCCCCAGGCCCTGGCCGTGGGGAACCATTTGCTCCGGAAGCTGCCGGATCCTTCGCCTACTTCTGGGGTAGTGCACAGGACGGAGCGTGCACAGGACGGAGCGGCAGGAGCCGGCACGGAGCACGGGCAGCAGCCCTCAGAGCCTCTGGCAAGCAGGACCACGGCGAGTCTTCTTCGGCTCTCCCTGGACGGGTGGGGACGACCCCGGCTTCAAGAGCTCAGAATCCCACATGGACCGACTGGGGCAGGTCACCCGGGGTTAGTATCAGGTATGCTTGGGGCAGCGCCAGAAGCATGTGGGCTTCAGAAAGGAGAGACACAGACAGGCAGACAGACGAATGGACAGACGGACGGACAGACGGAGACAGTTGGCAGGAGGAGGCAGAGACAGAGAAGGGTAGAGAGACATACACAGAGACAGAGACTCAGAAAAAGGAGACACAGACAGAGAGAGAAAGTGAGATGCGGAGAAAGAGAGCGAGAGACGGACAGAAAGACAGAGACCCAGAGACAGAGAGAAACAGAGAGAAACAGAGAGGCAGACACATGGCGGCTGACTGCTGACCACAGAGGCAGAGACACAGAGGCAAGGAGGACCAGCAGGTAAGAGAGATGGAGGGGCGAGGACACAACAGTGAGGGACAGCGAGGGACAGCGAGGGACATTCTGTGGTGAGAAGGACGACGAGCCGACGGAGGGACAGACAGATGGACAGAGGTGGACGGACAGACAGACAGCGAGTTCCCAGCTGGGTGCCCCCCCATCTGGAGAACACTTAGAAGAGGGGTGCGCCTCAGCTCCATCTGACATGATTACCGTGTAGGAGGACCGAGATGAATATTGATCTCCGTCCTCCCCGGGGTGAGCAGCTGTTTGGACTCAGGGCCCATGATTGCTTTAATACAAAACACACAGAAAGAAAATCGCCCTTTCCATCTCTGTCTGGTGGCCGTGACGGGCCCCGGCCACACGAGCTGGGAGGTCAGCACCAGGACAGGCAGTGTCGACCAACCCCCAGCAGACCCAAGGACCGACCGGGATCTCCCTGTCTGTAGGGGTTCCCGCCAGGCCTCAGTTTCTCCAGAGGTCTGGGGCAGGCTAACAGCGTCTGGTCAGACGGCTTAAGGGAACAAGGGGTCATCCTCTTACACTTACTGGTTACAGTTCATGGTCCAGCCAATTTGCTCAAACAGCTCTCTGTATTTTATTCCAGGGCCTAGTTCCACCCACCATGGCTGGGCTTTCCCCAGCAGCTAGACAATCTCCTGCAGCTTTGCTCTGGGCTCAACTCGACCACTAATTCTCCACAAATGAGCCCGGAGCTCAAACCCTCAACCGTCAAGTTGACACCTGTGCCTATGACACTGAGTGACCAGAAAGGGGGGTGGACGTGTTCAGGGAGGTGTGAGGGGCCTTGGCTGGGGCAGCCAGCGGATGCGTTGACCCACGTCCCCTCCCGCAGCGCCATGCCACCGGGGATGCTGCAGCCAGACGGAAGAGCAGCCGTTTCCAGAAGTAATGGACTGGTGTTAATGGAGGTGTTTATTTCTGCTATTATCCGTGTATTTAGCCTTCATGATGGAGAATGAAGAGAGTTGGCAGCGTCTGCATGCTGCCGGGTGGTGATTAATGTCGAGGGGTTCAGTGATTAAAGCGCGTTTTCACTCTGGTTTTGAGCAGGACAAGCCTTCATCTGGGCTTGGTGACAGGTCAATCCCGGGGGAGGGGGGGCAGGCTGTGAACTGCCCTGGGGTCCCCCTCCGTTTGCTTTCCAGAGCAGTTTTGCTTCCTTTGCCTGCCCCAAGTGGCCCTGCGGACCATGGGTCTCACCATCCCAGGGCCAGAAGCTCAACTGAGTGGAAGCTCCCCCCCCCCCCCGCCGGCGCTTGTCCTCCCTCTGCTTGCTAATGGCGCGACAGCCACACCCTCCGGAGAGACGCTGGGGTCAGTTGGACACCAGGAAGACCGTGTTCACGCTGAAGTGGGTCTGGGCACAGTGCCTGGCACCTTACCCACTGTTTTCTTGGCAGACGGACAGGCAGACTTCAAAGTGACCCTCTCTTGCACCCCTGCTTGGGTGGGGCCTGCCTGACTTATGTTGATTTCAGAGCCGTGTGCATACCTGATGCCCCCCAGGGAACCAGAAGGCACCGGATCCCCCAGGGTCCTGGATGTTGGCCGCACGTTTCCCTTGTGGACACACGCAGCGGTTCGAACTCTGGGCACATTTGTAGAGAATTAGTAGTTGCGTTGAGCCCAGAGCAAACCTGCAGGAGATTGTCTAGTTGAAGGGGCAGACCTAGCACATGGTGGGTGGGAATAAACACAGAGAGCTGGTTGAGGAAGTTGGCATCCTGGTGTACACTTGGCCAGACACGCTGGTCTGGCAAGTAAAGATCGTCCCTCTCTAGGCCGTTATGTGGAAATGGTGCGGCCAGTTCCCTCGGCCCTGGTGTTGGTGTGAGCTCTCCTGCCAAGCTGGACTGTGAACTGTAACGGAACGACTGTAAGAGAAAATAGACCCCCTGTTCCCTTAAGTCGTTGATGGTGATTTTATCAGCAACCACGAAGAGTCATTGTAACAGGCAGGTCCTTCCCCCTGATTCTTGCCCCCAGCAGGAAGGAGATGCCCCAGCAGGCTGCCCCACCTGACCCGCACTGGGACCCTGACCTCCAGACCCGGGAGGTCAGAAAACTGAGTCTGCAGGTCCTTGTCCCGTCTTGTCCCGTGTCCCTTACAGGCCTGGGCACAGGGGATGTGGCCACCGTCCCCGTTCCTGCTGCCCCTCCCTGAAGCCGCACCTCCTTCCACCCCAAGACCCCCACCCCCAGGGACAGGACTCCACTGGGCCATTCTCCCACGTGAAGCGCCACGACCCAGGCCCTAGTCCACCAGGATACTAGGCATGTGCTCAGCTCCCTAAGGACCCTTGGCAGGTGGTCAGTGAGCCG
Source organism: Typhlomys cinereus (assembly GCA_023101885.1). NCBI lineage: Eukaryota > Metazoa > Chordata > Mammalia > Rodentia > Platacanthomyidae > Typhlomys > Typhlomys cinereus. The sequence goes on along the minus strand of JALPQD010000210.1, from coordinate 933,840 downwards.
GCCCCTGCAACCGACTCTGATACCAGCTGCGGGAAGAAGGGGGGCAGCGGGGGGCCAGGAGGAGCAGGGGGAGTGGGGACGGGGAACCAGTGTCTTTGTCTCGATGAAGATGGTTTGCACTGACGCCTTAGCTCCCCGTATAGCTGCGCGGAATGCCACAGATAACTGATAACAAGGCTAACATGGCTGGAGGTTCTGGAGCCTGGGAGGTCTAAGGTCAAGCCTGAGGATCTGACAAAGTCCTTCTCACTACGTGTCACTGCAGTGTTTCCAGAAGGCAGCCAGTCAAGACAACATAAAAAGGAGGGGCCTTTCTCAAGACCATATTCCTGTTGCGATGGCAGATAATTACTTTTTTTTTTTTTTTTTTTTTACTGTGACAAGGACCTCATCAAAACTACTTGAGAAAGGAAGCTACATTTCGGTTCAAGGTATGAGGATACAGTTCTCAGTGTTGGTAAAGGCCCTGCAGTGGAAGCAGGAGACAGGGGGTCATCATGTCTTTGTTTAGGAAACAATAAACCACAAAACCCTAAGATTTCCCCCCTCACAGTGCTCCAGCAACACAGCACCTCATAAAGCTTCCACAACCTTCCCAAACAGCCACTAGCTAGAGACCAGGCGTCCAAACAGGCGAGCCCATGGGGGATAATTCATATTCAAATTACCACGTGGTCTCGGATCCATAAAAGACAACAGGGTGAGCTAATCCACTGGGGGTCCCCCACTCAATGCTCCCACATTGCAACGGGAGCATGGTTAACCCACAGCAGAACGAAGCTGGCTTTTCTGAGATGCAGCCTGCATTGACCAGACATTCTGTGCCTATTTCCAGCCTTAGCCAGAATAAAGGTCTCGGCCCCTGGGTGGGGTCAGCCCAAGAGCCCCAAGACGCAACATCCTACAAGTAGTGTGATCACTCTGTCAATATTGCCTCCGTCACTTACCTAAGTGAAATCCACCCTTCCACCATCTTTGAAAGGAATCAATGCGTGGCACGCGCCTCTCCCCTGTCCTGTCTTATTCTCTTCTACTCGGATCTATTTAAACGGTTCCATATAATTCAGAGAGGAAATCGAAAATGCAAGCTGCCAGGATGAATTTGCGACGGATCAATTTTCTTGTATTTGGGACAGTCGCTAACGCTCCCGAGTTCCTCCACTCTTCCACTCTGAGGTTGTCATAATAGACTTGAGTCGATATGGCTTTTGATGGTAAAATGCACCCTCGGTGACCTGCGTCTGGGCCCCTCTGTCACCCTGTCTGTGCTGGAGATGGTAAATGTTTGTGATAAGCGTTTTCATATTGCGACATGTGATCCTTTACCGTCCGAGGTGTGTTCGCGCTCCTGAAACTCCTGAACAAAAGGAAACCACAGCTCCTGTGTGATTGACAGCAGCCTCCTCCCGCCCATCGCCAGCTGGAGAGCAGAGGTGAACTCAGAAAGACCCGCAGACTCACCTCCGCTCTCGAGGGCCGGGGGTCCCCAGGAGGTCTCTGGGTCCTGCGCTGGGATGTCCATCAGAAGCCTCGAGGGCGGACACAGAGACATGCCGTGTGGTACTGTCCAAACAAGCGGCCGCCATCTTTGTCTGAGATCTCACCTGCCGTCCGCTGTCACCGTCTCAGAGACAGAGAGTGTGGGGACAGACCCCGGACCCTCACCTGGGGTTCCCGCCTCCCTTACAGTACCTCCCAGCCCTGATGCTTTCCTGACTGCATCGCCTTCCGCAGATGCCTCACTGACTGTCCACCTGTTTCGAGGTCACTAACCTGGACCTGGGCTTCTCGCGCCGGCGAGGGTGGGCATCGGAATCCCCCTTGGGCTCGTTCAGGCTCCTTCACCCCCAGTCTCCCACCCCCAAGTCTATCGGCCAAACACATTCCTGGGTGCTGCTGGTGGTTGGGGATCCCCGGAGGAAGGCAAGCGTGGGAACGACTTGACCAATCAGGGTGCTTCCTGGCCTCCAACAACACATGCTTCTCTGCAAACAAAGCAGCACCCGGCTTCTCATAGCACCCCTCTTTGTGGCTGCTTTGGGGTCAAACATATTTTGGAATTAGAAGGAAGTGAGCCAATCCAGCTTCAACCAGTTTTAGGTGTCCATGCATAAGGTAACCTTTTAGGTGAGGACCTTTACTAACCCTTTTACGCCTATGCGTGATTGGCAGGCATCTGACTAAAATTATGGGATGCATGACACCTGGACAGAGGTGAAAGTTTCCATCTGTCAATGAAGAATTTATCGTGCGTCAAGGAGATGTCTCTATGGGTAAGGAGCCTGCTCACAAATTTGGCGACCTGAGTTCAATCCCCAGCAGTCCACATGGTGGAAGGAGAAAACTGACTCCCAAAAATTGTCCTCTGACCTCCATCCATGCTCCACAGCATGCATTCTCTCTCTCTCTCTCCCTCTCTCTCTCTCTCTCATAAATAAACCAAATGAAAAGAATTTACCAGAGCAGAGAACCAGCCAGACTGTCCCTGACACGCCCTGATGCAGGAAGGAGGCCTGTATTTTAGTTCATTTAGTTCTGAATGAAGCCCGTGGAGTCGCCGGCTGTGCAGCGCTGCTTCCTCGATCCTTAAACAAGACTCCAGGAGTCTGGGGCACAACTGTCCCACACAGTCACCACAGCAATGCCAGCACTTCTGGGACCAAAAACGACTGTCTCATACTTCCTGTTGCCGAAAGGAATACACGGCCCAAGTAATTTAGGAGAGCAAGGGCTTTCATCCTGCTCATGGCTCTGGGCTGCAGTTTATATGATGACAGGGGGATTCAGATCAACATAAGGAGCCGAGGGAACTGGCCACACGTAGGCACAGCTTTCTAGCTTTCTGGTACACTGAATTCTAGCTCTCTCTCTGTCTGCCCATCTATCTATCTATCCATCTATCTATCTTTCTATCTATCATCTATCTATCATCTATCTATCCATCCATCCATCTATCCATCCATCCATCCATCCATCCATCCATCCATCCATCCGTCCATCCATCCATTCGTCCATCTATCCATCCATCCGTCCATCCATCCGTCCGTCTATCCGTCCGTCCGTCCGTCCATCCATCCATCCATCCATCTATCCATCCATTCATCTATCCATCCATCTATCCGTCCATCCATCCATCCATCCATCCATCCATCCATCCATCCGTCCATCCATCTGTCCGTCCATCCATCCATCCATCCATCCATCCATCTATCCGTCCATCCATCTGTCTGTCCATCCATCCATCCATCTGATCCATCTGCCATGAACTGGGTCGTCCTGCATCCACTAGACCCTCTTGCATAGGTTTGCTTAGACACCTGCGCTGATGCACTCTTCACCAGATGTGCCTAAAGGCTTCAGTTGGCAAGCTGACACCTGGATCTGGCTGGCATACCATCTCTCCTGGGTTTTTTTGTGCAGGTGCCTTCTTGTCTGTCCATTTCTCCTTCGGGGTTGTGTGACCTTAGGCTATGTGACCGTGGAGGAGAACCTGTGTTTGTGTAACCATGGTTACAAGCCATGCTCTCTGGACCAGGAACATAGTCCTCCCCCTCCGGTGTAGAGCCCCAGCTGGTCACACCCCTCACCCCCTCACCAGCCTGCCAAACCTTTCTGGAGCCCTTTCCCGGCCCTGAGCTTCCGGAAAATGCACTTAGAACAAAACGCCCCGCCAAGCTAGGGAGAGGCGTGTTTGACGCGTACAGATTGCAAGCTCCAGTATGCAAATGCGTGATAATCAGTTGTTTCAGCCGCGCATCTTTTATCCTGGTCCTTCTGGAAGGATGACATCTCGCGCTTCGTTGTCCCAGGAAGATGGATGGCCTCGTGCACAGCCGCGATAGAGGCGCTCCGTGTTCCTTCTCGGACACCCTCATCCCCTCGCGCGGCGCTGGTAATGAATGCTGTGCAAAAGATGGGGCGTCAGTGTAATTAGTTCTGCAGCCTCGAGATGGCTATGATTTATACGGGGTGTCCAAGCACCCCTTTGCTCTTAACCCCAAGTCAGTCGCAAATGAGAGTCCAGCAGAGATGCGTGTGGCTAAACCCGTTTAGCTGGTATGGAGCTAGAGGAGAGCTTACTGGGATAAATAACATTTGTACCATCCAGAGAAAGAAGGGATATGAGAAAATCCTTCCCTGGCTTTAGTTTGACCATTTGTGATGCCCGAGTTCTGTACTTTAGCAGCTTTTCTGAAGGTCCATCTCGATCCCCCGCCAGGCCTCCTTTCTTTCCTCAGATCCAAGGTTCACCTTTCAAAATGGCCAGCCTAGCTGGTGCACGTGGGGTGTGGTTCAGTATGTGATGTGAGCACCAGTGGGCTCCACGCACACGCTGCTCTGCACACGTAACACGGTCATGTTCCTCTCCGACTGTCAGGTTGAGATGGAAAGGACTAGAAAGGGCAGCAGAGATGGACTCAGTACACTCTGGGAAGTGCTTGCCATTCGAGCCTGGGGCCCAAGTTCAATCCCTCAGACCCCAGCGTGGACGCACCAGCCGCCCAGCACCAGGGAGCTAGAAGCAGGCAGGTCCCTGGGCTCTCTGGCCATGGGACAGCAGTCAGGTTCAGAAAATAAGAGGATGTTGCCTGGGGAATGACAGCTAAGGTTGACCTCTGACTCCACCCACACCTGCACGCGCATGCACGTACACACGCATATGTACACACACATACCTACATGCCCACATACACGCAAACAATACATGCATGCACACATACCTACATATACATACTCATACACATATGCATATGCATGGAGACTGTGCATGCATGCATGTACACACATGCATACAACACATGCTCACATGCCCACATGTATACATGGACTTACACTCAGCCATCACATATACATTTACGTACACACGTGCACACACATCATAGACGTGCATGTGCATACATACATGTAAGAGCTCGCACACACCCATCACACACATGCATGTACATACACATATGCATGCACATACCCATCACGCATGTGCAAACATGTGCATGTGCACACGTCTATACACACATGCATGTGCACACATGTCCACACACATATGCATGTGCACACGTGCCCATTATACACACGTGTGCATGCACACGCCCACCACACACATGTGTGTACATACGCATGCATACACACACACACCACCATGGAGAAAAGCCAGGTCTGTGAGAGAGGTGTAGGACCCGTGCGAGACAGTCATGTTGCGTCCAAAGCCAGCCTGACGACAGTCGTCCAGGGATAGGCGCAAAAGAGCGAAGCACAGAAAGTGTTTATGTCAGCAACGCGGGTGGGGGATAATGTGGTGCAGGTGTGTGGCGAGAATGAGCTTTCTGCTTCTGGACCCCCAGAAGACCCACCACCTGGGCTGTCCGAAGCCCCACGAAGCAGGAATGAAGGAGGGGGAAGGTAGAACGTGGCCACAGCTCCTCAGCCGCGTCCTTTCCCCCAAGTCACCAAGGAAGGGGAAAGGCGTCACAGCGATTACTGCCCCTTCTCATAGAAACTGAAGCACCCCCAGAAACTGGTTCCTAAGCGACACCCTCAGTGCAGGTGTGGGAAGCAGGAGAAGGGGGGTCCACCCTAGTCACTGTGTGCTGTGCCGGGTGAAAACCAGAAGGGGGCGGGGCATGGACACCCTGGCCAGCTAAACCCTTCTGGAGATCCGCTTCTTTCTGGGTGGCCTATGGAATCTCAGGAGAGGCTGGACCCTGCCGTCCTGTCGCACAGGAAAAGGCAGGATGGGGGCAGGGGCCGCGGAGGCCACCAGGCACCTCTCTTTTCCTAAGTCAGTTCCTGATGTTGAGGTGCACCTGCCACACTATGCCTGTGGAGACCCATCAGCAGAGGTGGGTGAGTGAGGCATGAGGCCTCGTCCCCCCACCCGCGGGCAGCTGTGCCCTAAGGCTGGGGCTGACCCTGCTCAGCTGAATGTCCCTCTTGGTGGCAAAACAGACTCTTGCCAGTTTCACACACAAGGACTTGCCCGTCTCCTCCCCGTTCCGGGAATTCACACCTGGCTGCAGAATCTTTGCAAAGAGGCGGAGGAGCTGTGTGGAACCCAGGCAGCCGAGCGTGTGGCTGTCTATCCTGTTGCTGCCGGTGCCTCTTGGGTCCCCTGGGCCCCGGAACATAGCGGGGCGCAGCCACGCGGCCTTGTAGCGTGCAGCCTTTGTGGAGATTGCCTGATGGATTCGCGCCTCGGCGCCGTTCCCGGAGCGCCCCGGCTGGGCTGCGCGGCACACACAGCGACCCACGCATCACAGCGCGCTTGGTGTTTTTCCCTTTAATTACCGCTCCAAGGACAGCTATCGCGCTAAGGCTTCGTGGTGCACTTGGCAACTGCTGCCAACGGTGAGAGCAGCGCCCTTTCAGGGTCCCCCACGTGCGTCCTTAGGCCTCGCCGTCGCCCGAGGTCAAATGGCAGCCTCCCATCCAGATCCAGCCAGATGGCAGGCGCGGGAGAGTCGCAGGTCCAAGATAAACAACATGTCACTATTGAAGCAGGCGTTCCCAGGAGCCCGCTGGAGAGGAAGCGGTTCCTGTCGTAAGTTTCTTTTTGATGGATAATAGCTCATTCTGCAAAGAGCTCAAGGCCCACGTCGTTTCCTGTTGGGCCTGGCTAGAAAACAAACTCTCCTTCTCCTTATCTCCTAAAAAGCTCTTAGAATTTAATCCATTTAGCCAGCTCGGGAATAATGAAAAGACACAGCGAAACAAAACACAACAATGGTTATGATTCTGCTTAGTGTCCCGTGACTGAGCCGGTTAGAACCGCTCAGCTCGGGGGCTGAAGGCGGTGGCTACTCATGATGCCCGAGAAAGTCGCTCCAATTCAGATGGAAAACTGCAGAACTTTCCGGGGGGGTTGGAATTGCTTTGACATCCGGTAAGTGTGATGATGAGGGTCTGATCACACCCCGGCTGGCTCCGCTCCCGATTTGACCAAGTGCATTCCTCATTGAAATCATCCCTCTGCCGTCGCGTGAGCGGGAAAGAGACTTTCTCTGCCCTCGTGACAGGGTTGGCACCCTAGACGTGGCAGGGACTCCCTGGCTGGCTGTGGGACCAACATCTGTGGCTCTTTAGAGTCTTTAGGCTCTGCTTTGAGTCCATTTCATGCAGGTTCATGAAGCCCTGACGAAGGTGCCAGAGGTCTAAGGCCCCCGGGTGCCGACAGAGAAGTTCTGGAAGATGCAGCGCTTTGAGACATCGGCTGTGAGAATCCACTGGTGGGTGTGTCTGGCTGGGATTCAAAGCGAGGCGGAAGCTTTCACTAGTGGTGCAGCGTCCCGAGAGGCCACAAGCCACCCTGTGACCGCAGAGCCAAAGGCTGCACCTCACCACGCTCATCCTGCCAGCGAGCTCAGGACGCCACCCCGGAAGGCAGCTCTCTGGGTGGGCTGTTCCACGCCAACGCAGGGTGTGCCACGTCCCGTTACTCTGCCACGTCCCGTTACTCTGCCACATCCCGTTACTCTGCCACGTCCCGTTACTCTGCCACATCCCGTTACTCTGCCACGTCCCGTTACTCTGCCACGTCCCGTTACTCTGCGACGCCACACGCATGCACACCCCAAATGCACACATGTACACAAAGCACTAGCCGACACACACGAGTGAGTCTAACCGGCACGCGTCCATGTGCACACATACATACTCCAGAACATATTGAAATGTGGGCGCATACAGCCAAGAACATGTACATATACACAAAACACACACCAACATACATGAGCATGCCTACCCTGACATGTGTACATGCACGTACACATATACTCAGGAACAGCACATGCACATGCCAACACATGTGAGTGTACCTGTTCTGATATGTGTGCGTGCATACATACACACAAGGACATGTACACAAAGCAGATGCCAACATCGTGAATGTGCCTACACTCCATGTTTGCATATATACACAAGCATACCTAAGAGCACGAACATGAAGCACACACATACACAAGTGTGCCTACACTGACATATGTGCATAATCACATGTACGCATGCTCAAGACCAAATGCATGCATACAAAACCCACACCTATGAACATGGGTGAGCCGGCATGAAAACACAAGAACATGTGCATGTATATGAAGCACAACAGTGCACACATAAGTATGACTACGCCAACATACACACACACTCACAGTCACAGACACGCTCCTAGGTGAAGCACAGCTGTGCTTACATTGGTATCATACACACAGACACGCATATACGTTGACTTTCTCAAATACGCACGTGTACAAGCAAATAGCTGCCCACCCAAGCATGTGTGTGTGAGCGTCTGTCCACGTCCATACATGCACTCATATCTATGTTCACGGCTCACCACTCCCCTGGTGTCTCTCACTTCTGAGATGTAGCTGCTCGTGGCCACATGGGTCAGAATTTTGCCCTCACTCACAGGTGAGCCTGTCCTGGGCCACTTCCCGTGGATCTCGGAAAGGTTGCTTGCCACAGACCCGTGCCTGTGATGGTTTCCAGGGGCATCAACGCCCAGGCCCTGTGTGGCCAGGGCTCATGGCCTGCATCCCGGCAATGATTTTTAAGAAACAGACTTCTGCCCAATCGTCATGAGTTTTAGATGTCTGTTGCCGTCTCGTGTCTGGTGACCTTCGAGAGGCAGCCTGGCCCGGTGGGTGGAACCCGGGACCAGAACCAGATGTGACAGTGAGTTCAACATGAATCGTCAGAAAGCAACAACTCTGTTGGGTCCACAGGACGTGGCCTGGGACGCGTTAGCATGTGTGGGAGATGGGGGTTGGCCGGGTGCACAGGAGGGAGGGAGCGGGCTTTCATCTGAAATTATTCGTATCTTGTTTAATCTATTATTAAGCTCTTAACATCCTCCAGGCTTCGCAACGTCTGAAATTACCATTGTAAATGATTCCTGGAGATCAAAGTCAGTGCACATAGGCCAGGACAGTGAAGACCGTGTAGCTGTGAGTTTTGTCTCATCAAAAGTGACCTTAAGTGTGTATGTTGGGAGGGAGAGGGCGGGGCCACACAGATGTTTGGTCTGAATCAATTTGGGTGGAAGAAACCAGGATGACGTGGGTCAGAACATACCGACCAGCAGGGAGTAGGAGGAGCAGAGAGCCGGGAGCCAGAGGAGCAGCTCGAGCCGACGCTGTAACACAATACGGTCAGGGGCTCTGCAGTCAGTAAGACGTCAGTCGCCTGCCTCACAGAAATCGGTTGACTGTCTGGGGCCCCCTGCCCTTGGGAGTCTGTCTTAACTACAGGCTTGTTTTGCGATGGTACCATTGGAACATCAGGGGCTGATGAGAAGTCCTCGTGTCATTGAGGGAATGGCGAGAACCCGCCCCACCTCACCTTCTCTCTCCCCTCCAAGACGTATCTGCTTCCGTGTCTGTTGGTCTGTGTCGCCGGCATCAGAGTCCAAGGCTGCAGGGACGGCTGATCTCAAGCTCACAGCTCTGAAGTGTGACCCTGGGCTATGCCATGGTCAGGCACAAGTGTTACCTGACAGTGGAGGGTTTGAGCTCTGGGCACATTTGTAGAGAATTAATGGTTGAGTTAAGCCCAGAGCAACTTGCAAGGGACTGGGTAGCTGCTGGGGACGGGCCAGCCCATGGTGGGTGGAACTAAGCCCTGGAATAAAATACAGAGAGCTGGTTGAGGAAGTTGGCATCCTTGTGTACACTTGGCCAGACATGCTGGTCTGGCAAATAAGGATTGTCCCTCTCAACCATTATGTGGAGATGGTGAGGCCAGTTCCCTCAGCCCTGGTGTTGGTGTGTGCTCTCCTGTCAGGCTGGACTGCCCTCTGACCTCCACATATGTACAATGCAAGCGTGAGCTGGGCTGGGTGAGTACACATATGCATGTGCTTACACACACACACACACACACACACACACACACACACACACATGATAAATAAATGGAAAACTGTGACCTAGATAAATCTTTCTCTCTATGAAGTGAGGGGTCTCAGGCGTCCCCTCTTTCTGATGCAAAATCGACTGATGTAAAAGTTGGTTCTGGGGAGGACACTGGGTCCATTGCTACCTACAGAGGAAACTGAGGTTGGGCAAAAGGAAAAGGCTGGAGCAGCCACTGGAGAAAGCCCAGAGCATTGTGGGCAACTCGGATGAAGACACCTAAGATGCTTCTAGAAGCTTCCAGCAGCTTCTGCCACCAAAGACACAACTTGGCTGCCTCGTGGGGGGCTCAAACCAGTGAGAGCAGCCCACCCTTTCACAGAACATTACCAGCAACAGAGACAAGTGTTTCTTCCATGAAGTCTGGTTGATGACTGTAGATCATAGAGGCGACACTTTCCTTCGATAAGACACTGGATCTCGCTACACAGGTACGGCCGAGTCTTGAGAACAGCCTCGCTCCGAGCCACAGAGACTCCTCCGCACTTGGTCCTCCCTCTGCTTCTAAGGGACTCAAGATGGTCAGTAGCCAGAGAGCAAGTCCCGGGGGGGGGGTCCATCTGTGACATGGCATTCGTCACCTGGGATTTGATGGAATTATCATGTCTTTCAAGCAGGGTGACCTTGGAGCTCATTTTTCCCCACCTGGATAAAAAAGATAAAGGTCTGCATAAAAAGGAGCGCCACAGTGGAGTGTTTACGAGCATTGTTCATGAGGTACCATGAACCAACTTCCTCGGGGCCGAAAGGCCACCGGCCGGCAGTGAGACGGGAAGAATCCTGACCCTCTGCCAACCCCGGTTGACCCCCGCTGGCTGGGCAGCTCTAAATCTCCCCTATCCCTGGCCATATGTCCGCGGTTCCATTCGCCGCATGCCTTGGCTGCGCTCGGTCAGATGTGCGCCTCCATCCAAATGGCCCATTTGAATGCGTCTGTTGCCCGAGCTAAAGACCGTTAGGCTGCGAGATGGACACACGGGCAAGATGGTGAATGAAGCAAATTAAACATCCAACTTGGAAACGAGCTGCTGAAACAGGTCCAGCCACAAATTAAAGCTCATTGGAGCCGTGTTTCCGGGGCCAGAGGACTGTGGACGTGGCATTTCAGAGCCAGTGGCTGGTGGGAAGGGGCAGGGATTTCGGGCCACAGGCAGATCTGTGCTCTTGGGGGAGGTCAGCGCTCAGGCACCTCTTAGGAGAAGCTGCACCTCAGCTCGGGATGCAGAGCTGCGTCCTCTGCGTTGGTGTCTCCAGGGCAGGACAGTGGCCACAGGAAACCCGGCTAGAGGTCCAGGAGATGCTCAGCTATGTGCCAGCCCGGCGATCGCAGATGAGTCTTTCAGAGGTGGGAAGCAGGCAGGCGACCCGCACCGCTGTCTCACATACATACCTACAATCGCTGAGCTCCTGTGCCCCTTCTGCTGTCAGGCAGTGCAGCTACTTCACTTTGTAGACCAGAGACAGCGCGGGGACCTCCACTTTATAGACCAGAGACAGCGCCGGGACCTCCACTTTATAGACCAGAGACGCACAGGGGTGATCTGGAAGGTCCCTGGCCTACAGCCGGCCTGTGACAGATACTCGCATGTAGGCAGAGTCACGTGGTGCTGCAGATGGACCGGACAGCTGCTGGTGGGGATCCACATAGGGACTCGCGTGCCCTCCCGTGCTCATTCTGCCCAGCTCCCTCGAGCCTGCATCTGCTCGACTCGGACATGAATCAAACAGAGAAGTCGGTCGACTATGCCTCCTCTTTTGATGGTACGGCCCATGGGGTCCCTTATCCTGCCCCCCACTCCCACTCTCCACTCATCCAGGGTCCAAGCTCATGGTGCACTTGCTTGGGATGCTGATGGGGGAGGAGACAGGGCCGGCGCCCTGACCCAGGGCTGGGGGATCATGTTCTGGAAGTTGCAGACAGGTGGCGTCACATCTGTCACATGGGGGCAATCCATGCCTGGACACTAAAGGGGTGGGGCAGCATGCACAGGGCTACGGCGAGTGACCAGACAGATGTGCGGAGGGCGGGGGGGGCGCCTCACTCACTCTGCAAGGACAACCCCACGGTGAAGGGATCGTGAGACTCACAGTGCTCAACATGTCGCGGTTACTCTGCGCACTGCCCGTGAGTTCACAACCAAACGGCTCAAGAGAATGAGGGGTTGTGTTCTGGTTTACAGTCATCCAGCTACATTCTTAGTCCCACTTGACGGGAGGGTCCACACCAGCGCCAGGGGCTGAGGGAACTGGCCACATCAGAGCCACAGGACTGAGAGAGGGGCAACCCTCGCTTGCCAGGCAGTTTGTCCAGTTAAATGTACCAAAGATGCCAACTTCCTTAACCAGCTCCTTCCATCTTAGTCACCTGCCAGGAACCAGTCCCACCCACCACGGGTTGAACCTTCTCCATCCATGAGACAATCTCCTGCAGACTCGCTTGGGGCTTAACACAACTACTGATTCTTTACAAATGCACGCAGAGCTCAAACCCTCGATGGTCAAGTTGACTCTGAATCTAACTATGACGCAAGGGTATTCTTCACTCACCGTCCTCTTCCGACCAGATAAAACCAGCCTTCTGGGGGTCCTGGGACTGGATGGTGCACCCAGCCTTTGCCAGGCGTGCCTGGCAATTAGGGAACACATGCTATCGGCACAGTTGGGGAGCGGCTTGTGAATCAAGACCCTCTGCCCCACCCCCTCCACGCTTCTCTGAGGTCCTTCTTGTTTCTGGAGAGTAATGACCAGGAGACGTGGACTGCAGGGTCTCCATGTTGAGTGAGGTGGGACAGTCATCGAGTCTGTTTAAAGAAGCAAACATGCAGGCCAATGCAGCAGAGCTTCCCACCTATGGGCACCAGTCTCCTGGGGCACAGCGGCTCCCTGCGGGACAAGGGAGCATCCATCTGCTTTTCCTGTCCCCTCCAGCTCCCTCCCTCCAAGGGCGCGTCCTAGCTGGCTTTGCTGCTTTGGGCTGGCCGCATCTAAGCAATTCCAGCCGTGTCAAACATTTGCAGAGCAATGCCCGGTAACGGCCGCGTGTCCCCCGCACAGCCGATGGGCTTCCGCTGAAGATCTGGATTGCTATGCATTAGCTACATGGAGGTAATAAAAGTCTCTTTCGGAGCGTGCGGTGGAGTTAAAAGTGAGGAATTTAGCACAGAACGGCAGAGATATGGGACAGAATCATAAATATTCCGCTAACGTGATCTGCAGTTCTTCCTAGCCAAATCTGAAGCCGTGCCCAGCCTCTCACAGACCGAAATTGCAAAGTTTCTCCCCTAAAACCCAATTTGTATTCCACCTCCCTCCCGCCCTCTCTTTCTTCCAGGCCTTAATTTTATGAGCGATTGCTTTGAAGAGAGGGATCATCACCGATTTACCGAAAGGCCGTGCAGTTCCTAATTGCCTCCTAGAACTTTCCCCTTCATGAATGCGGCAATGCCCGTACTTTCATTATCTTCTACCGACTGGTTACTCCTCACTTGCGCCACAGTAGCTCCCACCCACCTACCGGACCCTATCTGGCATGAGATGTACCACACCTCCCCCCACCCCCTGACTAAGCTCAACCATACTTCTCGCCCTGCCCAGCTGTCCAGGCCCTCATGTCCCCCCTTCCTGTGATCTGAGTAGCCACTGCATTAGGACCTGACTACCCGCAGTTGCCTCTTTCTGGAATGTTCTTCCCCACCTCTTCCTGTGACCCGTGTCTTCTTTGTCTTTTGGGTCTGTGCCCAAAGGTCACTGGTGATCGCGCTGCTGGAAACCCTGAGCTCTCCCATTCCATCGCCCTACGTTATTCTTCCCGACACCTGTCACAGTAGCTGACGCCATCGCCGTGGAAGGAAGCACCGGCCGTCACAGATCTAGACCACTTGCTCCTGGAGGAAGAAGGAGAGGAGCCCCGGCCAGCTGCTCCGAGTCTGCGGTGGGGCCTCATGCTGGCTGGAGTTGGACCGCGGCTGCTTAGAATCAGCAAGGGGACACAAGGGGGAAAGGGTGGTGGTAAGGGTGGCCCCAACATCACAGAGTTTATTTGTGTGCATGGGTCCCCAGGGGTGGAGTGCCACTGAAGTGCATCACAGTCTGTGGTTCTGCCTGAAAGGACCCTGTTGGGCGTATGTTTCCAAGACTACGATCAGCCCTCTTCAAAGAGAAGAAAAGAGAACGGCTGGCAAGTTGCTGGGTGGGGGCGGCGGGGGGGGGGAGTAGGTCTCAGTTTTGAGCTGGGACGGTGGCTTGGCAGGTAAGGTGCCTTCTTGCAATACCTAGTGACCTGAGGTCAAGCCCTGGAAGGCAACGTGGTGAAAAGTTGTCCTCTAACCTCCATGAACCGTGACATGCATGTGCCTCCCCCTCCCTCCTTCCCTCCCTCCCTCCCTCCCTCTCTCTCTATCTCTATCTCTCTGCTCCTTCTTTCTGTCTCTCACCGTCCTCTTCTCTCACCCTCCTCTTCTCTCACTCTCCTCTCTCTCTCATCTCATAGATTAAATGAAATATTTAAAAATAAAGTCTCATTTAAAAAATATGTAACCTCCCTGCATATTTTTAAACTCGACAGTAAGCAGGCTGTCTGATCTGTGACCACTAGCTGCTTCCTTCCCAGGGCGTTAGGATCCGTGACAACGGCATCGGCTGCTGTGACAAGTGCCCAGAAGGACAGAGCAGTAAGGACAGTGGTACGGGAGAACTTGGGACCCACCAGAGAATGGTCAAGAATGACATTTGAGACCCAAGAGACGAGAAGACACAGATCTCAGGAAGAGGTGGGGAAGAACGTTCCAGAAAGAGGTGACGGCAGGTAGTCAGGTCCTGGGGCAGTGGCTTCTGAGTGTGCCAAGATCACAGGAAGGCTGGGCCGGGGACCGGGACAACAGGGCTGGGTAAGAACTGGTCTCCTCCGATCTGGGCAGCTGGGCCAGTGTGTGTGGCTGCCGCGAACCTCACCCTCCACCCTCCAAATGCCTCTGCGGGCTGAGGCTTCTGGTCTCTGTCTGGCGTGATGCTGGGGACAGTCTCTGCGAGCACACTACTGGGCTTCCTCCTGGCTCCTGTCACAGCAAGGGACATGTCCACTCACTGCTACACCGCCACGGACGGTCAGCTGCACTGGAGATCTAACGCCGAGAGGAAGAAAGGACAGTGGACACTCGCAGAGGCTTCTCCACACCCAACCCACGATGGATGGAGCCTGCATTCTCTCTGGAAGGAGGCAGAAAGAGGGAGGCCAGGAAGCTGGAGAGGAAGCTGATGCCCACGAGGTGATGTGAGGCTGACCTCTACCCAAGCACACTGGCATCTCCAGCAGGGAACTGTCACTTGTGAGAGGACTGCCATCCACGGGAAGACAACAGGGGCTCTGATGCCCACTGTAAGATTCTTAATCCACAGGGGACACTGATGTCCACGGGAGGGCTCTGGGTCCACGGGAGGACTCTAGGTCCACGGGAGGGCGCTGGGCCCACGGGAGGACTCTAGGTCCACGGGAGGGCGCTGGGCCCACGGGATGGCTCTGTCATTCTTAGGACTTTCTCCATAAGATGCTGCCATCTGTGAGAATACTCTGCCGTCCATAGGAATTCTCTAGGTCCGTGGGAGGACTCTTGGTCCACGGAAGGACTCTGCCCATGGGACTATTCTGCCATTCAAGAAGATTCTGGGTCTGTGTTATTACAGGGAGACTCCTTAGCTTGGAGATAAAACCCAGTTTTGAACTGTGCAAAGGATCCTCTTTGGATCAGAATGGTGAAGTTGTGACCCCAGGCAGCGGAGGTCAGGTGAAGTGACATCACAGGGTGCAGGGGGTCTGGGCCATGGCAGAGGCACAACTGAGCTTGTGGGTGGAGCCCAGGGACTTGGACAGGGGAATCTGGGGCTCAAGTACATGGAGCAGATGCCACCATGGTCCATGCTGAGGCCACGATGATGCTCAGTTTGAGCCTCTCAGTGTCTTTCTATCTCTCAGTCACACAGGAGTTGAACCTCGTGGAAGCTGCCCCACCCCACCCAAGGTGCTGCACCCAGCCTCTCTCTTGTCCCCAAAACAAATGCACCCCATCGTCCTGTGTCCAAGGCAATATACTTTGGTGCCTATACTGGTTACTCCTTCTGCTGCCACGAGACAACATTCAAATTCAAGCTGCTTAAGGTGAATGAAGGGAGATTTATTGATTCGCCGTTCTAGAGGGGAGTTATACTCCATTACAGTGGGAAAAGCAAGGCAGGAGGCAGAAGTTGGAGGTGGCTTAAGTCATATCGACCGTGGAGGCTGAGAGCTGGCTGGAAACTCCAGAGCAGACTTCGTGACCTTCTGCGACATACTTTCCTCCATTAAGGCTCCACCTCCTAAAGTTGCCATGACCACCTAAACATCAACTAAGTATGGAAACACATAAAACCTGTGGGGGCCACTCACATTCAAGTCATGGCATCTCCACACCTGGCCCCCATGAGCTCATGCCAACTTCATGATGCAATCTGTACTCAGTCCAATTTTAAAAGTCCCAAACACAATACAACAGTCCAAGGTCCAAGGCCTCCTTTAAAATCAAAGGACAAGTTACATACTTCCAGCATACAATGCCATAAAAATAAACATTCCCATTCAAAACAAAGAGGAAGGGGGCATATCCAGCAGTGATCGGTCCATAACAAGACTGAAACACATCAGGACAAACTCTAAATCCTGCAGCTCCGTGTCTGACAGGTGAGCCGCTCATTGAAGTCATCTCAAAGGTCTTCAGTTCTACCCTTGTACCACAGCTGACTTCAGAACACATCACAGCTACTTCCTCCCATGGTATACAGCTCTCCTTGGCAGATGTCCCACGTTGGCTCTGGCATCTCTAACATCTTCACTTCTCAATGGAAAGCCAGGCTTTAACTCCACAGTACAAAATGCATTTTGGGGCCTCTTTGTAAGAATTCCAATCCTGCCATGTACTGCCTGGCTTTAATAACTCTCTAAAGCCTTGGAGCAGGAGTCCACTATATCCTCTCTCTTACATCTTTAATGCATCTAAAACCAGTTCCACGTGGATGACTTTGCCAAATTCTGCTATAACCTCTGGGGAGAGATTCCCCATCCCCAGAAATCACAGATGGCAGGTGGTTCAGCTTCTCAATGCTGATGCTGGGTAGAATCTCTCTTTGGCAGTTGCTCAGTAGAGGAGTGGGCTACTCCCTTCCAAAAGAATTTGCAGTCTTATGGGTGGGAGCCTTCCCTGAAGGATTCACCCTCAGGATGTAGTCTCTTCCATTATCCAAATGGAGAACAGACATTAATCCACTAATGGAGCTCATCTCTTTAACAATTGCTGTCATCTTACTGTCTGCTGGTCTCTTTAAATGTGTTCTCATATTTTTTCTCATCAAACTCACAGTTTTCATCTCCTTCTGCCTATTTCTTTGCTCCTTTTCATCATAACTCTAAACAAGAACACTAAAAAATAGCCACATCACTAACTCTGAAGAAGAGCATTAAAAAATAGCCACACCATATTATCAAGACTATTTTGTCTTCAAACTTTCTCTACTAAACCCTTGAACTCAACTTCAGGCAAGCTTTCAGGAGGAAGACAACACTTGACTCAAGCACTCTGCCAATGCATCATTCCATTTGCCCCTTGTCAAGTTCCCAGTACAACCTCCATGCTCCTCTGAATCGTCACAAGCAGGGCTTCCAATGTCTGTATCTTTCTTAGTGATACTCTCTTCCAAGTTCTCACTAGAATGGCCTTTTTGGCCACATCTTCAGGATACAAAGGCTTTCCAGTGTAAAGTCCCAAAGTTCTCCATATTTATCCCAAAAAAACAGTTCCAAAGGCACATCAGCCACGTCGCAGCAATGACTATGAGTCTTTACTTCTTGGTACCAAATTCTCTCAGCTTTTCAATACCTTACTTTCTGATATCAGATATTCTTCGTCTCATAGCAATACCCTACTTCTGGCATCAATTTCTGTAGTAGTTACTCTTTCTGCTGCCTTTGAGACATCACTTAAGCTCAAGCAACTTGAGGGGGGAAAAGGAGATTTATTTGGCTTACAGTTCCAGAGAGGAAAGACAGCCCACCATAGTGGAAAAGACACGGCTGGTGGCAGAAGCTGGGGTAGCGTCAGTCACACCCATCATGGAGGCCGAGAGAACTAGCTGCAAACTCCAGACAGACTTCCTGAGGAAGCAGAGCGGGACTAACCAACATGGAGGTCTGCCCCCTGGGTGTGCCGCAGTGCTCCACCTCCTACAGTTGCCACGACCTCCCCAAACTTCAGCTAAAGATTCAAACACATGAGATTGTGAGGGGCACATTTAAACCCTGGCATTGCCCAAGGTAAGCACACTTCAGTCCCCAAGGCAATCGCACCTCAGCTTCCTGTCCCAAAGCTGCTTCTGCCAGAATGAGCCAGCTCACAGCCGCGTCAGTGTGAAGGCTCGTGGGGGGCCGTAGGGCCCAGATGGGAGAAAGACAAGAATTTCCCCTAACAAACTCACGTGAAGTCTTTGCTTTGATCAACACAGAGCTGAAGGAGGTGAGTTTGGCTGCTGGTTGCCACACCACAAAAGAGACCCAAAGCCTAACATTGTATAAAAAGGGAGAGAGGGGGAAACAGAAGGAGAGGGGTGAAGGAGAGAAAAAGAGAGGGAGGGAGGGAAAGAAGGAAGGAGGGGAAGGAAGGAAGGAGGGGAAAGAAAAGAAAGGAAAAAGGGAAAGAAAAGAAGAAGGGAAAGAAGGGAAGGGAGGGGAGGGGAAGGGAAGGGAAAGGAGGGAAAGGGAAGGGAGAGGAGGGGAAGGGAAGGGAGGAGAAGGGAAGGGAGGGAAGAGAAGGGGAGGGGAGGGAAGGGGAGGGAAGGGAAATGGGGGCAGAGAATACAATAGGAGAAGAAAGAGAAGGAGAGTGAGCTGGAAGAAAAATACAGAAGAGGGGAAAGAAGGAGGGATGGCTGAGGAGCTGCTGAGCCAGGAATCTGGTCTGCCCCCCCGGGGGGGGGGACCCAGGGCCTTGGGTGGTCTGTGAAGTGGGGCTGTTGCTCACCGAGTTTCAGCTCTGGACGCCCCGTCTGAGCAGAACCATCCCGGGCAGGCTCACAGCCTGGGCGGCGGCTCTGCGTGTCTGACAGCAGTGCACTCCCACGTGTTGCTGCTTTGTCACAGGCAGATGCTTTCTTTCAATAGAGACATTCTTTGTGTAAACGCAACCCCAATGAATACGCCACAAACCTCCTGTAAGTACACACTGCATGGATCCAAAGCACAAACAGACTGCATTCCTGCACCTTTGCAGTTGGGAGGACAGGGGGCTTGGGGGGAGATTGAACTGACAGCAGCTAGGACTCTGTGAAAGTGGGGAGCTCCCTTTCCCCTTTCCCTCCTTCCTTCCCTCCCTCTTCCCTTCCTTCCTTCTCCTTTCCCTCCTTTCTTCCCCTCTCTCCTCCCTTCCCTACCTCCTTCCTTTCTTCTTTCTTTCCCTCCTCCCTTCCCTCCCTCCTTCCTTTCCTCCCTCCTTCCTTCTTTCTTTCCTTGCTTTTATCCTTCCTCTCTTCCCTTCCTCCTCTCTTCTCTCCTCCTCCCTTCCCTCCTCTCTTCCCCTCCATCGCCCCTTTCCTTTCCTCTTCCTGTAGTTTTGTTCAGAAAAGGGTCTTTGGGAGTGAACAGGTCGTGGGAAGAGGTTGAGGTCTAGCTGGGGGTCAGAGGAAGCTATGGATGGAGAGACACACACACGCCCATTTCACAGCTCTTCCAAATGGACTCCCTGCAGTATTAGGGCTCCAGGAGCCCCACTCTGCAGAAGTCCTTCCAGAGCCTTCCAGGGGGTGGGTGCATCCCAGAGGCGGGAGAGGGGGGTGCTGGGTAGCAGAGGGCTGTCAAGTGCAAGCAGGGTTTTTACTTTCGCTGCCAAATGCAAAACCAATCAAGCATCCTTCATCCCACAGCCATTTTCCAAACGAAACGACTTCAGCCTGAAGGTAGGAATCGATGTTCAAAGCTCTGGCTCGTTTTTCAAAAAAGATAAGTGTTGTGTTTAATGTACAACGGAGCGGCCGCTCAGAGCTGTCAGCCCTACACGGAGCAGAGCAGGTGGAGGCGGCGAGGGGGACCACGGAGAGCTGGGGAAGAGGCCGGAAGAGGCTGGCTGGGGTGGAGGGGACAGCGGCCTTCACCCACCCCACTCTGCAACCCCATCTTCCCCAAACCATAACCCCCCAGGGAGCTCTGGGTCCCTTGGGAAGCTGCCAGTCCTAGAATCTTAGAAGCTGCCCACCTTGCTTACCCGTGCTGGAAACTAGGCAGACTGTCCTGGTTTGGAATGTGTCGCCCACAGACCTGTATATTTGGGAAGGTCATGGCACCTTGAGAGGCGGAGCCTGGCTGGAGGAAGGCGGTCACAGGGGGCGGGCCTTGAGGTGGACTGGTCCCGCCCTCTCTCCAGGAGAGGTCTGCTCTAGCAGTTGGCAGCCTCGCGGCTCTGAGCCTCTGGGATGGATGTGACTTAGCGTGCCTCCAGCTTCGGCCAGCCAACCATGCCGTTTCCACCATAGGACTGTGTCTCCCCTCTGGAACCGTAAGCTGAATAAATCTCCCTTACGTTGCTTCACTTCGGGTGTTCTGTCACAGAACTGAGAAGACTAACCAGTACACAGACACAGACCAAAGCGAAGCAGAAAGGAGATCTGGTCCCAGAACTGCCATCGGCTGGCATGAGACATACCCTCCTTGACAGGGCAGCTGCAGCTGGCGATGAAGAGACCCTGGTGTGGAAGGGGGGGCTTTCAGTAATGATATGTGCATGGGCTTCTGTGCTACGCTTCAGTGTGTATGCATGCGTGTTTATAATTGTGTGCCGTGCATTTGTGTGTTTATGGGCATATATATATGTCTGTATATATGTGCATGTATGTCCAAGCTTGTGTGCTCGTGTGTGTATTTGTGTGTATGTTTTTACGTAAACCTACTGCATATGTGCATGTGTGTGTGCTCGTGTGTGTATTTGTGTGTTTGCATTTGTGTATGCTTGCATGGGCGTGTGCATTTGTATGTATATTTGCATGTGTGTATGTAGTATGTGTATATGCTTTCATTTGTATGTGTTCATGTGTATAGTGTGTGCATTCATGTATGTGCACCCATGTCTTATGTCTGTGTGTCCCTCTGTATTTATGTATACTTATATGTGTATGCGCACATTTTATGCATTCATGTGCATATTTTGTGTGTTTACATGTATGTTATGGTTATGCATCCTTATGTATTTTGTATACTTAAATATGTGTGCATGCAGCTGTGTGTTCATGTGTGTATTTTGAGTGTTTCTATGTTTATGTTATGTATGTGTGCGTACATTTACTGCATGTGTGTGTGTATATTCATGTTAATACATATGTGTAAGTGCCTGTGCATTCATGTGTGTGTCTGTGCATGTGTTTGCATACATGTGTGCATGTGTGTGTGCATGTGTGTGTGTCTGTCTATACACATATGTGCCCTGCCCAGCAGCTAGGACTAGACATCTTCCCCTGAACCTTCTTTCTCCATTGCTGAGGTCAGCAGGACTCGCCAGCCGGACCCTCCGCTGGCTTTGGCATCTCTGCAAAACCACAGCAGCTCCAGTGCAGCGCTTAGTCAGGACTGGGGGAGGCTCTTCCCTCCCCGCTTCCTCCCAGGCCTGGCTCTCGTCTGCCCAGGAGCTGTGGACATAGAGGTGCATGCTGCTGTCCTCGCCTCTGAGCTCTGTCCATCCCCGGACCTGCAGAGGGACCTGCAGAGGGCTGTCCACAGTAGGGTCAGCCTGCCGAGGTTCCAGCTGCCGCCCTGCAGAGGACAGTACACGTGTGTGTATATGTGCATGTGTGTGTGTGCATGTGTTGTCTGTTGTCCACTGACCATGTGTGGCTCAGTGGGGCACTGGGAATGGAGGCCGCCGCAGGCCGCAGCTACAGCCAGGCGCCTCCCGGAGGCCGGTGTCTCAGCAGCTCCCGGGTCTCTCTACCTGCTGGAAGATGCTTTGCTTTGTTTTTTTTTAATTTATTATTATTATTTATTCAACTGTGCGCATGTGCGTGCGTCTGTGTGAGTGTGTACGTGTCTGTATCTGTGTGTGTCTGTTTGTGTGCGTGTGTAGAACCACGGAGGAATTCGCGAACCACCATGGACGCCTCCACCTCCTCCTGTCCCTGGATTCACAGGCTCCGCCCTACCAGGACCAGAAGTGCAGACCGCCCCCGCTTCCGCCTGGCGTCTATACGTGGGATCTGGGATCCGAACTCAGGACCTTCCGCCTGCAAGGCGGAGGCTTAGCCCCCGAGCCGCCTCTCCCGCCCTGCTTTTGAAGAATAGCAACAGCTACTTCCGCAGTCCCCGCGCTCCTCACGCTGAGGGTCTGTCTGAGCCCCCTCCCGGGGGCAGGAGCCACCCCCACATTGTGGCCCCTGAGGATTCCACCCGAAGGCCCCAGTGCACGTGAGATGCACAAGGAAGGAGAGGCCGCGACCTACTCTGGACAGAAGGGCGCTTAGGCCAAACTTCAAAGGTCAGCCCCGCCTTCCCAGCAGCCCTCGTGGGACCGCCCACCCCAGCCTTGACATTGAATGAACAAAGGTCCTACTGTGTGCACAGTACAACGGAGCGACAGGCAAGTGAGGTTCACGCCTAGCGGCCATGGGAAGATGCAGCACCCCACTGCACAGTGGACTTTCTCGTGCACAGAAAGAAGGAGCGGCAAGGCCCCCGCGGGACCTCCATCCAGCGACACGGGCGCCGGTCCCCGCGGAGCCGAGCCACCGCCGAGCCCTGAAAGACCCCGCGTCCTGCCTTCGCCTTCCGCAGAGCCACGCTGCACCCTGAGGAGCCGGAGAGGAAGGACCCACTCTAAAGAGCACCCCGGATAGCTAAAGAGCCCCCAGACAACTTGAGGACCTCCAGAGGGTCGCGCCGGGAGGCGGTGGGTGGATCACGCACATAAACTCAATGTGGAAGCTCGGGAAAGTTAATTAGTTTCCTCTGTCTTCTCCCGAGTCTGAGAGTGAGGCTGGCTGGCGTCCACGTTGAATGTTGTCCACCGCATTCCTGTATACATCCGGCCTAATTTAATTTTGAAATTACATTGGGAAAAGTGTGAAAATACCAATTGCGTGGCGCGGCCGAGAAAGCCCATTATCTGCTAGTTGCCTGCCAATAGAGTCTCCGTCTGTGCGGACTCCGCGGCGCTGGCTCCTGATGACAGTGGCGTCTTCAAGCCCCCCACCTCCCGCGGTCACGGTGGTTAATCGGAAGAACGTGCTCACAAACAGATATGAGGTGGCAATTTATACCAGCCCCCCAGAGATCTGACCCTTTGTTAGAGAGAAGTGGGCTCAGGATGGAAGGCGGGACTGATGGGGTTTCTCTGTTTCCTGGAGATGCCTGCGCCCCATCCAGTGCTACCCGCTCAGTGTGGGTGGCGGGAGCGCGACTGGGGTTGGAGCGAGCTGCTGTCCTGCGGGCCTCGCTGCCTCCTCCCAGAATTTATTGCGAACAAGTTGCTGAGCTCCGTGAAGCTTAGCTCTTGTTTGGACCGCCGACTTTCAGCATGAAATATTAGGGGAGAAAGGCCCACGTGCTCTGACCGTGCTTGACGAGGATCATAATTCTCCTGGTGTCAATTAGAATTTCGACAAATCAACTGGGAGAGACACCAGCTGACCCCAAACTCCCCCCGAATCTCCAGCCCAAGCCAATTCCCACCTTCTTATCACGGCTGATGAAGTCCAATTAAAAAAATGTTTTTATCTGGGCCTTGCTGAGATTTGACTAGAACGATCTTCCCCTATCAAGGAAAAAAATTATATATATATATATATATATATATATATATATATATGCAAATACAAGACAGCCCACAGAATTCTAAGTATTCTACAAAATCGTTTCCAGCCACTATAATGCCGGGCGATGCAAACTAATTTACTGAACAGATACGTTCCAATAAAGTTGGCTGTAAACGGAGCGTCTGCATTCAAAAGTCATGCGTCGCACTCATCTGTGTAATGAAATCAGAAATTTCTTCGATGGGAAGTAACGTCGGTTTGGTAGGTCCGGTTGAAGCGTGTCCTCTGGCTGACCTGGTCATCTGTCAGGGGCCTCTTACTGGGGAGTCCCCGACCTTGTGTCCCTTTCGCTGTCGGTACAGTTTTTAGCAACCACGGCCAAAGGTCACGCGCCAGGGTCTCCCACCACCGTTTACAAAGAAACTCCAAAAAACAGACCATGAAGTCTCGAGAAACGGCTCTGCCGAAGCTCAGCTACAGGAAGCCTTCACTAAACGCTGCTCTCAGAAGATTACACTCTGGTCTCTGCCTTTGCACCTCCATCTTGATTGTGTACCTCGCTTTCTATGAAGAACTGTCTGGACAGCACTGACGGGTCTGGGGGCTCCCGGGCCGTAGCTGAGATGCAGCAGTTTGCAGCATCTGGCGTCTGTGTTCTTTGCCAGCATGATCCCCAGCTGCGAGCGCTGTCTCCCTTCACCTCCAAACACCAGCACAGTCAGACCAGTTTAGCTCAGCTTTCTGAACAAAGAAAAAAGTTTTCAAATGACTCTTGAACAGAATAATTTGATTTGCTAAGAAGTAAAGTTAAAAGTAAATTGTGCTAAATTAATATTGATTCAAATTAAACCATTTATCTCTCTGCATTTCGGCTGCACGTCAAACACAATCCCTGCCTTTCGACTGCTCCCTGGCAAATGAAATTACCAGTCGGATCGTATGTCCTGGTGAGGTTCCTGTTCTGGAAAGGAACACACCGTGAACACACACACACACACACATGCACACACACACGCATGCACACACACACACATGCACACACACATGCATGCACACACAAGCACACACATACGTACACACACATACATCCACACTCAGAGCTTAACGAACAACAATCTTCTAGCTGGCTGGAGCAAAGGAGAGGGGAGGCTGGGGACTGAGTCTTGGGGTGACTGGAATGCTCCTCAAGACAAGACACTTCCTTAGTTGCTCAGCGATCTGCTCTGAGTTCTGAGGGCTTCTGGGACGTGCCCATGTGCAGGATGCTGAGGGGCCTTTCCGTGCCTGGCCCGGCCCAGTCACGCTCTGCTGCCGAGCTGCGCCCCAGCCCTTGGTCTTCGTTCTCTCCCTGCTTCTTGAAGCAATCATGGCCTCTGTCGCGTGCAAAAGGAAGCCCCATCCTGCTGGCAAAGGTCTCCCCACTCTGGTGGAATTGAGGCGCATCTTTGCAGATCTGGAGTCCCAGATCCGTGGCCTTGGCGGGATCTCAGAACCTCAGCCCCCCTTTGGGCGACTACTGGCAAGGGGTCCATGGGATGGCACGCAGACTCGGCGACCTGTGCCCAGTGGGTCCTCAGGTTCCTTAGGGAGGGTTCGATTTTTATTTCTGCGGGGCTGGAAGGCTGTCACTCCACACCACCCAGCAAGCCTGGACTCTGCTGAGTGCTCGTGGTGAGGCGAGAGGAGGCAGCGACTGCCTGGGCTTCGGGCAGCAAGGACAGCAGGTGTCGGCCGCTGCCAGCGCCCACTGTCAGCTTCTCCTGCGGGCGAGTGTTGAGTGCGGCTCGCAGGTCACCTAAGGGGGAGCGTCTGGCCATGTCTATGAAGGATTTCTAGATTGGGTTCATGGAGGTGGAGTGACACCCCCTAAATGTGGGTGAAGCCATCGGGTGGTGGGCTGGGTCTTCAACTGAATGAAGAAGAAGAAGAGGAGAAGGAGGAGAAGGAGGAAGAAGAGGAGGAAGAGGAAGAAGAGGAGGAAGAGGAGGAAGGGGAAGAAGAGGAGGAAGAGGAGGAAGGGGAGGAGGAGAAAGAAGAGGAGGAGGAGGAAAAAGAGGAAGAGGAGAGGAAGAAGAGGAGGAGGAAGAAGAGGAGGAGGAGGAGGAAGAAGAAGAAGAGGAGGAAGAGGAAGAAGAGGAGGAAGAGGAGGAAGGGGAGGAGGAGAAAGAAGAGGAGGAAGAGGAGGAAAAAGAGGAAGAGGAGGAGGAAGAAGAAGATGAGGAGGAGGAAGAAGAAGAAGAGGAGGAAGAGGAAGAAGAGGAGGAAGGGGAGGAGGAGAAAGAAGAAGAGGAAGAGGAGGAGGAAGAAGAGGAGGAGGAAGAAGAGGAGGAAGAATAGGAAGAAGAGGAATAGGAGGAAGAAGAGGAAGAAGAAGAGGAGGAGGAGGAAGAGGAGGAGAAGGAGGAGGAAGAGGAGGAAGAGGAAGAAGAGGAGGAAGAGGAAGGGGAGGAGGAGAAAGAAGAGGAGGAAGAGGAGGAAGAAAAGGAATAGGAGGAGAAAGAAGAGGAGGAGGAGGAAGAAGAGGAGGAGGAGGAAGAGGAGGAAGAGGAAGAAGAGGAGGAAGAGGTGGAAAGGGAGGAGGAAAAAGAAGAGGAGGAAAAAGAGAAAGAGGAGGAGGAAGAAGAGGAGGAGGAAGAAGAAGAGAAGGAGGAGGAAGAATAGGAAGAAGAGGAATAGGAGGAAGAAGAGGAGGAGGAGGAAGAGGAGAAGAGGAAGAGGAGGAGGAAAAGGAGGAAGAGGAAGAAGAGGAGGAGGAGAAAGAAGAGGAGGAAGAGGAGGAGAAAGAGAAGGAGGAGGAGGAGGAAGAGGAGGAAGAGGAGGAAGGAGGAAGAGGAGGAAGAGGAGAAGAAGAATAGGAGAAGAAGAAGAGGAGGAGGAGGAGGAAGAAGGAAGAAGGAGGAGGAGGAGGAGGAGATGATGATGATGCCGCAGGCTCCTGCCGCCCCAGCTCCCGCCACCCCAGCTCCTGCCGCCTCACTTCCCCACCGTGATGGATCAAGCCATGAGCCAGAACAAACTGTTCCTTTATTAGTTGCTTTAGCCAGCGCCTTGTTGCAGCAGCGAGAAGAATGGCCAACGTGCATTTCAATGTCAGAGCTGCAGGTGCCAGACTTGCATGTGGACCTGGATACAGCTGTGCATGTGTGTGTGTGCATGTGTGTGTGTAGATATATGTGGTACGTGTGTGTGGTGAGTGTGTGAGATAGGGTGTGTGTTGTGTATGTGCATATGTGTGCATGCATGTGCAAGTGCATGCATGTGGTATGTGTGGTGTGTGTGTGTGTATGGTTCAATATGTGTAGATATGTGTGGTATGTGTGTATGTGTGTGGTGTGATGTGTGTAGATATATGTGGAGTGTGTGTGAGATAGGGTGTGTGTTGTGTATGTGCATATGTGTGCATGCATGTGCAAGTGCATGCATGTGGTATGTGTGGTGTGTGTGTGTGTATGGTTCAATGTGTGTAGATATGTGTGGTATGGTGTATGTTGTATGTGCATGTTCAAGTACATGTGTATGGTGTGTGTACATATGTTTGCAAGGCATGTGTGATGTGTGTGTGAGATATGGTGTGTTTTATGTGTGTATGTGTATGCATGTACAAGTGTACATGTATTTGTGTGTAGTATGGGGTGTGTGTGTGTGTGTGTGTGTGTGTGTGTGGCCAAGCACCTGAGACACCCTTTCCCACTAGCTCTTTCTTTTGATGATTAAAACGCTGAAAACCCAGTCATTCATCCAGACTGTCTTGAAGAAACAGGGAAAGAAGCCCAGCCCAAGATCCTCAGGCTACGTGCCCAATGCGCGTGAATAAACTCTCAACTGAAGCTATGCCGGCTGGACAATGGGGTCTGAGAGTGGGGTCACAGGATGAATGAGCCAGGCTGGAGCCCACTTCTGAAGCTCCGCTACCAGGAGCGTGTGCTGCCCGAGACAGACAAATGCAAACGCTTCCTGAAGCCTCCTGGGAGGGAGTCAAGGATTACGGAAATGTTGGACTGCCTCCCCCCTCCCCCGTGTGCGTGTGTGTGTGTGTGTGTGTGTGTGTCTGTCTGTCTGTCTGTCTGTCTGGGGGGTCTGTGTGTGTGTGTGTCTGTCTGTCTGTCTGGGGGGTCTGTGTGTGTGTGTGTGTGTCTGTCTGTCTGTCTGTCTGTCTGTCTGGGGGGTCTGTGTGTGTGTGTGTGTCTGTCTGTCTGTCTGTCTGGGGGGTCTGTGTGTGTGTGTGTGTGTGTCTGTCTGTCTGTCTGTCTGTGGGGTCTGTGTATGTGTGTGTGTGTCTGTCTGTCTGGGGGGTCTCTGTGTGTGTGTCTGTCTGTCTGTCTGGGGGGTCTGTGTGTGTGTGTGTGTGTCTGTGTGTGTGTGCGTGTGTGTGTGTGTATGTGTGTGTGTGCACGGGCGCGCGCGCACCTGTGGAGGTTCAATGGTAACATCAGAAATCATCCTGGTTTGCTCTACCTCATCATTTTGCTTTGCTCTGGGGTTTCCCAGGTTCCATCTTGCAAAGCCAGAACTATAGGCTGTACCCATAACCCGCCCAGGGTTTTACATGGGAATCTGGGGATCCAAACTCGGATCACAGGCTTTAACCCTTGAGCGGGTCTCCACGGGCTGGTTCTTGAAGGTTGGTTTGAGGAGGCCCGGCCCGAAGAGAAGGACGAGGAGAGATCGCCAGTGGCGAGTGGGCAGGGCTGCAATCTGAGGGCAGCAGAATTTGCCCGAGAGTCAGTGCATCTCTCAGGGGAAAAGGACAGAGAAGGGCCAGTGGGTAGAGACCCTGGGGAACACTGGGCGTCGCTCTCTTTCTGGGAGCAGTTGAAGCTGAGTCTTGCCTCTCACTGGCCTTCTTTATGGGCCACCACACTAGGAACAGATGTGCAGCTTCCCCTTCAGGCCGAAGGTCCCCAGGGACCACCCTCGGGCTCAGTGGACTCATTGACAGGACTCAGCCAAGTCTTTATAGCTGCTCTGACCCATGGCAGCAAAACAACACTTGATTTAAATCAGAGAAGAGGAAAGGCAGGTGGGGTCCGGGCAAGGGAGGCCAGGAGCAAGGCCTTGGGGGTCCCCAGAGCACTCAGTCCTCTGCCAATGATGGACGACCACATGTTGTCGATCAAGGTCAGTGCCCAGGGCTTTTCTTGGGTCTGGCCACACAGACAGGAAACCCCTGCTTGACTCCGTGTAGCCCCTCCACAAGAAAGATAAAGCCCCCTCCACGCGCCTGGGTTAAGATAACATGGTTCCAGACTCTTGAGTGTAAACCCGGATGCATGCTAGCGAGAATTTGGGAAGGAGTCACAGAGGTGCAGGAGCTGGGGCGTGACCAGTGGAGGGGTGCAGGAGCTGTGGGTGTGGCCAGTGGAGGGGTGCAGGAGCTGTGGGTGTGGCCAGTGGGGGCAGGGACTGTGGGCGTGGCCAGTGGAGGGGGCAGGAGCCGTGGGCGTGGCCACTGGAGGGGTCAGGAGCTGTGGGCGTGGCCAATGGAGCGGTGCAGGAGCTGTGGGCGTGGCCAGTGGGGAGCAGGAGCTGTGGGCGTGGCCAGTGGGGGCAGGAGCCGTGGGCGTGGCCAGTGGAGGGGTGCAGGGGCTGTGGGCGTGGCCAGTGGAGGGGTGCAGGGGCTGTGGGCGTGGCCAGTGGAGGGGTGCAGGAGCTGTGGGCGTGGCCAGCGGAGGGGTGAAGGGGCTGTGGGCGTGGCCAGTGGAGGGGGCAGGGGCTGTGGGCGTGGCCGGTGGAGGGGTGCAGGGGCTGTGGGCGTGGCCGGTGGAGGGGGCAGGAGCCGTGGGCGTGGCCGGTGGAGGGGGCAGGAGCCGTGGGCGTGGCCTGTGGAGGGGGCAGGAACTGTGGGCGTGGCCGGTGGAGGGGGCAGGAGCCGTGGGCGTGGCCAGTGGAGGGGGCAGGGCCGTGGGCGTGGCCAGTGGAGGGGCAGGGCTGTGGGCGTGGCCGGTGGAGGGGGCAGGGCTGTGGGCGTGGCCAGTGGAGGGGGCAGGGCTGTGGGCGTGGCCAGTGGAGGAAGCATTGGGCCCAGAGGAGGGATACTTGAGAAATACTTCTCTCCATCACACACAGCACCTTGAGAGATGGACGAAGGCAGATGGAGGAAGGTTTCAGGAAACTGAACCAAAAGGACATTAGCCCCTTCTCAAAGGGGCACAAAGACTATTCCCGCTGCCTTCGCAGGTCCCCACCAGGCATGGTGCCTCCCACAACTGCCTTCCTAGAACTTTCCAAGCTGCTCAGAAGACGTTGTCTGTCATGGAGCGGTAACGCTTTCTGCAGAAGCCATTCTGGGAGAGGAAGAATGTGGGATCCGACGTGGTCCCCAGCTCGTTACTCCCCCCCCAGGCTACTTCCTCCAGCTCTTCCAAGCCAGCACCTCGATTTCCTGCCGCTGCAGATGACTCCAATCCCGCCGGCCTTCGGCAGCACACACGTCTCTATCCTCAGACCTCGAGGTTCTGGGGTCCAAAGCACAAAGCAGTGTTCGCTCTCCCAGAATAAGGGGTCACAGGGCCCCATCTGTTTCTCCTGCAGGTGTCAGCGGGAAGCCTTGCCTTTCACAGGTTCTAGAACTCTGGAGTCTCCACTGGAGACCACAGTAGCTCCAGCCCTGACCACCTGCTTCCGTTGATTGATGGGTTGGGCCTCCCTTCCTCCTGACTTCCTGGAGGCCAGAGCAGCAGGTGACCGGCCTCCACTCTATGTCCAGACCCTCACCTGGATCACATGCCCAAAGTCTCCCCACATATGGCAGCATTTGCTTGATCTAGAGGCGCAGGTGCTTCTGGGACTGAGTCTGGCGGTGGATACCCTCCCCCCTCGGTGTCACCTTGGCAATGAAGGCTGGTGCTCTGGGCACATTGGTAAGGAATCAGGGAATTGTCTGATTGGTGGGGAAGGCCCAGCCCATCTCGGGCGGGACACTGCCTGAGCAGGTGGATAACATGGAGGGAACTGATTCAGTAAGTTGGCATCCTTCAGCGTACTTGGACAGACATGCCGACTGGCAAGAGAAGTTTGCCCCCCTCTCAGCACTCCTGTGGCTACGGTGTAGCCAGTTCCCTTGGCCCTGGTGTTGGTGTGGACTCTCTGCTGAGCTGGAGTGAGAACTGCAACTGGACAGTCATAAGCCAAGAATCAAAGCCCAAAGCCCTGTTCCCCCTTAAGCAGTTTTGTCGTGAATCTATCGGGAGCCTACAGGCAAACTGCAAGGAGCCCTCCCTAAAGCCACACCCAGAATCCCTGGCAACAAACCATTTCTCTTGGAGCAGTTTTTATGCATTGTTGCTCATAAACTCACAACTAAACGGCTTATAGGGAACAAGGGGTTTGAGTCTCTCTTAAGAGAGTCCACTTACAGTCGCTCGTCCGGCCTGGCAGGACAGTCCCTGTAGACACCACGAGTTGAGGGAACTGGTCATGTAACATCCATATGACCACTGAGAGAGGGACCGTTCTCACCTGCCAGACCAGCATGTCTGCAGATGTACAGGAGACCGCCCAGGTTCTCGGCCGGTGCCTCCATCTCATTCACTTGCCTAGAGACTAGTCCCTTCCGCCTGTGTCTAACTATTGATACTTCTATTGTTCATTTTTTTTTTTTTGAACCAAACTGTGTCTTTTCTCTCTACCAGAATTGGGGGACCAAGCTGACTGGGAGAAGTATGGTCTTTGGCAAGAGAATAAGGAAAACCGCGATGAAACAGCTCACCGATCCGTTGCACCCACAATAAAGGAAGAGGAGTCCTTTCAAGAGTCAGAAGAATGGGGGGGCTGAGGACTGGAGAGTTGTTGCTCTGGGGAAGTGGCTGCATCCCGTCCTGGAGACGAGAGATTGTCTTCTTTAACCCTTTCACGAACTGGTTCCGGTCTGTGTCCAGAGCCCGCAGCACGCTTACAGTGCGTGCGCCTGGGGACAGTGAGGGGTCAGCGTGGTGTCCTGCACGGATGGAGCTGGGCCAGCTAGACAGGTGCCCCAGTGAGCATCTGTGATGAAACACGTGGCAGAAACAGCCAAAGCAAGCAGGAAGGAAGACTTTGCTCTGACTCGCGGTTTCGGGGTTCACTCTGTTGTGACGGGCAGCACACTGTGGTCAGCGGGAAGCAGAGAGCGAGACAAGAAGGGGCTGTGGATAACACACTTCCAAGGACACAACCCAGCAACGGACTTCCTCCAGTGAAGCTCCACCTCCCAAGAGTTCCAGACCTCCCCCGAGCAGCACCTCCAGCTGGGGACCAGGCAGACAAGACAGGAGCCTGGGGGGTGGGGGGATTCAAGTTCTGAACCCAGCAGCAAGGATCTCTTCCAAAGCAGGCTGCTCGCTGATGCAACAACACGTGTCTGGGAGGTGTCGGCCTGCAGACAGCTCCATCCCCAGGGAAGGGCCGGCGTTCTCTCCTGGTCTCACGGAGCTCCGTTCCCAGGGACTCTGGCTGTTGAAATGGCCACAGTGGATTCAGATTTTTCCTGTCTGCCCCGAATTGGGTTATAGATTCACAGTGGGTCCCGCTATAATGTCACGCGTGTGCTCCCAAAACTCACCATCTCGTGCAAATGTGCACAACGTATCCACCGGGATCTGGGGGAGGGTGGAAATGAGGTTTAGGGGACAAAATTCTGACGCATCCACAGCGACACTTAAATCAAGGCAAAGGCCCCCTAGACATCAGACATCACACCTGAGATACAGGTAACTATGGCGCCCACCGGGGACACATCCCGGAGCTGGGCGGCAGGCAGGGAGTTGCAGGGGTGGCGGTTTGGAACTCACTGTGAGGAGCATAAGAAGCTGATGTGAAGTCAGATGGGGAATTCCAAGGGCACCGTTTCTTCCAGACACAACTGCGCATAAGCAAACCTGAAATTCAGGGTGTCAGATCGTCCTGGCCACGTCGTTCCATGCTGCAGAAGATTCCTGTCTGTACAGCCCGCTGGGAACGGCAGAACCAAGCGTGAAGCCGACAGCTGAGGGATGCTGAGTCCGCTGTCAACCCGCCTTCTGGTGGGTTCTGGAAGCACTGCCGTGTGTGCTGGGCGAAGGCTGCGCGCATCCACACCTAGACTCGTGCCCGAGCCTCCACCGAGCCGCTCCTGCGTCCCGGGTGCCTACTACAGCTACCTTTTCCTCGCCTGTTGGGACGTTTCTCCCCCTTCTTGCCCACACCCTGCGGGGATGAAGCTCTGAACTTCCAGAATAGGAGTCTGTCCTAAGAACGCAGGCCGTAAAAGGAGCAGAGTAATAAATACAGTCAGGGAGGAGTGCGGCTCGGCCAGGATAGGGCGGCCAGGGTGATTAAAATAACTGGGGTTGTCACGTGTGAAATAGGAGCTCCTGACAGCGACCAAGCATGGAGAATCAGGCCTCTTAGATCACTGCGGGAAGAGGGGGATTTTCCGCCACCGGGAGCGGCGAATCCTGAGGTAACGGCGAGAATCACTCATGTTCACACTGGCCGAGCCTTCTGCACAGAGAATATCCCGGCGAGCTCAGGGTTTCCCGTCTTCCCGACTTTGAAGAACGGGTTTGAAAGACTGCCACAGGGCCGGTGAGACAGCTCAGCGAGGCGCCTGCCCACAAACCTGGCGACCTGGGTTCGATCCCCGGAAGCTCACGTGGGGAAGGAAAGTTGTCCCCTGACCTCCTCCACCAGTGCACCAGGGCGTGCATGCTCTCTCTCGCTCTGTCTCATATATTTTTATTTATTTGTTTGTGCATGTGCATGTCTGCGTGCGTGTGTGTGTGCGTGCGTGTGTGCGTGCGTGTGTGCGTGCGTGCGTGCATGTGTGTGGTGTGTGTGTATCAGAGGGCACTGTGGGTTCCTGTGGAGGCCCAAGGGTGACTTTGGGAATAATCCTGGATTGCTTCTACCTTCTTCTTGCTTCCCTCTGGGATTCCTCAGGCTCTGCCCATCAGGGCCAGAAGTGTGGCCGCCACCCTTTGTTATGTTTTTTTACATGGGACCTGGGATCCAAACTCAGGACCTTCTGTGTGGAAGGCAGAGTCTTAACCCCTCAGCCATCTCTACAGTGTCTCTCTGTCTCTCTCTCTCTCTCTCTCTCTCTCTCTCTCTCTCTCTCTCTCTCTCTAATGGCAAAATATTTACTTAAAGACAGCTACAACCACTTTGCTGTGAGGAAGACGAAGCAGCTCCTGGGCGCTCAGCAAACTCAATGGTGACGTCACTTCCTTCTGTCTAGATGACTCTGCCCGCCCCACCCTGGGGTCTGCAAACATTCACACGTTCACAGGAGCACATGCTCACACGCGTGTGTGTCACCTGCGGCTTGCTCTCTGCCTTCCTCTTCGTCTCCCCACAGCCTGCAGCCTGCAGCCGGGCCAGCAGGGACCCTGGGCGCTGGGGGAGGGAGGGACGAGAAGTCTCAGATCGAGCGGCCCCAGGTTGTGTAGACGGCCTCTGGGTGGGGGTGGCTGTGGTGTGCACCAGCTTTGCCTCCCTGGGGGACACTGGGCTCTGGAATAAATTTGGACTGAGAAGGAACCACCCCCCCACCAAGGATACCCAGTGCCTTGGAGCTTTTAAGCCCCCAAGGTGCTCGTTTCTACTATGAACACATTTCACAAGGATATGCAACCAGCACAGACCACCTCCTGCACGGCTCACGTGTACACACACACACACACACACACACACACACACACCCTTCCACTCACATCTGCCTAAGTCAGTCTGACATTCCCATTACTCACTTAAGACCATGGTATGCACATGTCTCTCTAAATTAAGCCTGACTAAATTACAATTTTGTATTTACCAATTTTCATTTATTATTGTGCCATAGCTGCTCTCCCATTGGGCCGTGTTGTGTGTGTGCGTATGTGTTCACATGTTGATGGTGCACATGTTCATGTGTGTTCCCATGCACGTGTGTGTCTGTGTGTGTGGTGTGTGAGCAATCATGTGTCCCTGCATGTGGCGACCAGAGGACAACGTCTAGTATCACCCCCCAGGTACTGTGAACCTTGTTGTACGTTTTTCTGTTTGTTTTGTTTTTGAGACGGGCCTCACGTTGACCTAGAGCTCACTAATTAGGGTGTAGCTGCTGACCAGTGGACCCCAGGATCCTCCCTCTACACCTCCCCAGCACTGGGACTGCAGACGCCCCCTCTCCCGGCTCCTTCACACGAGTCTGGGGCTCAAGCTCCTGCCACTGTGCTTGTGAGGCCGCACTTTACACACAGCCACCCCCCACACACAACCCACCCCCTTCGGGTAAGTTTCTTGAAACCATCATTTAAGTGGCTGCAGAGGACTCTGGGCACGGCGTGCTCGGCTGCTTAAAGTGTGCTTCCCTCGCCGGTACTTAGGGATGGATGGATGGCCCTTCTCTTAAGGACGCTCAGGTCTCCTCTGCCAGGCCCGCTGCGTTCAGATGGACCCACTCGGCGCTGGCCAGGAGAGGAAGCCCCTCCCTGAACTGTCCTCCCAGCCCAGCCCAGAGCCTCAGCTACACGCCATCCGGTTGCAAGAGCAGTTGGAGCCTGTGCGTCTGTTTCCACCGGGTTGACCCTTGGAAGTGAAGCCCTTCCTTCAGCTGACGTGGCCACAGACGTCCAGACCCGCGGATGTGGCTGGCGTTGACCTCCTACCCTGGCGCTAGCTGCTGCGGGCTGGGGTGGCCAGGTCCAGGGTCCTCACCGGGCTCAGCGAAGAAGCTCGGCATCCTGAGTTGTTGACCTCTGGCTCAGAGCAGAGATTCAGATTCTACCAACAGTCCTGGTTCTGGGGTCGACCTCAGGGCCAGCGTCTTGTCCCTGTGTCTGTCCTCCCCCGCCTCTCTGGGCAGCTCTCCCATGAAGGGTCTCTGTGCTTCCATCCCCCCTCCATGCCCCTCCCCTCATCTGATCCTCTCTCTCCCTCCATCCTGCCTGTCCCCCGTCTCCCCCGCGCTGCAGATCCCCTCCCGTGGGTGCGGTGTGACTCTCTCTCCCTCTGAGTCCCAGCAGCTCAGCGTGGCGCCCGTAGCTGCTTGGTAACTGTTGGCAAGCGCGTGGAAAGAGAGGTGCACAGTTGAAGAGCGTCTACCCCACAGACGCGTAATCACAGCCCTTTCCCCACGCCTCAGCGTGCTGCATTAGACAAAGCGAGGGCAGTGGGCAGATGCAGGTGACGCTCTGGGGGTGGACACAGTGTGGGGCGACTGCTGCAGAGATGGGGGAGAAGCATCTAAAACCGGGGTGGGGGGCAAGACCGCATGTGGCCCTGAGAAGAGGGGTACCAGTTGGTGTGGGCCAGCCAGTGTGGATCTCTTGCGGCAGACCCCAGGAACTCAGGAGCCGGGGACGAACATCTGGGCGCAGCCCTGTGCTGCCAGGAGGGGCGGACTCCAACAGAGAAGAGTCAGGACAGCGGAAAGCAGACCCAGCGGCCAAGAGGCCAACGAGTCCAGGATCCAGGAAGGCAAAGGCAGCGTCACCCAGCTCCACTTCCTTCCGGGATGCCACGGGACTTGCGTGAATGTCCTGGCTGCCTGTGGCGGGGCTGGCGGAGTGGGGGGGAGTGTCTGAGATTCCGTGACCATGTCTCTGGAGCTGCCGGGGCGGGAAACTGCTGCGCAACCCTATCATTGGTTCTGAGCGAGGGGCAGGGCCTGTGGGAGCCTCATGCATATGGATTTATGGGCATTTAAAGAGGCGCAGCGCCCGGTGCACATTTAGTGTCTTGGCACAATGCGTCTCGTTGCCCGAGAGGTCCTTCCCTAATACCCTCTGGAAACTCATACAAAACGAGATTTCCAGCCAAAACGACGGAGCCGGCCAGCCTTTCCAGCCCCTGCACGCGGAGGTTTTATTTAATAACCAAGTGTCTTATTTAAGGCCGTGCCGTGCATGAGGCTGCTGTGGAGGCGCCGAAGCTTCCAGAAGGCAGCGTCACACGTGCTGTCAGCGGTCGGCCGCCACGCCTCCCCAGGGGGGCTTCCTTCCCCGTTCTGGAACGCAAGCCCCTCGGAAGATTCAGATGTGGGGTCTTTGTTCTGTAGTATTTTTTTTCGCAAGAACTTAATGAATATTTGTCCCTCTTTCGGAGCCCTGTAAGGTGACATGAATCCCTCGAACAGCCACCTACTGGACCAGATGGGGGCATGTGCACGTAGGAAGAAGGACGGGGTCTTGTGGCTGGATGTACGATGGTTTGTGTGCGCAAACAGGTATGAGAGCTCACGGTCCAAGCCGTGGAGATTGGGACGGGACGGAGAATTCAGTGGGGCTTTTCGCATGCCCCTCAAGACAGCTCCCCCCGAACCTGAAGAGCTGTTTGCACTCACCCATGTGTACCACAGTCAACGCTGTCTAGCTGGGAAGCAGAGAGGGCAGTGTGCTGTGACACTCCTGTGACTGGCTGCAGCCTAGTGCGTGAGTGGCTGTGCGTGGCGCGTGGCTGTGCGTGGCGCGTGGCTGCGTATGGGCGCAGTGGCATGTCCTTTGGGCAGGATCAAAGGACAGGGACGAGGTCGCGGCTCAGCAGGGAGAACGGGCCCGGCATGCACAGTCCTGAGGTCTGTCATTAGCACACATGGGCCACCTGTGTAAGCTCTGCAGAAAGATCAAGGGTCAAGGTCATCCTCGGCTACACCGTGAGCTTGAGGCTAACTTGGCATACGTGAGACTCTGCCTCCAAAACTACAATCGAGGACTGCAGAAACAGCTCAGGTGAAAGCCTTTGCCTTCCACGCCAGAAGAACTGAGTTCAGATCCCCAGAGCCCACGTAAAATGTGCTGGGCAGAAGTAGCGGCGATGCACTGCTGCGCTCTGGAAGGCGCAGCCTGGGAAACCCCAGAGCAAAGCAATAAGGTGGAACGATGCAGGGTGATTCTTGAAGTCACCCTTGAGCCTCCACAGACACACAGTCACATGTCCTCTTGTGCATACACACACCTCCCCCCGCACACACCCCAACAAGTCAGAAGGACAAATGGACACCCCAGCATCTCTGGGGAGCTGGGTGGTGGGTATCCCCTCATCTTAGGTGGAGTTTTCTCCTTTGCCTGTTAACGACATGGCAAAGCCCCGCTGGAGACAGAGGCCAAAGCTAGGAAGAGCTTTCTTGGGTTCATCTGGCTCTGTTCTGGTACCTCTACCTTGGGGAAATGGGTCCAGAGTCCACATGGAAGAAGGCAGCGGGCCGAGAGGGCGGGGGGCTCTGCATGCCTGGGCCCGTGTGACGATGTGAGGCACAAAGCCCTCGCTGCTGCTTCTGTGCACCAGAATAGTTAATAACAGCTCTGACCGACCCTCTGTGCTCCTTTGGCTGCGGCTTAAGCATGCAGAATCTATTTAAAAAGCGTGACCTCCCGACCCGCCGGCCAGAGAAAAATGAGAGCAAAGCTTCCATAATGGCGGCCCCTGCTAGGGGGCTGTCCTGCCGCGTTCTCACCCGCTCTCTGACCGCAGTGTGCTCCGGGTTCTTGATGAGGCCTGCCGACCTCAAGGGCTGGTATCCATTCGGTTCCGACAGATCTCATCGCTTCACCGAGCCATGGGGTCAACATGGTCCAAGCTACATCTGCATCTCACCATCTCAGAACAGCCACTGGAGCGGGTGTGGTCCAGGACTCTACTTGAAGGATGGAGGGCAGGGGAAAGATGAACGGCTGAGAGAAAGCTCTAGGGACACTCCGTCCTTGATTCCTGGAATAGAGCTTCTATTGCCCTTTGGAATACCCTGTGAGCAGACGGGAATTTTCCCTGTGCTGATGGAGAAACTCGAGGTAGAACTGCTGGTAGCTTCGGGATGCTGTGGACGGCTCACCAGAACTGCCAGCCATGGGACAGAGCAGGGAGAGGTGGGGACCGATGACATCATCAACCATGTCTCGGTAATGGAGCCCAATTCAGTCTTGCCGTGCGGAAGTATGCCAGGCGGGCAGCATGCAAGGACCACAGGATCTTAACTCTGTGGTGTGTCAGTGTTCACGTGATAGCTGGCGTGGAC
Source organism: Typhlomys cinereus (assembly GCA_023101885.1). Taxonomy (NCBI): domain Eukaryota; kingdom Metazoa; phylum Chordata; class Mammalia; order Rodentia; family Platacanthomyidae; genus Typhlomys; species Typhlomys cinereus. The sequence goes on along the minus strand of JALPQD010000210.1, from coordinate 895,182 downwards.
TTTTTGACACGGGGAAGAGGGCTGTGTGATTACCACTCGGCAGCTGGAGAATCCAAGCACGGGGCTGACCCCTGTGGTGATCCACACAAGACAGCAGGCATCAGCAGATAACACCGGGCGGGAGATCTCATCCACTCCCGAGAGACCCAGGCCACTTAGACCCAGTGCTGACCCCTTTGCAAGGGTGGCCCTGACCCAAGCCCACCAGGCCATGCGCTGCCACAACCCATGTGGTGCGCTCTGTTGGAGCAAAGCAAGAATCAAGAGAAAGGCATAAAATGCAGGAAAAGGTGGGACTGGGTGATCCGCACAGACCTGAGGGAGACTAGCAGCGCGGGCTTCCCAAGCGCCTGCGGTCACACAGACGACCTAAACATCGCGCCAGCAGGTGCCGAGGGCACGGGAAACCTGGGAGCCTGTGGATCTCTATGCAGCATGCAGCGTACTGCGAGTTAAGTCAAAACCAAGCATGGACAATCTTATCTGCAAGAGACAAGGCAGGCAGGGCTGTGTCAAGGCGTCTCCTCCCACCCAGAGGCAGGCTGACCTTGCCAAGGTCAAGCTTCGGAGGGGAAGCTCTGGATAGGCAGCTCCCGGCTGCAGACTCGGTGAGCAGGCACCCCGCTGTGGCTGAGGGTGGGCAGGCACTCTGCTCCATCTTTGGGACAGGTCAGCTTTGCCAGCCCACAATTCCCTGCGGCAGCTCTGCTGGTCCAGAACCTATCACATAATGTGGCTTTGCTTCTACACTGCAGTCTCTCTCTACACTGTGCTGTGTGGACTGCAATCGTCATCTTTGTGGGGAGCAAGCCTCCGGCTCCTGAACTTCAAGAGACAATCAGAAGACACAGGGAGATGCTCCTGCGGCACCTGACCCGTGACTCCCGACCCGCTGCGCCCTTGAGTGTCCTTCCGACGAGGCTGTAGTACACGCTTCCCAGATGCTCTGCCCCATCAGCATCCCAATGAGTGCCCAAGCCCAAAGAGACGCTTTGGGAAGCCTATGGAGCACGGTGGCCTGGGGACACCCTGAAATTGTCGCATGATGCAGGAGGATCTTTGTAAGGGCAGAGCCCTCGCCCTGAGGGATCTGACACTCACTCCAAGGGCCTTCAGACCCCTGAGAACGCTCAGTGGGAAGAGACAAGGCAGGTTCTGTGAACAGACACAACGGGAACCCGCGTTCATCTGCGCACGCTGCGGATGGTGCCAGTCCTCGCGAGTTTTGTGCTCTGCAGAGACGCACCCAAGTGACAGAGAGATTGTGCGCGTCAACAGTCGGGGCACTCAGAGTTTTGTCTGTGGGGTTCATGTCTTGATGACAGCTGTCCCTGGGAATTTGGGGGATCCACAAGGTGGAGCTTCCCTAAGAAATTGTGGTGTGTGGGGGGGGTATGTGCACATGAATGCATGCACATAGTATGTATGGTGCACATGTAGGGTGCACATGTGAACATGTGGGTGCAGATGCACATCTGTGCATGTGTGTATATGTCTATGTGTGTGCACGTGTGTAATGTGTGTGCACATGAATGCATGCACATAGTATGTATGGTGCACATGTAGGGTGCACATGTGAACATGTGGGTGCAGATGAGCATCTGTGCACGTGTATATGTTTATGTGTGTGCACGTGTGTAATGTGTGTGCACATGAATGCATGCACATAGTATTTATGGTGCACATGTAGGGTGCACGTGTGAACATGTGGGTGCAGGTGCACATCTGCGCATGTGTGCGTGGAGGACGGAGGTTGACATCAGGTGCCATCCTCAGTACTGTCCACCCGATGCTGTGAGACAGGGTCTCACGTTGGACCCAGAGCTCACCAGTTTTGCTAGTGGCTGGCCAGGAAGTTGTCTTACCCCCCACACCGGGGTTCCGAGTGCCACCGCGCCCTGCTCTCTACGTGACTGCTGAGGACCCAAAGTCTGGTCCTCAAGCTCGTGTGGCCGACACTTCACAGGCTGAGCCCTCCCGGACTCAGTGGCCCCGATGAAATTCCCACAGATTTTAAATAATGATGTCTATGAACACAGCGCCCTGGGGTGACTGGGCAGATGCTCACAGTCAGCTCTCGGCCCTTGGCGACGTCAGAAACAGGACCTAGAGGGGCGTCGCTGTTGACAGCCACCTCAAGGACACTCGGGATGTTTAAGGCCTTGGCTCCGGGATCAGCCGATTTGACCCGCGCCGTCTGCGTCTGCTCAGTCGGACGCGCTTCGCTTCTTCCCAGGCTGAGCTCCGTGTGTGGAAAGAGGCTGGGATGACTGATGCTTCCCGATGCTTGTCGACTCAAGGACTCAAGAACTCAAAGAAGCTTCTCAGATCCTGCCCTATTTCAACACAAGAGTTCCCAAGTGTCGTGGTCAGAACGTGCAATGTTGCCCATGGGCCCCTGATTGAATGCTTGGTCTCCAGATACTCGAGATACTAGGGAGGGGGAGGTCCATGGGGACATTAGTGGGCGGTGCCAAAGTGGTGGAATTAGAGCCCACTATGCCTGTTTATCCTGGTCACTTCCTGTCTGGCTGTCTGCTTCCTGTTCCTGTCAGCCATGAAGCGAGCGTTGGGCCTCATGATCCGGCCACCATGGTATGCGCTGACCATCAGCCAAAACAAACCTCTTCTGTCCTCATTGTTTCTGCAAGGTTCCTTGTCCCAGCCGAAAGCCCAGCGATGCTCTGGGACGTGGCTTCCCCTGTGTTCAGGAGGAGGCCAGGTGGCATCTTGAGGATGGCTACAGCTCCCCACTGAGGTGCGGAAGTGTCCTGGCAGCGAGGACGAGGCTGGGCCAGCGCCTGCGCCACTTTCCGGCCGGAGACCAGGCATCCATCAAGTTTATTGGCTCTCCAGGTGGGTACAGTGCTCAACCCCTCCCCACAACTTAGCATCTGCCCTTCTAGCGCTAGGCGTTATTTACAAGCCCATAAAAGCAGACAAGTGTGGGCTCACAGCGGTCACAGTTGCAGCCCCAACCCGCCCCTTCCCCTCCCTTTCTGGGCCCCTCGGCCGCCCCTCCCCGCTTCCCCAGGGAGTGCGGCCATCGCGCCCATCCTTGAGATTTCTCCAAGATGGCAAGAGCCATCCAGTGAGCGAACGCTGGCCGGCGTTTCCCCAGTCGAGGGGAGGGAACATCTGACTTTACTACGCCAATAAATTCCTTGTCCGATTTATCTTCCGTCAGGCCAACATTAATATTAAAATCTCCCATGAATCATAAATCTGTCACACATCAAGAAGAGCGGCCCCAGCAAGTCAAAAGAAGCCCTCATTAACAAAAGCAGAATTAGTCCTCCGAGGACCCTCCTGCATGACCAAACAGACCGTTTACGGCCTCATCATTGTCACAACGGGCCGTGCTGTGGCGTCGGGTCAGTGTTCTGAATCTAAATTGGGCAGAGCTGGGCCAGCCATTACCATCGGGCATGTGCGGGGAGCTCAGCGATTCCAAGCGTCGACACGGGGAGAGAAAATCCACCGTGGGAACAAGGAGAGATCCCACACCTGCGTGCAGGAGCTGAGGCTGAGGGGGCTCCTCGCACAGCTTAAGTGAGCCCACCCTGCGCGCTTCTCTGTGTGACAAGGACGGCTGCCAGAGGAAGTGTGCTTCAAAGAACCAGCAGGATGTGCCTGCGTGGGGTGCCACATGCCCATCGGCTCAGCGCGTGGGCACTCCAGACAGGAGGGTCTCAACGTTGAGTCAGCCTTGGCCACAGAAGGAGACCTCGAGAATCTGTCTCCAAACAAAAGGAACCGAGTCAAACATTCCCCTTGAGGGACCCAGAAGAAAGACATCTGCTGTGGCCCAGGGTTGCCATGGTCTAGGGGTGCTGTGGTCTAGGAGTGCTACAGGCCAGGAGTACCACCATCTTTAATACCGATCGCTGGTACGTTCCTTGGCAACGGCTCCACCCTGCTTTATGCGCAAGTCCGAGCTGCCTGGAGTGGCGTGCACGCGCCTGAGCCGCGGCGCTCCCAAAGCCCCCCAGCCCAGCTTCCGAGCAGAGGAGACCATTGCTGGGGTGCAGGCTGGTCAGGACTCTCAAGGGGCTTTCCCGAGCGTGGCTCTGGCCCCTCCCTCCCCCCAAAACACACCAGTGCAGCCTCCCATGATGTCTGTCGGGTGGTGAAGGTGGGAGTCTCTCGTCTGCCCTGTACGTGCTATAATAAAGTCTCATCAACTTCATTTATGGAAACTAAGTCACATGCTGTGCTGCTCAGGGTTGAATGCATGTGACTTCCCTGCCCCCCATTTCAGCTGCTGAATGCCTAATCACTGCTGTGCTGGGGAGGTGACGGGGCCCCAAGGGAGAGACCCACCTAGTGGGCTCAGCATCCTTGGGAAACCAGTGGGATACAACATAAAGCATAGAGTGAAGCGAATGCAAAGAAGGCTTGAAGGGAAGGAGGGAGCTGCCATTGTGGGGACCTAAGAGAAAGCGGGGTCATTGCAATCAACATATGTAAGTATGAAGTTGTCAGAGGACAAATCCATCAATAAAAGAAAGGAACTAGAGAAGGACCCCACAGAGCCGACTGTACCTTCTGCCACACAAAGACACCAAGAAAGACCGTTTGTGATCAGATACTATCAGACCAGATCACCCAGGGACTTGATGGCCTTTCATATGCTTGGCTGTCAGGAACATATTTCTACTGTTTATAAGCTGCCCTGTGTGTGATAAGGTGTTATGGTGCCATGAACAAGCTGAGACCACATGGTCTTAAAACTCTGAAGGAATATTACCCCTCCAGGGGTAAACAGTATCAGTCCCCTATGCACACTACCCTGAGTGTATAAATGCCGCACGTGGGTATGCCCAATAACCGCCACCGTGTTCATTTGTCATCTCCTCTAACAATGTAATACAGGAGAAACACCTGTCCGTGCTCACATAACCGTCTGCAGTGCGTGTCCTCACCCCATGCCTGCCTCACAAACGCCACCGAGGTGGATGTGTGTGGTATGCACCTGTGTGCCCGCAGGCGTTCTCTAGGAAGAGCAGTACCCATCCTTCATCAAAGAAAGAAGGTGATGACCTACTTTCCTCATAAGACTGCCGGGCACAGCGCGGAGGCGCTTCCTCCACAGGGGTGATATCGTCTGCCGAACACCAGTCAGGGTCGCAGATAGGAAAGGCCCATCCACAGGCCATAGAGGAAGAAGCTTGAAGGAACCTGGGGAGATGGGGTGTCTCTGGGGATGGCGACTGGGGTTCTCCAAACTCTAGGGAGCCACAAAGCTCTGGGTTGTGTGTGTGTGTGGGGGTGCAGAATCCTTTCAGAAGCCTGTAGCCCAGGCAGTTCGGCATAACAAAGAAGGAGGGGCCTGGACCCTAGATGGTGGAAGCCATATCACCAGGAAGAAGCGATAACTGCAGCTTTGTCATGTACTCTAACATGGCTCTGTGACAGGCACCATGGGCTCAGAAATTAACAGCACTCTCTGCGTCCAGTTGAGAAAGTAAGGTGGTTGCTTATGTTATGCAACCAAAGGGCTCCTGGTGGCGTTGCTCTTGAGAAGTTGTGGGACCGTTGGGATTGTCGTCGAGGCAGCAGAAATGGGTTCCCGGGTCTGGGGATGGTGGAGTTGGAACAGCGCTTGTCAAGCAAGCATGCGCGGAGTCCTGGCGTCGCAGTTACTTCTCTGTTGCTGTGAGACAACGCTCAAACTCAACTTAAGGGAGAAAGGGAGATTGATTCAGCTTATTGCTCCAGAGGAGAGATTCAGCGCTTCGTGTAGGAAAGGCATGGCAGGCAGCAGAAGCTGGAGGAAGCTTAAGTCACGTCTATCATCTATCGTGGCGGCTGAGTGTTAACTGCAAGCTGCAAGGGTAGAGTGCTAGTGGAAGCAGGGCGGAGCTAGCTAAACTCAAGGCCCGCCCCTGCGATGTGACTTCCTCCAGCAAGGCTCCAGGTCCCAAAGTCTGCCATGATATCTTCCCAACCATCGACCAAGTATTCAAGCACATGAGAATGTGGGGAGAAACTTAATTCAAACCATGACACTCTACCTCGTTGCCCCCATAGGCTCACGGCACTTCTGAAACAAACTGTACTCAGTTCAACCTCAAAAGTCTTAACACAGTCCAAAAGTCCAAAGTGCAAAGCTTCCTGCAAATTCAAAGGACAAGTTACATGTTTCCAACATACAATGGCATAGAATTGACATTCGCGTTCTGAAAGGGAGGAATGGGGTCAAATCCAGGGCAGATCGATCCATAACAAGACCAAAATCCAGCAGGACAACTCTAGAGGCACTTTCTGTCGAAATCATCTATCTCAGTTACAAAGGAGTTTGTTTCCATCCGGCTGACGCGGTTACCTGCAGAACACATCACTGACTTGGGTTGGCTCTCCCGTGGTACCCACAGCTGTCCTTGGCAGATGCCCCATGTTTGTTCTGGCATCTCCTCCCTCTTCATGTTTAATGGTAAACCAGACTTTCATTTCATTTCATTCACCCCTTGTCAAGTTCCCCCCTAGACCATCACAAGCTGGGTTTCCACTGCCTGCATCTCTCTCGCCATTGCTCTCTCACAAGCTCTCGCTAAAATGGCCCTTTTAGCCCTGTCTCCAGGATACAAAGGCTTTCCCAGGTCAAAGTCCCAAAGCTCTCCATCTTTCTCCCAACAAACCGTTCCAAAGGCACACTAGTCACATCACGGCAAGGGCCATACATCTCTACTTCTCAGTTCCAAGTTCTCTCGGATTTACAGCAATACTTCACTTTCTGGAACCTGATTCCCTTAGTCTCGCAGCAACACGCTGTTCCTGGTCCCAATTTCTATCTGTTATGCTTTTCTGTTGCTATGAGACAACACTCAAATTCCAGCAAGCAAAGGGAATAAAAGGAGACATGTTGGCTCACGGTTCCAGAGGGGAGATACAGTCCTTTGTGGCAGGAAAGGAATGGCAGGTGGTAAAACCTGAGGGTGGCTTGCGTCACATCCATCAGGGAGACTGATGGCTAATTGCAGGCTGCAAGAGCAGATAGCTGGCAGAAACAGGGCGGGGCTAACCCACCTCGAGACTTGGCCCCTGTGAGGCACCTGTCCCCAGCAAGGCTCCACCTCCTAAAGGTGCCACAAACCACGACACTTGGGTTCCATCCCCAGTACTAATAGCTAATAACTGGGTGTGGCCGAGCATGGGCCCCTGGTCTCAGCACTTGGGACACAAAAGAATCAGAACCTCAAGGTTGTCCTCAGCTGCATAGCAAGTTCAAGGCCAGGCCGGGCTACACGAGTGTCCCGTTTCAAACAATGATATAAAATGGGACACTAGGGCTGGCGTTGCAGGCGCCACCCGCTGCTGGGCTCGGCCCAGGCTTTCTGCCTCCTGAGCTGCTGGGATGTGAGATGCCTCAGGTCCTCCAGGTGACCGGACACTGCTTCCGCTCCTTCCCTGCCTGGATGACCATGTGCCCTGAAGCGGTCAGTCCCAATCAACCCTCTTTCTGCAAAGTTGATTCTGTCACGTGTCTTGTCCCACATGCGCTGAGTCACACAACTAATGCCCCTCCTTCACAGGGTTGACCTCCCAGCAGGACAAAGGGAGCCACGCCTCTACTAGTCATGGACTGCATCAGCCGCGTGGTCAGCACATACAAGCTCACAGTGAGAGAAGACTGAAGACCCAGATAGCTATAAAGATGAACCACACCTTAAAGTCACGCCTCTCAGAAGGGGCGGGACCAAGAAATCAGACAAAGCATAATACCAAACAGATTCAAGGAACTCCGTCCTCACGGGGAGACACGCAGGGGTTGAGGAGGAGGGTCGGCAGGGAGGAGGAAGGCTAGAGAGAGGTGCAGTCCTGCCCGGAGACGGGAACAGAGTGAGGGGCTTCCGAATACAGAAGGACAGACATGAAGATATGAAGGCCAGACAACATTTAGAAAGCCTGCCTAGCAGCTTGTTGGAGACAAACATCGGTTTTCAGATTTGAGATTTTCAGATTTAAGAAACCCAGAGAGTCTCATGCAAAATAAATCAAACTGCAGACACCTTAGGAAAAGAAGGTTGAAATCCTCAGAACATCGTAGGCAGGAGGAGGGTCTTATATTCTACCCCGGGGAAGAGTCAGAAACTAGGAAAGAATTGCTAAGATGGACTTCATGGACGCGGAGACGGTTCAGAGGTTAAACCCTTTGCCTCAAGAGTTAAAGGACCTGAGTTCAGATCCCCAGATTCCACATAAAAAACAATGCCTGAGAGGCATGACAGTGGCCTGTAATTCCAGTCCTAGAAGGCAGACCTGGGAAACCCCAGAGCAGAGCAACGGGAAGGCGGAACAATCCAGAATGACTCCTGATGTCAACCTCAGGCCTCCACAGACAACACACACTCAATGTCCTCCTGTGTACACACACACACACACACACACACGCGCGCGCAAAATAATAATTAATAATAATAATAGTAATAATTAATAATAGAGACCAGACGCGTCCCTATCAGCACAGGTGGTCGAATTATCTAGACTCATTTGAAATCATGGAAGGTCCAATCTCACCCCAGGTGTCCTGTGTCTCATTTAACTGTCTCTTCAGATAATTCCACAGAGGCATGTTGCTGGTGTACCCCCAAGTGATCCTCTTTAAAAGAAGTACCAACAGACACACTTCAGCAGCGAGGAAGTCAACCCCCCAAGACTCGCGGGATGCAAGCATCTCCACACGACACACTTAAGGACCCCACAGTGACCCGAGCTCTGCTCAGCGGCTCTTCAGCTGCCGTGATGAACACGCTGCCCGTCCATCACAGGGCACGGGGCTCTGATTCCAGCTCACGAGTCTACGTCGCAGTCCACTGTGGTGGCGGGAGAGTCACACCAGCTCAGAGCTGATGGAACTGGACGCAGGAGCTGAGACAGGGCCACGTCTCCTCGCTTGCCAGTCTGCCGGAGTCCTGGAACCAGCTCTCTGCACCTCACCCACCTGCCAGGGGTGGTCCCGCCCGCCACGGTGGTGTCTTCCCATCAACTACATAACATCCCACGGGCTTGCTCAGGGCGTATCTGAACTACTAATCCTTCACATATGTGCCCAAAGGCTCAGCCCTCAAGGGTGGACTGGACACCTCCTCTAACAGGCACAGATGAGGAAGTCGAGGCAGACGGGGGGCTCAGGAAACCCCGGAAGAGCCTCTGTCAGCTGTGGCACGTGACCCTTCTCCAGCAGGGCCTCACCCACCTCACGTTCCCCAGAACTCCTTGCCCATCACGGGAAGGCAAGAAGAGAACAGCTGAATGTGGGGCTGACCTTTGATGATCCCTGGTGACCCCGTGACCCCTGTGGAACTCACCTGAACTTATCAGCAAACCTCCAGGAACAGAGGTTGTCTGCCTGGGGCATTCTGTGGCACTAATGGACACGCAGGGGGGCGTGGGAGGGGATTTCCAGTGCCCCGAAGCTTACCCGCAAGCCCCAAGCGCTGCATGCAGGCAGCGGGGGCCACGGCGACATGTCCACTGCGACACTTCCTCTGCTGGGCACTAGACACAGGGACATGAGCTGACCTGCTGCGAAGCGATGCAGACGGAACAGATGTCATAGGCGCGGCTGCAGCGGAGCTAAAAGGCGACACCTTCACTTCCGTGTACAGACTTCAAATGCACAACCCAGCATGCCTGTCTCCTTGGCAACCCAAGCCCCACCCCCTGCCCTGGAGAATCTGTGCCCAAAGGGTGAGATCAGGAGGGAAGACAGGCAAAGTCTTTCTCGATTCAGAATGCTTCCTTCACTGTCCCAGAGAGAGAAGAGTGTCCCCAGAGACAGTACTAGGGGAGCCCCGCTTCATGGAAGGAAATGAGGCGGTGTGGCAAGATGGGTCAGCTGGCTAAGGTGCTTGCACACAACCCTGACGACCTGAGTTCAAACCCCAGGACCCGTGTGAAAGTGGAAGAAAGAACCGACTCCAGAGAGTTATTCCATGACCTTCTCATGCACACTGTGGCTGATGTATATACACGCACACACTCATGCACACACACATGCATATACATACATGCACACACACATGCATATACATACATGCACACATGCAGGCACACACACATGCACACACATCCATACACACATGCACACGTGCACACACACATGCACACAAGGCACTCGCACATACACACATGCATGCACACATACACACATATATACATACACACATGCACACACAGGCACATACACACATGCACACACATGCATGCACACATACACACATATACATACACACGTGCATACACATATGCACATGCACACAGGCATGCACACATACACACATACATACAGACATGCACACACACATGCACACACAGGCACAGGCACATACATACATACACACATGCACACGTGCACGCGCACATACACACATGTGCACACACATGCATGCACACATACACATATATACATACACAAATGCATACATATATGCATATGTGTGCATACACATGCACACAAACACACACATACGTGCACACACATAAAAATGCACACATGCACACACACAGGCACGCACATTGCTAATAATAAAGAAAGAAGTTTCTTTTTGTAAAATAAGAAAAAAAAGAGTGGAAGGGGACCTGACCACATGTCCCTCTTGCCTCCCCTGATCTCAGTGGCCTCAGCCCGGTTCACTTTCTGGGGTGTCTGTGGGACCTTGGGTGTTTCCTGGAGCTGCTCCCCATGAAGGGAGCTGACAGTTGGTCTCCCCATGAGGGAAGCAACTCTTGCTGGGCCTTCAGCTGTCCTGGACGGCGAGGTCAGCTGTTCACAGGCGGGCGCTCCACGCGTGTTTAGAGCCACCAGTGCATCCGTCTCCCTGCTCTGCCGCACATGAGGACAGAGCCCTCCGCCTGGTGTCACCAGCGTGAGCGAAGTCCCGGCGGCAGAGACCTTTGAAAGCTGTCCGAAGCCAGGAGCTGAACAAGAAAATTATCATTATTATTACTGTCATGTCGCTAATCCTCCCACGGGGGCTGCCAGGGCCATGGACGGAGAACAGAACTCACAGGTGTGATTAGCTAAATTTAGCCCAAGACACAAAAGTCAGAGTCTTTGAGCCTCTCCAGGCGCTGACAAAGGACGGGCCAAGTCCCGAGATCTTTTGATTCTGTTCCCTTGGAGGCCGGAGGAGTCGCAAGAAAATCACTTTGAGACGAGGATCTTCAATGTTTGCGTGGCGCCGGACCCGCCAGCCGCGAAAGCAAGCTTTCGTAAATTTCCTTTGAAATACGGCGCTTTGATTTTCCAACAAGGGTATTTTTTATGCCTTGGAAATGCCGCGAGAGTTCCAGGCAAGAGCACAAAGCCCTAGCAGTGTGGTGTCCGAACCCCGCAGATCTGTTCTGCAGAAAGTGCAGAGACGGTTCGAGATTGGGCTGCCGGGTTTGCTTAAGGCCGGTGTCACAAAAGACCACCGTCCTGGTGGTCTGAACGCCTGGCATTCACTGAGTCTGCAGGCTTACGATCGCGGGTCGGCGGGACTGAGGTGTCGGGGGCCTCTGTCCTCGGCCTTTTGTCCCGTGTTCTTCCTTCCTGGGTACCTGTGTCCTGTTGCTTCTGAGAAACTCACCGGCCTCACTGGATGAGGGTCCGCCTCGATGGCCTTGTTTTCAGCGTCAGCAAGATGGCCCCGCATCTAAGGGGCCTGTTTGCAAATCTGGAGGTCTGAGTTCAATCCCTGGAAGTCCACATGGTGGAAGGAGAACTTTTGAATGCGTGTGTGTATCCTCTCTCTCTCTCTCTCTCTCTCTCTCTCATAAATAAGCAAACAGCAGCCCATCCTCGGGTCCTGATCAGGGCTCGGGGAAGTGATCCGGGGATGCCAAGGTGGGGAGACTCACCAAGGAGCGAAGCAAGACTGGAACATAGACCTCTGGTGGACAGCAGTGTGGAGACAGCAGGACCCCAGCTCCTGGGTTCTGGGGAGATTCCTGGCAGGCATGCAGCGGCATCTGCAGGGGGACACAGACGTGCTCTTCCCACTCAGAGCCAAGCACTGCAGTGCTCACAAGTCCATGAAGATCGCCCCAATGTGCAGATGTGGGTGTGGAGTTAACCTGAAACTCTGATTGAGGCCTCCTCACAGCAGGTATGAGCAGCTGCGCGATCGGAGATGCACAAGGAGGAAGGTAAGGCAAGGACTAGAATCACCCAGAACCTGTGAGTGCTCTGCTGTGATCCGGCCAAGTGAAGCGCAGCCCGTGCCAAGGTCCTGGGGTAGTTAGTCACTTTTCTAGCGCAAGCAACTCAAGAGAGATAAGTTTATCTGGGCTCAGCATCCGAGGGCACAATCCACCACGGGGAGGAAGTCCTGGCAACGGGTGCGTGGGGTGGCCAGTCGCATCCCCCCACAGCCAGGAAGCAGAGAGCAATGATGGCATCCTGGCCCTCAGCTTCCTTTCTCCACTTATTCCGTCCAGCATCCTAGCCAGGGGGTGGTGTCTCCCACGACGGGCGCATCTTCCAGCCTCAGCTGCGGTAATCAAGATAATCCCATAGGCACACCCCGAGGCCCGTCTCCTAGAAGATTCTGGAGCTCGTCCGATGGACTGTGAGCGTCAGCCGTTCAGGGCGGGCCAGCATCTGGAAGGAAAGTGCATGGCAGGAATCCTGCAGTTTGGGGCCCAAGAAAGGCAGCTTGTGCTGTGGAGTCGAAGCCTGGTTTGCCATTAGGAGGTGAGGATGTTAGAGATGCCAGAGCCAACGTGGGACATCTGGTATACCCTGGGGGAGGCCAGTCCAGGAGAGCAATGTGTTCTATGGGCAGCTGCGTCGGAGCGATGGAACCCAAGCCCTTAGGAACCGAGATGATTTCAACAAAAGACTCACCCGTAGGACTGGGAGCTACAGGATTAGGAGTGTGACCTACTGATTTTTGGTCTTGTTATGGACCGATCTTTCCTGGATAGGCCCCCATTCCTCCCTTTAGGAACGGGATGTTTATTCTGGGCCATTGTATATTGGAAATACGTAACTTGTCTTTTGATTTTACAGGAAGTTTTGGACTTTGGCCTGTGTTGGAACTATTGATGCAGTCTATGGGACTGAGTGTGGTTTGCATAATGAGATGGCAAAGAGTCTGTGGGGGCCAGGGGTGGGGTGTCATGATTTAAATGTAAGGTCACGTGCTTAAACGTTAGTTGTCTGGGAAGGTCCTGCCACCTCTAGGCGGTGCAGCCTTGCCGGAGGGAGGCAGTCACAGGGGGTGAGCCTGCTCTTGAGCTTGCAGAGGCAGCCCTCGGCCTCCGTGACGTCTGCAGTGACCCAGGCCTGCTCCAGCTGCTGCTGCCAGCCGGGCCTTTCCCGCCATAACGGACCATTTCTCCCCACCGGATCCGTAAGATGAGCACATCCTCCTTTCTCCCTTAAGTTGTCTGAGCGTCAGTGGGGACTCACAGCAACACAGAGTAACCTGTATAAAAAAGCATGCTGGGGTGGCCCAGGCACCATGGGAAAGGAAAGGGCCAGTCACCCCCAAATCACCACAGAACGGCCATCTCTCCTTTTGAGGGCGCTTGCCCACTGCTCCTGGCAGCGAGCGGGCGGCACAGGTGTGGGCTCCGTCGCGGGGCTTCGTTTTGGGGTTCAGTCACGCTGAGTACTGAGAGTGGGTGAAACTTATCTGCAGGGGCTGCGGGAGAGAGACACAAAGCAACGGGAAGTAGAAACTTCCAGAAACCCTTCAGCTCTGAGAGTGGCAAGTCCCCAGGCTGACCCGGCCAGGGGTCCAGAGGTCCCGTGAGCCCTGGGCTTCAGGCTCAGACGCAGTGGGACCCAGAGCGGTGTGTGGATTGTCGGTGAGCTGCGTCGTCCTCTGGATTCTGTCTGATGACGCTGGCATTGTGACGAAGCTTCCCACGGAGACATTTTTTTGGCCGATCCACTCAACACTCACTGAGCAGGTTTTTTTGAGTTTTAAGTCAGGCAATGGGGTGGGGACCTGGAGCGCCGTCAGCTCTCTCCTCCGCGCACTAGAAGAGTCTTCCACGTTCCGGCGCCTCCACGTCCTCTCTGGAAGTTCTAAATTCTGTGATGCTGGTCTGTCTCCTCAGTCCTGCCTCCGGGCTCCCACGGCTGGGAACGCGTCACAGTCCTGTCAATCCTGACCGTGTGACAGCAACGCCCCACAGCCTCAGAGCTGAGCTCCGGAAAGGTGGAGTGTCCCGAGTGTGAATCCTCCCAGGCAAGAAGGTTTAACCCTCTCTGACTAGAAAGGCCTTGGGGGGATGCCTGAGTTCCGCGGAGAACAACAAAGCCTTCATCAGCATCCCGCAAATGCTCTGAGGGTCGAGGGGAGGGAGGTCGAGTCTCCAACGGGGTGTTAGCAAATGACTGACGCCGGTTCTTGGGAAACCGCAGATCCAACTTCCTGTGCACTGTGACTTGAGTGAACACTGGTGTTGTGGATGCTGCATGCAGCGGGCGTCACTCAGGGGAGGAGAGAATGATGCTTGCCGTCCCATGTGGGCCGATCCCCAGGGGCTCTGGAGCCTTGTCGCTCCCAGCATGCACTGCTTTGAGGGAGCGTTCTCTTTCTGGACCATCTGTGTGTGTGTGTGTGTGTGTGTGTGTGTGTGTGTGTGTATGTGTGTGTGTGTGTGTGTGCTTGCCGCCAACCCCTGGAAGCTTGACATGTGACCAAGGAGATAGGGAGGAGACAGATGGGCTGCCGTGGCCGGAAGACATTTCACAGCTGTATGGGGGGAGGGGTTCCCCCGCCAAGGAAGCTGTCTTAGCTACTAACTCTGAAGCATTCCTCTGAGAGGGAGACTTAAGACTCAGAAAATAAGCGGATGTGCAAGTCTCAGGAAGCTCCTGAAACTCACAACATTCACCAGGTTACATAACCAGTAACAGTAACTGGGAAGGGAAGCACTGGGACGTACCAAGGTGTGCTCTGGGATGCAGCCCCCTTCAGGGATGGGCGTTTCAGGGAAGCGCTGCCTTTGAGTCAGTCTTGCTCTTCCGGGGGGATTGCTTCTTCCATCTGGCCTCGGGACCCCATTTGGGGTGAACAGAGTTGTTTCTTGCACCCCCAAGAAGAGTCATACAACAGGTGGTCCACCAGATCCTGGGAGGCAGTGGGGCACAGTGTACAGGAGAGCAGACAGGAATCCCCTCTACCCCCCCATGGGGGTCCTGCTGCAATGGTGGACATGGAACTCTGTCCCCCGACCGCCACAGGACGAGGTACAGCGTTGCTGACCCCTCTGCAGCACCTCTTTGCCTCTGAAGACTTCGCCAGTTCGTCTTGGGTCTTGCTGCTTCTCCCTGACCTTTGCACTCTGACCCCTGACCTATCAGAGGCCAGGGATCTAACTAGAATTCTCTGACTGTCTCCACATGCTCCAGTGAAGCACAGTCCTGGTTGACGTCAAGGCCACCACATTCATGGAGACCAAAGACGTGTTTCCCGTGGCTTCCACCTTCTTCTGTGACCTTCTTCACAAAAGAGAAGCCGTGAAGAGAGAAAGCATTAAAAACAGTGACCGAAACACTTGCCCATGACTAAGCACATTTGGTGGTTCCATGTCTCTCCACAGTGACTGCCAAATCCCCCGTGGCCACCAGGACCCTGCTTCTCTCCCGGCACCGCGTGGTCTGTTTCTTATGCTCTTGCGTAACCTTCAGGGGCATGACTCTCTTTCTGTGGATTTAAATTTTTTAGTGTGTGTGTGAGGGGGTGAGTGCATGCTCGTATGTGTGCAGATATGCATGGGTGTGCAAGTGTATGCATGTGTTCATCCATGTATATGTGCGCACCTGCATGTGCAAGTGTGTGGGCATACAGCTGTGTGTGCATGTGTGTATGTGTGTGTGTGCATGTGTGCATGAGTGTGTGCATGTGTGGGTGTGTGTGCATGTGTGTGAGTGTGTGCATGTGTGTGAGCATGTGTGTACGTGTGTGTGTGCATGTGTGGGCGTGTGTGCATGTGTGTGAGCATGTATGTGAGCATGTGAGTGCATACACGTGTATGTGCATGTGTGTGCATGTGTGGATACACATGTGAGTGTGAGCATGTGTGTATGTGCAAATGTGTGTACATGTGTGAGTGTGTGTGTGCATATGTGACTGTGTACATGTGTACATGTGTGTATGTGACTGTGCATGTTTGCACGTATGCACGTGTGTGTGCATGTGTGACTGCATGTGTGTGAGCATGTGTGTGCATGTGTGTGAGCATGTGTGAGTGCATACACGTGTATGTGCATGTGTGTGCATGAGTACACATGTGAGTGTGAGCATGTGTGTATGTGCAAATGTGTGTACATGTGTGAGTGTGAGCATGTGTAAGTGTGTGCATATGTGACTGTGTACATGTGTGTATGTGCGTGTGTGACTGTGCATGTTTGCATGTATGCACGTGTGAGTGTGTGCATGTGTGACTGCATGTGTGTGCATGTGTCTGTGTGCATGTGTGAGTGTATGTGAGTGTACATGAGTATGTGCATGTGTGTGTGTGAGCATATGTGCATGTAGAAGACGCAAGTCTACCTGCGGTTGCTTTTTGATTCTATTTTTCAGGCTGCCGCCCAGCTGGCATCTGTGTCCAGCGTGGGCTTCATTGCCGTGGTCTCTGTCCCACATTCCACGCGCCCCAGCAGGCACTTCTCAAGAGAGTGCTCCTGCACGCGCATACACACACAATTGAGTAAATAATAAATACATAAATAATAAATGAGAGCGTGCTCCCCAGGGAGGCGTCCCCAGCTGGGGACCCTTCATCTGTGGCGGCCTGGACACTGGTGCAGTAGTTCCGTTGACCCACTTGAGGGTACATGGAGCCTCAGAATCTGGAGAGTCGCGCGGGCTTCTTGCCATCCGCTGATCCGGGAAGGCACCGAGGCAGCCGGGTGCCCAGGGCTCCTGATTTCCATACCAAGCCTCTGCCACATGATGAAGGGCTCCCCACCTGGTGGATCGTGGCAGATTTTCCCTGAGATTTTGGCACTCGCCTGCCAAATGGCTTCGAGCTGTTCTAGATGGAAAACTCAGAGGGCGGGAGAACAGAGAGCGAGAGAGCGAGAGAGAGAGAGAGAGAGAGAGAGAGAGAGAGAGAGAGAGAGCGCTGTCTTTCTTTTTGACAACTGTTGCCGCCACGTGAAGGCAGTGGCCCTTGTCTTGCACTGGGGGGAACGAGAGAGAAGCAGCTTTTGACAATTAACGCTGCGGATCTCTCCAGTGGGAAGCAGAGGCCCGGCAGGAAGGTTGACATGCTCGGTTGACAGATGGGTCTACAGTGCGGAGAATGGTTTTGCAGAGACCATCGGCCCAGATGGGGGAGAGGAGGGAGGGGACGGGGAGCAGGCTGAGCTACCCTCCTGGAGCCCTGCGGGGGGAGGGGGAGGAAAGCTCCTTCTAGTCTTTCTAGAATGTGCTTTCCTCCTTGTGCGTGTACGTTTTCCCCTGGTTCTATCAAGGACCCCCTTCCTATGCCCAATCTGCCCCTCCTCAGCCTCAAAGTCCCCACCCCGACTCCTGGTGACTTCTGGCTACCCTCACCTGTCTTTCAGCAAGAATCCCACCAGGCCAGGTGAGTTCCCAGAATCCTCCTCTCCAGCACAGGCTTCCAGCTGCGAGCTTCCAGCCATTCTTCCTCACCCTCCTGCCCCTGGGTTCACTTGCAGGGGCGGGACTTGCAGTTGAGATGAGTCTCCGCCCCCACGAAGCCCCACCTCAGATCCTGGTACCCACCTCCCTTCCCACGGTGTCCCCGCTGTGCTGTAACAAGCCCGGGCAATGGTCCTGCCCGCAAGCTTCTGGCTTCTCCTCCCACAAGGTCGGGAGAAGGACTTTGCCGCTTCATCTCTCGCCGGCCCCAGCTTCCTGGGCCTCCTCCACCGAGTTAGGTCATCCATGCCAGCGACCTCAGACAGCCAAGCAAGACCACCAGACAGCAGAGCCCAGTACCATGTAGCCCTACCCTGTGGTCCGTTCGCCCCCACAGACATCCCCACTCTTGCAGCCTTCTCTTTCCTGAAGACCCCTCCTTCCCTGTAGTCTCCCTCTCTCTCATTTCCCTCACAGCTCTCTCTCCCTGAAGCTCGCTCTCTCTCTCTCCCCTGCAGTCCTCTTTCCCCTGCAGCTTTCTCTTTCTTTCCTACAGTTCTCTCCCTACCTTCTTCCTGCAGCTCTCTCTCTCTGTCTCTCCTTCTCCTCTCTCTCCTCCCCTGCCACCCTCTCTCCATGGCAGGCCTCTCTCCATCCCTCCCTTCTGAGCAAACCCGGGGCTCAGAAATGGCTCACGGAGCAAGACCTGCGAGTCTGACTGACACGCAGGAAGAAATCCAAAAGCCCAGGCGTCCTTGCCAGCAGGAGGAGTGGCCTGTCCAGGTCCCCACGACACACCCTGATCTCAGGTCGCTGCCTCGGAATTGTGAGAAATACACACCTGCCTCTTGACGAACGTTCCCAGAGACATGAAAACACCTCTCATCCCAGACGGGGCGCCGATGAGAAAGCAGAGAAAGGAGTCTGGATTTGGGGACCCATGCGTTTCCCGGGACTATGGGGGGAGAGTGGGGGAAGGTGCACGGTGGGGGAGGGGCGTTCAGGAGCCCGGATGACAGAGGGGGCTGCATCTGAGAAGCTGTCACAGCAGGACAGCGTGGTGACCACAGCACACAGCTTCCAGGCGGCTCCTCACCAGCGGCTGATTACCCTTCCAGAACTCCCTCCTCCCTCCTCCCTCCTCTTTCTCCTTCCTCCCTTTTCTCTCCTTCCTTTCTTCCTCCTCCCTCCTCCCTTATCTCTCCTTTCCCCAGTTTCCTTCCTCTCCTTCCTTCGCCTCTTCCCTCCTCTCTTCTCCCTCCTGTCCCTTCTCCTTTGTCCCTTCAGCCTCTTCCCTCCTCTCTCCTCCTTCCTCTTCCTCCTCCCTCGTCCCTTCTACCTTCTTTTCCTTTTTCCTCCTCACTCTTCCTCTCCTTCCTCCCTCCTCCCTTCCCTCCCTCTTCCAGGAGGGAATGCTTAAATCTGGAGGAAACGGTCCCTGTTGGGGCTGTTGACGTGGCCCCGTCTTCCCTGCTCTTCCTGTCACTTCACAAGCGCGGGCCAAGGAGGGAAGGTTTATTTCAGCTCGCCATTCAAGGCTACGGTCCGTCATGATGGGACGTCATGGTGGCAGGAGCTGGGAGCTGGTGAGGGACACCTGCAGTCAGGAAGTGGGGGGCGGTGAGCGTGCTCTCTGTTCCCGGTCCCTGCATAGAGTCCAGGACTGCAGTCTAGGAATTGCAGCTCCCCCATGCATGGTTCTTCCCATTTTAGTTAATCCAAGGGAGACAATCCCAGCGGACGTGCCCAGGGGCTGGTGTAACTGGGAGAGGCTCCAGATGTGCCCAGGGGCTCATCTCCTGGGTAAGTCTAGATCCCTTGGGTTGATGATTAACACAGAGGCCAAATACTTCAAGTGGTGGTGTCTCTGGCTTGGCCTCTGGGGAGAGGAAACCTGGCCTCAACAAACAGTCCTCAAAATGCATGGGCGGGGTTCCAAACGGACCACCCGGTGACTATAGGAGAAAGGTGAGCAAACATGTCTGTGGATGTCAAGGTGCACACACACACACACTCACATGCATGCACACACATACACAGATTCACACACTCATGCACACACACAGACATATGCATCTGCACACACACATATCACACACACAAACGTGCATGCACACACACATTCACATGTATCTGCAGATATACACATATGTATGCATGTGCACCTGCCCACACATTTACATACACAAAACACATATGCACAAAACACATACACATGAGCATGCAGACATATGCACACACTCACATGCACACACACAAACACACACACACAAATCTAAGCAACATATTTCCATAGCTCTAGCATCATCAACAATCCTGCCAATCCCTCCGGACGACTGCCCATACATCCACAGGACAGCTGAGAGAGGGACAATCCTTATTCGCCAGACCAGCATGTCTGGCCAAGTACAGCAAAGGATGCCAACTTCCTTATCCAGTTCCTTCCACTTACTCACCTGCCCAAGGACTGGCCCCGCCCACCATGGACTGGGTCTTTCCTATCAGTCAGACAATCTCCTGCAGGCTTCGTCAGGGCTTAGCTCAATTACCAAATCTTTAAAACGTGTCCAGAGCTGAGCCTTCAGCTGTTACGTTGACACCTGTATCTAACCTATGTTCAAGTCCCAGTACATGCATTAAAATCAGGCATGGTAGTGCACATGCGTGACCCCAGCATTGGGGGCTGGAGACAGGAGGATCAGGGGAGCTACTGTGTAGCCAACTCCACCCAAAACAGCAAGCTCCAGCCTGGTTCAGCAAGAGACCCTGTTTCAAGAAAATAAAGCAACAAATGGTGGAGAAGGCCACGTGATACCTTACTCTGGCTCCTCATGCATATGCATGAGTGCACATATCATCCACACATGCTCACACCGACGCCCCCCCACAAGATGAGGCTGGGGGCCAGCAAGATGGCTCAGCGGGTAAAGGTCTTGCCACCCAAATCTAGTGACTTGAGTCCTGAAACCCATGTGGCAGAGGGAGAGAATCGATTACAGAAGCTGTCCTCTAATCTCCAACACACACTGGGTGGTATATACACACACCCTCATACACACACATACAAGATAAATAAATGTCAAAAACAAAATTTTAGATGCCATCCTGGGGGAAGATGTGGCCCTGTGCCCCAGGTTCTTGTACTGCTGCTACCCCCAGCCCACCAGGCTTGCATGGGAAATAGAAACATTGTGCTCCTGACCCCAAGACTTTACCCTGGGAAAACTCCCCTGACTCTGGCCCTGGACTGTTGCTGGAAGGAGGAGGTGGAGGACAGGGAGCAGGAGGAGGAGCCATGGGGAGGAGGAGGAGGAGCCATGGGGAGGAGGAGGAGCCGTGGGGAGGAGGAGGAGCCGTGGGGAGGAGGAGGGG
This sequence comes from Typhlomys cinereus, assembly GCA_023101885.1. Lineage (NCBI taxonomy): Eukaryota > Metazoa > Chordata > Mammalia > Rodentia > Platacanthomyidae > Typhlomys > Typhlomys cinereus. The sequence goes on along the minus strand of JALPQD010000210.1, from coordinate 874,252 downwards.
CCGTGGGGAGGAGAGAGCTGAGGTTAGGAGAGCATAGAAGACACAGGAGGGGGCGAGGGAACGCCGTAGAACTGACCCGGGTGTCTGGGCTTGTGGACCAGGCAGGGTGAGTTTCGGAGAGAGGACAGTGGAGCCGCTGCTCCTGGCCAGGCACTGAGAGACGGTGCTTGCGTCCCTTGGCCCCTGAGGACCCCTGTAGGTGGCCCCCGAAGGCCTAGGAACACCCGGAGCATGCGACCCTTACTTTTCTTCCTGCTCTGCGACACACTCAGAAACAACCTAAGCGACAAAGGCAGGTTTGCTTTGCTAGGGCTCCAGAGAGGAGATCTAGCCCTCCAAGGCGGGAACCTCACGGCAGAGGCTGGAGGCAGAAGCAGCAGGCCGGCTCAGGTCACCACAGACATCAGGGGGCAGCGAGAGCAAGAGCCCACCGGGAGGAAGCAGGCTGGGCAACACACCTCACGTCTACCCTGCGATGTGCTTTCTTCCCCAGCAAGACCCCGCCTCTTGAAGGAGCCAAAAGCTTCCCAAGCATTAACAGCAGTAAAGACATGCGTCTGTGGCAGGAGGTTGATACTCAGAGAGAAAATGAAACTTGCAAGACTCAAGAAGTAAACAAAACTCCCAGGTCTCAGGAAGCTCCTGAAACTTACAAGAACCTCAGGCTCTTCACAGAGATTATGGAAGCAGTAACAATTCTGGGGAGAAGTGACTCTCCAAGGTGGGGAGGGGCTGGCCTTCCATGAAGGGAGCTCCTGAGAGACCCTTTCCTGGGTCATCACTCATGCTGGGGTCAGGGGTGCTTCTGAGCCCGTCCCGTAACTGCAAACAGCCCCTGACCCCTGCGCCTGGCGGTTAACACCAGTGAACTCACTGGTTCTTTGATTCGGGTGGGATTGTTTCTTTTGTCTGCTGTGAGGACCCCATTTGGATAAGTAGATGATTGCTGACGTCAACTGACGGAAAATCACACAGCACCACCCAGCATCACCCCGGAGAAGTTGCTACGTTCCTGATGGGGGGAGGGGGCGGCAGGGGTCCTCCTACAGACTCTGGCAGAGACATGCAGGGTCTTAAATCCTCTGTAAAATAGAGTTGGCCAGAACACACCCCACGGATTGTCTCAGAAATTGTTCCCCGTGGCCAATCAACACGGAACCAATAAAGAGAACAGTCTATGAAGCCGTATAGTTCTAATTGATAACTGGATCTTTTCGTTTCCACAAATTATGCTAAAAGATTCAGACACTGTCACTTACATTCGTACTTCAAATTCCAAGAAAGCCCAGTCAGGTTCCTTTGCTGGAGACCAGGAGAGAGGTGGAGAGGTGGAGAGAGGGAGAGAGAGGAAAAGAGAGGGAGAAAGAGAGGGAGGGAGGGAGGGAGAGGGAGAGAGAGGGAGAAAGAGAGAGAGGGAGGAAGAGCGAGAGAGAGGGAAAAAGAGAGAGAGGGAGGGAGGGAGAGGGAGGGAGAGGGAGAGGGAGGGAGAGAGAGGGAGAAAGAGGGAGAATTGTACAATACACATCGCACATAGGGCTGGTCTACAGCTCAGCAGCTCAGTGTTCGGGCTTTAGACGCCACAGCTTGGAGGGATCTTTTCCTTCTGCACCGGTGACTCTTCTCTGCTGCTGTGAATAACACTCAGGCTCAAACAGCTAAAGGGGAGAAAGATTTATTCAGCTTATGGTTCCAAAGGGGAGATACGGTCCTTCCCAGCGGGAAAGTATGTCTGGCTGGCAGACTCTGGGGGTGACCTAGGTTTACATCCATCACGGAGGCTGAGAGCCGCTACAAGCTCAAGAACACACCAATCTCGAGGCCCGCCCCCTGTGACTGGCTTCCTCCAGCAAGGCTCCACCTCCTAAAGGAGTCCTGACCTTTCTAACAACTCGATTCAAACACAGCAGTCTGTGGGGGACATCGCACATTTCAAACCGTGACATCTTCCATTCTCTCTCTCTTCTTAACCACACTTCTAGCTTCAGCTGACACTGGGCAGCTCTGTCTCTAATGTGGGACAAACATCATCCGGTCTGTGAGGTGTCCCTGAGTCACAAGTGAGATAGTTAGAGATGGGGGTCCACTTGACAATTGAAGGCTATGCTCTGGGCACCTTTGTGAAGAATTATAAGACGGAGCAAGTCTGCAGGAGACTGTCTAGCTGATGGGGAAGGCCCAGCCTATGGTGGGTGGGACTAGGCCCTGAACAGGTGAATAAAATACTGAGAGTCGGTTGAGGAAGTCGGCGTCCTTCTGTTCACTTGGCCAGACATGCTGGTCTGGCAAGTGAGGATTGTCTCCCCAGCCATTATGTGGTGATGGTGTGGCCAGTTCCCTCGGCCCTGGTGTTGGTGCGTGCTCTCCCGTCAAACTGGACTGAGAACTGTAACCAGGAGTCATAAAAGAGAATAAACCCCTAGTTCGATGTCATTTATCAGCAACCATGCAGGCTGACTGCAACACCCTTGTTCGCTTAAGCCGTTTGGTGGGGTGTTTATCAGCAACTTGTAGGGGAACTGCAAGAAGTGCCTTTGCTGAAAGGTGCCATCTGGGGTCGTCAAGACGCGTCTGCCGCAGGCCAGCACAGTCAGAATCGCTTCCAGAGCCAGAGGCCTGGCTGGCCCCGGACACGGGCAAGTCATAATGTTTACACTCAGGGTGGACAAGCCGCGCATGTCCCGCTGTTGGCAAATGAGGAGGCGGCCGGTGATTACATAACGGTCCTGTCAGTTGTCAGAACCCAAGGGAATGGATGAGGCAGACGCAGAAGCTGCCAGTTGCTCTCTTGCTTCTGGCAGAGCCGGGCGCGGGGTGTTTATCCCCCCTGCAGACCAGGAATGCGGAGGTCGCTGGACAGGAGGCTGAGCCAGCGCCCAGCCTCTGTCTCTATGCACCGAAGGCTCCAGACCTGACACCGACCAGCAGGGTCCTTCGGCCGAAGCAGGACCCAGTGTCCCTTCACATGTCCTCAGAGAAGCTCAGGGTCTTAGGCCAGGGCCGGGCCAGGGGTCGAGGGTGTGATAATTTTCCCCAGGTCCACAGAAAGGAGCGTACGGTAGAGTGTCCTTCAGAAAAGCATCGCAGGGAGAGCTTGGGGCTGGTGCCAGGACCAGCCGCGATGGGACCCTGGGCGGGGAGGGGGGGATCCGAAGAGAGAGTGTTATGGTCATAGGCACATGGGGCCCCATCAAGAGTGCGAGCCTTAGATTCCTGGACTGGTTGGAGAGTTAGGGCATGGCACATAGACCCCCAGTGGAAAGAAAGATCTTCAGTCCCCTAATATTTGGAGAGCTGCAGCCTCCTGCCACAGGCCGCCATGACGGGGCCTTAGAGGACCAGGAGCCCTTGCTTCGGTTGACACAAAGGAGCCTCGTGGGGAGAGGCAGCCGCCACACATATCACGGGTATACCACGTGATCCAGCCTGGCCTGGCCTACCTGTCAGGAACTCCAAATACATGCATGTATCTAGTGCAGGAAGGCACTAGATAAGGTCAAGTCTGCCTCCATCCCGGCCACGGGATGGCGAGGAAGGCAGGGGGCTTGCGTGCCTGCAGCTACGAGCAGGAGGTACGGGGAGCTTGCGCGCCACTTTGGAGGGCAGAGCGTTGCTAGTGGGACAGACCTGACATGATGTTGACTCGGCGGTGAAGAGACTCAGTCCTGCCAAGGTGTGTCTTCAAAGCCAAGTTCCTGCCCTGATGGAAAGGCCTAGAACAAGCACTGTGGGCAGCGTCCTTGACGTGCAGGGACCACCCAGTGCCCAGATGCCTGGTGGAGCCGTGTGCTTAGACCACTGCTGCTGTGTGTGGACACCCACCCCAAGGGGCTGGGGACAAGGAGTGTGGGACTTATGAGAGAGGAGCCCCGTGTGTGTGTGTGTGTGTGTGTGTGTGTGTGTGTGTGTGTGTATTCATATGTGTATGAGGTCATGTATGTATTTGGTAAGACTTATGTGTACATACATTTGATGGGAAGTGTGTATGTGCACAAGTGCATCATATGAAACAGCAGTCGTATGTGTGATAGGAATGGTATATACACATGTGTGAGAGGGTTCTGTGTACGTGTGCATGAGCATAGGTAACTGTGTTTGTTGTGTACACACGTGTGCATGTGTGCTGTGTATGGCTATGTGCATCATGGAGGTAATTTTGTGAATGTGCACATATGTGGCGTGTAGTTGTGTACATATGTGTGAGAAGCATAGGGTTCTGTATGAGATGTGTTTGCAGGTGTGTGTGTGGCCGGGTTATGTGGTTAGAAGCACATTTGCACCCACATTGTGTGGAGTCATTGAATGCATACATATGTGTGTGTGCATGTATGCATGCATGTGTGTGTGCGTGTGTACATGTGTATGCGTGCCTGTGTGTGTGTGTGTGCATCTGGTTAGAAGGGCGCGCAGGCAAGGTAACTATGATAGCTGATATTAATTCTCAACTTGACTGGATTTAGAATCGCCATGGAAACATGCCTCAGGGCGTGTCTACGAGGGTGTTTGCAGAAAGGTTAGATCGGAAGGGAAAGACCCATCCCGAATCTGGGCGGTACCTCCTCATGGGTGGGGTCCTGGATAGAATCGAAGGTGAACGCATCTTGAGCAGCAGCTGCGTCTCCCCCCTTCCTGGCTATACACAGTGCGACCAGCCGCCCCATGCTCCCCCCCACATGATGGCCTGACCCCCGGAACTGTGACGCTTTCACAGGCAAGAAATCCAGCAGCTTGTCAGTCTGCTTGGAAACTGTTTCCTTTTGCAGCCCAGGCTCCTCCTTCACCTGAGTGTCTGTGGGGGGCCCTGGGGCAGAGGGGGGATGGACCTTCCCACTCAGGAAGCTGGAGGCAGCTCGTGTCGTCACCAAGCGCAGGAGCAGAGCGCCAGCCGAGGCTCTCTCCCTCGCCCCATGTTCCGACAGAGCCATGCGTTCCTTAAATTTGCCAAATTGCTACAAATCAGTCCATAATCACTTCTGTTTGCATTCCCAATTATGCAGGACGTGGGTTTTACCTAGTAAGCAACTCGTCAGCTCCGGGCCCCAGGAGAAATATTACCGACTTCCGCTGGTACCTGCGAGCAGACCCTGGCCAGACCACAGAGGGACAGGGCACGGGACGCGCTGGGGACACGCCCGAGCGGGCTGGCCTCGGCTCTCTCAGCAGCGGACGCGGAGCTGCCCCTGAGCGCTTTGTCATTTGAACCTGAAAGGGACAGTGTCCAGCAAGGACGGCTGCCTCCCAAGCAAGCAGACAACTCGGGCCACATCCTGCCAAGTCCCCTGCTGAGTCCCCTGCCGTGGTGGCCTGGTCCTTCGCCGATATCTCCATTTCTGCCATTTCTCATCATGTGTCCTGGTCACTGTGCTGCATGTAACAGCCGCCACTGTAAACGGCTGACCGTCCCACTCAATCCTAAGGTCCCGGGGATTCTAGGGGTGGGTGGTCAGGTGTACCAGCCTCTGCAGCTGCTGTTAAAGAGCATCACAGAGCTGAGGAGATGGCTCAGTGGTTAAATCACTTGCCACACAAGCAAACAGACCAGAGTTCGAATCCCCGGATCCCACTTCATAATGTCAGATTGTTGTGGCTACCTGCCTGTAATCCCAGCCTTGGAAAGTGAAGACTAAGAATCCCCTGAGCATGCTGGTTAGTGAGACTAGCCCCATTGGTAAGCTCTGCATTTGATTATGGATCCTGTCACAAAAGAACAAGATGGAGGAAGAAGGATCCAGAATGATCCCCTATATCACCTTCACCCTCCTTATCCACATGCACACAGGTACATATGCTCCTGCACACACATGAATATACACATGAATGCATGAATATACACATGCATGAATATATACATGTATGCATGAATATATACATGTATGCATGAACATACACATGTATGAATATACACATGTATGCACGAATATACACGTGTATGCACGAATATACACGTGTATGCATGAATATACACATGCATGAATATACACGTGTATGCATGAACATACACATGCATGAACATACACATGCATGAACATACACATGCATGAACATACATGTATGCATTAATATACACGTGTATGCATGAATATACACATGTATGAATATACACATGTATGCATGAATATACACGTATATGCATGAATATACACATGTATGAATATACACATGTATGCACAAATATGCACGTGTATGCATGAATATACACGTGTATGCATGAATATACACGTGTATGCATGAATATACACCTGTATGCATGAATATACACCTGTATGCATGAATATATACCTGTATGCATGAATATACACATGTATGCATGAACATACACATGTATGAATATACACCTGTATGCATGAATATACACGTGTATGCATGAATATACACGTGTATGCATGAACATACACATGTATGAATATACACATGTATGCATGAATATACACATGTATGCATGAATATACACGTGTATGCATGAACATACACATGTATGAATATACACATGTATGCATGAATATACACATGTATGCATGCATATACACGTGTGCACCTCCATGCATATACATGAAAATGGCAATAAGTCAAGCTCCACAGCCTGGCGGTTGAGCCAACAGACGCATCCCGGGACACAGAGCTGGAGCGGAAGTCCTTCTCTGAGCTCTGGGAGACAGCCCAGCTCACACCCACCCCGCCTTCCCGTGTCTGCGTCTGTCATGGTCTGGTGAGCTGTGCCCCCGGCCATGTTTCCATCCTCAGCTGATGTTGTTTGGGAAGGCTGTGGCGGCTTTGGAGGTGGAGCCTTGCTGGAGGAAGACGCGTCACGGGGCTGATCTTGAGGTTGGGTATCTCCGACCCGCACCTGCTGGCGGTCGGCGGCTTCTCTCTTAAGCCGCCTCCCACTACCATTGCTTCTCTGCTGTACCGACTCTCTCTCCTGTGGAACCTTAAGCCACGTGACTCTCCTTTCTCACCGCAGCTGCTTGAGTCTGAATGTTGTCTCGGCAGCAGAGAGACTAGCTATGACAGCATCCCTCTACCTCGTGGTCCTTCCTTCCCCTTCGGGAGCCCAGGGCCTCTCCTTGTGCCCAGGGTCACATGCCCCTGGGTGCCGAGCTTGTATGGACACCAGGTACTTTGCTCAGGCCCACGGACTCCATCTTCATCTGCTCACATCCAATACACCCCGTCCATAAGCAGCCCTGAGCCTGAGGTCCGGGTGGATAGGTCTCCAGCGCATGACATCCAGGAGGGCCCAGCTACATTGCAAGGGGATCAGCTCTCCCGTCATGCACTCCCCTAGGGTCACCTGGGGAAACTGAGGAAACAGATCAGCAGTGGATGCGGGTCAGAGACCTGCCATGCTCCGCCAGCTGCTTCCAGGACTCTGCATCTCTTCCTGTCTTGGCACAGCTCCACTCCATCCTGCCCTCAGGAATGCAAGTGGCAGGCATGGGAAGATGCTGAGCGCAGCTGGGCACAGGGTGCAGCTCAGCCCTGGCCTGGGTGACACTCGGAACAGAAGGCTGGAGGCAGAGGGCACCTGCTGGCCCCTGTGGAAGGAAACATACTGGGTGCAGGAAGGCAGATTCCAAGGCCCCCAGCCTCCAAGGGCCCCAGCCTCCAAGGCCCCTCAGCCTCCAAGGGCCCCGGCCTCCAAGGCCCCCGGGCTCCAAGGGCCCCGGCCTCCAAGGCCCCTCAGCCTCCAAGGGCCCCTCAGCCTCCAAGGCCCCTCAGCCTCCAAGGCCCCTGGGCTCCAAGGACCCCCTGGCCTCTGAGGCCCCCCGGCCTCCGAGGCCCGGGTCACCAACACTACTTGCTTGGCAGCACCCAGGCTGAGTTCTTGGGCCTCAGTTTCCTTTTATTTATTATTATTATTATTTATTCAATTGTGCATGTATGCATGTGTGTGTGCGCCTGCGCGCATGCGCACGTGTGTGTGTGTGTGTGTGTGTGTGTGTGTGTGTGTGTGTGTAGAACCATGGGTGAATTAGGGAACCGCCATGGACACCTCCACCTCCTCCTTGTTTACTCTGCCCCGGGATTCACAGGCTCCGCCCTACCAGGACCAGAAACGCAGGCCGCCCCTGCTTCCGCCCGGCGTCTATACGTGGGGTCTAGGATCCGAACTCAGGACCTTCCGCCTGCAAGGCAGAGGCTTAACCCCTGAGCCACCTCTCCAGCCCCTCAGTTTCCTTATTTGTAAAGAGAACATGGATTCGTCCTGCAGAGTCTTTCTGTGGGTTCGGTGGAGCCACGTGACTTTTGCCTCAGGTCTGTTTCCACCCTCCAGGTCTCCTCCCTCCAGACACCAAGCGCTGTTGTGTGCTGTGGTCACTCTTCTGTTGCTGTGAGAAAATACTCTGGCCCAACAGCTGGAGGGAGAAAGGGTTTATTGACTGGTTTATGTTTCCAAAGGGTGTGTGGTCCATCAGGGCAAGAGCACATAGCCGACGGCACGGCGGAAGAAGCGAGAGGCCAGTCCACGTCACGGCAGTCACCTGACAGCACAGAGGAGGAGTGTGAGAGGACGCAGGCCAGGCTGCCACACCTCAAGGCCGCCTTGCGGATGCGCCTCCTCCTCCCCCCAAAGGTCCCACTGTCTTTCCAAAAGCACCATCCACCGAGGACCAAGTGTTCAGACTCGTGAGCCCGTGGGAACCGTTCACACTGAGACCACGACATCATCCTGGCTCGCTGCAGCCGGCTGCACCTCTGCACTCTGCATGGGACCCTCTGGGGGCCTCTGGCTGCGCTCCCCTGGGAAAACCACGGCTCAGCTTCTGCTTGCTCCGCCTAGAAAAGCCTACAGGAGGCGGAGGAGGCTCCAGCAGTCAGTAATCCCAAACCTGTTTCTGGAAAGTTCCTAGGGCCACCTCACCAAAGGCACGGCGAAGGCTCGGCGGCCTCTCTCCAAGGACAGGTCCCCTGGACAAGCCGAGCCGCTTCCTGAACACCATCCTGGCCGCTGACCCCCCCCCCCCGGCTGCTCCTGGACGTCTCCTTTCTTACGCACATGCCTGTGCGCAGGCCTGTTTGTGGGTGTGCATGGGCACGCGGGTGTGTACGGAGCCCCAGTGAACCCCAACTTGATTCGTCCTCTCTTTGAGCTGGGCGCCTAGACCCACTGGAGCCATTTTTCAAGGCGGCAGCTGCCAATCCTGAAAGAGCTCTTTCGTGCCTATCATTTCTTTGAGACCCTCCACGACCCCCCTTTCTTCTCCCCAACACCCCCCCCATGGGCCAGTGGCCGACCCAACCACAGGACAGGTGAACCCAGGGCGGCTCCCTGAGCTGTTCTCTGTCACTAATGAATGCAAGAGGAGGTGCACGGCGCGCGTCCTGCTAATGGGTGTCCAGGGCAGCTGCTCTAAATGGGCCGTTCACCTCGTCTTGTTCTATTTACTCAAAAAAAATCCCTCTTAAAAAATTAAGAATTGGAGGGAATTTGTCAAAAGGCCATTACCTGCCGCCGTTCCCCCAGCCGCCTCTCCGAGTGCTTGTGTATAATTAATTAGCAGCCCGGCTCTCACGGGCCGCATGAAAGTTAAAGCCGCGGTTCACCGTTCTGTGTTATGGTCAGCGGTGCTGTCAGGTGGGTTCCAAGGGAGATGGGGATTTGCATGAGGCGCTGGCTGGAGTTACCATAGCAACAGACTTTCTCCTCTCACCTATTGAACTCCTAGAATGGGCTTCACCCTCTCTCAGGGTTACCCAAAATGTGGGTTCAAGAGACTGTCATGGGCAACTGGAACCTTCCAGAACCTACAGTTGGTTCACTGATATCTCAAATTACTGTCATCAGATGCGATGGGTAGAATTGCTGACCAACTACCACCATCACCACTATCACCACCATCATCATTATCAGTACCACAACCATCACCACCATCCTCACCATCACCATCATCACTGCCATCATTATCATTACCACGACCATCATCACCACTATCACTATCGCAACACCATCGCTACCGCAACCACCATCACTAACATCAGTCTTCATCACTATCATGACTATCATCATCATACCACAACCATTATCATTACTACTACCACTTCCACCCTCTCCACCACCATCACCACCACCATCACCACCACCACCACCATCACCATCAAAAGGGCCTTGCTCACAGCTTTAGATAAACGAGCAAAAGGAAGAAGGGAGGTGGAGGAACAGAAGCAACAGCCCCTCGGCTTCTGCTTCTGAACAAAGACGGCAGCCATTGACTGACAGCTCACCCCTCTGTTCACGGACAGCTCACCCCTCTGCTCACGGACAGCTCACCCCTCTGCTCACGGACAGCTCACCCCTCTGCTCACGGACAGCTCACCCCTCTGCTCACGGACAGCTCACCCCTCTGCTTCACGGACAGCTCACCCCATCTGCTCATGGAGCAGCTTCTGAGGGGAAGTGACCAGGCTGTGCTGCTCAGTAAGGGAAGGCGCTGGAGCCCGAGGCTGAGGAAAGCTGCGCAGACGGAGGTTGTACCATGAGTGGGCTGTGCCAAGGCGGTGCCCCACGCTAGGCATCTGTGGAAATCAGGCCCTGCACCCTCAGTACACCAGGGTTCTCTGGAGATGCCTGTCGGCCATGTTTGATCAGAGAACACCTGTCCTGAACACCAGGGCTTTGAGTTTGACAGCAGTGACGGGCGCGGGAACAAGGACCGAGCAGTATCTGTCCCCAGGGCTTCTGGGAACTCAGTTCTAGAACACCAGCGTGGACACAGAGCAGAGGATGATGATGGACTCCTCCCCAGCCTCTCGGGATGTGAAGGTTGGTCTTGACATCAACACCCGGGGAGGGAACCTGGGCTCGCCCCGAGGGATGCTCCAGACCAAGGCTGACCTCTGGGCACACCTGCGAGGGTGGTCCTGATTGACGAGGGGAGACGCAGACCACCGTGGGAGGGGCCATTCCCGAGGAGGAGGAGAACCAGACACAGGCAAGCACGTGAGCAAGCGTGTAGCAAGCATGAGCGAGCATGTGAGCAAGCATGTAGTAAGCATGTGAGCAAGCATGTGAGCAAGCACGTGAGCAGGCATGTAGCGAGCATGTGAGCAAGCGTGTAGCAAGCATTGGAGCATGTAGCAAGCATGTGAGCAAGCACGTGAGCAGGCACGTGAGCAGGCATGTAGCGAGCATGTAGCAAACACTGGAGCGAGCACGTGAGCAAGCGTGTGAGGATGTAGCAAGCATGTGAGCAAGCACGTGAGCAGGCATGTAGCGAGCATGTGAGCAAGCATGTAGCAAGCATGTGAGCAAGCACGTGAGCAGGCATGTAGCGAGCATGTGAGCAAGCGTGTAGCAAGCATTGGAGCATGTAGCAAGCATGTGAGCAAGCACGTGAGCAGGCACGTGAGCAGGCATGTAGCGAGCATGTAGCAAACACTGGAGCGAGCACGTGAGCAAGCGTGTGAGGATGTAGCAAGCATGTGAGAAAGCATGTAGCAAGCATGCAGCAAGCATGTAAGCAAGCACTGGAGCATGTAGCAACCATGGAGCAAGCATGTGAGCAATGTGTAACAAGGATTGGAGCATGTGAGCAAGCATGTAGCAAGCATGTGAGCAAGTATGTAGCAAGCATGTAGTGAGCATGTGAGCAAGCGTGTAGCAAGCATGTAGCAAGCATGTGAGCAAGCGTGTAGCAAGCATGTAGCAAGCATGTGAGCAGGCATGTAGTGAGCATGTAGCAAACACTGGAGCAAGCACATGAGCAAGCATGTAGCAAGCATGTGAGCAAGCATGGAGGAAGCATGTAGCAAGCATGTGAGCAATGTGTAGCAAGCATTGGAGCGAGCATGTGAGCAAGCATGGAGCAAGCATGTGAGCAATGTGTAGCAAGCATTGGAGCGAACATGTGAGCAAGCGTCCTCCTCCAAAGCATCTTCTCAGGCTGACCTGATGCTCCAATTGGTGGATCAAGTTGGGATTCACCCAAATATGAATCTAAGTGTTTCATGGAGGCATTTGAGAGACAATCAGTTGACTCCCCAGGGAAGAAGATTGGCCTCCACAGTCCTTGCAGTTGAAAGGTCTTCCGTTCAAAGCCAAGGGTCGCCTCCAAAGGAGGAAGCTGGAACACGTCCTGCCAAGTTCCCTGTCCACCCCTCTGACAACAGGTTGCCAGTTTTCCGGTGACTGTCCTAGTAGTAACAGGGCCAATTCCTTGAAAAACAACTCTCAGGGGATATCTGTCCATATGTTTATATCATACATCTCTATCTCTATTCATAGATATAGATCGATCTGTCTGTGCAGATGTTCATGGAGACGCATCTCTGGAAAGTGAAGTAGAAATAGAGTTATCCATCTACTTGTGTATGGAAGCAGAGATAAAGACGCATGGCCACAGAGATGACTGTGGATATATAGATGTGACTATAGATATGAACAGATCTCTCCATCATCTGACATCTCCACCATCTCCGTATAAGATGATAAGGGTGTCACGTCAGCCAGCACCCTCACCTCCCGGCGTCTGCATCTGCACTGTGTACCATGGATGCAAGCAGACGTCTGCACAGATGTGGATCTAGACCCAGGGAGGGAGAGTCACAGGACAGATTGGACATAGATGCAGAGCTCTGGATGGCCGACCTCACATGAGTGAAGCGGTCAGCAAATGCCGCCCAGCTCCAGAAGCTCCCTGGGGACTCTGCGGCGTCCCCACCCGCTGTGCCTCAAGAGGCCCTTTCTCTTGGGGAGGGTGAAGTCACACCTTGATGAAACCTGTGCCTCCCATGAGTCTGTGCACAACCTTGGTGCACAGAGGCAGTCCTCTGGACCAGCCTGGTCTCCTCGAGTCCCTCTGCTGATGGGCAGCCTGCAGCCCCTTTGGAGCCTGGATGGGCAGGGACCACCTCTCAGATCCTGACTCTGGTCCACGTCAAGGCAGCTGGTTGATCAGCCGCCTGCACCCTGTCTGGCGCGTGCGGCTTGCACACTCGTGCACACCCCGGCAGCTTATGAGGAAGAGCCACCTGGCCCTTGCTTACAAACCTGCCTTGGTCGGCATCTCAGGGACATCTATCCCTGTTGTCTCTGTGACCCCCACACGCCCTTGCTTCCTTCTGCATCACCTTAGATCAGAAAAGGCTTGTTAAGGTCCTGTGTCTCTTGGCAACACATCGGGCCGGGAGAGGATCAGAAAGCGCGGTGGTCCTTGCCTCAGACTTCAATCCCTCCATGTGCCATGCTGAGCGGTACATGGTGGTAGGGCACAGGGGAGCATCCCGTGACAACGCTCTATCCGGGAGGCTGATGCCTGTTTGAACAGTAATTACAGTGTTCCACCAACAGCTCATTGGCACCCGAGCGTGCCTGGTGACTCACGAGGCGACGGTCTGACAAGGGCTGCGGCCGTCTTCTGTCCACTGGACTCCTGGAGAGATGTCGGTTTCCTAATGTTTAATGTGCCCGGTTTAATGAGCTGAGAATTTACAGCGTGTTGTGTAACTCTACGTGTTGGTTCACCAGGAGACGGGCCCTGAGTGTCGCTCTTGCAGCCAAGAACGGGCGGCAGGTCTGCGGCTTCGGTAAGGCGCAGAGCAAGTCTTTTTTATTTCTTGATGGAAAAATGAAGATTGGAAAATGGGGCATCTGTCAAAGAAACTGAGCGTGGGGAAACAGGATTGAGCCGCTTCCCTCTGGGTGCCTCTGAGAGGGGGCATGGCTCGCTGATGTCAGGAAGCATGATACATGAGGTGGGCTTACACGGCACGGAACTCCATTGACTATCAAGATGTTTTTAGTCAAAACGTGTAATTTAACCCTCAACCATACTGTAGGTGAGGAAGAGGAGGGGGAGGAACTAGCTCCCAGCAGAGTAACATCCTGCCTGGGAGCTGCTCTTGACTTGACTCTCTGACTTACAGTGGGGAAACTGAGGCCCGGGGCATTTTACCTGCTCCCCCAAGACATGCTGGGACTAATCATCAGAGCCTCTAAAGGGCAGATCCTCCATGCCCAGCTGAGCAGGGGCTTGCTCCGAGGTTACTCTGGATTTGTGAGGCTGTGCTGCGGGGGAATCCAGGGGCTTGTCTGTTGAACTCAAGGGTCGGTGTGTGGAATCCTGGGAAAAGGCGCTTTACATGGCTTCGTGTCCGTTCCAGACATTCCTTTGCTTGCACTTAAATTCCTCAGTAGGGACAGATTTTTAAAGTTAATTTGCAATAAAGTCTAGGATACAGGGCATGCCACTACTAGTTTCTCATGATTGGAGGGCTTGCACATGAGAAGATACATCTTTTGAAAGTGGCCGAAAGACAGAAGTACTATACGAATGAGAAAGAAAGAAGGTATTGAAGGTGCATTGATTAGATGATGGATAGATGGAAGTGTGAATAGGTAGATGGATGGGTGGGTGGGTGAATGGATGGATAGATAAAGGAGTACATAAATAGATATAGATGATGGATAGATGGATGGGTGAATGATGATGGATGGATGGATGAATAAGTGGACAAATGAATAGATAGGTAAATGGGTGGGTGAATGAATGGATGGGTAAAAAAGTGGATGGATGGATGGATGGATCAATGGGTCAATCAATGGTTAGGTGGGTGCATGGGTGGATAGAGAGATTAAGGGGTGGGTGGATGGGTGATGGATGAGTGGTTGGATAGTTGGGTGAGTGGATGAATGGATGATAGATGGGTCGTTGGATGGATGGATGGATAGATGGGTCGATGGGTCGATGGATGGATGGGTGGATGGCTGGATGGCTGGATGGGTGGGTGGGTGGGGTGGATGGGTGGGTGGGTGGGGTGGTGGATGGATGGATGGAATTGATGGATGGGGGGATGAGTGGGGTGGGGGTGGATGGGATGGATGGATGGGTGGTGGATTGCTGGATGGATGGGTGGATGGATGGGTGGGTGGATGGGGATGGGGGTGGGTGTGGATGGTGGATGATGATGGATGGATGGTGGATGGATGGCTGTGGTGGATGTATGGGTGGTGGGTGGGTTAGCGGGGTGGCGATGGATGGGTGGGTGGATGGGATGGATGGGTGGGGGTGTGTGGGGGTTTGGGTGTTTGGGTGGTTAGGATGGCTGGAATGAGTGGGTGGCGTAGGTTGTAGGATGGATGGATGGGTGGATGGGTGGGTGGGTCGATGGGTGGATGGGTGGGTGGGTGGGTGGGTGGATGGATGGGTGGGTGGTGGATGGATGGAGAGGTCAAGGTCAAGGTTATACTTCGCCTGCATTTAAAGATTTGATGAAATTCCTGTGCTCAAGCCCCGTGATGCTGTTTAACAGGGAGCTATGCCATCGTCTCTGCCGTTCTTTAGCTCCCGGAGGCAGGAGGCAGGCTCCTCTTTCACCGAGGAGGCTCAGAGAAGGCCCAAACTTCCCGCGAGCGCTGCCGATCGAGGCTCAGGGTCTGTGTCTCTGCTGCTGCTCCGCCCCTTTCCTCCCTCCTGACTCCCCAAGTCGTCCACGTCAAATCCTGGGGTTACGACCCGCCAAGATCAAAGCAGATTCAGTCAGCCAAAGATGGGCGCTGGTTGCCAAAGACGGGCGCTGGTTGCCGGCTTCCTGTGGGGAAGCCCTGGCGCCAGGGTGGGTGTGTGGTGGCTGTGGATCCGAGTAGGTTCCACGGTGAACGCAGGCCGCAGAGAGCTGGCTCGGCCTTCAGGCCCGTGAGCGTGGAAGGCTTCGCGCATAAAGTTCTGTGTGCAGCCGGGAAGCAGGCAGGGGAGAGAGTCGTTCAGAGCCCGCAGAAGGCTCTGCCTTGTCATCCAGCGCGAGGACAGGGGAAGTTCACACGCGCCGCGAGAATCCCCACAACCGCAGGGCTGAGTTGGCAGCGCTGGCTGAGAACCAAGAGTCGGGGGGTGCTGGCTGAGAGCCAAGCGTCAGGGGTGCTGGAGGGGCAGGAGAGAGGACACTGCCCCTGGAATGTGTCCTGCTGCCGCCACGCATGCGCCGCCCTGGTGGTGGATACACTGGAGTGTAGACGTCATCCTTTCCTGTCGCCGGGTCCAGGTCTCCTGCCCCGCGCAGCCCAGCCCAGGCGATGATAGCTCAAGTCAGCCTCTGACACGGGATCCTGTCAGAACGGGTGTGACCACCGCAGCCAGCGTTCCGCTGGGCTCTGGGCTGCCTGCCCCCTGCTGTCCCCTGCCCCAGCCTCCGGATCACACATAGCATCTGGGCTCAGGTGCCGGCGTTTAATAGAGATAATTATTTATATTAACAACATAGATTGGATAGATGTAGCAACTCTCTCGGAATTGCTCACCTCAGCTCTAGACCAGTTACCCCCAGGCCAGATCCCCTGGGGCTGTGGAGTTACCAAAAGTCAGAGAAGACAGAGCTGGCCCGGCCCCTGCCACCAGGAGGAAGACCAAGCACTGCTGGTTGGAGTTAACAGGCAGATGAAGGCGGAGCCGAGTCCCACGCTCCAAGAGCTTCGGTGTCTCTCATGGTAATAATTCTGCCTTCGGTGCAAATCTCCACGCGGATTTTCATTACAGAAGCCAATAATCCCATGTTTGCCTGAGACAGTTTGCATCAAGTCTTACAGCTCCCCGCAGAAAGAATTGTAGGGGATCCAATGCTCCCCCACTTTCCACAGCTTGCACAGAAGGTGGGAGCCGCAGAGAACATTGGCATTTGAAAAATCAAGAGAGAAACTGAAAACAAAGAGAAGGAAGCAAAGCTTTCCCAGGACACGGACAGCGTCGCCTGGTTGCCGGGGCGACCCGGGATGGATGTGTGCTACGACTCCGCCTCGAGGTGCTGGCTTTGGGCCACACCAGCCCGGATGCTCCTCAAGATCCCATTCTCCGGGTTGCAATCTGTGGCTTCCCCTGCCACAGCTCCTTTGAACCGGGGGGAGGGAGGGGATCCACTTTGCAACATTTCAGAAACGCTGTGTCTGATACCAGCAGACGCTCCATGAGAAGAGAGACCTTGTGAGTGAGAAACAGGCAGAGAAGTAAGCGTGGAGCTGAGGTTTCTTAACAGACTCTGGGCTGGGCGCATGACGATCATCCTTTCCAAGTGTGAGCGGGAGAGAGCCAGGGAGGAGGAGAGGGAGCCAACTGCAGACCACCGAAGCACCCCAGCTGTTCCCTCTTAAATTAGCTCCGAGTACTTACGGCCCTGACAGCGTGGCTCCGCCTCCCAAAGGTTTCCTCCCCAGCTGATTAATGTGTTTTAGACTGTTCCCCCCAACGTCAACACGGATGAGTTGATTAGCGCATTAAAAACTTCCCTTTCCTTTCGGCAACCACTAAATCACATTTGGTTTGATTCATTGATTTAAATTAGAGATGGTTGCCCTCCAACAAGCCTCCATCTCATGGGGGAGAATAATTTGAAAAGTTATTTATCTTAATATCAATTAAGACTAGCTAATTAGACCTAACTTCAGCGGCTAGGCACACTGAACCGGGGAACTCGAGTGGCGAGGATGGTTAGGGTTTGGGGAAAGTTGGGGTGGGACGGGAGACGGGAACTGGGAGGAAGCTGAGAGTTTGGGGCCAGGCTGACTCTGCCCCCCAGGTTAGTTCCTCGGGCTGACTGGAGGTTTCCCCGTCCTCCGTCTGGAAGGCCTTTCACTTGCCTTGAGGACGGAGCGAGAAGACAGGAAAGCTAATTGTCAGGCATGTAAGGCAGTGTCCAGCGGGTGTCAGACACAATACCACCTCTGCTCCTTACGAGGCATCGTCCATCCTGCGGGGGACACGGGATCATCAAGATTCCTTCCTAGGCCCCAGCTCTCTGCAGCCTTTGATCTCTCTCTCTCTCTCTCTCTCTCTCTCTCTCGTATGTATAAGAGGGCACTTGAGTATGCGTGCCTGTGGAAGTCCAAGGGTGACTTCAGGAATCATCCTCAATTGCTCTACCTCCTTATTGCTTTGCTCTTGGGTTTCTGAGGCTAAAATTTCAGGCTGCCTCCATATCTGTCTGACATTTTTACATAGGATGCGGGGATCTGAACTCAGGTCCTTTTGCTTATGGGGCAAAGGCTTTAAGCCCTGAGCCCTCTCCCTCGCTCTGAACCGTCTCTCAAAGGGCTCACTCGGTTGGATTGGACTGAGCACTCAAAAGGAGAATGTGGGAGACAGGGACTGGGGGATCCCGGACCACGAGGCTGGTCCCATGTGCCGAGCTCCTCTTGGGAGCTGAGGCTTTGCTGTCTCTTTTTCTAGAAGGAAATTACTCTGGGAGTCCTGATGAAGTGGCAGACAGATAGGGGTGGTGGTGGAGAAATAGTGTCAGCCCAGAAGCACGTCACGGCAGGAGCTCCCCAGGGCGGGGTCTCCCTGTCCGCCCTCTCCCCGCCCACACAGCCTGGCTCGCACAGCTGTGAAAGCTCTACTCTGAGTGGACAGGAGCTCCAGGTCTGGCCTCTCCTGCATGGAGAACCCCCAGGACGCACCGAGCCCTCCACCCATCCTTGGGTGGTCTTGTGGGTATAGCTGTGCTGCTGAGGTCCAGAGACTGAGCTCAGGTTGAACTGACCCAGAGCCCCTCAGACAGCCACACCTGGGCATCAGCGTAAGTCTCTGCAGCCCACACAGGAGACCATCGAGGAGACAATTGGCAGGTCAGTTTGAAAAGCCCCCAGGACCGGCTCTGAGCTCCTGGCCTGGCTTCCGTTCCCTTCTAGCCTGGGAGCGGATGGCGGCAGCTGGGAATTCACACCGCCTTTCCCTCCCTTCATTAAAAATGACACCTCTCGTTTATTTTGAAGGGAATAGCAGCTGTCTTGAGGCTTCCTATCCTGACACCTCAAATTTTTCTCTGTTAAGAACTTGAAAAATATGCAAATATTCTACATAGAAGCAGATACGCTTTTTTTTTTTAACGAGCTGGCTCTGATGAAGACAGATCCTGCCCCTGAGTGGCTGGTTTCCTGGGGCCCCAGGTCTGTCACCCTCCTCCTGCCAGAGTGAGTCTTGGCCATATTTTAAACCTCCACCGAGGGAGCGCGTGGGTGGCAAAGGCTTATTACAACAAATTGCTTCTCACCAGCTCTTTCCCCACATTAGCTCCTCAGAGAGGCGCTTTGGCGCGCCCCAGGTGAGACACTCCGTGGCTCTAGAGCCCAGCACGTTGCTTCCTTGCAGATGGCCCGCCCCGGGAAGGGACGCCCACAGGCTCCTTCTTGGGGACTAAAACTCAGGCTCATCCCTGAGCTCCAGCAAGCGCGTATGCATTTGAGGGGGGCTTCATAAATCACAGCGTGTGTGTCCACGCTTGTACCTGCACGTGCCCATCCAGCCATGACTTTATGCGCCCATCACGCATGTGCACGTCGTATGCGTGTATCTTCTCTGAATCTCAGTCAACGGAAATTCAGAGATAATTTAGCTGACACATATAGAAGCCCCAAGCTTAGCTTTAATTTTTTATTGGTGTGAGCATATTTGATTAAGCAATAATCATATTACCTAATGATTAATAATGACATGAAGAAGCCAAGGCAGCCGAGTCTCTCTGCCATGCAATAATGTACCACCTGCCACTCCCCCCGGAGTGGGGAAATCCTCCAGGTGGAGGTGCTGGGGCGCCCAGAGATCTCAACATCACACTTTCTCACGGTTTGTTCTTGTCCTTTCCTTGCGAGCCTCAGAGCTGTCAGGCAGGCTGCACGTGGTAGTCGTCAGAATCCACTTGGCCCCATTTCACAGAGGTGGAAGTAGAGAGATGTGCTCCAGTTGAGGCCGGGGAGCCCAGCCCCTACAAGAACCCTGGGATATTAAAACAACAGTGTCGTCACTCGCCCACGCTCCTCCCACCTCCGGACACCAGCACGGGGCTCCTAAAGAGCAACAAGGGCAGCTCTTTGGGCCTGGCGCGCAGCATCCTGTGAGGCTCGGAGGAAGTGTGTGCAGGACGGCGCACACAGGCTGAGCATCTCTCAGGTGATCCCTCGGCTGAGGCGCGTGGCCAGCAGCCTGGCACAGAGCGGCAGGACCTTGAGCCCTCTATGAGGGGTTTCCTTTCTTCCTTCGCTTGCTCGTGACATGCAAACAGTCCCGACTGAGCACCAACCAGCACTGGTCTAGGTGCGGGGGGAGAGCAGGCCGGGCCCCCACGGTGCAAAGGCGTGGCTCAAACTGTTCTTGTGGGGGGCAGACTGAGTACGGAAAACATTCCTGGGGGAAGTGACATCTGAAGAAAGACAGAGAGAGAGAAAGAGACTTAGTCGTATGGTGTGTTTCGATCCCGAGTCCCCCTGTCTGCGCTTGGCCATCACAGGGACGGTGGCCACTGTGTGAACTGTAAGCAACGTCCGCATGCACGAGGAAACGCAAGCTGCTGGTGAATGGAGCCGCATCTCATGGCAGCGCGCAGCTACCTTGGTAACGCTGCCCAGCAGGCCCATGCGCATCTTGGCAGATGGCCGCACCCGTGCCAGGTGTCCTGGGAAGCTGAAGAGAAACTTCTGGAATGGACTTCACAGCACTGTAGCCACGCCCGGGGTCCTGCAGGCTCTGCTGAGACGTGGTCCATCTCCACCTGGGCAGTCCTGGGCTGGTGCTGTAATCTCCAAGTTGTCAGTGAAGAAAAGGAAACTCAGATTCAACCCTTCCGCCTCAGCTGGCCGAGACCCTGAGCGCAAGCCGGCCTGCAAACCTTCCTGACCAAGACGTCTCTCTGCCAAGACCACGGCTCATGGGCGAAGAAAGGGCTCATGGGAAGGGGAACAAAGTGTTCCTGGACTTCTCTCCACGGAGCACTACCAAGTAAATAGAAGGAAAGGGAAATTAGGAGAAGGAGGGGGAGGTTCATGGGCGCCGCACACGAGCAGAGGGTCCTGAGAACAGATCTCTCGCTCGTCTCCTCCCAACAGATTCAGAAGGAGAAGCAACGATTAGATACAGTTGGCACCACACACGCAGACTCATAAAACATTCGCTCGCATATCACGGAATTCTTCCTGGCAGGATTGTTTAGATTGGCTGGGATTGGAACATTGTCAGGAAGATTGAAGGCTCCATCATTGTCTGTAAACAGAGTTGTGAAAAATGGCGAGTGTCGGATGGCGGTGCTCTGGGGCGCGCAGGATTTGCAGAGGCTCCTTGGCTGGAGCCGACACTCTCTAGAAGCGAAAATGAGTAAGTGTGGCTGAGACAGGGCCGTGGTGGGTGCACCGGGAAACCAACATGCTCTAGAGACCGAGAACAGCTTAGCACAAAATCCCGTCACCATCTGCACCCCACAGCTGCTACTGTGACGTCATCAGATGTCTTAACCACAGCTTCCACCTCCTGCACAAAATCTCATCGCCATCCACACCATGACAGCCGTCACTGTGACGTCATCAGATGTCATAACCGCAGCATCCGCCTCCTCGGCCACACCATCAACCATAGCAGTGATAACATGGCATAACCGTCGTCGTCACCAACAGCTATAATAGCAACAGCCACCCTCAAGCCATAACCACATCAGCCATCACCATGACAACCATCGGCCAGCCCTGACGGCCACCTCCACTCCCCAGCCATGACATCACAAGCCGCAATGGCAAAGGTCCCACGATCCCGCCGCCACCACCATCGACATCGGTCGTAGAGACTGCACATGGTCGAGAACCACCGTCAATGCCACATCTGCAGCCGCAGCATCTGCAACGGTAACAGCAGCTATCGCCACGACATCGGCGGCAGCAGTCACGACAGTCACAGCAACTACCACACCTCACAGCGAAGACCACAACATCGCAACCATAGCGGCCGCAACAGCCGGGACCTCAACAAAGCCCTCATGGCTGCCAACAACCTCAGCTGTGGTCCACAGCGACGGCTGCCACCTTGGCGACCGCCATCCTCAGGTAGGGCCACAGGTGTCAACCACAGTAGTGACGGCTGCCACAGTGACCCCCGTAATCACCCCCCAGCTGTAACTGTTCCCAATAGCTCCCACATCTGCAACACCACCAGCAGCAGGGAGGCAGCAAGGTGTCAGAATCAAACCCTGTCACAAAAATCACCATGACAACTGTACCATCACCCACAACCATCACCACAGCCTCTAAACCACTGCAGCCACAGCGTCCAGGACACCATCTCACTAGCATCCCCAGCAGCGCCCACTCCACAAGACCACGGCTGCTACAACTTCAGCAACGGCCGCCAGCCTCTGCACTGCTCTCCATGACCCTGTCTTCAGCACCCTGTCGTCTTCCAGACAAACGCCCAGCTGGGAACTCAGGGCGGATCTGCCCGGACAGGTGACGGGTGAGATGGGCTGGGGCTGCTCTTGCATCTGGTTCCCAGGGGTGGACTCCAGGCTGTGACTGTTGTGCAGTGAGGTGCAGCCAGCACCCCTCCCCCCCGTCCCGTCCATCCCTGGGGTTGGTTCTGTGACCAGCGCGCAGGCGTCGGGGAAGCGATGGGACCGGGTGGTGAGCATGTGCAGGGCGGAGCATGTCCATGAGCACCGAGGGTGCTGAGGAGAGCTGGACTCCGCCCCTGCCCACCTTGAGGCTGTGGACCACGCTGGGTGGAGCATGGGAACGGGCTCCATCGTCTCTACCATCCTCGGTGCCCTGCGCTCTGCTCTTCCCCGGGGCTGCCAGGCCACACGGGGCCGGGCTCTTTCCTTTGGTGGCGTCTGTACTCGGCCCCTCTCCATCGCCTTTGGAACGACATGGGTTCCTCTTTGTGTTGAAACTCAAAAACGTCTGGAGAAGGTGTGAGCTGTTTCTAACGCCCATCTGGTTCCCCTGAAACCAACGTCAGCGTCCTGTGTAAGAGGAGGCGAGGGGGAGCTGGAGAGGTTGCTCAGGGGTTAACCCTCTGCTTTGCATGTGGAAGGTCCTGAGTTCGGATCCCAGATCCCACATATAGACGCCAGGCAGAAGCGGGGGCGGCCTGCGCTGCTGGTCCTGGTAGGGCGGAGCCTGTGAATCCCGGGGCAGAGTAAACAAGGAGGAGGTGGAGGCGTCCATGGTGGTTCCCGAATTCGTCCGTGGTTCTACACACACACAGACACACACACACATGTACGCGCATACATACGCACATGCGCACAGTTGAATAAATAATAATAAAAAAAAGAGGAGGTGAGGGATAAGCCTGCCCAGAGCAGCGCTGAGAAGGGTCGCCTTGTCTCTCGGTGTTTGCATGTCTGCGCCTCTTACAACCCTCCTTGTCTCCACCACACCATGGCTGTGTGCTTCCTCCTGTCCCTGGCTGGGGAGTTGGTTCTCTAAAAAACATTCTTGGAGGGGGCGATAGTCTTGGTGAACATTCCAAAGTAAAAGATGAGCTTTTTTTCCCCCCGGAGGGCAATAAATTGAAGACTCTGGAAAGAGGCCCAGCATTACAAAAATATAAAATAAAATAAATAAAATAATAAAATAAAATATAAGTTAACCCCTACAGAGACAAGTAAAACATCTGTTTACATATCTTCCCCAGATCCACAGGGTCTCCTGTTCCAGTGATAAGGGGCATCGTGCAGTCAGCTTGCCCAAATCCCCCATGTCCTTTCCTTTTTTATGTCAACCATTAAAACTGGACAACAACAATTTAGATTGTAAGACTGAATCTCAGTCAGTGGGGGGTAGAGTCCAGGTTCCCCCTCTTGTGTCATACATAAAAAGGGCTCCAGGTACCTGGTAGATGTGCCCGGCTGGTGCAGTCACAGGTCCCCTTCCCATCAAAAGAAACTGGCCTTGCTGGGCTCTGGCTGAGTGATGCTATTTCTCTGTGGCCCCGCATACCCTCCCAGCAGCCCCCCAAGAAGGTGGTCCAGTGGAAATGCGGCGGCATCTTCCAGCATCCCAAGCTGCAGTGGCGAGAACTGCTATCTGTGGAATGACGCCCCCCCCAGGGGAGCTGCCCTGGGAGCTCGGCCCTCCACTCCGTGACACACAAAGGCAGAGCACGGAGCAGGTGCTCTTTCTACTGGTGAGAGACGACGCGCAGACACGACGTGTGATAGTTAATCCTGGATGGCAACTTGACACACCTGGCATTAACTAAGATCAGCTGAGACCACCTGAAGAGATTGTCTGGACAACACAAAGGGCAGCTCTAGATCTCTCTGGAACCTCTGAGTAGCAGACCAGATAAAAGGAAGAGGAGACTGGGAAGAGAACAGAGACCCTCCAGGAATCCTCCAGCCTTCAGCCACGTGGACAGGAGTGACTTAGCCTGCCAGCCTCAGCCTCCAGCCACGTCGCCTCCGCCATGAAAGGAGGCGTAAGATGAATACATTTCCTCTTCTCCCTTAAGTTACTTGACTTTGGGTGTTCTCTCATAGCAATAGTTAAGAGTAACTGTTACACAACTTGAAGGGGGAAAGGAGGGATTTATTTGGCTTACGGTTCCAGAGAGGAGATAGTCCATCATGCTGGACAAGGTACGGTGGGCGGCAGAAGCTGGAGGAGGCTCAGGTCATGTCAGTTTTCAGGGAGACGGAGAAAGCAGGCAACGACCTCTAGAGGAAGCAGGCAGGGTGGGACCACCCACCCATGACGTCCCTTCCTCCAGCGAGGCTCCACTTCCTGAAGACGCCATGACCCTCACAAACATGATGCGAGTGCTTGAGGCTGTGGGGGGCAGTCACGTCCAAGACCACCAGCAGCCCCTGCTGAAGAGACCTGAGCTGCCTCTCGCAAGAACAGTGCGGGTGCTGCCTCTTGCCCCAGCAATGTGGGGTGCTGCCTTGGCCAGCTCCTTCACATCGATTAGTCACCTCATGTGAAGGCCTGTCTCACCTCCCAAAAGCAGGGAGCGGCAAGAGAGCTTGTGGAGGTGATAGGGCCCCATGCAGCAGGGGCGGAGCCTGCGCCCAGGGTTTCTCTGGGCTCTTGAGATAATAAGGAGCAGAAGGCGTGGTGTCTTTCTCTGATCTATGCTGAGAACTCATGAAACACACAGCAAATAGATGGACCTCCGTCCCATACAGAGATGTCCTTTCGTACCTGGCCACAACCAGCCTTCCGTGGGGCGTTCACCAGGTCACGGGGTAGGCGGTGCGACCCAGGACTTGGGGGTCTGTGCCGTCCTGGCGTGTGAACATAAGCCTGGCTTCTTGGTGGGTCACAACTTCTGAAGAGGGGACCAAGCACACTTCTCCAGTGAGCAAGCACACTGCTCCGGAAATCCTGCTGCACACCGGAAAGTAGTCCCAGAACTATAACACACAACATGGACTGTGTGTGTGTGTGTGTCTTGTAGCAGACATTCACAGACAGGCCTTAGGAATGTTCTGCACCTCAAGTACTTACACACACATCCCTCCCTGCTCTTGGGGTACCTGCCTTGGCAAAAATGCATAGGGGCTGGAGTTCTCCTAGGAAGACCCGGAGGTCCTATTATCGTGCAAACAGCTCACCACAGGAGCAATCCTAGGAGCTGGTCTGTGCAGCGAGAATAAGCAATGAGAAGATAGGAGCCCCCCCCCCCCCCCCCGACTCTAATTTCCCACTGAGAATTCCTGAAGCTCCCTCCTGATCCAGAGGGTCACATCCATCTCAAGGTGGGTTTGCAAGTCCGAGCTGGCCATACGTCCCCGTCCCCGTGTGCCCAGCAGGCTTCGGTGACAGTTCACGTTTCCCTTTGCTCTTGTGAAAGGGCCTGAGCCGTGGCAGCTGAGCTATGATTCTGGCCGTCTCTGGAGCTGCTCCGTGGTATGTGTGCGTGTGTGTGGTGTGTGTGTGTGTGTGCGTGTGTTCATGTGTATGTGTTCATGTGTGCATGTGTTCGTGTGTGCATGTGTTCGTGTGTGTGCATGTGTGTCCAAGTGCATGTGTTTGTGTGCATGTGGTGTGTGTGTGTGCATGTGATGTGTGTGTGTGCGTGTGATTGTTCTAGAACTGTTTTTCCCACACTTGTTAGTTAGTGCTCTGTGCTGGCTGCCCAGAGGGTCCCCGATGGCTGACTGTGAGTCCTCCTGCCTGAGGCAGGGCTGTCATCACGGTACCTTCCCTCCTGGGGATCTGGGACTTGCTGCCCGATCCCAGTCTGTTTGCCTTTTCCCTTGGCAGAAGACAAGGGAAGACATAGCTGCCTGATGGGATGGATGTAGCGTTGCTTAGCAGCCGGTTCATTTCCGCCTCAGCCCTCCTCAGCCCACCTCTGTGCATTTGTGCTATTCATCTGAGACAATATGCATTTCAAGGATTGGCCTGACTTCAAGTCATACTGACACTTCCTGTGTAATTAACAGTTTGACAATCATAAATATGCGTTTCTCCCTCAGATCCTTTGTACACGCCATGTTTTATCTCCAGAATTGTTAAAATTCCACACAGGACTTTTTTTTTTCTTTTTGCTTCTTTTGTTGGATTTTTTAAAGAGTATTTTTATTTACTATTGGCGTGTGTATGCACATGTGTGTGAGAGGGTGTGTGTGCACACGTGCCTGTGTATGTGTGATCTCCTGTGGACCACATGCCTGTGGAGTCAGAGGTCAACACAGTGGAGTTCTCTCCTTCCACCTCTACGTGTGGATTGAACTCAGGACCTCAGGCTTTCTGGCAAATGCCTTTGCCCACTGAGCTGTCTCGCCAGCCTCAGATGGAACCGTTTGAGTCAGCTTGTCACTCTGGCCTGGAACTTTTGACCCACTGGCTTCTCCCTCTCCTGGGCTCAACTTGAAGGCGTGGGCCACCATCACCGATGTTTTCCACGGTAAAGTTCTGGGCTACTGTTACTTAGCATCGGGCCTCCACTTCCTGAGCGCCTCATGATGGTTAGATTCGAGCGTCAGCCTGATTGGTGCAGGCTGGGCTTTGGGCACAGCTGTGAAGAAGTGATAGTTCAGGCTAGCCCTTGAGCAAGTCTGCAGGAGGTTGTGTAATTGGTGTGGAGGACCAGCCCATGGTGGGTGGAGCCATCCAGTAGGGGCTAAGGGAGCACAAGAGGGAGGAGCAGACCCTCCTCTTTTGTTCCCCTGCTCTGGTGGGCTCCCTGCTGTGGGCTGCCGGTCCTCACTCTCGGTTGCTGCCCCCCATTCCTGACGATGCACAATGTGGCTGATGTTGCTCTTCGCTGACATGGGAACCCTGGCTCTTCAGCCCTCCGGCGAGGCCGAGGGGCTCCACCCCCTTAGCATCATGGGGCTGCACAGAGACGGCCTTCACCACCAGGCTCGCACGGCTGTCAACGCGTGCGCTGAACAGCTGTTGTTGGATTATTCTGATTTGATCTTGTCAATCAACCCAATAGAGTCCCCTTCGACGCGACGTGTCCGTGCTACAGCTTCTGCTCCTCTTGGGAATCCTGAGGATACAAACCTCCCAGCAGGTCTCCCGCTCCCCGTGGCCCTCTCCCTTCCCGGGCTGGACCCCATCACTTCCAGCCCGTTTTCCCAGACGCCTTCCTCTCTGGCCTCATCTTGATGACTCTGCCACCGTCTGCCTGGGGTCTTCACCCCCCCAGGCAAGAGCGTTCCTGGTGTTGCCTCCTGCCTCTCAGGACCCACCGCCCGTGTCTGTTTTCTCTCCGCTGCGCTGGGCAAACCGCATCTGCCCCCACACGCAAACGCAGAGATCGGTGGGCCGATGAGTCGGTAGAGACAGCCCGGGCTTTCACTCACTGCGAGGCCCCTGATCTGTAATTACCTGGGGGACATTTCCCGCCCCGTCATTATCTCTGAGTCACGAGTTCCACAGAGAGCGCCTTATCTCTGCAACGTCGCTCCTTCCCTTGCTCTGCACCCGACAAGCTCCAATCTCGGTCATCTTTAAACATCAACCTAATTGCCAGGCTCCTATTTTTAATCATTCAGCCTCCCAAGACTACCAGTTCTTCCTTGACGATCCACTCCCTTCTCTCAGTCCCTCCTGGAACTTCTCGGGGACAAGTCTCCATCAACTCAATAGCAGGTTCTGAGTAGACAGGCGCGTGGGAGGCCGGCTGATGTCAGAAACTCAGGCACAAGAAGACCTCCCTCTGGGTGCTAAGGTAAACCTCTCTCAGGGGGTAAGGTGATCTCAGTTCCATCTCCAGAAGCCCATCGGATGAAGGAGAGAAGGACTTCTGTACATGTGCAGCCCTCGTGCCTGCCCCTCCCCCAGTTCCTTCTCAGGCACATCAATACAGATGAAAGAATACCTGGGGAACCTCTCAGAGGAGGAGCGGCCTCTGCCAGCCCCTGCAGTCTGGCCTGAGCCCTGTGCCCTCCCCTCACCAAGCCCTTCTGAATCTCCTACACGTACCTTCTCTTTTGAGCTCACCCTTCTTTCCTGTCTCCCATAACCATGCTTTGTCTCCACGTATGATCCACTTAGAGATCCCACCAGAATCCTCCTTCCTTCCTGCCCCACCCATTGTCTTGGTCGCTTCTCTGCACATGTCCACCATGCTGCTTTCTGTATGGCTGATGGCCTCCAGCATGAGACAGTCTGCACACGCCTGGATGATGCAGGTCGTGGATCACATGGATTCCACAGCATTCCAGCAGGTCAGGAGTTCTCAGGAGCACAACCGTACAGGCAGGTCAGGAGTTCTCAAGAGCACAACCGTACAGGCAGGTCAGGAATTCTCAAGAGCACAACCGTACAGGCAGGTCAGGAATTCTCAGGAGCACAACCGTACAGGCATGAAGAAACGGACGTGTCTGGGGAACTCTTAAGAAACAGAGATGGATGCCCAAGGAGCGCAAGGATTCATGCCAACCCACCCCACGACCTGGACATCAGAGGAAGGAAGCAATCTGAGGATCCCAGACAGACACCTGCCCATCCAGACACCTGCCTATCCAGACACCTGCCCATCCAGACACCTGCCCAACACAGACACCTGTCCCTCCAGACACCTGCCCATCCAGACACCTGCCCATCCAGACACCTGCCCATCCAGACACCTGCCCTCCAGACACCTGCCCATCCAGACACCTGCCCAACACAGACACCTGTCCCTCCAGATACCTGCCCATCCAGACACCCGCCCATCCAGACACCTGCCCATCCAGACACCTGCCCATCCAGACACCTGCCCTCCAGACACCTGCCCATCCAGACACCTGCCCAACACAGACACCTGTCCCTCCAGATACCTGCCCATCCAGACACCCGCCCATCCAGACACCTGCCCATCCAGACACCTGCCCAACATAGACATCTGTCCCTCCAGATACCTGCCCATGCCAGATTCAGTCTGACTAAACCATTAGAGACACCCAAGGAGAATTGCCTGGCTGACCCGTCACTTCCCAGGAAATTTGGAGACAGCAAGTTTTGGAAAACTTTATAACAATGAATAACAGGCTGAGTCATCTTACCCCACTCTCCAGTGGACCACAGCTGATAGGACTATGGCCTGGGTGCGCATGAGGCCACGCCCTGCTGAGTGAGGCCACGCCCTGCTGAGTGAGGCCACGCCCTGCTGAGCAAGGCCACGCCCTGCTGAGTGAGGCCCTGCTGAGTGAGGCCACGCCCTGAGTGAAGCCCTGCTGAGTGAGGCCACGCCCTGCTGAGTGAGGCCACGCCCTGCTGAGTGAGGCCACGCCCTGCTGAGTGAGGCCACGCCTGAGAACGTGGGGCACACTGTGTACTCTGTTGTCAGGTCACCACGGCACTCACGCTGCCAGGACGGCGACCAGGAGCCGGGAGCTCAAGGCCGCAGGGCACAGGCCCGAGTGTCACGGGCTGTGAGTGCTGGACATGGGAGTGTTCTGAAGGTAGAAGGACGCGAATCAAGTTGTCCCTAGGGCCTGAAGTGCATGGAGCGCCGTCCCTGGAGGACAGCGAGGCCGAGCAAACGGCTCGAGCGCAGGCCCACGAGAAGTCAGCGTGCCGAGGCCTTGTCCTGACTTGGGTGGAAGGGGACAGGGGCTTTAAAGGCTGGGGGTGGGGAAGACCTGGTCCACACTGGTGTGTGAGAGAACGCAGCTTCCCCCAGTATCCTGGCTGCTGTGCAGGGATGCTGGCGGAGAATTCCCAGACTCGTGGGTGGGGCTGGGGGAAGGCGGGGCTGGGGGCAGGCTGCCTCGCCGGGCACTCAGAGTCCTTGTTCTGTGACGTCTGATACTCCTCAACCCATCGCTGGCCAGAACCTACGCTTCTTACAAGGAAATAATCCCCAGGGTGGGGTGGATTTCTCCATGGTTAGCTCTCAAACTGTGCGTAGATGACAGAAGATGTTCCAAGTGCAGCGGGGGGGGGGGGGGGGGCTGGCTGTCATTGCGGTGTACCCAGAACCCAGAGACCATTGAGGGGGCTGCAGAACAAGCCTTCTTTCTGGGGCTCACAAACCCTTTTTGTCTGCTAGGTGGACGGAGAACGTGAACCCAGGTCCCTGGTGTGCAGGAAGCAGCAATGGGGTCTTCAGCAACGGTCAGAAACAGCAGCGTGCTCGCACATGGCCGTCGGGGGGGTTGGGTGCTGGGGGTGATGTATAAGGAGTGTGATGTGTATGCACATGAGCACGTGTGTGCAGCATGGTTGCATGTGGCGTGCGTGGCGTGCGTGGTGTGTATGTGTGTGTGTGTCTCCAGAAGCTTGTATCGGTCATGACGGTGAGGCTGCAGCTCCTCTCACAGTGCTCCACGCCAAAGCCACTGGGATGAGCTGGGGGCACGCAGGGCGTTGAGCATGGCTGTTGTCAGGACCTCTCTCAGCCTGCCTCTTCATACGCAATAACACCATGCAGAGAATTAGCGAGGACCGCGGGACCGTGAGGCCCAGCACGCATGGTTAGAATCAGGAATGTGCTCCTCGGGCTCATGTGCTGGGCCCTAGCTGGTGGTGCTCTTGGGGGGAAGGGCTGGAAGGTCACAGGAGGATGTTCTTGGTCCCAGCTCCCTTCTCTGGCCTCCCTGCGCTGACCAGCCTCCTTCTCCCCCCCCCCACCGCGGGGTTCTCCCACACCGCAGACCCAGAACCTGCACAGCCAAGGACTTTGGGGTGACATCTCCAACCGCAAGCTAAGTAACCATTTCTCCCTCCGGATGGTTTCTCTCGGGAGTTTGTCGAGGTGACACAAGGCAGTTGCACAAGCCCCGCTGAGTCAGTGCAAAGACCCTGGAAGACAGAACCGTGGCACATCGCTCGTCACCTCTGACCTTCTCTACGAGCAAGCAGAAGATCCTCATTGCCAGAACGGACAGGAGGATAAGGAACAAGTATCATCACTAAGTGGTCCCATCTGGGAAGGGTGGGACGGGCTGAGCGGGGGTCTTCCACATTCATCTCATCTGTTCACCTTCGCCCCGTTATCTGGCCGTGGGCAGGGGGCACAGGAAGCAGTCTCGGGAAAAGCATCAGGATTCCCAGGTCCTACCTGCCCCACCAGGACTGGTGAGTCCCTCCTCCCCTAGTCTGGAAGTCGACTTTGAATTCTGAAGCTGGCAGGGCTCGGGGTGGTTTCCTGCCCCTCTCTCAGCACCAGCCCCCACCGAGCCGGCTCCCCACCGCTGCTTCCAGAATGAGATGTTCATTTGCTCTTTGAAAATAACATTTGGAGCCATTGAAAGTAGTCTCTTCGGCTCAGATAAATCAAAATGGGTGGAACGGGAGCTCGGGGTTCTATTTCATTTAGAGAAGACCTGAAAGCACCCGGCTTCCCAGCTGAAATACAGCTTCCGCCTTAATTCCATTCTGAGAACCCCCTGCCCATGTCAGTTTGATTTAAGTGGCAATTCAGTCCCAGAGTGAGGTACGGCTTTCGATGGTTCTCATTATTTTTCTGCATAATGTTATCGTGGCTAAGGGCTCGGGCTGAGGGTGCGCCCGTCCCAGCTGCTCCTCACGCAGAGCGCATCGAGAGACCCGCCAGGGGCCGAGGCCGGAGGCAGGTGTCTGGCGCCTGCCTTCCTGGAGGGAAGAACCAAGTCTATCAGATTATTGCCTTTGCCCCACGACTCCTAGAATGACAGCCCAATGCGTGTCTCTGGCTGCAGTGCTCAGGGATCCGCGGCCATGCATGTCTTCACAGGAGAAAGAGGGGGCGTCATTCTGGCCTTCGGTGTCTCTGTTGCCTCTGGCGATGGCCAGTCCCCAGAAGCCTGCAGTCTTTGTGGGACCAGCCAATCAGAGGTGGCTGGCAGTGCCGGAGGCTTCCCCTGTATCCATGGCTCCACTAGTGTCCTTAGGAGGATTCCTGGTCCCCTGGCTTTTCTGGAAGCTGCCATCTGTGCTGGAAGGTTCTGGGCAATTGTGCTCTCTCAGTCAGTGATTGTGCATAACCATCAGTAGGATGTATGCGCGTCCCCAGAGAGCAAGGAGCCCAGGCTCCACCTCCAGGACCACAGAGGGCTCCAC
Source organism: Typhlomys cinereus (assembly GCA_023101885.1). Taxonomy (NCBI): domain Eukaryota; kingdom Metazoa; phylum Chordata; class Mammalia; order Rodentia; family Platacanthomyidae; genus Typhlomys; species Typhlomys cinereus. Next base: position 842,082 of record JALPQD010000210.1, on the reverse strand, counting down.
CCACTACCCCCCCCCCACGGCTTCCAGGCTCTTCCTGCCACTTCTGAGCTGTGGCGTCTCAGCCAGACTTAGCCGGGTGTTGCGTCCTTTACCTGGCCAAAGCAAGGTGAGGAGGGAAGCATGCGTTTTGGTTCGAGGGGCCCAGTCAAGGAGGGGAGGGGAGGAGTACGGGTGCCCAGTGTGACTTCTTTTTACTCAGTTCACGACCCCAGCCTATGGGACGGCGCTGCCCACTTTCGGGGTAGATCCTCCCTCCTCCGTTGAGCTCTCAGGAAACCTCCTCGCAGAGGGCCTGGAGGTGTCTCCTGGGGGACTCTAACGCCAAGCGACGTGAGGAGGAGGTTTCCCAGGCGCTCTTAGTTCTCAGGACATCATTCTTGTCTCCCAGTGGAACTGTTGGCTGGAGGGGCTCAAAGGTCAGGAGCTTCTAACTCAAAGGTCAGTCCTGGGAGCGCATATTCCCTTTCTTCTCTTTTTCAACATTGTTTATTTTGCGTATGCACGTGTGTGAGTGTGTGTGTGTGTGTGTGTGTGTGTGTGTGTGTGTGTGTGTCCGTCCCTGTGGAGAATCAAGGGTGACTTCCGGAATTAATCTGTATTGCGTCTACCTCCTTTTGCTTGCCTCTGGGATTTCCCAGGCTCTGCCTACCAGGGTCGGAAGTACAGGCCTCTGCCATTTCTGCCTGGTGTTCACAGGTGGGACTTGGGATTTGAACTCAGAACTTTCTGCTTGTGAAGCAGAGTCCTAACTCCTGAGCCATCTTTTTAGCCCCTGGATTTGCTTTCTTTACATTTATTAAATCACAGTGCATGTGTGTGGAGGGTGTATGCCTGTGTACATGCAGGTCATATGTGTATATGTGTATGTGTGTATGTGTATGTGTCTATGCATGTGTACATGCAGGTCATATGTGTATATGTGTTTGTGTATGTGTGACTGAGACTGATGTCAGGGACCATATTCATGGCTTTCTTCCACCGTATTCCTTTAAGGCAAGTGTCATAATTAGGCACAGTTGCCAACTTGATGGTTGAGGGTTTGAGCTCTGGGCACATATGTAGAGAATTAGTGGTTGACTTAGGCCCAGAGAGAACCTGCAGGAGATTGTCCAGTGGATGGGGAAGGCTCAGCCCGTGGTGGGTGGACTAGTCCCAGTCAAGTGGATAAAATGGAGGGAGCTGTTTGAGAAAGGAGGCATCCTTGTGTACACTTGGCCAGACGTGCTGGTCTGGCACCTAAGAAATGTTCCTCTCTGAGCTACTCTATGAATAATGTTGTGGCCAGTTCCTCGGCCCTGGCGCTGCGTGAGCTCTCCTGCCAAGCTGGACAAACTGCAACCAGGAATAATAAGAAAATAACCCCGTTTCCTGAGGCCGTCTGATGATGGTTTGATCAGCCATGATGCAGGTGAACTGCAGTCGGCAGCGTCTCTAATCCACCAGAGCTTGCCGATGGGGCAGCCTGGCTGGCCACCTCGCTCTGGGGAGTCCCAGGCTCTGCCTCCCAGGGCTGGACTTACAGCCATTTGGCATTTACATGGGATCTGGGGGTTCGAACTCTGGGCCTTTGGCTTGTGCGGCCAGTGTGTTAGCAGCTAAGCCCTCTGCTCAGTCCCAGCGCTGAGGATACAATCTGTCCACACCTCCCTCTGCGTGGAGGGGCTCCAGCCCAGCACCCTTGGCGCTTGAATCTGTGACCGTTCCAAGGCGGGGTGCCCCGCATGCTAGAGGACACTTAGCAGCACCCTCGGCCTTGGAGATGGGCGTCACACCCTTACCCGACTGCAAGGAGGAAGACCAGCTGCAGAGGTGACGAATGTCCCTGGGGCAGGTACAAGGATTGGGGCATAGGACACAGAGCTAAGGCACCCACCAGGGAGCCATCAGGCATCCTTAGCATCTGAGCTTGGCTTTGAAGCTAACACTCTTTCAGCCCACGTGACCCCCTCGTGGGCCGTGCACTGCGAGGAGGCCCAGCTAACGGCACGTGCAGACAGAGTCCAGCCTCTGTTCTCTCAGCTCGCTCCAGCTCCTTGGTCCTTGTCGCACACCTCCCTGCTACATCTTTGACGCCCCTCACATCCAATCGGGTTTCCCTGTGCTGCAGGGAAGCCCACCCACCTCTGCTTCCTGGAACCCCCAGACCTCCCTTATTGCCAGGGCCGTGTGCTGACAGGAATGTGTAATGGTCCACATTCCCACACACTCACTCCCTTCCATGTGTGGAGGAAAGTGTTGCCCGAGACCGGTGTTTTCCAGCGCGTGCACGTTTGGAAACCCTGCGTGGCAGGAGGGGGTGGGTGCAGTGCCAAGCCTATTCAGCCACACGGGGTCCGTGTTTACTTCCTTGGCCTCTGTTCAAAGACAAGAGCACTCGACACCACAAATGGGCCCTAGAAGCCCAGGTTCCCTCGCTCGCTGGCGAGCAAATTGAGTTTATTTTAATGGTCTCCAGGCTGTTGATTTGCTTAAATCAGTTAAATGACCGAAGTGGTATTGTTTTCTCTGCCTGTTGAAGGCAGTTACGTTTCCCATTTGTCACTGGTCTGAGGGGCTCCGGGTCTCTCACTGGCTCTGCAGAGACTCCCTGGGGACCAGTGGTCATTTCAACCAACTGCATGTCCCCATCCTCATCCCAGTGCGGCTCCCAGGCGTGAGGAAAGCGCTGCTGGAGGCCATGACAGTGGGACAGGCGGTGCTGGGTGGGGCCCCAGGGCATGCTGGGAGGAGAGTAGGTAAGCTGTCCCTCTGTCCACAGAGCTGGACAGGGCCCCAGGGCATGCTGGGAGGAGAGTAGGTAAGCTGTCCCTCTGTCCACAGAGCTGGACGGGCCCCAGGGCATGCTGGGAGGAGAGTAGGTAAGCTGTCCCTCTGTCCACAGAGCTGGACGGGGCCCCAGGGCATGCTGGGAGGAGAGTAGGTAAGCTGTCCCTCTGTCCACAGAGCTGGACAGGCCCCAGGGCATGCTGGGAGGAGAGTAGGTAACTGTCCCTCTGTCCACAGAGCTGGACAGGCCCCAGGGCCTGCTGGGAGAGAGTAGGTAAGCTGTCCCTCTGTCCACAGAGCTGGACAGGCCCCAGGGCATGCTGGGAGAGAGTAGGTAAGCTGTCCCTCTGTCCACAGAGCTGGACGGGGCCCCAGGGCCTGCTGGGAGGAGAGTAGGTAAGCTGTCCCTCTGTCCACAGAGCTGGACGGGGCCCCAGGGCATGCTGGGAGAGAGTAGGTAAGCTGTCCCTCTAGTCTACAGAGTATGTTGGAGGGCCTGGGATATTGTCACTGAGTGCTGACAGCTAGAAAAGACCCCCTTTCCAGTCCCTAAGGAAGGCTCGCCCCTGCTCCCCTGGCAGCCCTGTCTTCCCCTAGGGCACCCCCCTCCTGAGCGCAGGTGGTTCCTGTGTTCCAGCCCTGTCAGCCGTGCTGTCCCACGATGCTTTCTGACTGCAGCTCCCGTACCTTGTTCCCTACATCTTCTTGCGCTGGATTTTGCTTCGACAAGAGCTTGGCTGAAGGAACAAGACCCAGAACCTGACTGGATGACACACACTGTAATCCCAGCACGGAGTTCACGAGGCTGAGGGAGGGGCGTGCTGAGGCTGAAGCTGGCCCGGGGTCTACAGGGAGAGCTTGTCTCCGAGGAAGGGAGGAAGGGAGGGAGGAGGGAGGGAGGAAGGAAGGAAGGAAGGAGGAAGGAAGAAGGAAGGAAGAAGGAAGGAAGGAAGGAAGGAAGGAAGGAAGGAAGGAAGGAAGGAAGGAAGGAAGGAAGAAGGAAGGAAGGAAGGAGGAAGGAAGGGGGAAGGAAGGGGGAAGGGAGGAAGGAGGAAGGGAGGGAGGAAGGAAGGAAGGAAGGAAGGAAGGAGGAAGGAAGGAGAGGGAGGGAGGGAAGGAAGGAGGGAGGGAGTGAGCAAAGGAGAGGGAGGGAGGGAAAGAGGGAGGGAGGGAGGAAGGAAGGAGGAAGGAAGAAGAAGGGAGGGAGAGAGGAGGAAGGAAGGAAGAAGGAGGGAGGGAGGGAGGAGGAAGGAAGGAAGGAAGGAAGGAAGGAAGGAAGGAAGGAAGGAAGGAGGAAGGAAGGAGGAGGGAGGGAGGGAAGGAGTGAGGGAAGGAGGGAGCAAAGGAGAGGGAGGGAGGGAAAGAGGGAGCGAGAGAGGAAGGAAGGAAGGAAGAAGGAGGGAGGGAGGGAGGAGGAAGGAAGGAAGGAGGAAGGAGGAGGGAAGGAAGGAAGGAAGGAAGGAAGGAAGGAAGGAAGAAGGAAGGAGGGAGGAGAGGGAGGGGAGGGAGAACATGTAGCTCGCTGGCAGTGTCCGTGCCTGGGACGCTCGCTGAGGGCTGTGAGTCGGGGGCTGGAGCTGTGAGCTCTGCTGACCCCCTGCTTCGGGAGCCAGGGTCTCTCACGTCTTGGTCTCTCCTGCAGCAATGGGCGTGACAGCCACACTCTTCATCACCTCATCGAAGGTGCTGGGCAATCCTGAAAAGTCCCAGCTGAGCTGCATGGCTTCCCTCACAGGGTCCTGTGCCCTCCAGACTCAGACAAGCCTTGGGGATACTGTCCTGGGGGCACAGCGGACCCTTCCCTCCCAATCAATCAGGGTTCAAAACTGCCTCCACTAGCAATCTGTCTCTGTGGAGCCGGGGACAGGCTTCTCAGATGGGCACCGGCCCTCTGTGGGACTGGATGGCTCTTAGCTGGGTCCTCAGAGGTGGAGAGCAACCTTGCCCCCGACCCAGCGGCCCCTCTGCCCCTTGGCACCTCACCCCCGCCAGAAGTGTCTGAGTGCCAGTGCATCGCGTGAGGTCACCTTTGGAAACCCACCGGGCTGGAAACAGAGACCCCACCCAACATTTTGATAGATGGGATCCTGCCTGGAAGGCTCACTGGGGCACGGGTGTCTGAAGCTGATAGCACAGGCCTTCTAGAAATTTCTCTCAGCCTGGGACTCAGCTCTAATCCCAGGTTTCCTTGGCAAGAATCTTTGCAGGCATAACTTCGCACTGCCCCTTGGGTGATTTTCACGTGTAACCCAGACGCCATGTAACTACCCAGGCCTGATCTGAGAGTCAGGTGTGTCCCACCTGCCAGACAAGAGCATTACATGTCCAGCAAACAAACGTATCAGGTGCCTTGCAAGATCATGGCAGGACTTGCTCCTTCTTTCTCAAATGTTGTCTTTTTAATTTTTTAATTTTACTTAACTTTTCGGGGGGGGGCTTCCTGGGATCCAACCCGGGTCACTAGGTTTGTAAGAAATGCCCACCAAACCTTCTCACTAGCCTGCATATTCTGATGCATTAACAGCTATATTGGTGTTCTAAATATAAGAGATTTTTAATATTTATGCATGCACTAAATATATATGTGATGAGTGTGTGTGCATGGGTGTATGTATGGGTATATGTATATGTGCATGTATGTGATGGGTGAGTATGCATGTGTACGTGCACGTGTATGTGATAGGTGTGGGGATGTATGTGTATGTGTGTGCATATATGTGTGTGCATGTGCAATAGGTGAGTATAAAATGTATGTACGGCTATGGACGCAGACATGTGATGGCGAGTGTATGTATGTGACGGGTGCGCATTGGGTGGGTGTGTATGAGCGTGTGTGTGTGTGTGTGTGTGTGTGTGTGTGTGTGTCTTTGTAGTGCTTTCCAAGTACACAGCTCTGCCACTTTAAAGATCTGGAATAAGCACTCGCATGTAAGGAGCCACCTCCTGTCCCCGCCACATGAATCCTGGTGCTTCTGCTCATTAGCACAGCTGTGACACGCGCCAAGGCCCAGCACCGGGCTGCAGCCTGACCTTTCAGCAGTTCCGCATTAGGAAGGGCGTACAAATGCGGTGGCTTTGGTTTGCTTTTGAAAAAGATCAAGAGTTCTGTGTAAACATACACATAAATGGTCACGGTTTACTGTGCCAGGGAACCGTTCAGGAAAGTTCTGCTGCAGACGAGGAATGAGGAATAGTCAGTTTGGAGCTCTGCGGGCGGCAGGCCACAGTGGTGACGGCAGATGAAGTTCTGGTCCTGCCACATGCTGGTGACCATGAGTTTCTGGCTCTGCAAGCCGCAAGGCAGGGAAGTTGGGGGGGGGGGCAACGAACCCTGGTATCACTGTGAGTCCCTAGGCCCGTGAGGTCAAGCGATGCTCACGCTGACATGAAATGTGCTTCAAATCCTGCTGATAAGGTGGAAGCTTCGAGAGGCGTCCTGCTCACCCCGAGCCACCCCCAGATCTGCTGCATGGTCCTTGTTCGGTGACACGGAAGCCAAACACCTTCATGTCTGTGGTGTGGCCGGTGTGTACGGACCACTGACCGGCCAGGTGTCAGCAACCAGTGAAATAAACTCAGCAGCCGAGGCTGTAGGAGGGGCTGGCTTTCAGCTTATCCGCAGTGAGCTCCCCGCGCTGGCCCTCAGCACGCGCTGTCTGTCCTGTTTCTCCAGGAAGCAATGAACAGGAATCAGTGGTTCAGAGGGGCGAGAGCAGAAGCTAAACGTTAAAAGTCAGACGGGAGCGGTGGCTCTCCCTTTGAAATGCCAGAGTTCAGATCCTGAGGTCCCAGGAAAAGACTGTGCCTGTGATTTCTGATCCATAATTGCAGTCCTGGAAGGCAGAGCCTGGGAACCCCTGGAATAAGTTGGCTATAGCCAGACCAGCCGTTTGGGTCTAACCAGAGGCGTCAGCTCAAGGAAGTCACGTGACGAGTGATCCAGGGTGGTCGCTATCAGCTTGGACCTCCGCATGCAATCGTACCTGGAGACACGTGCTTACCTACTCCCACGCAAACATGAGTACACAGATGCACACACACACGCACGCACGCACGCACACACCACACGCACGCACGCACGGGGAAGCACAAACCCTCCAACCCTTGTTGTTTGCTAACGATGCTCCAGGTGCTTCTCAGAGCCCCAGCGTTTCATGCCAGACCTTCTCCAGTGCCGCTGCCCCGTTTCTGACCCTGCGTACTGTGTCCTCTGTCTTGCCGCCAAGCCGCGTGTTATGCGACCCTGGCTGAACCTCTGGCCGTCACCCAGGTTGGGTCAAAGTTGTTGCGACCAGACTGCCGACCCCACCAGCACCCACCCTTTCCCTCTCCAATCCCAGGGGGAGGAGACGGAGGCAGTGAAGGCCGCCCGGAAGCTCAGTGGCACCGTGTGCAGATGCTGCCAACAAGTTGGAGGAAGAGGAAGGTGTGGCCAAACCCCGGCGCTCTGGAGCCTGCTGGCCTTCAGCTCCTTTCACTTGCCAGGAAAAAGGTTGTGGCTGGAAGTGACGCAGCAGCTGCCCTGAACTGTGATGGTAAACTCACAGCCACAGGGCTTAAGGGAAGAAGGGGTTTATTTTGGCATATGGACTGTCTTTGTTACAGTTCCTTGCCCAGCTTGGAGGAGCACTCACGCCGACACGCCGAGGGCAGAGGGAGCTGGCCATCTCCACATGTCCATCTCCATACAAGAGCTGAGAGAGGGACAGTCCTCGCTGGCTAGAAGAGCGCGTCTTGCCGAGTGGGCACAAGGAGGCTGACTTCCTAATCAGCTTCCTGTCTTATTAACCTGCCCAGTGACTAGCCCCACCCACCATGGGCTGGACCTTCCCCATCGGTAGACAGTCTCCTGCAGACTTGCTCAGGGACCCAACTCAGCCCTGATTATCTGCAAATGTGCCCAAGCTCCATTCCTCAACCGTCAAGTTGACACCTGTATCTAACTGTGACAGATCTCATTTTTTGCATGAATGGAGGGGTGTGTGTGTGTGTGTGTGTGTGTGTGTGTGTGTGTGTACACAAAGACACTTGAGTGTGCATGCCTGTGGATGACCAATGGTGGTATCAGGAATCATCTTGGATTGCTCTATCTCCTTATTGCTTTGCTCCGGGGATTTCCAGTCTTAGGTTGGAGTTACAGGCTGCCTGATATTTTTACATGGGGTCTGGGAATGTGAACTCAGGTTCTTTTGCTTGGGAGGCAAAAATCTTTAACCCATGAGCCATCTTCTCAAGCCAAATGACACTATTTCTAAGAGCTTTAGAGATGCCACCGCCCTCCTCAGAACTTACCAGGGCCATGTGCACTTGTATGCTCCTGAAAGTGATATTAAGACCCACCATGGATTGGAGAGACGCAGCAGCGGGAAACCACCACGTAGAACGAGAGATGGCTGAGGGTCTCTTCCCAGGTGGCAGACAGTACATTGCAGGTACACACGGGCTCAACGCTATCCCTGTCGACCCGGAGCGGCTGAAGGTGGTGGTGGGAACAGGTGACTCCATCAGGGACGGAAGTGAGCTGGGTGTTAGTCTTGGGGTCCCTGAATGGATTATCCCCACGGTGCTGCCTGCCCTGGATGCTCCTCGGCTGACCACAGATTCTTCACCAGACAGACTGAGGACCACACGGCATCCTTGCGTTCCAGCCAGCCCTGCTTCGCCGAGGCACTCCTTCCCCATTGGGCAAGACTGATGATAACTGACACTATCAACTCTGAAAGCCGTAAACATTGGCACCAGGGAATTTTACTACTGACGTTCAGGAATCTGGCAGCAGCAAACCAGAGATCCCCTGAGTTATGCCCCTGTCAGAAGGAAGTTTCTAGGCAGTTGTAGTTTATTGTTGCTGAGAGCAGAGTTCCACGCGGGAACCCAGGTGTGCAGGGGGTTGTGTTTCAGAGAAAGACCGTCTGCTACCAGGCTAGTGATCTTGTTTGCCAAGGGAGTTTCCCACAGCCCCGTGGTCTCTCCCTCATGCCCACACTCGTCATGCCACACTGTCAGCCCGTGGAATTCAGGATGGTGAGGAGAGACCGATCGGCCCCACGGGAGCACCCAACAACCCTCTGGGCTTAGTGTATCAACCCAGAGAATTGAACATTGTCAGCGGCACACGTGCTGATTCCAACCCACCCAACACCCCTGCTCTCAGAAGCGCTTTGAGCTTCTCCCCCGAGGGGTGGGGACAGGGGTCTGCAGATGGACTAGGTGTCTCACTCTTCAGCCAAGGCCGCACCACATATGAGACTTAGATTCCCAGGTCCATTTGAAACGGCTCACTTGATCCACGCGCAGCTGTCCTCTCCCCGTGCCGTTCAGGATGGGATGGGAGGACGAGGGGCTGGAAGGATTTACTGTCTGCATTTAGCTCCAGCACGGGCTGGAATGCTGCTCTCTCTGCCATGACGGTGTGCAGGTGTGCGTGGTTTTGATGTTGGGGGCCTGCAGTCCAGGGGGGGAGGCCTCCCCCATCCTGCTGCCCCGTAGCCCCCACTCCCCACCCCACTGCCCCATGCCCCCACCATCTGGTGCATTGTCTACCTGGGCCTGGCTGGACATAGCTTTCTGTCAGCTGCAGAGGATTTAACTAGCGACAACAAGGCCGCTCCCTCTGCGAAATGCAAGCCAGGTGCTCCTTCCAACCCCCTAGGGCCAGAAGAGTCACGCACCGGCTGCATGGTGGACTCTGTGAACGGGCATTATGCTTGGTTCCGGGTCTTTCTAGAATGATCTGAGAGGCGAGGCAGCAGCCCATTCTTCTGTCAAGGTACCAAAAAAGATGGCATTTTCCTCTCTCCATCTGCTCCTGACATCAGAACACAAACCCAAAGCTCATAAATGACACGCAGCCTCGCACAGTCATGACTTGAGCCCTGGAAAGATGGGCCGGCGACATGTCCCCAGATTCCACGGGATCCTACAGATTCCCAAGGAAGCGACACAGAGGCCTGGACTAAGAGCTGGGCGGGATCCTACCTCCATGCCAGACAGGGCATCCACGTAAAGGACTGGTAAGACTCTCGGGACAAGCGTGGGCTCGTTTTGTGGGCTGTGATATTTACATTGGTAACAAACAATTTAAAAAAACAATATGGAGAGCAAATTGAATGAATCGATCCAAAGTCCCCGATCCGGAATTGCGTGAGTCACGGGGTGGCTTTGGAATATCTGCCTAAAAGCAGATGCTGTGTTGGAAGGAGGGGGGCTAGGCGTGCTTGGGGTTGGGGGAGGGGTCTGGGAAAGGCCGCTGCCTTCTCCAGCCGCAAGGGTTGGAGTTCTGGTCGTCAGCTCCTTTGTCCTTCTCAAACCTGGTTAACCTGACCTGACAGTACAGAGGATGAGTGTGAGGAGGAGGAGGAGAGGGCAGAGACAGGGCTCGGAGAACTGGGGTAACACACAGTGGAGGTAACAGTGCTCGTCTTAGTCCCTAAGGCCATGGCTGTGGCTGAGATAAAGCAGATCGGGGGGCAGGGAGAAGTCACCCGAGCATGTTATCCCGGGTCTGCCCTGCATTTCCCTCTTGCAGATTGCAAGACTACCTCAGAAAGAGAGGGAGGCTTGACTAGAGATCCAGAGATGAAGGGCGGCAACCGATTCTCCTCTTCCTCCTCCTCTCTCCTTCTACACCGCTCCAGGGTCCCTCAACCACACACGTCTCTTCGGAGGGTGTCCATGTGCTTGTAGGTTGACTAGCAGTGCTCCCCCACGGTAGAGTGCAACACGGAGCCTACAATCCTACAGCCAGCACCCTGATTTTCCGTGTCCTGGAACCAGGGAAGAGGGAGGAATGCGCACGACTCCAGGCGGCAGGAGGTTTGGGGTCTTTTCTGTCAGGACCCTAGGGATGAGTCTGGAAGAGGGGGGAGATGGTGTGGCAAAGCGCGAGGCTACTGAGCCTGGGGAGGGGGCTGGGTGAGCAACAGACGGATGGAGACAGGCAGGGTCCTGGTGTTGCTTGAGGAGGAAGCGCCCACGCAGCCGGGCTGCATGCCCCGCCTTGGCCGTCTGCCCACGTGGTTGTCCAAGACGTGGGGTCAACCCAGCTGCCAAGCTTCCGCAGAGCCCAGGTCATCGATGGGAGGGAGATGAACCGCCATCTCTCTGGTTCAACAGCCAAGCAGAGACCTTCCCGGGGATGATCGGCTCCTTCCCTTGATGGTCACCTGGTGAAGCCAGGCGTTCCCCTCATGAAGTGTCCAATGACAGACCCCTGTGAGGGGAGGGAGGGTGCTGCTGTCTGAGACGGATGGGGTCACGTGATCCTGAGAAGAAAGAGCCGGAAGCAAGAGCCACGCAGTGGTGGCAAGCTTCCCAACGGGGCCGTGTTCAGAGAGTTGTTGAGGTTTCTTAAGTGGATTAGGTCCGGGAAGGATCGAGAACACATGGGAGTTGGAGGCGGCAGAATCCGCCAGAATGGAGAATGGGAAAAACCAAAAATGCAAAACTGAAAGCCAGAGCGGCTCCTTGCCTGCAAGGAGGCCAAACCTCAACACTAAGACCCCACCTGGTTGGGGGTCTCCAAGTGCCCATGTGCATGGGCAGCTTCCTCTGCACACCTCAGTGGATGGTACACACCTGGCCCTGTCTCAGAGCCGGCTGGGAGCTGAGTTCAAGAAAGATCCAAAGGTCCTCCCCAGCTGTGCCTGAGAGCCCAGCCCACCACAGTCAGATCTCAGGGTCTCACACCAAGCAGTCTTGTCCCATCCTAGCCACGTGAGCAAACAAGATACCAAGAAAAAGTGACCACACCTAGAAGCGACCCAAAGACGCCTCGAGGAAACTCACGAGCCAGGCTGAGCAACTGAAAAATCTCAGGACTGGTGGCCAGGCGGTGGCCAGCCTCGGACACCCGAGACTGTGGGAGGGCAAAGGGATTCCATGAAGGTGGGTAAGCATTTGGGGACCTCAAAGCCTTGGAGGGCAGGGTGTCTGCCAGTGGGTGCTTGGTTCTAGGGGTCCACAGTCTAGCTCCAAGGGGGTCCACCAAGCCCAGAAGCCCCAGATGTGAAATGCTGGGGTGATAGTGGTGGTGTTTGTTATCATAGCAGCTGTCAGAAGCTGGGGTGGGGAAGGGATCAGTGAGGAGAACCACTTTCCTAATTTTCGAGAAATGCCCCGGGAACTCAACACCAAGGCAAGATTCCCCTTCAAGAGCAGACTCTACCCTCCCCGGTATCAGGAAATACAATGCCGTGAAGGGGCCCAGAGGAGAGTCAGGCATGCACAAGAAAGGACTCTGGGAATTGGGGCGGGAGGCATGGGGGGATGGGGAGGAAGGGATGAGGGGAGGGGGAGCAGGGGGTTCGGGGGGGAGGAGGAGGGAGGGAGGGAACTGGTGTACCTATTAAGTTTGTATGAGCTGAAATAATAATAAAAATGTATTAAAAAAAAAATGCCGTGAAGGTACTTCTGGGGGAGACTGAGTCCCGGACAGGAATCAGATCTGTGGTGACCCCGACTCTCGGCGGAACCGAGCCAAAGCGTCTGTCTGGCTTTTAACCTTTCAATCTCGTCTGCGGACTTGGCCTCCGTTCCTCGGCGCGTCCTCCTGGCAAAACTGAGCCTTACCTGCACGGCGCGGGTGAAGCGTGTCCCTTGGAGAGACCCCCAACCTCTGACTCCAGGCTCTGTCAGGAGGGTCAGGCCACGCAGCGCGTCCCTAGGCCCCTTCCAGTGCCCGCGGCAGCCAAACAAGCCGGGGCATCTCGGATGGGCTGGGTAGGAGGAGTTATCCACTTTCAACATCGGCATGTGGGGGGATTCGCTGTAACAGGCTCTAGTCTAGAACAGCAATGTCGTCCCCCCCCCCCCGGGAAGCTCTTAACAGGCTCTAGTCTAGAACAGCAATGTTGTCCCCCCCCCCCCGGGAAGCTCTTAACAGGCTCTAGTCTAGAACAGCAATGCCCCCCCCCCCGGGAAGCTCTGCTTTGGCGTATCAACAGCAAAACCCAACGTGAGGCCCGCGGAGTCAACCAGAGAGCAGCATAACATCTGCCCATGACATGGGGGGACGGTGGTCCGTGTCAGAACATGGTGCTCCAGGCTGGGTACACGCGGCACGCGGGAACTCTGCTACATGCCCGAGCGTGCCCTCACATGCTCACACACGGGGTCAAGATATAGTCCTTTAATGCTCGGAACTGGAGAATGTCTTTAATTCAGTCTATGCTTGTAGAACACAAATGTTCGCGAATCCATGGCCACCACCCAGCCTGATGCTCAGCCCACCCGTAGACAGACGGCAGCATAGATGTGTGCGTGGCTGTCGGCGTCTCCAGACAGTTAAATGAAGAAAGGTAACACTTATGCGCGCGTGTGTGTATTACATATATATAGAAAACCGAAGCATTCTGCACGGCAGCCTAGTGTGAAGGGCCACACTGAGTACCTACCACTTAGCCAAGGTCCGGCAAACGGAAGGTATCTTTATAGGCCTCGTCATCTGGCTTGAGTCTGTCCCCCGGGGATGGATAGCGAAGAAATACCCGTTCACCAGGAAGCGTAAAGAACATACTCGCCGCCTGTGGAACTGTATTTCCACGGTCTGCACACAAATGAGTGTTTGAGAGTGTAGGTGAGTGTATATACGTGTGCCGTGTATGGTGTGTGTGAGGTGAATTGCCGAAGTAGAAAACAACCGTTTATTCTGTTCGTACTAAGCATGTTAAATAAATCAGATTTCGTAACTATAACACATTTTTTTTTAAAAAGGAACATCGAAGGTCTTCAAAAATTGCTACAGTACAAAAAAGTGTGTGTGGTGTGTCTGTTGGTATTTATATATTTATATATTTATATATATATTAACCAGAAATAGTGACTCTACCGGAAGAGATCCCCACCCCTGTTCTCTGTAAGATTTCTCTGTGGTTCACGGGCTCGGCTGCGGCCGAGCTTCCGGCTCAGGACATGGCACGTGACGGTATTATTGGCACAGGTTCAGAATTGCGCGCGGCCCGAATCTCAGGTGTCAGGAGCGCCCTCCTGTCCTTGCGTTTGGTCGCTTTCGTTCGCTCTCCAGTCTTTTCCTCGCTTGTCTTCTTTCTGTTCTCCAAAGAAAACTCTGGGAGAGGGCGTCGCCCATAGGCACGGGCAATTTTAGAAAAATAGATTTGGCCTAGAGCGCCCGGCTCGGTTGAGTTTCCCGCCGGCAAACAGAAGTGGCAGATGGGGGGGGACCCTCCCCTTAGATAGCTGAGTTTTAGGTTTTGTGATTTTTTGTTTTGATTTGTTTTTACAGGTTCACCAACGGAATCCTGTGCAGAAAGAAAAGAAGATAATGAGTAGGAGCTACGGGCACCACATCACAAGCAAACGCTGAGGATTCCAGGCTGGGCTCCTTGCTGCGATCCGCGGAGCCCCGAGAAGCGCATGACCTGTCCCTGGGCCCACCATGCTGTCCTCACCTGCACCACACAGACCAGCACCTGTCTCGGGGCAGGGTGGACAGCGGCCCAGGGAGGCGCCTTTCTCCCGCTTCTGGGGTGGGGGAAGGAGGAACCTGCGCCCCCTCCACAACTCCCCTCTTCTCTTGAGGGGCCCTGGTAACAGGCTGCAAACCACCAGCCTCAGCTCCTGGCTTCTGAAGAGGTCATTCGGGGAGCCCCCCCCCCCGGAACACCCCCTCTCTGCCATGGAGATGCGTTCTCTACTCATTTCTGCTGCATTGCACTCTGCCCTGCCACTGTGCGTGGGATAGGGGATCTGCTGTGACTTTCAGCCAGGCCCAGGGGCCTACACTCCCGGCGCTGGCTGTCTCAGGTTCCTGCTGGGCCTGCAGGGGACGGATGGGTGGGAGCCAAGAGGCAGCTGTGGCCCTGTGAAGAGGCCGATTCTGGATCCTGGAGACAGGTCGTGCCGGGCTGCTCTGGACCCAAGCCCGATGAAGTGGACATCTCTGGCCACACAGGGAAGGAGCCGCTTCCTGGTCTTTGGGCAGTGCTCCCCACTACGATGTGCAAAATAAAAGCCGGGATCTGACCGATAGTTCAGGGGTCACTAGCCCGGCTCAGGTCCGGAAGGGAGGTAGGATCTGAGGCGACCGCCAGACCCTACGGCTTCAACGTCAGCCTACTGCAGAGTCCTGGGATCTTTTGTTCCAGAGTTCCAGACCCGGTGGGAAGGATGTAGGACTTGGATCAGGAAGCCCATGGGAGACGGGCGAGGAGCCTGAGCTGCGAGCCCAGCTGGAAGATCGGATCTGGGATAAATTCTGCCCTCTGCTGCCTGGAAGGAGATTGGGTTATGCACATCCTGGACTCGTGGGTTTGAGGTGCAGCGTTTGCTTCTGAACGCGGAGACCGCAGGCAGCTCCCGCATGATGCCGTCCTTAACCAGTCGGTCTCTCCACAGTGTGAAAGGAAGGTGTTGCCCTGTTTCCTGTGGGTCTCAGACAATGAGACCTCTAGAAGACTCTGAGTGCTACTTTAAAAGAATTACAAAAGTCTGTCTCTCTCTCCCCTCCCCCTTGCCCTCTCTCTCTATTCGTGTATACGCACATGCACATACAAGTCAGAGATCAATGCCAGGTGTCTTTCTTAGTAACTCTCACCATGTCATTCGGAGACAGAGCGACACATGGAAGCTGGAGCTCACAGATTGGCTGGACAGACTGGCTGGTGAGTCGCAGGCATCTTCTTATCTACGCCCCCCTAGTGCTGGCATTAGAGATGGGTTCCACCACGCCTGGCGTTTTTTTAATGTGGGTGCCAGGGAGCCAAACTCAGGTCCTCGTGTTTGCACATCAAGTTCTTTACCCACTGAACCCTGAATGCATTTTTTCCTTTTAAATAATGAGGTGGAAAGGCTCAGGTGCACTTCCATTTTTTTTTATTAGTTGCACCTTCGATATGTTTTCAAGAATATCAACAGTGATTCATCTCTTGAGTGCTTCAGACGCAAGCGCATCTCTAGTTTCTGGGGCTCTTAGGAATGAAGTGTGCGGGCAAATGGGAGGAACCAGACTGACTTTAATGAGGTTTCCTGATGTGGGTTGTTCTGGGCACAATAGCAGGAAATTAGCTCAGGGCCGAAGCTTCATTATGTCTCAGTCCAGAACAATCCAGCCCCCCCACAAGTGGTCGGAAGCAAGGACTGCCTTGTCTTTGGGAGGAGACAGGCTGCGGGGAGCTATGGGCGCTGACGGGCACCTGCCTGTGGGGTGGGACTGGCTATATTGGGTCCCACCCGTGGGCACTGCTCAGGCAAGGCAACTGGGCGGTGGGGTCGAGGGCCAAGCTCTCGTTAAAGGCACCTGGAGAATCTTACGGACTGTGTAAGAGATAAAACATGTCTCGCTGACGCTTAAGCCTTCATTAAACATTTTCCTATTAATTGCTATTTATTTTAGGAACAGTAAGTACCTGAGTAAACCTGAACCTGACTTTCTGCTCACTGCTCATGTGCAGGCATTTGTGATAAGATCAGGGGAGTCCCAGGATACCAAGGTTGGCACGCTGGCACTTGAGGGCAGCGTCTCCAGGCGTGTATTAAGGAGGCCGTCGGCAGAGCCCTCCTGGTCCTTGTCCATGGGAAACCACCAGGAGTGGACCGTGGCTGCTCGACCACTCAAAGCAAGCTGCCCCAGCCCCCGGCTCTGTTCAAACCAGACGGTGCCCACAGCCACGCAGGCTGAAAACAGGAGGGCGTCTTCATGTGGGTGTGTGGTGGGGGGAGCCTCAAGGAGCTTCTGAGACATCCACATCTCATGCGGCACTCAAGAAGGGGAAAGGAAAAAGCCATCAACTCAGGGGGACCCTCAGCCCCTCCTGAAGTGGACGAGAGTGCGAGGTGGCAGAAATGAGAGGGGTTTTGGGAACAGAAAAGCAAGTAAAAGTCAGACCATCTCACGTACCGACTTTGTGTTCTTGGAGTAGATGCTGTGGTCCTCTACGAGTAGGAAACGGGGCGCAGGGCCCTGGGTGTCAGCAGCTGGCTCCCTGCCCTGCGGTCCCCAAGGGGCTCATTCAGGTGGAGGTCTTATGCCCCCCCATGCTCCCCGCCAGCTCTCTTCCAACTTGGGGTCGTACCAAGGCAAGGGGGACAGAGGTGCCCACCACATGGGAGAACCTGGTCCGTTTGCAAAGTTGGTGGCGGAGGGCCATCTGGAAGGTGGACCCTCAGAGCCAAACAGACGATCGGGGTGGTCTGACTTCACTGCTGAGGGCCTGAGTCACCCCAACCAGGTCATCGCCCCCCTTCCCGCTGCCTCAGCTTACCCCCTTGTAAAGGGCTTTGCTGGGGTGGCTGAATAAAAGTGGTCTGTGGAGCACCCACGTGAGGGAGACGGCCCCTCGGGCGGACCCTAGCCGAGAAGACCCCCCTGTCGCTGGTCCTCAGCTGTCTCGGCGAGCGGTGGTCCAAGGCAGGCAGCGTCACGCTAGTGAATACGGCATTTTGGGTTTTTTTTTTTAAGAGTTCTCAGTTGTCTCATATGGGAAACTTTATTATTTTTCTTTTAGTATTTATTCAATTGTGCATGTGTGTATGTGTGTGTGTGTGCGTGTGTGTGTATGTGTGTGCATGTATGTATGTATGTGTGTGTAGAACCACGGATGAATTCGGGAACCACCATGGACGCCTCCACCTCCTCCTTGTTTATTCTGCCCTGGGATTCACAGGCTCCGCCCACCAGGACCAGACATGCAGGCCACCCCTGCTTCCGTCTGTCTATACATGGGGTCTAGGTTCAGAACTCAGGACTTAACCCCTGAGCCACCTCTCCAGCCCTGGCATTTTGGTTTTGAGGAAGGGTCTTGTTCTGCAGCCCAGGCCAGCCTTAAATTCACGGTGATGGTCCTGCCTCAGGCTCCTGACCGCAGTCATAGCAAGGCGGCCACGCCCACTTCGAGTCCACTGTGGAAGCCCCAGCAGAGAGGTTGGTGCCCAGCCAACCGGCTTCAGCAGCTACTCAACAAGTCCCCTGGCTGGGCCGGAGCACCCAAAGGGGCCGCCACTGCCGCCATGGGGCAGGCTGTCTTGGCAGACCAAGGCGTGTGCCCTGAGGACGTGCCCACCCCGTGCCCTGCACCCTGCAGAGTTGGGGCAGAGAAATCTTCGCTGTGAACCACTTGGGCTCAGTTTTCTCCACAGGCATCTCATTTCCGGTCTAATCCAATTATATTTCCTGGCCTGCTGGCTGAACAAGTTGGCTTCGGGGCACGGAGTGAGCGCCAGCGACTCGATTTGGAGCAAACATGCGATTCGTGAGTGGAGGGATTAAGAACTGACCGATTCCTCCCAGTGCTGGGCAGACTGGGCCCCTGAGCGGTGCCGGCCCACGTTCCTTCTGCCCAGAGTCTCTTCTACATCCTGTCCCCAGTCAGGGGCGGGGCCTGGCAGGGATCGGAGACCTCCTTTAGCAGAAGGATGGAGGACCGGCCTTGTTCTGGAGGAACGGAGCCCAACAGCTGTGCTACCAAGCCCGGCAGGACACAGAAAAGCAAATCGGGCCACAACCCACCCCCCACCCCCAGACTGTGCTGCCCGGGATGGGTGCGTGGGGGTGAGCAGCCCGGGTGAGGCTCCGGCTCCCCCCGCAGCCCGGCGTTCAGAGACATCACACGGAAGTCACTTGGCGTGAACATCCACGTTAATATCATCCAAAGCAAACGAAATGTTCCCAGCTAGCAGAGCGTGGAAAATTCATCCTGCTTGGGTGCCGGTCCCCGCCTTCAAATTAGTCCACGTCTCGACTCTTCACATTCTTTCTTTATCATGTTTCTCCTTATCTCTTATTTTTATATTTCAACACTGTATTTTCATTCCGCTGCATGTCCTTCCAGGCGCAGCTGTGTGCTGGGGCTGCGACCCCTGTGCCCTGAGCTGACACCCTCCTGTCTCCCCGCTGCGGGAGGGGAGGCAGGAGCTGGTTAGCGCGTTACCAGAAGTGATTCTTGCTGCCTGCCGCCAAGCTGCTTAAGGAGACCATAGCTCTGAGACGCAGTGATACGGCTGCTCTGAGATCCGGGAGCCTGTTTCTCCCCCGCTGGGGAGTAGGCGGTTTTTAATAAATGCTCCTCAGGGACCCACAGCTCAGCCTGCTTCCCTCCACGCGGGCCATGTCCTTGGAAACCCACCTGCCTTGGAGAAGGACCCCGATCTTCCCAACAGAGACAGGGAAAGGAGATGAGAAGGGGGGAGTGATGGATGGGTGGGCGGATGAGCATTCGGAGCCAAGAGAGGTACCTACCGAGAAACAGACACATGGGGTCTGCCCTGCCCCCAGGAGGTGAAAAAGCCTTCGGCCAGTCAGCAGGAGATTTCAAACCATTTCTCAGACACAAAGGCCACAGGAATGAGATGCCGATCAGCAGAGGAGGATCTACAGAGAGAGAGAGGGGGCTCCAGAGAGCTGCCTGCACCCCAAGACACAGCCTCTGGGGGGGGGTCAGGGAAGTCATGCAAGCTGGCCTGCACCCCAAGGCACAGCCTAAAGGGGTCATGCAAGCAGACCTTTGGGGGGAGCTGGGCTCTCCAGAAGGGTTCCCAGGGGGCCCATAGGATCACGAGGGAGGAGACCCCCCCACCCTTCACTCCATCCTGGGAGGCTGGAGTGGAGGCTCGGGACCTGAGGGATTGGAGCAGGAGGACTTGTCCCTTACTGTTGTACCATGTCCCCCCCGCCCCCCACATAGGCTTTGGGGCAAGTCCAGAGCCAGGGTGGTGCGTGCAAAGACTTTACTGTCCCTGACGGGCGGGGCCCAGCTCCCAAAGGGTCTCTCATGTTCCATCACCTGTGACTCGGCCACCACGTCCCTCCCCCCCACATATGGGGGGGGTTACCCGAGCATGACCTTAGCCAGTCACCCTTCCAAGCTCTATACTAGGCCCAAGAGCACCAGCTGCCAGACCCTAGATGTCTCACCCCCTACCAACCTCTGACCTACGCCACAACCTGTTCCCCCGCCCCAAGGCAGACGCACTGGTCGGCTAGCTTTGGCTCACGTCGAATGCATGCTATGTTTGTGATGATATAGTCGAAGCCCTTCAGCTCGTAAGAGACTGGGATTCCTCTGAGCGCTGCCCCAGGCTAAGATCAAAGTGAAAGAACAGCAGAGTTGAAATTCCCAGAGAAGGTGGAGAGATTTCTGGAACCTAACAGGGACATGCCCGTGTAACAGCTGTGGACACTGTGGACGGTCAAGACCCACCCCTGCTCCGGAGCAAAGCATCGAGACCCCCACACTGAGCTCTCAGCCCCAGATCCCCAGGGATCATCCCACGGGCAGTGACCCTGGACCACTCGCCCAGCAGCTGGTCAGCGGAGAGGCCTTCTAAGCAGTGGCCTGTTTATGTCTTTCTAAAGTTTCTAACTTGTTGGGAACTTTAAAAACATTATTTACAAAAGGATGCATGAGTGGATGCTCACTTTAAAAAATAGCTTATTGACATTTTAATTTAATTCTAGGCAGACCCCGAGCAGCTGACTTGGCGGTCTCTACCCAGCTCCAGGTCTGGCTTCAGGAACTGCGTCTTCTTTAAGGGATCACTCATGAATAATAAAAGAGCTTTTAATAAGCGAGCCCTGGAGTCTGGTGCTGTCTCGTATTTTTCTGAGCTCGCTGCTGAAATTTTATTGACAGAGACTCAGAGACTCTGGGAAGGACCTGGTGCCATTTGCTCAGGTGGCGGGGGGAACAACATGGCTGGCTTTGACTTCTGGGGTTCAAAGGCAGGTGGGGAGTGGCCCTGTCCGTCACTGCCTGAGTCTGGGGTCCAGAAGAGATTTTTTTTTTCGCTGCTGCTGTTCGGCATTCTCTGGGGAGTAGATACACACCTGTTGGTTCCAGGTGGTCTCTCTAGCAGTCTGCAGTTGCTGGGCCCCCTCAGAGGTCTAACCGCCTGGTTTCCTCCATCCTGTACAGCTCTGGGGTCTGGTCTACCTGGAGCGCGGAGGTCCTGGGCGTGGCCTGGGGGGCGTGGCCTGGGAGGAGCTTACCGGTTTCCGTTGAACGTGGACTTGAAGTCCCCGGTCGAGTGCAGCGTCTCGTCGGTGTACACAGGCACCGAGGCCCTGACACACTCGTGGGAACACTGGAGCGTCTCGTTGTAGGCCGTGAAGATGTCCATGTTGCTGGGCGCCCGGGCGGGGGTGAAGTCCGTCAGGTTCTGACAGCTTTCCTCCTGCTGGTTGATCTTCCGCTGGTGGCTGTTCCGCCGGGTGTTCCCACTTTGGGCACAGCTAGGGGACAGCGAGGAGGGGGGAGGGGGATGGCAGGGTCACCCTCGCTTCCCACCCCAGCTTCCTCGGTGCGGCTCTGGCTTCCGAGCCTTGCTGATATTAGATGGTAATTCCCGGCCTCTCCAGAAAGATCAACCACAATCGAGTAATCAACTCTTTTTTTTTTCCTTCTTCTTCAAATGTAAAATCTGAATTTTAAATGTGGCCATTATCACAGAGAGAGTTGAGAGGTAAGTGGCTGGGCGGCCGGGGCTTCGTTGGGCCCAAGAATGTCACCCAGATTGGCTGACTCGGTTTCCCCACAGGTGCCTCAACCAGATGGAGAGGAAGATAGTGTGCTGTGGACCACCCTAGCCCCCTGTCATGCATCGCAAAGCGGAGCTTCCGGTCCTCGCCCTGCCCAGAGCCCTGGGTCTGACAAGGGAGTGTCCTAGCGCCCCGTGGGCACTGCCTGGAAGTAACACGAGTAGCTGTTGTTCCCCGTCCCCTGAATCTCCAGGGCTTCTGGGGGCCACACAGATCTTATCTGTGAAGGAACCCGGTGAAGACCCCCAGGGAGCCAGGTCAGTGACAATCACAAGAAGCAGGGGTGTGAGTAGTTGGGGAGGGGTGTGAGTAGTTGGGGACCCTCGCTGTGGCTTGGGGAGTCAAGGATGCTCTGCTAGTCCTCTCTTCCCCTGCTATACCTTCTGACGCCACGTACAATGCGGGCCATATCAGGGCAGGAGAAGGGGTCACATCTCCAGTGGATGTCACCCTCTGCCTCTGTTTATCAAAGGGGATCTGACTCTTAGCTATAATGGAAGTCCCGCTTCCACTGTAGAAAAGGTTTTTGTACACACACACACACACACGCACACACGCACACACGCACACACACACACACACACACACACACACACACACATCTTGGGGAAAAGAAGCTGAGCACTGTGGACCCCCATCCCTCACTCTAGCAGCTCCCCAGTTTGCTCAGAGCCCCTCGGATGTGCACCTCCAGCAAGGACGGTGTCAAAACAGACCCCTTTCCCGCGGGAAACGGGCCTCTGCCTCAAGGCAGCAGCGCAGTTCAGGAGCTGAGACAGGGGACTGACCGTGTGGACCGCAGCAGGCGGAGGGGCAGGAGGGGACGAAGGCTAGCTGTTGGGGGGGTGTTCTGGCCTTTTGGGGAAGGAAGGATGGTTCTCACACAGAACCAACAGACACCCTGGGAAACTGAGTCACAGGCATGGCGCTTGCCACCTCTTGCATAGGAGCCACGCTGAGGGCTACCAGGGGCAGATCCAAACGCATGGTGGTGGCCGTGGGCACGCTCCTACCCCAATGGGAACACAGCCGTGGGCTGCCACGCAATCCAGTCTAGGTCTCTTGCTGTGGGGCCAGGGATGACCTTAAATCTCTGACCCTCTGACCTTTGACCCTCTGCACTGCCTCCTGTGCTCTGAGTGCAGCCACGTGTCCCCACCACCAGCTGACAAGTCTGGGATAGAACCCGGGGCTTCGTGCTCACGAGGCCAGCGCTCAACCAAGTGAGCTGGTCTTTCAGAATTGGGGCATTTATGTTGCAACCTTCCCCAGGGACCCCAGACCCCCTCCCTGGGGACCCCAGGCTCCCTCCCCTGCCTTACCAGTTCTTTAAGACAAGAGTTGTGATGAGCGCGGCGATGACCATGATGAGCGAGACGGTGATGGTGACCACCTGATGCACGGCCAAACCTGGAGGGAGATGGTGGTCAGGGTCAGAGGTCACAAGATCACAAGGGAGGGGGAGATGGTGGTCAGGGTCAGAGGTCATGAGGGAGGGAGACGATGGTCAGGGTCACAAGGTCACAAGGGAGGGGAGACAGTGGTCAGAGTCACGAGGGAGGGGGAGACGGTGGTCAGGCTCAGAGGTCATGAGGGAGGGGAGACCACGGTCAGGTTCATGCACACGTGGGGACTCTGCAGGGCTCCCATGCCTGTTGGACACAAGGACCACCCGGGTCCAGGAAGGCATCTCCAGCTCTGCCCTCTCCGTCCCGCTTTCTCAGCGGCCCAACAATGCCCCGTGGGCAGCTCTGTCCTCTGCCTGCCTGGGTCCCTCCTCTAGGCCTTGCTGCCCCCAGCCCTGGCTGCGCAGCCAGGTTGGCTCTGGACCATGAGCATGGGCGTGGCCTGAGCCAGGTGGAGCCAGGCTGGCCCCTCAGGACTCCTAGGGGAAGGACAAAGCTCTTCCCTCCCTGCCAGCCCCCCTCATGCTGAGTTCCCAGCAGGGGAACAGCTTGCCCAGGGTAATGCATCCAGAAGAAGAACCACCCATCCTCGGGCTGCTCCGCCCTCCCCTGTCCCTGCCAGGGACAAAAAGGACAAAGGAAAAGCCCCTTCAGCAGCAGTGTGGTTGCCCCTCACCGAGCCACGATGTCAGCAGATGGCCAAGGCAGGAATGCTCCGCCCCCAGCCAGTGACGCAGGACGGGTGGGCAGAAGGAAGGCAGGGCATGGCCCCGCCTCTGGTTCAGTCCCAGCTGCTCAGTACGCATGCCCCGCCCACCACCTCTTCTGCAGGAAGACCCCATGAGTTGGGAGGAAGAGTCATGAGAAGAACCTACAGACCCTACAGTCACGGCAGCCCACTCGCCACTTGTGGGAAGCAGGTGGAACACAGACAGGGTGAACCTGCAGAGGGTCCAGCTGACGGGGAAGGCCCAGCCACGGCGGGTGGATACAACGGCCGGAGCTGGCCTTGGAAGGCTGGGGCTGAGCAGGGCAGAGGCTCAAGCCGTGATATGTCATCGCATAAGTCCCTCTGGTGCCAAGGGAAATGAATCCTCTCTCCTACGACTACACCTACTTTAGGCTTCACAGGAAGTAGGGTCTGTGCATTAGTCAGTGTCATGTTACTACAACAAAATACCCAAGGTAGAAAACTTTATAAAAAGGGAAGGTTTGTTTAGCTCACTGTTCCGGAAGTTGGAGGGCAGGGCACCCACAGGGGCCCAGCTGATGGACGGCCATGAGAGAGGATCCAGGGTAGGCACAGGTTATGTTTCCAGCTACAGTGTGTGTGTGTGTGTGTGTGTGTGTGTGTTTCCAGCTACAGTGTGTGTGTGTGTGTGTGTGTGTGTGTGTGTGTGTGTGATGGTTAGCCACAGGTGTTAACTCGATGGTTGAGGGTCTGAGCACTGGGCGCATTTGCAAAGAATTAGTAGTTAAGCCCGGAGCGAACCTGCAGGAGACTGTCCAGCTGATGGAGAAGGCCCAGCCCACGGTGGGGGGGAAGGAATAAAATGGAGGGAACTGTTTGAGAAAGGAGGCATCCTTGTGTACACTTGGCCAGACATGCTGGTCTGGCAAGTAAGTATTGTCCTTCTCTCAGCTGTTACATGGATTGGTGTGGCCAGTTCCCTCGGCCCTGGTGTCGGTGTGAGCTCTCCTGCCAAGATGGACAAGCAATTGTAACCAGACAATCGTTAAGAGAATAAGCCCTTTGTTCCCTTAAACAGTTTTGTAGTGATTGTATCAACAACACGGAGGTGAACTGCTACAGTGCGTATGCATGAAAGAGAGAGTCCGTGTCACCCTTGAAGGCAGGTCCCCAGTGAGCGAAGTACCTTGTGCTTGGCCTCAACTCTCACGGCTCCCACAGCCTGCATACTTCCCTCCAGCCACATCCCGGGGCCAGGCGTCAATCACAGTGGACTCTCAGGGCCACCTGAGCCACAAACAAACTATATCCGTCTCCGCACAGCCACTCAGCTCTGCCACGGATGGCAGAAAAGCAGCCACGGACCACAGACAAGCTGCTGTGTGCCAATGGAACTCGACTGACAAGCAGCCACTGACAACAGGCGTGCTGCTGCGACCGTGTTCCAATAAAACTTTATTGACAGAGACAGGGAGCTGCCATATTTGGTCTCTGGATCACAGCTCTCAGAACCCCAAGTTAGAGGGATAGTTAGATGACCTTGTACACTGAATTCAAACACGTCTCTATTTTGAGTGATTGATTACAGCTGAGACGCCACTGCCGCCTCTTGGTTCCGAAGAATCTTCCCCCTTTGGCACCAGTGGGGCCGCTGTCTGCCAGGTTTTCCCCAGCTACCGTCAGGATGATTTCAAAGACAACCATAGTCAGGAGCTATGGTGGGGTCCCCTCCCCCCAGCCTCTGCCCGAGTGGAACAGCTTGACAGGGGATCACGCTGCACGAAGGCTCCCTGGGGAGCTTGCTTTGACAGGATTCGTGATTTTTGAAAATCAAAACTCAGCGAGAAATTGACCAATTCAATCCCTTCAGTGACGCTTGGAAGATTTCAGCTAGTCTCAATTGTCCCTGGTTCCCATGGAGAAGAAACGACATTGGGTGTCCCGATCCGGAACCACAGTGTGGAAAGCGAGCGCATCTGCCCTGCTGGAGGGGGCCTGGCCTGTGTACCCGCTCCCAGAGGACTGCCAGCCCCGCGCGTGCAGCCGGGGACGGCCTCTGCACCCATGAGCTGCGCTCAGCTCCCACTGGCTCGGTAGCTGGGAGGCTTCTGCTAACACACACAGGGCTGGGGAGACGGCTCAGGGGTTCAGCCTTTGCCTCGAAAGCAAAGGGACCTGAATTCAGATCTCCAGATCCCACATAAAATCAGCGCAGTGATATGGCGGCGGCTGCACTTCTGGCCTTTCTAAAAGGCAGAGCTTGGGAGGTAGAGCAATCCAGGGTGATTCCTGATGCTACACTTGGGCCCCCCTAAGCACACACACACACACACACACACACACACACACACACACACAGCCACAGCAGTCCTATAACCTCAGCTGATCTGGGCCAAGACCACCCTGCTGTGGGTGTCTCTCTACTCCAGCTGTGTGTGTGTTGGGGGGGGTGTTTGGGTAACAACGTCATCTGAAAGCGCCACACCCATGAAGAAAGAGTAAACCAACCTTGCAAACTTTCTCACCTGGACCCTCAAGGTCAAAACGGAATCCCATCTCCTTCAGTCTTGGCCCCGGAGCCCTGAGCAGGCGTGCGGGGACGCTCGCTCTCCGTCCTGACAGGTGTTTTTGTCCCTCCTAATTTAGGGGCTCTTTCTGCTCCTGGTAATTGCCACTGTATACTAATGTGCTAGGAATCAGCTGCCATCCACATAATGAAAAATTATACCCAGAATAATGGATGGGGACAGATGGATTACCAAGCTCCGCATCAATCAATAGGGCTTTTATGGTTATATTTGTGGTGGTTTGTAATAAGATCTGGCCCCGAAGATTGATGGGGAAGTTGGTAATCCATCTCTGGGTCTGAACGAGGTCTTATTAAAGGAAGCTGAATCAAACGCAGGCCATTGTCCATGGCAAAAACAAACCCATCACGAGCTTTCCTCTGCCGCATGTGAGGGCATGCGGCACGTGCGGCTGTCACGCATGGACGGAGGCAGGAGCAACGGCCTTGGAATTGACCGTTAGATGGACGGCCTGTCTGTGCCCCGAGAGGCTGGTCCGAGGGCGCAGGGCCTTCGTGTGCCTGCACCGTGGGAACAAAGGCCTGCAGACTGCACGCAGGACCATCTGGGGTGAACTGCCTAGAAGAGAGGTCCTGGGCTCCCCAAAATGTCAGTGTGGAAAAGGAAAGCCACAGTTCTTGACTGCAAGGACACAGAGTAGAGACCCTGTGGGGGTGCACATTTGGGTCCCTGGTAAAAACAGAACCTACAGGACGTTTTGTGGAGAGATCCCTAAGAGGGGGAGGAAGGGGATTGGCTCATGTGGTCATGGGGTCAAGAAGTCCCATCGCCTGCCACTAACAAGCTGGAGAGCGAGTGGGGTTATTTGGTCAGTCCTAAGGCCCAAGAACCACAACCGACCATGAAATTCTGAATCTAAGGCCAAAAGCTGGAGCCGAAGACAGAACCCAAAGACCCGAAGCCCTGAGATCAAGGAGCACCCCCACCCCAAGCGACGGAGACCACTCTTCCCCAGTCCTTCTGGCCCAACAGAGCCCTCAGTTGATTGGCTGACGGCCTGCCACGACGTCCAGAGAGGGTCTGAATTCATCTGCGGATGCAAATCCAGATGGCATCCAGAAGTGCCCAGAGACCATTTCCCAGGCCCAGCCAAGCTGATCCATGGAATTCACCGTCACGGTGAGTGACAGCCCAGTGCAAAGCGTGCCAAGCCAGGAGGGTGGGGACGGAGTCCACTCGTCAGAACTGCTTCCTGCGTAACACAGGGCCACACGCTTGGGACACAGCTGCCGAGGGAAGCCCTGTGCTGGACTCCTGGGGGCTTCAACCTGGTCGTCACAGAAGCTTGGTGGAAATGGGGTCCAGCTGCACAAGACCCTCTCACCTCCTCATCAAGAACTGCAGGGAACTGCCGACCAATATCTCACCAGGAAAAGGGGAAGATCTCAAGAAGCTCCGCCTCTCCCCGTGAGACTCACGAGAGCTAATTGGGAAGAGGAGGAAGACGCTGTCCTCAACGGGACACCCGCCGATCTACGACACTTGCTGGAGCATGAATCACGTCAGGCCCAAGACACCAAAGACAAACTAGATGAAGCGCAATGGCCACAGACATGAAAAGACTTGACAATAGGAGGGAGTGTGACAGGGAGACGAAGGGTCGTCAGGGGAAAGGGAGGGGGGATGGGAATGGGTACTAAGGGAAGAGGAAAAGGAAAAATAAGATTATTTAAGAATAATCTATGTCTTGTTTGTATTTATTTATATCGTTTATTAGAGGCTGGGGCACAGATCAGAATCAGTAGTAGGCGGAGCAGTGTCTTTGACCACCAAGTCCAGGTAGGAGAAAGTTTCCAGATGTTTCCATCTAGTACACAGGCAACACTAACTGCTCACAGTAGTCATGCGCGACAAGATGCACATAAGTGCTGATAGCAGATGCCCCCTGAACTCACAGGCTTCCCCTATGCCTCATCTCAGTTCCCAACCCTCTCGAGCTTCAACACACGCCGTGCGACCAAAGTCCCCAGGCACATGAAGAGGACTTAATCAGAGAGGACATTCCAGGGCTCGGGGTCCCCCTTGCAGGAGCCAAGAACAAGGACATTTCTTTAGATAGAGCCAACCTGGACCACACACAGCTAAGACGCAGAGCGTGGGGGTTCAGACTCAAGCAGAGCGGCCCCCCTCACCCCCACTCCCTCACAGGCTCTGGGAAATGTCAGTCTTTCCTCCCAGTGGGGGAGGCACCCAGTCACCATGCCAGGCCCTGGAGACGTGTTGGTTGCCAAGGTCTTGCACTGTGGTAACAAGGAACCCCACAGGCACCTGAAGCTACACTGTTGGCCCCTGACATTGGGAGCACAAGACCGAAGAGACGAGAAGCTCAGAGATCCGGGAGCCACGTGTCCCAAGTGTCGGCGGTCAGAAAGACCGCGCCACACAGCTGCAGCTCCCGCCTCCAGCGAGCGCACGCGTTACCGTTGTTCTCCGGGACTGGATCACACGCTTCGGCTAGTCCTGCTTCTGAGTCCCGGGGTAACATGGCCCTTCACAGCTGGGACATGCCCGGTGGGCAGGAGAGCCCACGGAACTCACTAGCAGCAGTGGGGTGCAGCCTCCCAAGTTAAGAGGCCTTTGGCCGACACTTTGGAAGATCCATTAGAAGCCAGGAAGCGCCCCCCCCACCTTGCTGGCGAGTTGCTGAGCCTTTGGGGGCTGAAGCGATGACTCAGTTGGTAGAGTACTTAGCAAACAAGCATGAGGACCCGAATTCATATCCCTGCACCCAGATGTCCTAGCACCCTTGTAAGTAGCTGGAAGGGTGGTCCATGCCCTGGGACTCCCAGTGCTGAGACGGCGGAGACTCCCTGAGGCCTGTGAGTGTTGCCGGTAAGTGGCTGTACAGAGAGAGAGAGAGAGAGAGAGAGAGAGAGAGAGAGAGAGACAGAGAGAGAGAGAGACAGAGAGAGAGAGAGACAGAGAGAGAGAGAGACAGAGAGAGAGAGAGACAGAGAGAGAGAGAGACAGAGAGAGAGAGAGCGCTGTACAGAGAGAGAGAGAGAGAGAGAGAGAATTGCCTCAGAAAAATAGAGATAAGCTGACCTCTCCCCCACCAATGTAGATCTCTGGCCTACACACACACACACACACACACACACACACACACACACACACACACACACACACTACGACTCACCTTAGAAACTGACTCTGGCTACATGCTCCACTGTATTCCTAGACCACAGATGTAGTGACTTGGAGGTCAAACCCCAGGACGAGACGATCCAGCCTTGCTGCGGTGGGCTGGACAGAATCTCCAGAATCCACGACCTCTATACACTTCAGAGCACACCTCATTCACAAACAAGACCTTGGCCGACTTACTCACGTATGGACCTCAAGATGAAATCAACCTGGACTTGGAGTGAGCCCCACGCCTACCTACGGCTGACGTCCCCACAAGAGACGAGAGAGGAAAGGACGCAGTGCGCATGCAGAAAGGACACAAATGAGCCAAGTGAAGATGGATGCAAAGGTAGAGCCACGTTGCCGGGAGCTCCTCCAAGGTGGTCCACCCTCAGCTCACAGTCCAGCTCCACCTCCACAGCTGGGAGGGGGAACTCTCAGACCCTGTGAGCATCACTTGTCAGCAAGCCCCAGGAAGGTCACGTGCTGCTTGGCTTTGCAATGGAGCACTTCAGCCACGCCCAGCTCCGGCTCCCACAGTCCATAATATGCCCATGGGATCCGCAGGCTGGGAGAAGGCTCTCGGTTGTAAAGCACTTGCCCTGTAAGCATGAGTTCAATCTTCAGACCCCCCTCCCATAAAAATGCCAGGCGTGGTGGTCCGTGCTTAATTCCAGCACTGGGGCGGTGAGAGGGGAGATTCCTGGAACGCAGCGACCATCCAGCGTCGCTGAATTGGGGAGCTTAGGGTCAGTGAGAATCCTGCGTCAGGAGGAGGTGGAATAGGTTCCTGTGAACCGGACTCGCTGGCTCCCTGCAGTCAGACACAATCAGAGGAGTGCACGGGATTTTCCCCCACGCCCCTCCCACGGTGTGGCCACTGAGGTCCCTGAAGAGTCAGCCTTGGAGGAGGGAGAGGCAGCTGTGCCTCTGGATCAGTTCAGGAGCCATGGAAACAGGTTGCGCTGAGCAGTCAGGCCCGTCCATCTGCTGCCTCTGACCCACGCGGACTGTGGCCCAGAGAACAGCAGGGGCCTGGGTGCTGGGCCGGGGTGGTGGCCACAGTGCTGGCCGCCTGAGACCTGGCGGATTGGGTGGTGGCGGGCCGTGTCTTCCTGCAGCAGTAGGGCTGCCCCCAGGGACAGGCCCAGCGTTTCCAGCCACCAGCTCGCTCAGGCACCGTGGCTCTGTTGCTCATCTCACTGAAGCACAGACGCGGCCAATTGGCGGCTCTGAGCTGGGACGAGACATGGAAATGACCCACTTCCCTTCGCTGAATGCAGACAACGTTTGAATCGTCCACAAAGAGGCCTCCCCAAAGGCTGCTGCTGAAAGCCGGCCTCGCGCCTGCTACAGAGAGCTCGGGGCTCAGAAGGGACATCATGAGGAGGGTAAGGGACACCCTGAGACTCCTCAGAGAGAGAGTTTCACAAATAGGCCGGTTGGCAGCCAGCCAGCCAATCCCCACGGCTGGACTGGCAAGGGGGGTCCCAGATTCCCTGGACCAGCTCTGAGTCTGCTGGGCCAGCACCCAGCCCAGGGGCACCAACACCCTTCCAACTCCGGCTGCCTCCAGCCTGTAAAGGTGCGAACCCCAGGCTTGAAACGGAGGCTTCCTCCAAGTCAGCTCACCGCCCCCCCAGATGACTGCGAGGATTGTTGTCTACGGACAATTCTGTGAACCTCACTCAGTATGTGAACACGAGGGACCCGGAAGGAAGCTGCCCAGATGGGGACCCAGGCACACAGTAGGTGCAGATGGGGGGGCAGGCACACAGTGGGTATAGATAGGGACCCAGGCACACAGTAGGTACAGATGGAGCCAAGCACACAGTGATCAGATGGGGCCAGGCACACAGTAGGTGCAGATGGGGCCAAGCACACAGTGATCAGATGGGGCCAGGCACACAGTAGGTGCAGATGGGGCCAGGCACATAGTGGTCAGATGGGGGCCAGACACACAGTGGATACAGATGGGGCCAGGCACACAGTGGGTGCAGATGGGGCCAGGCACACAGTGGGTGCAGATGGGGCCAGGCACACAGTGGGTGCAGATGGGGCCAGGCACACAGTGGGTGTTCAGAAGGGGTCGGCCCCAGTTGCTCCTGTGTTGAATCATGGGTCTCAGCTGTTGGCTCTCACCACTGGCAGACAGTTGGGTCTCTTTTCCTCCAGCTGTGAGACGACGCCCTCCCAAAGCAACCTAAGAGACAGAGGGTTTATTCTGGCTCACGGTGTGAGGTGCCATCCATTGTGGTGGGAAGCCGAAGTGGCAGGAGCTTGTAGCAGCTGGTTGCAGTCAGAAGCGGAGAGACACGAAGGCCGCGGCTCAGATTCTTTCTCTGCTTATACAGAACGCAGCCAGCCAGGAAAGGTGCCCCACAGGGGGCGTGTCTTCCCACCTCAACTCACAGCATTAAGATGATCCCTTACGGACATGCCCAAAGCTCAGCCAACTCAGAGGAAACTTAGGTCAAAAGAACAGCTCGATGTCCTGAGGCCCTACTGTGCGCAGGCACCGCCACCTCTGAGGCTGCAGAGGGGAAGAGAAGCAGGCAGAGTCCCGCCCACGACAGCTGTGATTTACAGGGCAGCTCATCGTAATCAACCTCAGACACATTTTGTGCAGTTGTGTTCCAGAAACTTCCATGGTGAGAGGTACCACGAGTGACTTTAACAGACACAACCTAAGAGATCGGAGGAGGAGAACCCCTAGGATTAGAGACCTGTGCTTATGGGGTGCCTCCCCATGGCGGCCCTGGGCCCCTTCCCTCCTGCCCCGATCTCTCTGGCTGTTGCTCTGGCTAGACCAGCGTGGGGGAGTAGAGGCGATTAGCAGGGCCAGTTGCTTGAAGTGCAATCCCATGACAGAGTGGAGAATGAGGGGCTCACGGAGCAGGAGGCAGCGCCCATCACCATAGCTGAGGTGGGTACAGGGCAGACGCAGCCCAGACACCCCGTGAGCCCAGCAATGCACTGCCAGCCAGATGCCCTGAGGTTTGGAAGTGTTTGCTACTGATAAGTGGTGCTACAGGCCTCTGCCAGCTGGCACAGGGCAAATGGAGGAGGAGGAATGAAGAGGAAGAGGAGGAAGACAGGGAGGAGGAACAGTACTACCAGGAGGAGGAGGACAGGGAGGGGGAGAGAAATACCCAGGAGGAGGAGGACAGGGAGGACAGGGAGGAGGGAGAGAAATACCCAGGAGGAGGAGGACAGGGAAGGGGAGGAGGACAGCACTACCCAGGAGGAAAGGATCAGCCTAGAGGCTCAGGGCAGGCACCACCTGCTAACACACCTGGGGCATTTGCTGACCCCAAGGTGCATCAGTGTGAGAGGGTCAGCCCACCAGCACGACACAACCTCCTCCTGTTCACTCTGACCTGGTCTACCACCTTCCCAGTGACCACTTACACGGGGTCTCTGTCCCGCAGGAGGAGACAGAGATGGCAGCAGGGACCCAGGCTTGGTTTGTAGGTGGGAGATGTGCACAGGATGATGGACAGCCCCAGGGTCTGCATGGCAGCCGGAGACACCGGAGGGGGCTGCAGCCCTTCAACTACCCTAAGACCATTCTTAGGGTCCCCCTGCAACCCCAGATCCATCAAGGAACCCTGCGAATGACACCTGGCTCCCTTGGGGATTCGCTGGCTGGGGTGAGAATCTTCCAGAAAGCTGAGCTGTGACAGTCTTTTAACCCATGCTCCCTACGACGGGCCTCTGGACGCTTCTCCACAGATTTTGTATCTGAACCACAAACCGATCCATGAACTGGGCAGGAAGCGCCTCAGGGTCTCCCTCTGCCTCGTGGCCCCTCCCATCCTAGGCCGGCCAGCTGTAGCCCCCCTGGTCAACATCGAATGGGTGGCAGATACCACTTGAGCAGTAAGGGTGTGAAGGGCCAGGACTTGGAGAAGAACCTTGGCGTGGATAAGCTCTTGCTCTGGGGTCTGGTGCGAGCAGGAATGATCACAAGGTGTGCGCCCACGGACCGCACCATGGCCGCCCTGTGCCACCGGGCCTGGGAACCATGAGGTGCCCATGGGCTGACTACAGCAGCCCTGTGCACAGGCCCCGACCCCAAGCCCGGGGAGCCCACTGCAGGGACAGTCATTCTCTGGCTGCGCTGTAGCCAGGCCTCGCGGGGCTACCATCCCCTGGCTGTAATGAGGCTCCAGGGGGCTATGGAGGCCATGTCTACTGTCACGAGTGCCACATGTCTACTGTCACCTCGAGTGCCGCATGTCTACTGTCATGTCGACCAACGCATGTCTACTGTCACGTCGACCGACGCATGTCTACTGTCACCTCGAGTGACGCATGTCTACTGTCACCTTGAGTGACGCATGTCTATTGTCACCTCGAGTGACGCATGTCTGTCACCTCGAGTGACGCATGTCTACTGTCACCTCGAGTGACGCATGTCTATTGTCACGTTGAGTGACGCATGTCTACTGTCACCTCGAGTGACGCATGTCTATTGTCACCTCCAGTGACCGCATGTCTACTCTCACCTTGAGTGACGCATGCCTACTGTCATGTCGAGTGACGCATGTCTACTGTCACCTCGAGTGACGCATGTCTACTGTCACCTCGAGTGACGCATGTCTACTGTCACCTCGAGTGACGCATGTCTACTGTCACATCGAGTGACGCATGTCTATTGTCATGTTGAGTGACAGTCTAACCAGTGACTGTGTCTTGGCTTCACCAGATTCGAAGGGGCCCATCCCTTCTCCCGGGTCCACGTGCGTTACTTTGCAAACCCGGGCTCTCTGAGAACACTGCCCCCTGCAGGGTAGCCAGAGCCCCCCCCTCGCGTTATCACTCCAAGGGTCTTGGGCTGCCTTTAGCAAGACTCCTGCCAGCTGACTCCAGCTAGAACCCCCTTCTCCAGAAGGTTCTTTCTTGGCATGTCCTCCTTTATCTACCCTCCCCCTGGCTGAGTCCCTCCCACCACACTGTGCTGGGGGACCCCACCTTTCCCCATCACAGATGCCAATGCCACTGCCGGGCCCTGACCAGGGCTTCCGCCCAGTGTTCCAGCAGTTTCCTGCTGACTTTCGCCTCTGATCCCAAACACACAATTTCTGTGAGTTCCGAGTCTTACCGCCAGGCTCTGACAGAGTCCTGACCAACCCAGCCCAACTGGCCCAGAGCAAGATCCGGAGCTCCCCACGGCCTGCCCAGCTGCCTGAGGCTCTGGCTCATGATCCATGCAGCATCCAGACAGCCCATGGGGTCCTGGTCTCCAGACTCCAGGAAGGGTGGTCTGAACCAGGAAGGACAATATTAGCCAGTTCCAGCCCCCAAGGGACTTGCCAAGGCTGTCTAAGGCCCCAACTGGGGAACAGCCTTAAATTCAAAGCCCTCACGGTGCCGAGGCTGCCAACAGCCCTTTGATTGGTGAACAGATAAACGGACGCATGTGGAAGGCCCCAGAGCCTGCCCCAGCTGCTGCCCCCGGAGTCCCCCGTGCCCATCTGCTGTTGTCACATCAGCCGTGGACCCTGTCTTCGTCATTCTTGACTCCAAGCTGGGACAGGGAGTAGGTAAAGGGGTGCAAGGCCGGGGAAGGGGGGAGAAGGTCACGCCAGGAAGCCTCGCTCTGAACACTGCTCTCACTCTGGCCTGTGTTAAGAGGCTTTACAAGGTCCAGGACTGAGACCTCGTGGGTGGGGACAGGAAGAATCAAGCAAACATGAGTTCAAGTCCAGCCTGGAAAACAGAAGCCAGAGATTCCCCGAGAATCTAGAACACAGAGAAGCCAGAGCCCTTGTGACCCCGAAATGACTCTGGGGAACCCAGGAGGCCACAGGGACAAATATGAAGGAAGACGGGTGATGGAAAAGATGTGTCCCAGTCCACAAACCCTGTCTGCTGCTGCCATCAGAAAAGCTGGTCCTCCCCTGGGGCGGGAGGGGAGTGGAGAAAAAGGTGTGTCTTCCAGAGAGTGCCCTGTTTCCACGGCAACCGTCCACACTGCCAGGGCCAAACCCAAATGAATGTCTATGACTAAGCACTCTAGGATGCTGCGTGTAGACACTGAATTTCAAATTGCAGACAGTTTCCATGTGCTGGGAAATATGACGCTTGGATTATGTCAGCCACTCAGACAGAGAAAAGCTCTCAGTACACAAACATCGGAACTGGTTGAAGCCGGCCCACAGGCTGTCTTTGTCAAACTCTGATCTAGAATTATCTGGAATTATCTCTAGAGTTCTCCGCGCCCAGTGTGCAGAGTCAGATAACCAGACCCAACAGAAGACAGAACCAAACAGACAAGAACCAAGGAGAGCAAAAGGGAAAGACCAAGGAAGTAGCTTTGTGGGGTGAGGATCAGAAGTTACCCGACGTGGGATTGAAAGTAGCAGTGATCGATACGTTAAAGAAAATGACGGGCTGGAAAACTTCAAGAAAGAGCTGGAATAGGCAAATGCTAATACTGTACATTTAATGACATGCATGATGATTTACATATTCACATGTGACTAATGGGTGTGAACGTTTGCAAGAACACTGGCATCCGTTCTTGCTAATTCCTGTCTCTGGCCTTGAGCAATGCTTGCTTCCTTCAGAGGGGGGCTGTCCCCCCCCCCACCTGCAGTGGTGGTCTGCAACCTTTAGCCTGTTGGCTCAAGTCTTAAGATTGGGCTGCAGGGGCCTGGGGCAGAGCTGCAGAATAAGCGCTGGAGGTCTCTGTCTCAAACCTGTCCCCCCATATGGAAGACGCGAGACGGAGCTCAGGAGACCGCCAGAGGCCACAGAGGCAGCTTGGCTCAGTGCGCAAAGCATTTGTTGCACGAGACCTCCACACTCTCCAAAGTCAGGCCGGCAGAGTGACACGTATCTGTAACCCCAGTTCTGGGGACAGGAGGAGAGGCCAATTGCTGGGACTTGTAGTCAGCCATTCGAACCAAACGGGTGAGTTCCAGGTTCAGGGGAAGACCCTGTCTCACAAAGTGAGGTGGGGGCTGGGGAGGGGCCTCAATAAAGCGCTTGCTGCCGAAGCACATGCCACCTTAAATGCTGGTGTGGCAGACACATCGGCCCTATGCGACAGGCCTGGGTTTGCTCAGAAACAAGAACTTCAGAAGTCTCTGGATTGACCAGTGGTCCAGGGCCTTCCCAGCCCAGCAAGGTCGGATTCTGCAGAGACCTGTGTCAGGAGGTGGGCCGGGGGGGCGGAGGGCAGGTCATACACAAGAGGACACGGTGGTCCACATCAACTGCGGTGAGGCCAGGCAGGGCTGGCGGAAGTGTGGGAAGAGCCCGAGGAGGCCGTGCCAAGCTTCTCCTTTCTCAGTGGGCCAGCGGTGGCCGCCTGCTTTGTACCACCGATCCCACGTCACGCTGACTTCTGAGAGACAAACCCTTAGGGTAGGTGGCGGTTTCGTGTTTCAAGGGGCAGGTGGGCGTGGGAGTTCAGAGCCTTTCTTGGTGGCCGTGGGGATTCAGAACACTCGCAGCAAGAACGTTCCGGGCTCCGTGCTGGTGGAGGCGTCGGGAAGCAGGAGGAAAGTGCCACGGCTAGTCTTGATGGCTGAGGTAGAGACATATCTCCGGAAGTGCCCTCAGGGGCTATCTAGACAAGCGAAGAGGTGGGAAGACCCCTTCTTCATGCGGGTGGGCACGAATCCCTGGGCTGGGGTTCTGGACTGGACAGAAAGCAGAAGGCGAGTAGAACACCCGCATTCATGTCTCTGCTTCCTGACTGCGGACGCCGCGTGGCCAGCTGCCTCGGCCTCCTGCCCGCCGCGCCTCCCCCCCCGCCATGATGGATGGCACCCCGGAGCTGAAATAAACCCTCTTTCCTTAACTCGCTTCTGCCAGGTGCTCTGTTACAGCAACAAGCCAAGTACTAACACAGATGGAGACCCCCACGGCCTTCCTGCCCACCACTGCAAGCCCCTCCGTGGGGCTGGGCCATGCTGCACACCAGGCGGACCGGCCAGCCTCACTGAGCTGTAAAGCGGACAGCACAGAGCCCAGAGGCCCGGGCTCTTGGGGCCACCCGGCCAGCCCCAGCCCCCACAACCCCGCCCATACTGGGCATGCGGGCACGCCATGCCTCTCTGACTCGCCACTGCTTGGCTGCCCTCGGGTAATGCCAAGCTCCCAACATGAGGCCAGTCCCTCACCCCCCTGCCCCTCCATCTCAGCAGATACCCTGGCACCCTCCCCTTCCTCAGCCCATCTCCACTCCTCCTCCTCTCCTGCCAGCCCCGTCCTCTCTTTCTTCTGCCCACCTGTCCACTCCTCTTGTTCTCCTCTCCCCTCCTTTCCCCCTCTTTCCACATCACATTGTTTTATCGTTTTCTTACGCGTCTCTGATATAATTTCCCCATCTGCTCAGCCCCCCACACTCGCCCAGCTTACTCGCCCCAGCGGCTCTGAATCACCAACACCACCTTCCAGAACGACGTCAACAGGTGCACGGCACAGAGAGGGCAGCTGCATGAGGCCGGATGGGGGGCCTGGGACCCAGCCGTGTCCCGTCCAGCTCCTCGGCGGCTGGCTCCCGAGTGCCCTGCGAGGAGGTGTGGTGGTCAGTGCCCACGGCTCCCTCTCGCTGGGCACCGGGAGGACAGGGACCGAGCAAGCAGAGGGGCGGTGCTTCTCTTGCTTCTGTGGCTTCCATCCCTGGACGGGATATTGTCCTCCTGCCTGTCCCCCAGGCCTCTCTGTGCTTGGGTAAGTCAGCTAGTCCTGGCTGAAGCTGGGAGACTAGAAGCCCAGGACACACACACACACACACACACACACACACGCACACGCACACGCACTCACACACACGCGCGCGCAGGATGAGCTGCGCCCAGACTGCGACCCGGGAAGACGCTCTGTGTCGCTGCTGTTCTGTCCTCACAGTAGCAGCCATGTGGCAAATATTTGACCAACTGACTAAGAGGAAGACTCGGACTGTGTTCCAGTCCCCCTTCCTTTCCAGCTCCCCGGGGCACAGGCGGCTGCGGCCAGCCTCCCTCAGCTCTCGCAGCTGACTCAGGAGCCAGCGAACAGATCCCGTGCGTCGCGGTGTCCAGCGGACACAGCGTGCTGGTGTCACCCTGCGACAACCGGACTGCACAAGCCGCTGGCGTCTTTGGTGGTGACAGAGGAGACCCCCACGTGAGCAGGCTCATTGGGAAGCCGGGGGACGGAGGACGCAGGCTTTAGAGTCCACAGACGCTGGCGGGGTCACTACCAGTAGGGTGACTACGGAAGGAGGTCACGTGACCACTCAGCCCGGAACCCCCGCAGAGCTGGCCTCCTCCAACCTCTTCCAGCCAGGCGAGATTGGCTCTGCATCTGACATGTCCCGGCTCCCAGGACACAGCAGTGCTGAGGGACAGAACGGCCTCTTCTCCTTCGAAGGAGGCATTTCTTCTTGTCTGGCCACATCAGATCATGCTGGGCAACGGGTCTTCCCGCGGTGACAGAGGTGACCTCTCGCAGTGACACTCACGCGAGGGGGTTCCCTGGGAGCTCTGAGGCGCGCTGCTGCGCTCACCCCCGCTGCTCACCCTGCCAGCACAGGGGATGCTTCCATCTACAGGAGCCACGCGCTTCTTTCTCTCCAGATGGAAATCTCATCTTCAAGAGAATAGCTAGG
Source organism: Typhlomys cinereus (assembly GCA_023101885.1). NCBI lineage: Eukaryota > Metazoa > Chordata > Mammalia > Rodentia > Platacanthomyidae > Typhlomys > Typhlomys cinereus. Next base: position 803,402 of record JALPQD010000210.1, on the reverse strand, counting down.
GCCTGTGGCTGCCCAGGGCTGAGGGGCAGCCAAGCTCCACGGTCCTCAGGGAGGAAATGTCCTTCTTCATCGGTGTCATGCGTGCATGTGTGTGTTCTAATATGCACACACGTGGTTATACACGCACACACAAAGCCTACACATACCCACATTAACTTAAACGCACAGTCACATGAACAAACATATTAACTCATACACAGTCACATGAACATATACACACACAGTAACTCGCATGGTCACTCAAACGCACACACGCACATATCAATTCACTTGCATTCACATGAACATACGCATGCACATTAAATCAGTCACTCGAAAACACATACATACATATTAACTCACATACAATCACATGAACACATACATATACACCCACGAACAGAAACACATACACAATACACACACAAATACACAGACATGAACAAGCGCTCACAGAAACACACGCAAACAGGACAACACATGCATGGCCACACACACACACGAACACGTGTGTGCCATGACAAACCCGCATCCACAACAGAAATTCACATTGCTTTCCAGGCGCTCTGCTGTGGGCAGCCTCTGCTACAGGTCACCCCAACTCACACATCTGGCCCCGCACCTGCTCCGCACACAGAGACACAGCATCACACACACAGCTGCTTTCCCTGGTCTTCGTCGAGGCCAACCACGGCTCTGCGCACAGAGCACGGTGTGTGTGCATGTGTGTGCGTGTGCACGCATGTGTGTGTGCGTGTGTTTGTGTGTGCGTGTGTTTGTGTGTGCGTGTGTTTGTGTGTGCGTGTGTGTCTGTCTTGGGGGTGCTAACTTGACGGAGGTGCAGATGCCTCGCACACCTTCAGTGTCCTGCCTTCCCTCTGCAGAACCCCTAGCTGTGACGCGCCAGGCATTCTCTCTCTCTCTTGCAGATAACGATCAGAGGCTGAGGTTCTAGGAGCTGACACAACCCGTGCACGAGGGAGGTGAGCTGCGGGCTCCCCATGCTGGACCCGATGCCTTCTGCCCCGTGCTGTGAGCTTCCCGGGAGGAGCCTCCAACTCCCACGTCCTGGGACAGCTCTCTGAAGCAGCGGTACAGTCCAGAAGGAAACAAGTGCTTAACGGCATTCCTGGTAAAATGGTATCCAATGGGGAAAGGAAGCCCCGCCTACATCCTTGTGACCAAATGTAACACAGCCCCTAGCAGGTGTCAGGAAACTAAGGGCACGCTGTGGGCCAGGGTCAGGGGTCAGGTGAGTGAGTGCAAGTTGCAGATTCAGGATGTGGCTGAAGGGCAGCAAAGAGCTCTGGGAAGGGGGCGTGGCCAGTGGAGTGTGAAGAATATAATCCTCCCGGGGTTCCCCGCACACTCACAGCCGCTCTCTTTGGGCTCAGGCTAAGAGCAGCCGCCAACGTTTGTTCCAATGAGAACAGCTGTGCCCCGTCCTTCCCACGTGGCGGCTGGCAGTCACTCGTGCAAGGTCGCGCTTCACATCTGGGACACCAAAGGTCACCAGTGGCCTCGCTGACATTTCTGGAGGCCAGTCAGGGAGCCGCCAGGGCCGGACAGTTCATAAAACCTGACACTTGGTCTACACGCCTGCCGTTGCTGCACGGCTGCCCACGGAGCTGGAAGAGAACCGAAGTCCGCAGAAGTCGTCTCTGCCCTTGATAAGGCCAGTCAGGGTGCAGCCTCAAGACATAGTGTGGGGAGAGCCTTGCGTGGACTTGGGGCGGGCAGTGGGTCTGCACTGACCCTCCCCAGATCTGGTCACAGCTGGAAGCCTCTCATGGGGTCTTTGAGGCGTGGCAGGCGCTGTGCCGGCCCGTTACACTGGACAGCTGGCCTGTTCCGGGTGATGCCCTCCGCTGGTAACGGGTAGGTTGAACGCACCCCTCCCCCACAGCTATGTCCGAGTCCGCACCTGTGAATGGAGCCTAACCTGGAAACTCATTTTTTTCAGAGGTTAGTCAGGATCTCAGCTGCCCTGGATTCAAGAAGGGTCCCCAGTGCAATGACCACTGTCCTTCTGAAGGAGAGTGGGGGGGGGCGGGTCCCCAAGAGCCTTAGACTATCACCCGGCTCCTGGGCCTAATCCTCGCGTCTCCACCAAGCGTCTCCCAGTGTTCTGCTGATGCGAACACTGGCGGGGCACTGAATCGGAGACTAGACTCCCCCAAACTGGCTGAAACCGGAACAGAGCATGTGTGGTAAAGAGCCGCTTCTTCTGGAAGAGGGCTGCAGAATGTCCATCCCATTGGTGCGACGCTAGGGTCTCCTGGGAGAAGGTTCTGGAGTGCGGCCTAGGAACAGTGGACGGGGATGCCAGGCCCCGAGAAAAGCCTCCCGGGCCAGCGGTCCTCTGGCCAGGCAGCGCCGTCCACTGTGCACCTGGAGTCAAGCCACAAAGTGAGCTCACACCTTGGGGAGGCTGTCATCTCTGCACCCCAGGGCCTAGCCCAGGGAACCCCGAAGGTCAGTGAAGACATGGAGCCTGTTACTGAACGGACTGATGAGGTGAAGAAGTCTTGAGGAAAAGGAGGAGGAGGAGGAGGCACTGGGAGATAGGGAGGGAGGGAGGCAAAGGAAGGGGAAAAAGGGGGAGGGAGTAAGGGGGCCCAGGAAGGGGTGGAGGAAGGGAGGGGACCAGGGTACCTATTAAGTTTGTATGAGCGGAAATAAAAAAATAAAATAAAGAGGAGGAGGAGGAGAAGAAAGAGGAGGAGAAAGAGGAGGAAGAGAAGGAAGAGGAGGAGGAATAGGAAAAGGAAGAGGAAGAGGAAAAAGAAGAAGAGGAAGAAGAGGAGGAGGAAGAGGAGGAGGAAGAGGAAGAGGAGGAGGAAGAAGAGGAAGAGGAGGAAGAAGAGGAAGAGGAGACAAGGGCTGTCTTTACAGCCTGGGTCCTGTAGCGATCCTGCCCTGGACGGAGGGGGGTGGGCAGTATCAGTCCCCAAGGAGTGCCGGGAGCTAACGCTGCTGTGGCAGAAGGATTTGAACCCTGATAGCAGCACCACGTCCTCTCTGGCCAGAGGAGGACAGGTCACCCTCAGCACACGTGGCCCAAGGCTAGAGGACCTGACGCTATCAACTGCAGAAACTGTCATCCTGCGTCGTTCAGCAAGCGCCAGGCCTTGGAGGGCATCTCCAGAGACCGCTCGCTCTCCCGGGCTGTGTTACTTGGCAGGATCGCACGTGATTATTTCCATCTCAGCCGCAGAGTAACGGCAGAGCCAGGATGGGCTCGCTCACTCCTTCCAAGGAGACACTAAGGTGCCCTGAACTGAGAACAGGCTGGAGTCTGACCCTGCGGCTCCTCCCAAGCTGCCTGGTATGGTCCGGGCTCTACCAAATCCAAGGCTTATCGCCCTCAGGGGCGGTTTGCCCTGCTTGTCCGTGGCACCTGTCTGGCCGCGTCATCTATGCACAGACAGACATGGTTTAGCCTTCCTCTTGGTGCATCTGCATGTGTGTGTGTGCATGTGCGTGTGTAGTGTGTGTATGTGTGTGTGCGTGTGCATGTGGGGCTGTGTGCTCCTGAGCATGTGCACAGCTGGGTGTGCGAGTGCTCTTCTGCGGGTGCCCTGGGCAGGCGCACATGCCCGCTCCTGCCTGCGTCTGCATCCAGCCTCCCTGGCACTCTGCAAAGCCCAGCCAGGCCCACGTCCTTCCCAGCAGCCTCTCCCCGGGGCCTCAGCCACACGCTCTCTAATAGAGTTCAATAGCTGTGTTGCTGATTGACTCATTGACCTTGGACAAATCACTTATGTTCTCAGCCTACTCATCTGCCAGAGGACCGCTAGGTGTGAGTCCTTAATAAGCACAGAGCCCCGTGCGGGGGGAGGGGGGTCTGCATGCAGCTTGTGGTGGGGGAATGCAGTGCTCAGCAGGCAAGGAACTTCTGGCGGCTATACAGGGAACCGAGGCGCCTTCTAAGCCAAAACCCACAGGCAAGCCGCCACGACTCAATGACTCAGGCACTCCACGGCCTGCTTGACTCCGCAGCCCCTGTCCCCGGAGGTCTCTGTGCGGGTGACAGGAAGCCTGCGTGTGTCTGTGTCCTGTGTAGTCTTTAGTCACCCCGCGGTTCCTGTCCAGGCGGATCCCAGCTGTCCCCTGTTGGCGTTCCCTTCACTTCCTACCCTGCAGTAGAGCCCGGAGCCCTGGCTGGGCTAGTCCGGGCTTGGCTCAGCCCTGCCTCCTCTGTAATTATATCGTAAGACTGAATCAGCATGCAGATCACTGAAGTCAGGAGGCCAATTACACACCGATTGATTGCCAGCAGGTAAGCGGGGCAGTGCTCTCCTGGAGGCCTCCCGCCGACGCCGACGGGGGTCGAGCCAGGCTGACCTTCACTCTGCGGCTCTGCCCAGCTGTGCAGAGCACTTATGGACTCAGTTGAAATGCAAACGACGCTCTCCCTGATGGGTGGGCAAGGGAGGCACCAGCAGCTCCGCCCGCCCACTCCGTACACGGCCTGCTGCGAATCAGCGTGTGAATGAATGGATGAGTGAACGAGTGAATGAATGAACAGGAGGGCGAACGCATGACTCAGCGGACACATGAGCAGATGGATGGATGATGCATGAATGAACGCAGTGCTCAGACCTGCACTTCTGTGTCAGTGGGCACACAGGTCAGCAAGCAGATGCAACATGACTAGTTGCTCTGAAGTCTGGCTTGGCAGCTCCCTGCCCCCCACAGCCAGTCTCCCTCCAACCCCCTCCAGCCTTGCAGGCCGTCTTGGGGCCCCTCGCTGACCTCACCTCCCTACCCTGCTCTCCTACACCGGAGGTCCCCAGCCAGGCCCCACCCCGCCGAGTGCAACCCCTTGTTTTGCAGCTACAGCCATCCATCCTGTCTTCTTAGAACCAGACAGCAGGCAGCTAGAGCCCGTGGGCCTCGGCAGAAGACCCCCCCTAGAGAGCTGTCAGCGAGTGGCGTACCCTACAAACCGAAGAAGCAGGTCCGCTCAGTCTGGCTTGGTGAACTGAGTTTATCGGACTGGCTAACAGGAGCGGCAGAGCCGGCGTATTTAGGTGGGCGAACCCAGCCAAATAGGCGGGTCTGTCTTCAATCTCGCCTTCTCTATACTCTACAAGACCCCGTGCGTCCGGCAGGCCTGCTTGCCTCTGCATGCCTTAGTTGGACCCTAAGGTGACAATCTGATGCCCTCCACCCCCTCTTCTGTGAGCCCGTCCCAGAGTTCCACAAGGCAAGGCAGAGGAGGACACAAGCCTGGTTCTGGACTCTCCGTTCACGCTCAGTGTCAGTGCCGGAATCTGCTTGGGGCTGATGGGAACAGGGCACCCCGGGCACTTCCGGAACACGCTAGCATGCTGGCACCTTCCCGGTTGGCCAACTGGCAGCTGAACTCAGCCCAGCACTTTGGCCCGTGGCCTTGCCTGGGCGCCGTCCGTGTGGTCAGTGTGGCGGCCGTGTGTTCCGTCCTGCTCATTACAATGTTCTCGCATCACAATGAGGCCTACAGGCAAGGCCCCCATCCAGTGGCGGTGGCAGTGACCTCAGGACTTTCGGAAAGGTACAGAAAATATCTGCAGGGGAGAAGAGGGTACCCCCATACAGCCTGACCCACTCTGTGGGGGGACAGGAGGGTACTCCATACAGCCTGACTTGCTCTACAGGGGGACAGGAGGGTACCCCCACTGTCGTCCTGCGGCTTCCACCAGCCACGTACTCTCTCCGAGGGAGGTCAGCGTGCGTGGACTCTCTCCCAGCATACAGAGCCACTAAGGACAAAAGTCTCCAGGTTTTCCCAGTGCCTTGCTCATTCACTTTAGATTGTGAAACCATTTCTAACTGGGAGAGAGAAAGGGTGACGATGTGGGCTCTCCTTCCCCTGAGCCCCGCACCACGGCTTGCCCAGGGATGTCACCTTCCCTAACAAAGGGACAGGATACTCGATGATATACACAAACTGCATGTCATCCGGCTTCTGAGACCGCACTGCTTGGAACTTAGGAGCCGAGCGTTTGGCCAAACGTCTGCTCAATTCGATGGGCCTCGTGTCTCCTTGTGAGTGAACCAGACCGTGCATCTTAGATGGATGAATTAGAAGGGAAAATGGGGGGGGGGTGCATCCGGCTCCTGTTCAGGATGTGCCAAGCTGGTTTGCCCCCAACCTGCTGGGCATGACAGAAGAGCTGGCACTCATATACCCACTCTGCTCCTTGCTGCTCCCCTGCCTTCCAGGGCCTTCTAGTGCTTTCCAGTGTCTTCTAGTACTTTCCAGGGCCTTCCACCCAAGGACCATGTCGTTGAGTCCACCCATCATCCTCCCACACTGGGACTGCGGGGCGGGTCCTGAAGTCACGACAGGGTGGATTCCTTCCCACAGGCAGCGAGAACAGAGAGGGCGACCAGGAAACTAAGCAAGGCCACAAGCCTGAGTGAAAGGGCGGCTTGTACCCTGGGAACGCTGACCTGAAGCATTTCGCACAGACGCAGCCCACCAGGGGGTCCACACCAAGACTATCAGCAGGACTTTCAAACCTGGCCCCACCAGGGACCACCAATCAACGATCAGAGAGGAAACCAATAGGAAGTTCCCATTTTCTACCCTCCCAAGTTCATAAAAGGGGTGCCCAAGATCCAGAGCCTTCAGAGCTCGACGTGGAGTGATTTTGCCCCCTCCTCCCTCTGGCTCCCAGAACAGCCAGAGACGACTTCTTGCTCCCCCTGATTCTCCCAAGTAGTCAGGTGTCCCTTTTCCTGCTTTTCAATAAATTGTACTTAAACCATTCGATGGCATCTTTGAGTCTGGGATGCAAGAAACTGGACAAGAGAAATCCCAGAAGTCAGATGGGCCTGGGATGGAGGCTGGGACAGACGACCTGGACCCCTCTCAGAAGGAAGCACCCCCACACCCTTTGAGAGTCCAGACAGAGGATCATCTCCACAGGCGCAAATGCCAGGTGCCAAGCAGAGCCGTGCCACCCCCTCACACAGCCCACCTTCACCATCAGTGCCCACCTCAACGGCCAGCGGCCACCTCCATCATTAGCGTCTACTTCCATAACAATCTGACCTTCTTAACCTGAGACATCCCCCCGGGGGACTCCCGCGCACACCCCTCCAGCCCCCCACACCTCCCTCCTGCTTTGTCTCCAAGAACCGGACACTAGGAATCCACGTGGGTGAGATCCCACGGCCTCGGCCTCTTGTATTCTGCGCACAGTGCCCCTGTCACACACCTCGGCCTGCGTTGCCCCCGCTGCCCTCTGAAGGTCAGGGGGTCTCCCCGGAAGGGCCCATTCTGCTCGCTCACCCATCGCCGATGGGCACTAGGGGCCTTCCACCTCTTGACTCTTGCGAACCACAGGGCCATGAATGTGGGGGTCAGTATCTCGGTGAGACTCCCCTGCACCACCTTCTGCCCTATAAGATCCTTCCATCTGCCAACTTGGCGCGGGGAGGCTGCATAGGGATCAGTGGTCAAGGCGGGCACTGCCCGAGGTGGGCAGCTGAAGACAAGGGCACAGGAGGGATTCTAGACCCTCATAGGAAGAAAGAAATGTGCCTGATAAACCTACATCGTGGCCAGGCCACACCCCCAACATCACAGGCACCAAGGAGGAGGACTAGGGAGCAAGCCCAGAACTCTTTCCACGCCCCCTCTTTGGAGGGCTTTCTTTTTAAAAACTGTGCTCTGAGGGTCACTTCCTCTCAGAGGAGAACATGAAACCCCCCGCTGTGCTGTGAAATTCCAGCCGGGATGGGGGGTTGGGGAGGGAATGTAAATTGATCGCCACCTCCCAGAGCCCCTTTAAGGATCTGTTCGAAATCAAATTAACTTTTTGACTTATTTCCCCGGAAATCTCCAGAGGCAGCAAGGAGACCTGCTGTGAACAGCCCAGCACACGCGGGCCAGGCGGGGCTGCCGCACCCTAGATACGTCCCACACTGCGGGCGGCGGGGCTTGTCGCCGGCCCCTGCAGCGGTCTGGGCTTGGGCTGGCGGCGTGAGGCTGGGAGTCAAGGGTCCGTCCTGACTGGCTCTGCACGACGCTTAGCTGCAAACACCGCAAGTCTCGCCCTGGTGCTAGTGGAGAAGCTGGGCGCCAGGGCAGAGTGGAGAAAAGGTGACCTTGCCCTATACCCAGGTCCTCGACCTGACCCTGCCCAACCCTAGCCGTGCCCTTGACCCCTTGCATCATGCTTAAGGGCAGGCACTCAATGGCTGGGGTGCATGGCCTTCAAGAATTCCATTCCTCCGTCTTCTACTGTCACGATGTTCCAAGTTGAGATGGGCCCCTCCTACACACCCTCCGTGCGACGACACCTGAACTTCATCCTGGACCACGGCCCCTCCAGGTCCCACTGTCCACAGCCTTGGAGAGAAGAGCACACTGCTCCCCTCTTTACACAACCTCAGATGCCCCCCCTCCCGTGTGTTTCCCGAGTGGCCTGCCAACTCTGCTGTGGCCCGGCCTCCTCAATCCACGTGATGCTGTGGTCCAAGCACCGTAGCCTACCTCACCACCACGCAGGGGTCCCTGAAACTTTCCTTGCTCTCAGGGCGCATCTCCTTGCAATCCTCCCTGCTCCCCTTCTTCAGGACGTCCTGCACACTGGAGTCACTAGTCAGACATCAGTCCCCTTAGGGAAACCCACCCACAGCATCCTGAGAGTGGACTCGGCTTGGTCACCACAATGGACAGGTACTGACCCCTGTTGATTCATCAGGTCCCCAGAGCAGGGCCCAGGCCATTGCGGTTGTCATGGAAGCAGTCAGTAAAGACTTATGACATAACGAATGAATGGAATCAGGAATGAATGAATGAATGAATGAATGAAAGGATGGATGGGTGGATGGATGGATGGATGGATGGATGCTAGATGCCTGTGACAGTTTCAGCTGTCAAACTGAAACCTGAAGTATGGGACTCTCGGCACACTTCCGAAGAATCTCTAATTAAGGCAGGCCTGTGACAAGCCTATAGAAGAGTGTCTTGATTGCTTAACTGATGAAGAAAGACCCTGACAGCAATGAGTAGGACCATTCCTGGACAGGTGGGAAGACAGAGAGAGCAGGTTGGCATGTGGTAGGCTGGCATGTTAAAAAGGAAGCACTCGGCTCGCCCTCTGCTCTTGACCACACTGCCCCACTTCTGTCCGCAACTCTCCTGCCAGCCTGGACTGGACCCAAGAATCGCGAGCCATTAAATCCCCTGGCTCCCCAAAGTGTGTGACAGCAACGGTCACGGCGCCAACACAGCACCCCGCAGAGCTTGACTTTCCTGGGTTTCAGGAGACCTCTGAGCCCCGGGCCACCCCGACGGAGTTGTAGGTGTGACGTCTCCTCGCTCTTCTGGCTTATGAACAAGGACCAGGCTGTGAGCTGAGTGAGGAGACGCATAGTGCTGGGGACAACCCGGACTGCACAGCCCGTGTCCCTTGGGAGCCCTGTCCTGGTCAGCTCCATGACAGGGTCATCGTTCCCAAGGGGTGAGGACCACACACACACGGGGCTTCTTTTGTCCCCTGGTGACAGTGGGCGGCTGGTAGCTTTGTAGTTACGCCCAAGACATGCAGACGGGCAGTGTCTGCGCTCTTTCCCCCTTGCGGGTTTCGTGCATGTGGACGGTAGTCAGAGCAGTTGTGGAGCCTGCGAGTCACAGGAAGACCCCTGTGGGGGCAGAATTTGTGTGTAGTGAGAAGGCTGGGGGGGAACGCAGCACCACAAAGGGGGTAACCACGGGAGCTGGGAGGTGGGCAGTCCTCAGCAAATGGGACGACGTCCCCACCCACGCACAAGAGGGTCCCAGAGCCAACTCAGAGACTCCCTCACCACCACCCACCCACAGGTCGTCACCGCACCCAAGTCTAACGTGCTGGTTACAGATCCCATGCAGCAGGACCGCGATTCTGGCCCAGACAGGCTCAGGCAGGCGACAGACTCCTTGCTCTTTTCCTAGTTTGCAAAACGATTTTTATAAAAATACCATAAATGCTGCTGAGACAACGCTCACACGAGATTGAAGGGGCGGAAAGATCTGTTTGGCTTAAGGCTCCAGGGGGGATAGTCCAGTGATGGCGAAGAAGGCAGCAGAAGATGGAGGGAGCTTGACTCACTGCAGTCATTAAGAAGGCAGAGGTGGCTCAGGGGTTAAGATTCTGCTTCACAAGCAGAAGGTCCTGAGTTTGGATCCCAGGTCCCACGTAAAAACACCAGGAGGAAATGGCTGCGGCCTGCACTTCTGCCCCTGGTGGGCGGAGCCTAGGAAATCCCATAGCAAAGCAAGAAGGAGGTAGAAGCAATCCAGGATGATTCCCCAAGTCACTCCTGGTCCTCCACAGGGACACACCGTGCCCTCTAACACACACACACACACACACACACACACAAAATAAATCAAGCTTAAATAATTTAAAAAACAAAAAAGAAGGTACAGGGAGCAAGAGCAAACAGAGGAAGCAGGGCGGAGCTAACCTGCCCCAAGGCCCACCCCGTGACCAGGCTTCCTCCAGCAAGCTCCACCTCTTAAAGGTGCAGGACCTTCCCAAACATTAACATTAGCAACTAAGGATTCAAACACATGAGCCTGGGGTGGGGGTGGGGGGTGCAAGTCACATTCAAAGCCTGACGATATGCCCCACGGAGGAGCTGTCAGAAGGATTCAGAAAACCAGGGCGAGGCTAACCCAGCGCAATCACAGCCACATCCTGGAAGCCTCCTGGATGCGGACCCCACGCTCTCAGGCTGTGTGGCCTCTGGCGAGCTGCAGACCGTCTCTGAGCTTCCCTCACCACTGAGGATGACGTGGGACGGGAGGCCTGTCTACCTCCAACACCTGCCACCACGGCATTATGCCTTGGGGGACTTGATAGAAGACCCCCGGGGGTCTGGAGGGACGCAGCGCTGAACACAGCGGCTGAGCTAATTGCTGACATTAAGACTGGCCCCAGCCCTAGATCCACAGAAGTCTCATTATCATCTGAGAAAGCGCAGCGCCTCCACGGGCGTCTTTCTTCCTCCACTCAACCAGCACACGGAGCTCATGTGCTTGCCAGACACGTGTGGATTCTCACTGTGACCAGGGAACAGGTTCTTCCTCCCGGGCCCACACGACCAGTTCACACTCAGAGGAGACGGCTGAGGACAGCGGCTGATTGGACTCCAGCAAAGACACTGCACCGCACGCACGGGTCTCTCACGCCCCTCACGTGACCCGCCCCGGCCCCCCTCCACTGATCTACATCTCAAAAGGGCATCTTGCCCTAGAATTATGATCACAGAAATCAGAACGAGATGCGTGCTGTTCTATTTCTAGCCTGACACTGACGAGGGGTGCGGCAGATCCCAAACGCCAGAGCGTGTGTCTCTGGACAGCGCGTGACGTCCCATAGGCTCTGCCCTGACGCAGCCGCCCACCTCGATGGACACGGTCTTGGGACATCCAGACACGAGGCCGTGTCCATCCCCTCCTCTCAGCGCAGGGCAAGCAGTGTTTGTCTGTGGGTGTATAAAGCGTGCATGAAGGGGGAGACCCCTGGTTGTTTGTTGACGCGGGCTGGGGGGCAGGCGCTTGGCACCCAAGGCAAGTGTACCCCAGGTTCCTCTGAGATTTAGGCTTTCAGAGGTGTCCAAAATGAAGAATTAGCTAGAGAGAAAGCCAACCCCAGCCGGAGGCTTGGCCGCACTGCCCACGCGGGGCTGGGACAGGGTATTCCACACAGACGCATGAAGGAAAATCAGTGTTTTAATAGCTTTTTAACCTTGCTCAATGCAAATGTATTGTGAAATGCCCCACTGGGCAGGGCCCAGAAACCCCATTTTGGTCTGTCTGTGGAACTTCCATGCCTGTTTGAAGAAGTGGGTTCTTGGGGGGCCTGGGAACATGAAGTGGGTTAGGGGAGAAGCTCCCAAAGATGTCTGGTCTCTGCAGTTGTCCTGTGGGCCCAGGAAGTGCAGAGGGTTGGGCCCACTCTAGGAACACACACATACACACACATATACATGCACACACATATAAATACACATACACACATACATACACACACATATTCACACGTACACACTCTTACACACATACACATATACACATAAACACACATACACACACACACACACACACACACACACACACACGAGTCCTGCCCAGGCTCTGACTCTCTTGGATCCCCAGGGACAGCCAGGACACCTCAGCGCTGACCTCCGGCCTCCTGGCTCCGCAGTGCCACAGCCATCACAACAGGGGTCCAAGGACAAGGACACATTCCGGCCTGGGGCTTCCGGATGTTGGCCCTCGATTGCAGTTCTAGGAGCCTCAAGACCAAGGGATGTTTTCTAGACCCGGGGGGTGGGTGGGAGGGGGAGGGACTCTGCTTGGCAGGTCAGGTGGATAGCCCAGGCAGGGCTGCAGGCAGGGGGGCCTCCTACCGGTCAACTGGCCCAGAACCCAGGCAATGTCGCCTTCTTCCCACAGGGGGCAGTCTCGCCCCAGGTTCCGCTGCACTTCCCAGAACAGAAGGTCCTGGGAAGACACTGTTTGGGGGCCCCCAGAACTGTTCTGCACGGCTCAGTCCAAGAGGGTCCTACCACCATCCACTCTTGTCCCCAGCTGTCCCGGGAAAGAGTGGAGAGAGCCATGCTTTCCAGGAAAGGCATGAAGCTCGAGAGAGAGGGACTGGCCAGCGACGGCGTGCTTCTTCCATGCACCCCTCTGCTGTGGGCAACGGGCTCATGAATGCCCGTGAGGGACGGCTTTGCCCCACACCCACTGTCCCCAAGAAGCATGGACCAAGAAGCGACGGGGGAAGAGGGTCCCAGGTCTCTGCAGGGGCAAAGGCAACTGGTTCCAGACTGGAAGGACCCTCTGAGCTGTCATTCTTCCAGAACCACCCCCCCAGGCTATCAGAGGGGCCCAGGAGTACTGTGGGCCTAGAGGTGCCCCAAACCTCAGGGTCAGAGTGTAAATCTCGTCTGCGCTCTGTGTGTCTGGGAGCCGCAAACCCTCAAGCCACCTGCTTCTCGCTTCTTCTTAAGCACCTGGAGGGAGGGGTCCACTCTGCAGGATGAGGATGCCCCCAAAGTCCCCATGATGTTCAAGTGCAAATGCATTTGAAGCGGGGGGTTGGGGAGGAGCGTGGGGGGGGAAGAATCTGCACAAATGTTAGTTTTTCGCTCACTCTAAAACCAGCCAGGAGTTTCTGAAATAAAACACAGTCTCAGGGGCTGGAGAGGTGGCTCAGGGGTTAAGCCTCTGCCTTGCAGGCGGAGTCCGGTCCTGAGTTCAGATCCTAGACCCCACGTATAGACGCCAGGCGGAAGCGGGGGCGGCCTGCATTTCCGGTCCTGGTAGGGCGGAGCCTGTGAATCCCGGGGCAGAGTAAACAAGGAGGAGGTGGAGGCGTCCATGGTGGTTCCCGAATTTGTCCATGGTTCTACACACACACACATACACACATACATACACACACACGCGCGCACACATGCATACACACACAATTGAATAAATAATAATAAAAATTAAACAAAAAACTAAAAACACAGTCTCAGTCTCCTGATGGGCTTGGGAGTCGAGTCTGGGTGAGACCAGGAAGAGATACCAAGGAAGCAGCATCCCTCCGAAGCTGGGAGGGGGGGAAAGAAGGCTGCAGGCGCCAGGCGACGGGGACAGGAGCACCCAGACCGGGCACAGTGGGCGGCTGCCCCAAGCACAGGTTCTTCCCATCTTCCTCTGGATACAGGATTCTGCCTGTTCCTGGCAGGTGATCCAAGAACAGGGAACACGTTGCCACCCGCAGCGGCCTCCAGCCAAGGTCACGAAAAGCAGGCATTGCCCTCCCAGGGGAAACGATGCTCTGTCCTGAAAGGACGGGGCAGCCCACCAGCAATTCCCCTCGATGTCACCGTGGATACCGGCAGCTGCTTTAGTGGGAGGCACGGGGGCTTCCGCTCTGCTGTGCTGAAAGTTGGTAGTGAGACTCCTAGGATCCTCCTGTGCCTAGCCGCCCCCCAGGCCCAGCCGAGTATGCTGGGGGTGAATGAATCTGGCTACCAAGACCAGCAACTCCTGGTGTCTCGTGAACCATGTCCCGTCACTCCCCAAATCCAAAGTGATCCATAAAATCAAAGTTTATGAGACGTCTCTGCTACGACTGTTAGCAAGCTCGGTTTTTCTCTGTCTTGTCCTCTAATGGTACGTTAAATCACCTATGCTCAAAGAAAACATCTGGCAACATCAGCTCCCATAGATGAAGTCTCCACAGGTGCACAGGCAATGCCCCCCCACAGGACCCCCTTCCCTCTGCGACCTCACCACCAGTTGCCCCAAATACTTACACCTATCTATCTCCTGCTTCTCCCTTTTAGTCACACCAGGCCAAGGCTCTGAGAAGGGCTGTGTTGCTTGGCAATAGGGACAGAAAGAAGGGAGGGTACCATATAGGCTCAACTTGGTCCCCCCAAAGATGTCGAAGTCCTAATCCTCCACCCTTGGGAAAGAGCCTCCTGGGGAAGACAGAGTTACATCGGCCGAGCTCCTCAAGTATCAAGACAGCCCAAGCCTTTGGCAAGTGCAGTGGACTGAACCGCACCCCCCACTCCAAAGGCAAATGCTGGGGTCCTGTGCATGATGGGGGTCTTTGAGGAGGTCACCAAGATACAGTGAGGTCACTGGGGACCACTGGGTCAGGAGAAGAGCTGTGGACCCAGAAACACACAGGGGAGGTGAAGAGAGACGGCCGTCTACAAGGCAAGGAGTGCTCGAGGAGACGTGGAGAGAGAGGGGAAGGGGCGTCAGGACGAAGCACCCCACCCAGGCCTTGACCCTGGCCCCTGGTCCTCCGGCGAGAGCAGTGCTGGGTTCTGCTGAGGTGTGTGGGCTGGTGCGTCAATGGAGACCACGCTCCTCTGCTGTGTTTCCATGATGCTGACCAACCCACAACCACACAGGCCATCATGGCTGCGAAGCTCAGAGCCTAGGAGGCAGCACCACAGCTTGGCAAAGGGGGCTCCTCAACTGCTCTTGGCCACGTGGGCCATCTTACACCCGGGGACAGAACAGGACACACTCTGTGCAATAACCCAGTCCCTCCTGTAACCAGCCGAGAGGAGAGGGGGCCACATCCCGGTTTGAGGAGCCGCTAATTCATTCACTCTACGTGGGAAGCGGGTGGCTACCTTTTAATGAATGAGCCTCTCTCCAGGCTGAAGAGTAATTTGTGTCAATGATTTACTGCTCCCCCGGGATCCGGCAGACCAGTCGGTTCCCAGCTAAGCAGAGCTGGACAGACGGCAAGTGCGGTGGGATTGTCCTGGGGGTGACAGGTACAAAGCCGCCTGAGCATCCACGGGGTGCTACGGCATCCATGACCGTGGGCTGCGCAGCAGAGGAGCACCTGTGGACCCCGGCTCATCCGCCCAGAGTTAATGCAGGGGCTAGAGCCAAAGACAGAGCAGCCGGCAGGCCAGGGGAGCAGTGGAGACCTGGCTGGCTGGCTGGTGGGGGATGGGGGGATGCTGCCGTGCCCCAAAGAGCCTGTACTCAAGACCATCAGCTGCCAAGGCCCTGGGGCCACCACAGAGCCAACCCTGACCTCGGCCACCACCACCCGTCCACACAGGCTGACCAACTGTCGTATGGGTGTGTCAGGATCCTGCTGGGTTCCTGCTTGGGGGTCACGGCATCGGCAAAGGTCAGGGTCCCTCAGTGTTGGCCTGGGCGGCGCTTCTTCCCCGATCCGCTCCCCAAGGTGGGGGTGAGAGGGTCCATTTCCTCCTGGCCTAGGCAGAGAACCTGACTTCTCAGTGGCTGTCAGTGGGGGGCTGCCTTGAACTCCGGGGCCTACAGATTCCCTACCGCAGGGACCCCCATGGATCCCTTTGCAGAGGATTGCCTCTTCCCCCCGGCAGTGAGGTGGGAGCCCACTGGACTCACATCCTCCCATGGAATGGCTTCCCTCGTTGCCAAAGTCCATCTGTCACAGTGGCCCGTGGCGCCGCCCACACCCGTGGCGCACGCCCACACCCGTGGCCACGCCCACTCCCACTGGTGTTGCACTGAGGTGGGAACAGCAGCCCAGGGGCATGCCGAGACT
This sequence comes from Typhlomys cinereus, assembly GCA_023101885.1. Lineage (NCBI taxonomy): Eukaryota > Metazoa > Chordata > Mammalia > Rodentia > Platacanthomyidae > Typhlomys > Typhlomys cinereus. Next base: position 787,362 of record JALPQD010000210.1, on the reverse strand, counting down.
CCTCCCACATATCTGACCCCCAGGTTGGGCAGGTGTGGGGTGCACTCAGGGTACACGGTCTTCACCAGGGATGAAGATGCAGCTCCACACGCCGAGGTCCACGTCCGAGTGACCAAACACCGTAGAGGCCAGGGCAGGCTGACCCGCGGCCAGGCCAAGCCAGGAGGACGAGGAACTCGCACTTCCCACTGCATCTGCATCAAGGGCAAAGTGGGGAAAGCAGCAGCTGTGGCAAAGGGCACAGAGGTGGGGATCTGGGTCACCGGATGCAGGTCTCGGAGCCTCGGAGGAGAGCAGGACGCCGGGCGCTGAGCCGTCCTGCCGCCGCGCCGAGGGAGGCTGGGTGCTCCGTCATCTCCTGATATTTACCCGCCCAAGCCTGGGAAAGGGCACCTGGCATGTTGGGAGCCTGGCGCACCCCAGCTCGGAGCGGAAGAACCGGAGGAACAGATGTCTCCGCAAAGCGAGCAGCTGCACAGGTAGCAACTGTCGTGGGGGCGGGTGGAAGCCTTCCCTGGGGATTCGGCACTCGGCAGAGGCCACGGTTGGAGGAAGGGATGGCCACCCGCGTGGGGCCTCCCTTGCAGCCTGGCCTTTCATCTGGAGACTCTCCCCCACCCTGACTCAATGGGCCCCTCCTCAGCCCCACCCTTTGTCTGCTTTATCTGTGCTCAGCGGCACACGCGCACGTCTGAAACAGACTTGAGACAACCCGAGCTAGTGGCTGGTGCTGCCTGTGGCTGAAGTCTGGCTCTGTCCTACGCTGGAAGCCTTCTGGAGATGGGCGGGCTCCTGCTTACATTTCAAACCATCCTGTGGCCGATGGAGCCACGCCAAAGATCGTGACACACACTTGGCCCTTCTCTGTTGAGATCTCCTGCCACAGCCCCAGAATCCCAACCCCCTCCTCCCCATCCCCCATCACTTTCTGGTAATGCAGCGAGTTCAGGCATTAGCCAACAAGCGCCCAGCTCCACCTCCCCCCAGGGTCTGCCTCAGCACGTGACCACCCAGATGAGGCCCGGCCTTTCTAGTAAAGACCACACCGGCCTTCACGCTGGAAGGTGGCGCTGGGCCTGCTGGCTGCGAAGCTTTACCTGATGCTAGACCAGGTCTAGTCACCCGGTCCGTGGGTGTCACCCAAGGCACCCCAAGAGTATGGGCTCACCCCTGTTCTGAAGGGCTTGGGGTGTCCAAGAGAGAGTGGCCGACCCTCAGAACAGGTCCTTGTTGCGCCTGTCATGTGCACAACCCGGGCAGGCCCATGGCACTGCCATCAGGTAGGCGAAGTCCATGCCGCCCATCCCGTGCGTTTCATGGGACCATCTGGTAGGGCACGGAAGGATTAGCAGGTTCTCCCCCAAGAGATACCGGTGAGGATGCAGGCTGCACACGTACGCAGGTGTGTGCACTGCTGATGACCTCACGTGTGAGAATGGACCACTAGACCCAGCGGTGGATTGTCAAGATGGAGGGGAAGGTGGGGGCACTGACGGTGTCGGCTGAGGGACCGGGGGAGGACTCAGAGCCTTTGTCCATGGGAGACCTATAAGTCAGGCCCTGCCCCGGAGGAAGAGGAAGGGGAAGGGGAAGGGTATGAATCCCGAGAGACCTGGAATATAAGATCTTCCAGTCCTTCCCTTCACCCCGCCTTTGCCCAGTTGCAGGAGGTGCCAGCTTCCCATGTGACCCAGCCGCAAATGCATTTCCCTCACAATGGCTGGAGAGGTTGGAGAGGCTGCCGCTGTTGGCAGCTCCGGGCAGGCTGGCTGTGGCTGGCCCCTGTGCTGTTCCCAAGCTGCCAGCCGTGTGTCCACCTGGCTGGGATCAGACCAGCCCCTCAGACTGTGATTTGGCAACCATCTACCTTAACATCCGCCCATGCCTCAGTGACTCCAAACAGGCCTTGCCAAAGTGTGAGACCAACTACACAGAAGATCCACACACACACGGAGGGCCCCTGAGCTCTACTCTGGCCTCCTGAGGGACAGCTTCAAGAATCCACTGAGTTCTCCAGAGTCATCCCTGGAGACGTGCTAGGATTGGGTCTTTAATGTCCCCCATAGGGCCAGTGAAGCCTTGGTTACTACCTGGTGCTACTGAGAGGTTGTGGGACCTTTAAGAGGCGGAGCCTAGTAGGAGGTCTTAGGTTATTGGGTGAACCCTTGGAGGGGACTGTGGGACTCAGGTCTCTACCCCTTCTTGTCCTTCACACCAGCCTGTGTGGTCACCTCGTTTAGACAAAGGGTCTGTGAAAAGCTGACAAGCCACATACCCTTGAAATGGGATCTTCCCGAGGGAGACCAAGGACCTTTCAGGACAGGCAGGGGTGCGAGGAGGATTATCCAGGCAAGAGAAGGAGCCGTGGGGCCAGGAGCTGAGCATGGCCCAGCCTGGAGGGGAAGGAAGGGGAATCCTTTCCTGGCGTCTCAGAGGGCACATGCCCCACCCTCCTATGATGTCAGACTTCCAGCTTCCAGGCCTGGAAGATCACATTACGACCAGGTCGTGGGGATCTGTCGGGAAAGCTCCAGAACACCCACGGGTGGGGAGGCTGGGCCCCCGCGGCACAGGGCATCTGTGCGTCCTGCGTTGGCTCTGGAACCTGGGAATGGTGCTTGTCACGTGACTACCCATGAGCGTGTGGCAGGGACACCGCGTGCCCTGAGGAGCAGGACAGGCAGGCACGCGTGCTCACCCCTCACGCCAGCGGCGCGGGGGGCGGGCAGGCCGTGTCCTGAGGTAAGGAGAGAGTCACAGGAGACAGAGGGGCACGACGGGCCTGGGCAGGTGGCCGCGCATCTTGCTGACTTTGGGAAGGACAGAGGAGGAGGAGAGGCCCCCGGCACCCAGGCTCCCAAGGAGGCGTTTTGTAGGCCTTTACTCTGTTAAGAGTCACCTGTCACTCACTGTGGGGTCAGAGTTGATAAGGCGGCCATGGGCCACTCAGAAGACCTTGGGAGAGGGAAACCGCCACCAGCCCCGCGAAGTCACCCGGTGCAGCCAAGGACGAGCTGAGGTGTCTCTGCGCAGGCTCCGCCTGCAGGAGCGCTCTCCCCACCAGAACGTCTCCCAGTGTCCTGCCATTCGGGCATCCCCGTGAGCACCTTCCTGGCTTCCTCTCTCACGCACACTCGGCCTTCCTGATGGTGAAAGAAACTTCTGGAAAGGAACACACCCTCCTCCGTGATTGCTGATCGCCGTCCCCCCACGCCGAGACAGACTGCAAGACGAGGCTTCGCGCGAGACCAGGCTGATCCACATCAGAGTGAGATGCGGAGCCGAGTCTCCGCGTCTGACCATCTGCCGAATCTGTCCGTCACGCGTGCAGCTGCTGCGGCACCGGGCGAGTCTCTGGAACTTGGCAGCTGTGACTGGCTGACAGCCTCCAGCGTCCCCAAGAACCTACCTACTGCAGTTTGGGGTGACACTCCTGTCAGATCCCTCACTTGGGGTCGGGGGTGGGCTCCTTTCAATCTTCACATCCAATGTCTCTGAGGCAGGTCTCCTGGGCTGGGCGCAAGGGAGGGTTCATCAGGAGGGGCCACATGTTACCCCAAGATGGCAACTCTAGATCCCAAGACTCGGCCAAGTTTCTAAGAACGGCTGGCTTGGATGAGGTACGGGGAACAAAGGACACTCCTTTGGCCTGGTGACAAACTGAGGAGGAAGCCACCTGAGGGCTCCCAGGATCCTCAAGTGACGGACAGCCTTTCCCCGGCTCTCTGTCCCCTTTCCTGGTCGCGCCGATGTCCCTTTATCTATCTTGCTTTCGGGGGCTCTTGAAGCTCCTTGGAAAGAGGGCAAGGCATGGGCTCCCCAGCTCCCCCTCTGCTCCTCCCACCAGAGACAAGGCCTTTCAATATCAAGGAAGAACAGAGTAATAGATGGTGCAGCACATGAATGTTCTAGAAGCCGACAGCTCTAAAACACATCTCATGCAGGCAGAAAAAAAAAACAGCTTCAAGAACACAACAGTATCTGGAGTGATCTCGAAGCCCAAAACTCAGGACAGCTCCCCCACTTCCCCCATGCACGGATAAGAATCCTACGTCAGCCCACTGCAGAGCACACGAACCGTTATCAACACGGTCCTCAGTGACTGGCATCGTGCAAGGTGCAGTCTTCAGGGTGCAGACTTGAGACCCCCTCCCACACTGCTCAGCCAGCGCCTCCACACACGTCCATGGAAGAGGCTAGCTTTTAGGTAGAGGGGCTGCGGAGGCCCCTGGCCGCCACGTCCCCTGCAGGACGACAGGCAGAGGCAGGTCTCCAGGGAGGTGAGCTCAGCAGCTCCAAGGTAGAAGGTGCTGAGGACGGAGACCAGGCGCGGCGAGTCTCTGCAAGTCCCCCCAGGGCTGACTGTGCCCTGGAAGGAGAACGAGGCCCTGGGGCATGGAAGGAGCTGAAGAAGCACCGAGCGCAATAAACCCAGACAGCAGCATGCTCGGGAAATGAAAGGACCAACACCACCTTCCTGGGGGCGTCACTCTGCTCAGCCAAAGAAGGAGGAACCTTGTTCCCAGGGGCGGCGGGAAGCCAGAGAGCAGCGGGGCAACCCCTACCCTCACCTGCATCCCCCCAACAATCACATGGGAGGAGGAGCACCTCACAGATACGTGGGTTGGAAAGTGTGCTCAGGACTCTAAGGACCAGCTCGCAGTCTGCGGTGTAGGGTACGCATCTGTCCTTTGGCACTTCTGAGCCGCTGTAAACTTGTGAAGCTTGAGAGTCATTTCCTTCCGTGTCTATAGGGACAGATCCACTACCCGGGTAGCAAACACCCATCAATTTAACTAAGAGCGGAGGGGGTGTCAGTCAGCATCCAAAAGGCTACTGCGGCTCCTAACACAAGAGAAAAACAATGCCAGCCCGCTGCTAGGGCCTGGGGAGGGGGCTGGGGGTACACCCAGCAAGGCCGCTGGAGACCCAGCAAGGACAAGGACCAAGCGGCAGACGCAAGAGATGTAAAAGTTACAAAGCAGGACTCCATGACATCCGAGCCCCTCCCTCCTCAAGCCGCTGGTGGGTGGAGTCTCCAGGAATGAAGGGACCTCTGGGACTGGGTGGTGCGGGTGGTCTTCACACACCTGGATTTCACAGGCCCGGTTTCCTCTGAGCAGACTGGGGAGTCAGAGAGCAGGGCGGCCCATGCGGAGCCGGGCACCCCAGGTGGAGCCGGGTGCAGGTACCAGGGCCAGGAGTCCGAGGGAGCGCTAACTGCGTGTGGAGCACCCCACACCAGCACTCCCGTAGCACGGGCTCCCCTCCCACTCTTCAACAAGCCTAAGATCGAAGCCTGAGTGAGGACGGACTTTCCTGCTGTTTTCCCGGAGACTCTGGATTCCACTCGCGGCACTGAGCTGCGCGGGAAGGACCGTGGGTGGATGCAGCCAGCCTGCAGGGGGTCCTCCCTGCCAGGTCCTCCCTGCCAGCCAGCTGATGTCGACCCACCTAACTCGTCCTTCCGCCGCCAGAGCTCATGTGAGGCTGCGCTCGTGGCTTTATGCTGGGTGATTTTCCATCCCGAGCGGTTCCTGGCTAGCAGCATCTACTCTGCTCAGAGCACCAAGGTCGCGGCCAAGGCCGCCGGACCTCGGAAAGTGATTGCTCAAAGCCGGAAGCAGCAAATCAGCACAAGGAGGACAACCAGCATCACTGTTGCCATGACTACCATACGACCCTCATCACCATGGCTACCACAGCCACTACCACCATATCACCACCACCATGATCACCAACATTACCGCTATCACCTTATGGCGATTACCATCATAACTATTACCACCAATACCACCACTGTCGTCATCACTACCAGTTACTGCCGTCACCATCATCAAGATCGTTAGTAGCTTCACCACCACTACCATCATCATCATCACCTTACCTCATCATCACTTCCGTCATTATCAGCACCGCCCTCATTACTATCACGACTATCACCATCATCATCATCATTATCCCATCGCTAGCACCACCATGGTCATCAATCACCACCACCATCATCATCATCATCACCATCACCACCATCCCCGACACCATCATTCTCAACAACAGCCGTGAGCAGCCACAGGTGTGGGCCCCTGAACATATGGTGGGCACCACGCTCTTGTGTCTTCGCAGCAGGTGTTAAGAGATGGTCAGTTCTGCTGCCAGTTTCCCCGGGAAGGCAAATGTTCACAAGAGGGGACCTGGGGGTCTCACAGCCACCACGTCCCCATGCTCACATCACTATCACCCTCACCATTAAAACACCATGCTCACATTACCACGCCACCACCACCATCATCATCCTCACCACCACCTACAGTCTGAAGATGTGTAACCGGCCCCTCCTCACCTCTTCTCTATCAAAAGGGTTTGCAGCACATGCAGATTCGCACCCACATCCCTGCCTCCACCTGCTACTGCTGCTCATGACAACCAAGCTCAGCCTCCCTGACCACAGCCTCGGGATGCCCACAGCCTCGGGATGCCCACAGCCTCGGGATGCCCACAGCCTCGGGATGCCCACAGCCATTCTCGCGGCTTCACAGCCTGACCCTTGTGAGCGGAGGTTTCCCTGAACAGCACAGCAGGGCTGGGGTCTGTCATGGACAAAGTCCAGGCCTCCTTCCTGTTGCCCTCTGTCCAAGAAGACTGAAAGAAGAAGATGATGATGCAACCTCCCCCGGAGTCATTCAGGAAAACAGCTCACCTTCTGCACGCACAGCTAGTTCTTCCCAGTGTCTAACCTGAAGTGCTCATGCTGCAAGAAGTCTGGCTAGGGGAGTCCTTGCTCCCTCTGACCAGCCCTGAGGCTCAGTCCCTGTCCAGCCCTCGTCCGGGGCTTCCTCAGAAGCGGCCCCTTTCCCTGCAGGCTGGCATCTTTTCCAGAATTTACATTTCTCTGCATTAGAAGCGAACACACATATTTTGCCTCCTCTAAATCTGTTTTGCTAAACAAATTAATCTAGCACCAGATTACATTATGAAGAGCCATAAATCTCTTCCGAGATAAGCATCTGTCGTGTTGGATTAGCCACAGCCAACGTACTGTGAATTAATTTGCTAAGCCTTACAGTGCTGTCCCATGCGTTTAGCGTTAGTAATAGCAGATGTAATTTGGGACCAATGGGAGCCCGTTTCTTCATCTATGTCTATACAGTAAGTGACGTGTTCCGGAGAGGCGGCAGGCAGTGAAGCGGGGCCAGGCTCTATTTCAATCACAGCTCTCCAGTTGGTGAGGTAAAAACCTAAAGCGCTGCAACTCCGGGCCGGTGCCTGGACTCCTTGGGATGCAGGACCACGCACAAGTGCCGGGCTCCAGGAAGAGGGTTTGAAGGACATCTAAGCGTTTTCTCTCTTCCACAGGAGCTCCCGGACTCAGCCCCCCCCCCCCCCCCGCCCCTCTGCGTGTCTTGGGACGCAGATTCTGCTTCCAGTGATAAGCTGTGCCCGTCTGCTTGGGCTGGGAAGTGCAGAATCACAACTAGCAGATTCTCTTTGTCCGATGAAGGAAGGAAGGAGGTGGGAGGTGGCCGGCCCTATGAAAACCTGTCTAGTTACCAGCTCATGACCAGGGGAGACATGACCCGAGCAAAACAAACATGGACGCCAGCCGCCGGGCTGCTGCGCCCACTGCCCAAGTGACTTCTGGAGGGCATCTTCCTGCCCCTGATGCTGTGGGTCTGGGTGCTCTCGTGAGGCCAGACCCCTGCAGGGGTGCACAAGGGGTCCTCCAGGGGGCCGGGCCGGCTCATGTCTTAGAGGTCAGTGCCTCTGGGGCACGCTGCCCAGCTGTGTTTGTGAACTGACCTACAAGGGTCACGGTCTGCCGACAGAGCAGCGGGAAGGGGCCTGGACCCCAGCTCACTCGCCCAGATGCCTGGTGTTGGGCTGCGCGCTGCTGGCTAGAACCCCAGTGGGTCTGCTTTTCTGAAGCCAAGAGACAAGGAAGACAACAGAAAGGTGGATGGAGACAAAACAAGCCACAGGGGCCACGTGCATGGAGACCGAGAAAGAAGGTTCCGGAAAAGCAAAGTCTTGCCTCTCTCTCTCTCGCCCCCAAGTCCTTCCAAAGGACAGCTAAAGCCCATCTTCAAAGCCTCCTTCAACAGCTCTGAAGGCTCCTCTTCTTACCTAGCCTTGACCTCTCTGCTACATAAGTTTATTCTAACCTTCAAAGGTTAGACACCCGAAGGGCCCATTCCCTTGAAGGTTTCAAAGATCACTTGACCCCTTAACACTGCCCTGTGATGACCCTGCACCTCACGTCAGGGTTGACGCCGGGAGAAGGTTTAAGATTCCAGATGAGATCCAGTAGAATCTTCCTGAGGCCCAGGGGAGAAGCCTTCATTTCTGATAGACACCGAGAGGACAGCGCTAGCCCCCAAGTTGTTGATATGCTCTATCATGCAGGTTCACAACACATCTCTTCTCAGGATCTACACCCAACCCATGGTCGTCTTGCCTTATTTGGATTCCGTTTCTTTGAGTATCTCAGTATCTTCCCATTCCAAGTCATACCCAGCCCACTCCTCCCTCCCACCCCCAACCAGAGTCGAAGACCCCGGGCACCCTACCTGAGGTCTCCCCCAGAATCCTTGGGGGCTGGAGGTCTTGCCCATGGTTGCTGGGGCTGGTAGAAGGCTCCGTTGTGCTAACCCCAACAGGGGTCCTTTTCCAGGGCTCCAGGGACTCCGTGACCCCCTTAGTCTGCAGCGTCACGGTTGGGGCCGTGCTGGTCAGGGTGGTGGTGGGTGTGGCCACCGTCGTCTTGCGTGTTTGGAACGTGGAGATGGTGGTGGGGCCAAACACGCCGGGAAAAGTGTTGGACTCCAGGGCCTCCTCGTCCCCCGTGGGGCCCCAGGCAATGAATTCTGTCTCTGTGGTGGGCCTGCCGCCTCGGAAGTCAAAGTCATTGAACCCCGAGTCCTGTGTGTGCCTCCTGCCCCGCCCCAGGAGGTCATGTCGCTCCAAGGCCCCCGCGGGCACCACGGAGACTGAGGCTGGCGTCGAGGAGGCCAGGGAAGGGCTGGATCTGGCGGCAGCTGGCGGCTTGGCGAGTCCCCCTTTAGGCCCCAGGGCAGCCACCTGGTCCCGGGGTCTGTGGGCCCGCCGGGCATGAGTCTGCATGGGTCCGTGGACGCGTTCGGCCCTGGCGGTCCGAGGACTCCAGGCTGGTGTGGGGAGTCGAGTCGGGGGTCCGCTTCGCAGACTCCACAGCCGTGGGGGCCTCTGCGGCGGGCGCAGCAGGAGCCGGAACTCGGGCCCCGGGCCCAGTGAGTCACAGGACGGAAAGTCAACCGCGAGCTGCAGCATGGCCATCAGTATCCAAGCATGGCTTCCGAGGGAGCGACCGGGCCAGCGGATGGGCATGGAGCTGCAGAGAGAGAGGACAGGGGTCAGGGGGCGGTGGGACGCGGGCTCTGGACAGGGTGCGTCTGGATAGGGACCCCAGAGATCTTCTGGCATGTCTCAGGCTCCGCGTGATCTCTGCTTCCCGGAAGACTAGAACCCGCTGCCGGCCGCAGACTGTGCCACACAGGCGTCCGCCAGATGTTACCCCAAGGGTCCCTTTCATGGGGGGGGGGCGCTGAGCCTTCATCATACAAGATGGCCATGAACCTGGGGTTCCAAGAGCACAGGAAGCCCCAGGCGCAGCCCCCCAGCCCCGCTCCCGAGCCAGGGCTGTGCTGAGGCACAAATGTCGGGGTGGCCAGCCGAGCCCCTGAGGTCTGGGAAGGACAGAGGCCTCGGGCCCAGGGAGGCCGCAGGAGGCAGGAGGGGCGGGCTTGCGAGCAGGCAGGCAAGAGTTCCCAGGGCTGCCTGCCTGTTCCAGGTGTCGCCCCGGGAACCGAGCTCCGCTCTCTCTGGAGAACCTGGAGCACGCGGCGCCAAGCTGTTTGTTCTGCTGACATTTCCGTTCGCCTGTTTATCTTGAGCACAGATGCCCTTTCAAACCTTCTTCCCCTCTCATCCTCCCCTCCTCCTCCTCCTCTCCCTCTTCTACCTCCTCCTCTCCCTCTTCTACCTCTTCCTCTCCCTCTTCCTCCTCCCCTCCTCCTCTCCCTCCTTTCCTTCCCTCTCCTCCTCTCCCTCCTTTCCCTCTTCCTCCTCCCATTCCTCCTTTCTCCCTCCTCTCCCCGCCCCTTCTCCCATCTCCTTTTCATCCTCCTCGTCCTGCTAATCTTCCTGTTCCCCCCACACACCTTTTCCACCTCTTCTTCCTCCTCCTTCCCCCCTCCTTTTCCCTCTAATCAGCCAGCGAGGGCTGGAGAAAGGCCAGGAGGCCCAGTATAGTCAAGCGGACAGGAGGGGAGGCTGCGCTCGGCCTGCTGGGGCCAGGTCGGAGGACACGAGGACACACGTCTGGGGCCGGCTGGGCCTGGGCCCTGGACCCAGGCGAGGTGTCGCGGGGCCCCAGTCACCCCTAGATCTGTGGAGGTGGGAGCATCATCACGTTAGCATCCAGAGCTGGGCGGGTGTGGAGGGTGCAGCCCACGCTCCTCGTGGGGCGGCTGGGTAAGGGAGGACTGACTACAGGTGTCAATCAAAGTCAGCTCCCGTCACCAGCCCCAGGTCTGAAAGTTAGAACGAATCCAGAACTTCCCCAGCTGCTGCGGTGGGGGCGGGCGGGAGTCGGTGTGCGAGCTGCCAGCCTCCACAGCTGTGCCTGCCAGACCTAGAAGCACATGTGGGGCGGTTTTACCTTATAAGGTGCCTGTGCCTTTCGGAAGGACTGAATGGGGCGGGGCGTCCTGCTGTGTGTGCATGTGAGGTCATGAGTGTGTGTGCTCGAAAGCTGAGGGGTAGGCGGGGCCGGTGGGCGTGGGCGAACATGCTGGGTGCAATCCTGGGCGCGGCAAGTACGGGTGAAAAGCCGTGGCTGCGAGCGTGTCCCCGGCGAGAGGCAGCTTGCAAGAAGCCGGTACTGGCGTGCGCGCTCTTCAGCGTGTGCGTCTGTGTGTCTGCCCATCTCCGTGGATCTGTGTACGGGGGGGGGGGCTTGTGAACACCAGCATGCGACGTGCCTGGCGTGCCCTCCAGGGTGTGCATGTCCCCCCTCGGTCCTCAGCGAACCCCAGGAGCCTCAGGCTCATGCCTGGGAAGGAGCTGGCCTTGGAGCATGATCAGGACGGCAGAGAAGGAAGCGCGCTGCACTGGAGCTAATTACTGAAAGGGCCGGTCTCCGAATAATAAGGGCCGGCGTTTTAATCAGGATGAAAGCGCAGGTCTGCAGAATGAGGAGGTGCTCATTACAGCCGGTGCTCTGCACCAGCCCCCCCCCCCCGCTGCGTGCACCTCTCTGCACCAGCCCCCCCCACCCCCCCGCGTGTGTCTCTCTGCTCCAGCGGCCAAGCTCGGAGCAGGGCCAGGCGGGCATCGCTACATGGAGAAATCTAGGTCAGTGTGAAACACAGAAGGTGTCTCTCGGCGGCTGCAGGTGACCCCGTGAAGACAGGGGACAGCTGAGAACCGGGGTCCTCCTCTGGATGGGATCTGGTCCCCGGGCGCCAGACACTCTGAGCAGGTCTGAGGCCTCATCACGCCCTGCCGCCCTCCTGGCCTCCCTCCAGAACAACCCCCTCCCACAATTTCCTCTAGGCCCTACCAAAACCCTCCAGATCTTTCTGGGACCTTCTAGAACCCTCCCAGCCACTCTAGATGCCTCAAGGTTTTACTGGGTTGCTTTAGACTCCACCAACTCCCCCACCAGACCCCATGAAATCTGTCCGTCTTCATCAAGTCTCGATGAATTCCCTGGTTCCCTTCAAGTCTCACTTGAACCCAGCACACCCCCAGATCCCACCAGGCCTCACCGGTCACCCCACTGGACTCACCCAGAACCTACCACCTGCCTACAGGCAGAAGGCTTCACAAAGCCAGCCAAGCCCTTCGAGGCTCCATGAACCCCACTTGGTGCCTCTAGACCTCCCTTAGCTTGGTCAGGCCCCATCAGTTCCCCTTCCCCCAACTCCATAGACCCTTCTCGACGCCAGGAGACATCAGCAGGCACTGGGAGCCTCTCTGGGTCCCTCCAGACCCCGCCTGGCCAGGGCTGAGGAAGACTGCAGGAAAGCAAAACGCCAGGCCTAAGCCTGGGCCTGCTCCCCAGCATAACTTCACACACAGGATATTCCTGTGATTTTTCACCAATCATGGGCTGTAATTGGTTACCATAGAAACCCCTTCATTTCCGAGACACCCAGCTGTTATGCAGAAAACCCAGCCATCGCAGGCTGGGGAGGGCGTGGATGCTCCTCCTCAGTCTAGAGACTTCCTTGGGAAGGGCTGCGTTTGCGCAGAGGGAAGCAGAAGGGGGCAGTGGGGGGGCCGAGACCCTCCTCCGAGGGCAGCAACCACGGGGCGGGGCAGGAGACCCAAGTCCGTGGGAAGCCAGCGTGACTCTGCTCTGGGCAGGTCACACCTGCTGGACTCCTCAGAGACTCAAAGACCCTGGACTCTCCGCTCTGCCGTGGGCCCTGTCGACGGCCTGTGTGGTCGTGAGACGTCTCGGACCCCCCTGGTGAGAGGCCACATCTCGGCAGCAGCGGGATCCAGGCTGACGTCATAGGAGCTGTGCAGCCCCGTAGGACGCCCCCCTTCACCCCTCAGCCAGACCCCTAAGTTGCCCTCTCTGCCCTGTTTGGTGCAGAGCGGAGGTTCGTAAGACCACATTAGAAGTGGGTCCCCAAGAGGCACCGTGGCTCTGTCAGCCTTCACCCACCAAGACGGCGAGAGGCCTGGGCAGCACGGCAGTGTGCACCCTCCTAACCACCAGGGACAGCGGGCAACATGCCCACTAGGAGGCCAGGCACAAGTGGCACAGACTCTGCCCACACCCTCTGGGCACACGGGACCTTTAAGAATACGCCCCTCACTCCACATCCTCAGGCGAACCACAGCAGAAGACATGGACCACTGAGGCCGTTTTAGAGCAGCCGCCCCAACCCTGTGCGCGAAAGGACATGGAGTATACATTCTCCGTCGTAGCTAAACCTCACCATGAGGTCGGGCACAAGATCGACCAGGTTGGGCCCCAATAGGAACAGACCAACGACATGTAGAGGACCAAAAGTTCCAACCTGGCGGTAGGAACTGGAGCTAATCAATGAGAAAAAGCCACCTTTCCACGTGTCTGCCTAGGCCTGTAATGATCCTGACCTGGTACCATCTTTGGCTCCCTTGCCTGTCATGGGACTCCATGTCCGGAATCCAAGAGTTCGTTCCAGCTCCTTGCCCCTCGTGGTTTCTATGCCTGGAGTCCGTGAATTCTCTAGGGCTCCCTTCCCCTGACAGATTCATGTCCATGAGTTCTGTTCCTTCTGTCCTCTAAAATCTCTGCCTTAATCCTCTATACATGTTCTAGTTTCAATCTTTGACTCCCGAACACAAGAACCTGGACACATACGGACCCCAGAAGGACCCCGTGTCAATCAATACCAAGTGCTAGGGAGGTGACGGGACCTCGTTGAAGTGACGGGTAAAAAAGGGAACTGGCTCAACTTCAAGAGAAGGTTGGTGACGCCTTGGAAACTTGGAGGTTAAGGACTGGAGGGACACTCAGGGGTCAGGTCTCTGCCGCACAAAGGATCTGACTTCAGCCCCAGATCATGAATAAAAATACCAGGTAGAAACAGCGGCAGCCTGCACTTCAGGCCCTGGAAGGAAGAGCCTGGGAAACTTCCAGAACAAACTAATCACAGGAAGAGCAATCCAGGACGATTCCAGATTGACATCTTGGGCCTCTACAGGTGTGTGCGTGTGTGCGCACACACGCGCACACACACAGTTACCACTCAGCTAAGAGAAGGGTACACAGAACAACCTGCCCACAAATGTCCGCAGGGCAGACATCAGCACGTCCCCTACCAGACAGGCAAATAGGACATGTCCCCACAGCAAAGCAGGTGCCATCAAAAGGCGGCAGAACACATCCACGCCACCATTCAGGGGCTTCCAAAATACCTCAAAAGAGAAAGGGCAGCTTCAGCGCTAGCTCCTCCACGGACACAGGGGCACAGTCAGGGTTGGAGGGTGGGGGTCTGGGTGGGAGAGGCTGCCTCCTGGGCATGGTTGTTTCTTTTGAGAGGGGGGATGGAATGTTCTGGACTGATTATGGTGGTTGCCGTATGCTCTAGGAACACACAAAAAGCCACAGAACTGTACATTTGAAAGGGGTGAATTTGACAGCATGCAGATTACATCCAATAACAATAAAAGGGAACAGGGAAGGGGGTGTAAGAGCATTGGGGGCCAGCGTGGGGGGCGCTCTGTGTGACCTCTTAGCCCTGGACCTTGGAGGAGGGCTTAAACCAACCCTGAGAGTGAGTCACAGACACCAGGCACAAAGGCAGGAGAGACTGACTCTGTCCTGAGTGCGCTGCCGGGGGCTGACTGCCATGAGCCATGAGCAAGGACCCCTCTTTGCTGGAGCTCAGTGACCCCTGTCCACCCTTAGGGGCCAGGTCCCAGGACACCTATCATTCAAGGCCTCTCTTGGGATACTTGGCAGGAGTGAAGCAAAGCCCCCTGGGACGTGCAGGGACCCGAATGGGACACGGGCTGGGGCTCCCTCTATTTTCTGTCTCACAGCTTCTCTCCTTCTCCTCCTCTGAAATTTTTATTGAAATCGCTTTTCCCCAAGAATGGTTTCATAAGATTCGGCAGATTGAGATTCAATCCGCTCCGTCTGGGCGGGTTCCTCACAGAAGAAAATCACTGTCAGTTAAAGGAGACGAAGACATCTCTCTACCCACAGGTGCATCTTTCTGGGGGCCGGGCCTTCTCTGCTGCGCCTCCTGCATCAGGGAGCTGATGGTCCCACCGTGTAGTTGTTCAGGTGGGCGGAGCCCTTGGAGCTGTGTGGCCAGGGGCCATCCAGGAATCTTCTGGAAGGACAGCACATCAGAAGCGCAGCTCTTACCCCAGTGTCTGCACCTGTCTGTCATCCGCCTGTGGCCTCCATGAAGATGAAGCCGCTCGGTAGGAAGGTTTCCCCGAAGCCAGGCTCCCTGCTTATGTTCTCTGAGCCCCACTTCTAACCAACACCAGACGGCTCAAGCACATCGAGGTCTGAGGCCTCCTTCGCTCCTAAGAAAGCCCAGCCTTGGGCTGAGGAGATGGCATGGGTCCAAGCCAAGCAAAAGTATCTGAGCTTGGATCTCCAGATCTAGGTAAAAATGCCCCCTGGATATGTGGTGGCCTGCAATTCTGGCCCAGGAAGACAGAGTCTGGGAAACCCCGGAGCAAAGCAGTAAGGAGGCAGAACAATTCAGGATCAGTGACCCCCAGTGACACCCTTGGGTCTCTACAGGCACACATACTCAAGAGTCCATTGGTGCATGCACGTGTGCGTGTGCGCGTGCGCGCCACGCGCGCGCGCGCACACACACACACACACACGATCAGTAACTGCCGGACCCAGCTAGAAGGGACCCAAGAGACACAATCAGACTAGACGTGTGCAGTCGCTGGAGGAGACAGCTGCCTGATCAGCCTGTGTGAGCCTTCTCTCCTGCGGCCCACCCATGCGGACGCCGTCATCTGGGCCTCACCTAGGTGGAGGGGGGACCCTGACAGACCAGCTCCCCAACCCTGTGGCACCACACGTCGATGCTACCTGAGTGAAACTTGCAAAGTCCACTTTCACCTCACAACATTCCCGGAGTCACACAAGACAGCGCTGAGTTCTGGGACTTTCCTCCGTTTCCCCTCGGCACGACACCGTGACATCCCCAGCCACACTTGCCGCCACCACAGATCCATCTCTCGGGCGGCTTGGGGCCGACTCGCTGCGCTGGGATCTGCAGGCAGTTCCGGGTGTGCGTCCCACCCCACCCCCCACCAGGCGCGGCCCCCGTCACTTCATCCAGCCTCCCAGGAGGCTCCTCTCGCAGTGACAGTTTCCTAGATGCCCCAGGGCTGTGATGACCTTGGTGATGTCTGCAACTGGCCAGTGCTGCCGTGGATGCCTGAGACTGGCTTCGATGCGTCTCTCAGACCCGCCTGCAGCTGTGAGCTTGGAGGGGAGGTGCTGCGCATGTCACGGGCCAACCATGCGGGCGGGAATGAAGATGCTCCAGAGACCCTTGTGACCATGATGATCAGCAGTGGGCAGGACCACCCTTAACCAGAGCTGCCACCCTTAACCAGAGCTGCCTTTGCCCTCTACTTAAACCTAAACCTTCATCGGGATCCTTGGGGATGGGGCTGGGGCCCCACGGGACTTCTTGCTCCACAGCGAACACTCTCTGCGTCTCAGCATTATTTGTTTAACCGAGGACGGGCGCTGAGCCCAGCTTAGGTCCTCGAGGATCCAGGCTGTGGCCCCGACAGGGACGCAAGGCTGTGACAGAAGTCAGGGCGGCCAGGTGTCACCCGTGGAAGTGCCCCCCCTTCTTCCGTCTCTGGAAGCGGCCTTCTTCCACCAGGTTCCCTTTCAGAGGTGTGATCCCGTCAGCTTGCTGAGAAACCCTCGTCTGCCACCTCGGACAGTGAGTGTGTTCCCAGGACGAGGACGTGGCTTGATTTGCCCTTTATTAGATGCAGGCGTTTCCTCCGGCGTCCCGCCAACGTCCAGCTTTGGGACACACTGAGAGTGGCAGGGAGAAGCCCCAAGCTGAGACCGCCCGCCCACCTGCACTGCTGGGGGGCTGAGGATCTCCCAGGAAACAGGAGGCCTGGGAGGGAGGTGCCAGCTGGTTCCCACCCACCTTCTCGCAGAACCCAGCGGGAGATCCTAGGCTTAGCAATGAAAGCGCGGGGCAGTGTCCTATGGAGTGTGCGTCCAGACACGCATTCGAGGCTCAGCGTCCCCGCTGCTATGGTCTAGTCTTGGGTCACTTGGTGGTTCCTAAGTTAGAGACTGGTTCTCGATGTAAGGCAACCAGGAGGTGGCAGGAACATTCACAGGAGGGGCTAGCGGGAGGTGTGCAGGTCCCTGGGGTGTTTGGGAAGGGACTATGGGACGCTGGTGTTTTTATTCTCTCTGGTCATGGAGTAGGTAGATTTCTCTGCCACGACGCTTTGCCCCCAGGTCAAAGCTACGGGCCAATCACTCATCGACTGACACCTTCCACCCTGTGAGTCGAACCCTACCTTTCATATCTCTAGGGGGGGCTGTTGTAGGTATTTATAATGGTGACTGGAAAGCTGGTGGCTACAGACCTTCTTCTCCCCATCCTGAGCCCCTCCCGATACAAGGCCTACCCCGCCAGAAGAGGTCTGAGCTGGCAGGAGCGACGTGCAATGGGCAGACTGGATAGAGCCGGTTCCCCTTGGACACCTCGCCTCGACTGTCCGGCTGAGTCACAGACACAGACACCTCCCCAACCACCAGAAGACCCCTCTCCCACCACTACCGGCTTTTCGCGTGTCTGCACCCTTAGCTGTGGCTCATTCAAGAAGACTGTGGCATCTTTAGAAGGTGGGGCCTTGCTGGAGGAAGGCCTGTCAAGGGGGCGGGCTTGAGCGCGGCCAGCCCACCCTGTTAGTCATCTGCTCCGGTGTCTGCTGCTGTGACCCGCGGTCCCTTCAGCTTCTGCCGCCTGCCGTGCGTTTCCCGCCACAAATGGACTAAATCCCCTCTGGAACCGTAAGCCAAATAAATCTCCCTTTTCTCCCCTTAAATTGCTTGAGTCTGAGTGTCATCTCACGGCAGCAGAAAGAGTAACGGTGACGCCTACCTGCCCCACAACAGGAGGGAACCCCTTCTACCGGCTCAGGGAGACAACGTCCGCTGGCCTCCGGGACCCGAGGCTGGCTCGGTCTCGCTAACGAGGACATGTTGAGTGCGACTCCCGGATGGCGTCCCCCATGCCCTCCTCGAGCTGCCAGCTGACTTAAGACGATTGAAAGCACCCTTCCCTTCAGGAGCGGAGCCCCGGCGTGCTCCACTGTCCACCGAGAAGCAGCTGTGTCAGAGCGAGAGTGGACAGGGACCCGTGGAACGGAGGCGCTTCGCGAAACCCCTGCGGATCTCTCCCTCAGCACAGGCTCGTCCTGGGGTCCTCCTGGCGCTCAGCCCCTAGGACAGCGAGACTTGATCCCCCTCCAAGCTCAAGGCCCAGGCAGCTTGCCGTGGTCCCAGGAGATGGCTCAGAGGCCAAGGTGGTCCTGGGAGGGCTCAGAGAGTAGCTGCAGCCGACGCCCCCTCACCTGCCAACGGTCTCCTGCAGGAGCTAGCCCTGCCCCAGAAGTCTTGAGCTATCTCAGCAGGAAGGACAAGTGTGGCCTCATCTAGCCCACCCAGAAAATCCCCTTGAGAGAAGTGACCGTCACAGAGCACAGCCTTCCATCCAGGCTCACACGGGATGTCATGGGCCAGGATACTCTAGTGCGTGGACCTAGTCACTCACATTCCAACACGGGCTAGCAGGAAACACGTCTGACCAGCCACTGTCCCCAAAGACCACGGATGAGGCACACTGGCCTCAACTTTAGACCCAGAGACTCTAAGCTGTGTGGGCCACAGACGGATCACAGGGTTCTTACTCTGGGAGTGAAGACTTGTTACCCAAAACTTCAGCTGGGGAGAGAGCTTTGCTGGCATTGCCACAGCCTCTGAACCCCATGCCCAGGGCAGAACAGACCCTCGTATGAGCACAGGCAGCTCTTGAACCCTGAGCCAGTGCAGAACAGACCCTCGTATGAGCACAGGCAGCTCTTGAACCCTGAGCCAGTGCAGAACAGACCCTCGTATGGGCACAGGCAGCTCTTTGCAGGGCGCCCTGGGATGCCAGGGTGTAAACTGCAGGTCTGGCTCCTGCGGGGAGCCCTGGGGTTCCTATATTTCTCCCGACTCCCCCCTTCTCCTCCTGGGGCCTAGCAAGCTCAGGGTCCTGCTTCTCCCCGGGAGTTCCGAAGCAGGGAGTACGCGGCTACTGTGCGGCACGGGGGCGGGGCTGACAGCCTTCGCAGGTGCTTGAAGGAGACTGAAGGATGGCAGTGCTGGCGTGCTGGTTGCCCGGGCAACATGCCCGCAAGCATTCTGGAGGCGTGAAGTGGTGACAAGCTGTGTGTGGGCAGGACAGTGGGCGGTGATGTTCTCAGTCCCGTCAGTGGGGAGTCTGTGCTTCTGTGTCTATGGCTGAGCCCTGAGTGCTGTGATCCTGCCCCCCAAAGTCCCCCTGGCCCCGGCCGTCCCCCGGTGGGACGGCAGCCCAGCAGCCTTAGGCAGTACCACCAGGCTCCTGGGCCGAGCCCCTGCTCCTGCCGGCCCCGCCATGTCTGCCCTCTGGGGAGTGTTCGGCCCATCTGTCCAACGATCACATGCCCTGGATTTCCCCCTGTAGGCAGGGACGAAAGCCCAAGGCAGGCCCCCCAAGACGAGCTGGCCTATTCCGGGGTCAAGCCCTATGTCCTCCCCGTCTCTCTGTAAACATGGAACCGAGTTGGTACCCCCAGCCCGCCGCCCAGCAAGCTGACCTCCAGGAAGCTCAAAGGGCAAGCAGTACTGGGTCCCCCTGCAGCCCCCGCAGCTGAGACGCTCCTGGGTTGGGGGGCGGCTACCAGAGGAAAGTCCCATGTCCCAGGCAGACCCACCGGTCAGCTCAGCCCTACGTCCTGCATGGCGTGCAGGAGACTCCCAGAGCTCGCCCGGTTGGTGTGCACGGCCAGTGCGATCTAACTTTATCTCACTCTCAGCTAACGACACAGCACGGGGGTGGGTCGGGAGGGAGGCCCAGGCAGGATCTGCCGACGACATGGGCGACTCTCCTCAAGGACGGGGTACTGCAGACGCAGGGCCAACCACGGATGTTCTAGGCGCCACGTGGCATGGTCACCTCTGGAGATGAGGGCCCCTCGGCCAAGGCTATGTGGCCAGGAAGACATTCAGAGAAGGTTCTAGGCTGTCATGCAAAGACACGCGAGAGCCACAGCACAGCCAGCAGCGGCGGCTGTGCGAGAGAAGAGGCAGGGAGACCCTAAAATAGGCAGCACAGGGACTGAGCAGCCGCCGCGTGCCAGGCTCAGCGCCGCGCCTCCTCTCTCGCCACCGCCGGCTCATGCCGTTCTCTCGGTAACGGAGAAGGGATTCTGTTACTCTCATCTTGCGGAGAGAGAGAAAAAAAACCCCACAAAAATAGTAGCTGGGTCTCTCTACAGGGATGTCTCGTAAGCACAACCAAGAACAGGTGGTGCGGAGAGCAGTAAACAGCCCTGTCCCCAGAGACACCCGGCTTTCTTGGTGGGGGGTGGAGGGGCTGTGGGTCCCGGGCCAGCCCCCCGTTCCTGCTAGACTGGGAAGGGTGTGTTCTTCCCAGACAGCTCTCCACACCTGAAGCCGCTGCTCCTGGGGACAGCGTGACGGAGAGTTATTAATAAACGCCAGGTTGTCGCCGCCTTTCCGAGCACCCACTGCGGTCTCTGTGTCTTCAGAGGAATTTGCTATTTTGGTTTGGTGGCGATTGTGAGGTTGGTATTTACGAAAGGCCGGCGCGCGGGCCAGGCTCTCGTTCCGCTGGCGAGGAGGAGGAGGAGGCCACAGGGGAAACGCCTCGGTCCCTGAGCGACAGGACTTGTAGAGAGGGGCCGGCAGGACCCGCAGGAGTGAGATGGTCCAGGAGAACACTTGGGGTCCACCTGGGGTCCGCGGCTCTGAGCCCGCAGGTGGGCCGCAGCGAATGGAGCCCAAGGGTCGGGGCGAGACCCTGTTCCCGTCCCGGGAGCTGCGGCTGGACGGTGGTCGGGTTGCGGAGGGCCAGCGACGCATGCTGGGCAGGCAGTCCTGGAGCCTGGCCATGGCAGCCTCTGGTGCCCAGGGCAGCTGTGTGCCCAGGGCAGCTGTGCGCCCAGCACTGGAGGGGCAGGCGGCCAAGGCAGGGCGGGGGAGGGGCAGAGCAGGGGCCAGGGCGGAAGACAGCCTGCCGTTCTCTGGTCTCCAGCCTGCACCTACCCTAGGCCGCAACTCCCCACTCCGGAAAACTGGACCAAAGACTTCTCTGAGGTCACCCCACTCGAGATTCCGCACGTCCAAAGCGCCGTGGGGTCTCACATTTCAGGGATGAGCGTGAGGAGAAGGGCAGAGCTCCAGCCAGGGGCCGGGGGTATGGGCTAAAAGCGTAGCGGGAACCCCGAGAGGCGCAAAGCTTCCTGGGAAGTGCTGGGAACCCTGAGAGGCGCAAAGCATCCTGGGAAGTGCCGGGAACCCCGAGAGGCGCAAAGCATCCTGGGAAGTGCCGGGTTTGCCCTCCGCATGCAGGACAGTTAGCACCAGTCAGGCTGGGGTGAAGGAAAGGAAGGGGGCCTGGAAGGGGGGCTGGTCCCCAAGTCTTAAGGAGACAGGAAGGGAAGACGGGCCTGACCTTATAAACCAAACAAGCCAAGGGGGCGGCTTTGGGACCCCAGACACCCTCATACAGCTCTTCCCGCGCCGACTGCTGTAGTACTCCCTTACTACTCCTGTGTAAACGAGGCCTTTACAGGATCAAGGTGACACCCAACACGCATCTGCCACCTCCGTGGAGCTCCTGAGCGCGAGGGTGGCGCACAAGAGGTCCCCAGGGAACAGAGAGCTGCCGAGGGAACGTGGCCACTGGCCTCAGAGTCCTCGGAGTCCATCCGGGACCCCACAGAGCTGTGGGAACAGGCTGGAGTAGACAGGTCCGCTCGTGCACTAGCTGCAGGGCAGCCGGGCCGTGTCCCACGCCAGCAGCCGGGCCGTATCCCATGCCAGGAGTCGGGCGTGTCCCATGCCAGTGCCAGCTGCGGAAAGTTGTCCTTTCCGCCGGTAAGAAGCAGCATCACCGCTGCCTGCTGGGGATGCTGCCAACCCCATCCACAGTTAGCTCGTCCCACACCCCAATGTCCTGCACCCCACAGTCAGCTCGTCCTGCACCCCACAGTCAGCTCGTCCTGCTTTCCTGTCAGCTCCTTCTGCACCCCAATAACTCCTCCTGCACCCCACAGACATGGCAGACAAGGCTGCACTGAAACAGCACAGAATGGCAACCCTATGAGCCCCCCAGATCTGGGTTTTGGTAACTGAGGAAGTTATTGTAAGGACGTGCTCCTGGGCCTGGGGGGGCCAGTAGGAACTCGTCAATACTGGTCACCAGGGGACCTGTGAGGCCTCCCGCAGCAGCACAGAGAACAGTGAAGAGGGAGGCTGGGGGGCAGCGCAGGGGCAGGGAGGTGGGTACCGAGCCACCCAGCACTGCGCACGGGCAGGGAGGTGGGTACCGAGCCACCCAGCACTGCGCACGGGCAGGGAGGTGGGTACCGAGCCACCCAGCACTGCACACGGGCAGGGAGTCAGCAGTGAGTCGCTGCACTAAGCAGAGTGCAGACAGGGAGGCCGACCCACCATCCCCGGCGAGAAGGACAGAGGAACAGTCCAGCGCAGGCGCGTTTGCATCATGATGAGTGGGCCTTACCTCCCCCAGAGAGCACGGTGAGGATGGCTGTGTCTCAGAAGCACCTTCCTGAGCCCCCAGTGCCAGGGCAGGATGGGCCAGGGCAGGATGTACCTCCACCTCCCAATGCCGGGCCCAGGATTCCCATAACCACTGTGCTAGTGCCCAGCATTCACTTGTATGCACTTCAGGATACACATGCACACACACACTGAGCATACGACTATAACTGTGTGCAGACTGACAGTCACCACCCACAGCCACAAGAACACATGCAGAACATAGGCACGCACATGCTTACATCACACACAAATACCTACAGAACACAAGAGCACACGCTGGCAGTCACATGTACACCCACGAGAACATATGCAGGACACAGGCACATGCACGCGCACACACACCCCAATGTCCACACTGTCATTTCCCATTGTCCTAACTCCCCCAGGGGCTCTGTCATGGACGCCTGCACCCTGAACCCCTCCATCCAGCACGCTCTCCGACAGCGAATGCAGAATGATGTAACGGTGCTGTGTCAACACTTGGCTGGCCCGGGGCCAAGACTCTGAGCTTGGAGGACTCCCCGCAAGGAGCACAGTGGAGCCGGGCCAGCTACCTGGCTCAGAAGTGGGGGCTCCCCTGGGACCAGAACCGCCAGGCTCTGTGAAGTCACCTTATATTCCCGGGATGTAGGTGTCCCAGGACTCTTGGTGGCTGTCCAGGAATTTGATGCATTTCTAGGAAGGCCTGGGCTTCTGAGCTGAGACGATGTGCAGGGAACCTTGTGCTTGTGACCCACCCGCCCACCCCAACAAGCTTACACGTCTTCGCCAGCACATCGGAGCTGCAAGCAATGGCTGGTCTTGGACCCTCCCTGGGTGCCTCTGGCTTCTTCCAGAATGAGCTCAGTTCAGACACGTTAACTCTCCCCTCCAGAACGGGTATAACACCATCAGCCAGGGGGGCCTCACCTACAGAGAGAGGGAAGGACCACCGACCTTACGCTTTCTTGCAGGTGAAAGGGGATTTCAGGCGATGGACAGACAGCTGAAGGGGCCAGAGGGTATCCACAGGTCCTGTCATCAAGTGGTCACCCTCACAGGGCAGCGAATGCCCCCTGGCCTGCCCTGGTGCTGTTCAATCAAATGCCAGCATCCCTCACGCTGTCCCACGACGGCGTCTCACGCCAGCATCCCTCACGCTGTCCCACGACGGCGTCTCACGCCAGCATCCCTCACGCTGTCCCACGACGGCGTCTCACGCCAGCATCCCTCACGCTGTCCCACGACGGCGTCTCACGCCAGCATCCTTCATCCAGACCCCCATGCCTGCGCCCCCACTCTGTTCCAGGCCGCCCCATTCCCCTGACTCCTGCTCGGTAAAAATCACCCAGAGAGGCTCTCTGGTCCCCAATGTGACCTCTGTCCTCATCAGCTTCTACCGTCCCACCGGGTGAAGTCTTCCCGTGTGCTGTCCCTCCGTCGGTCCCTGCTGCTCCTCCTCCCTCTCCTCCTCTTCCCTCTCCTCTTCCTCCTCCCTCTCCTCCTCCTTCTCCTTCTCTTTTTCCTCCCTTCTCTTCTTCCTCCTACTCCTCCTTTTCTCCTTCCTTCTTTCTGAGGGTCTATTGTGGCTGAATTCCCTCTCTCTCAAGTTCACAGGTCAAGTCCTTACCCAGAGAACCCAGAATGTGTCCACTTGAAGGCAGGGTCATAACAGCAAGTAGAGGTCAGCGGAACGAACCTAAGATGAGGACTTTAGGACACAGACTGGTGCAAAGTCTGGGGATCTACACACTCTGGAGACAACTCCAGGACGAACAGGCAGCTCTGCGACACCTTGGCATTAACTTCTGGCCTCTGGAATAGGAGCAAAGCCATTCCATAGACCTGCCTGGCTGTGGCCGCCCAGCGCCTGCCCACAGCCTCCTCCCTCCCTGGTCCATCATGAGCCCCCTCCCCCATCTAATACCTGCCCACAGCCTCCTCCCTCCCTGGTCCATCGTGAGCCCCCCTCCCCCATCCAGTACCTGCCCACAGCCTCCTCCACTCACTGATCCATCGTGAGACCCCCCTCTCCCATCCAGTCCCTGCCCCACCGCCTCCTCCCTCCCTGATCCATCGTGAGCCCCCCTCCCCCATCCAGTACCTGCCCACAGCCTCCTTCCTCCCTGATCCATCATTAGCCCACCTAACCCATCTAGTACTGCCCACCAGCCTCCTCCTTCCCTGGTCTATCATAGACCCCCTACCCCATTCCAGTACCTGCCCCACAGGCCTCCTCCCTCCCTGCGTCCATTCATGATCCCCCCTTCCCCCCTCAAGTACCTGGCCCCACAAGCCTCCTCCCTCCCTGGTCCATCATGAGCCCCCCTCCCCTGCCCCGCGCCTGCCCCACCGCCTCCTCCCTCCCTGGTCCATCAGGAGTCCCACCCTCCCCTGCCCAGTACCTTGCCCACAGCATCCTCCCTTCCTGGCCCATCAGGAGTCCCACCCTCCCACCACACCTCCCACAGGCTCTCAGCACCAAGTCCCAGTCGCAG
Source organism: Typhlomys cinereus (assembly GCA_023101885.1). Lineage (NCBI taxonomy): Eukaryota > Metazoa > Chordata > Mammalia > Rodentia > Platacanthomyidae > Typhlomys > Typhlomys cinereus. The sequence goes on along the minus strand of JALPQD010000210.1, from coordinate 762,480 downwards.
AATTTCCTGCTTCCCACACAGAAAGCCCCATCGCAGTGCAGCTCAGCCCGGCCAACCAGGGACCCTCATGACTAGCTCAGCAGAAACTCAAGGATTCCTGCCCCAGATGTCACTCCCACGGGTGCCCAAAGACACCACTGTCCACCAGGAGCTTGATGCCAACCAACAGCCATCCAGTCCCACCCTTCCTGCCGTGCTCCACGGGGGCTGCCCACCCTCCCCCTCCACAGGGCTTCTCAGCCTCTGCTCCATGGGCTCCCCTTTGCCCGAGTGCTGTGGGTCTTTAAATGGATCCCTTCTTTACCAACCCATCTATGGGTGCCAACAGCACCCACCTTGCTCCAGGGCCACCACAACGTGGGACCTCTGGTTCCTACTTGGCTCAGCTAGTGGCCAAGTCAGCAAACTTCTAGAAAGTTGCCCATAGCAGTTCGCCCACATGCTTGCTGATAAATTTACAACCAGATGGCTTAAGGAAACAAAGGATTTTATTTTCTGTTTTGATAATCCAATTACAGTTCCTTGTCTAGCTTAGCAGGAGAGGGCCACGCTAACACCACAAGCCAAGGGAACTGCCACGGCACATCCACACATCGCAGGACTGCTCAGACAGGAAGATCTTTACTTGGCAGACCCAGCATGCCTGACCAAGTGTACCAAAGGATGCCAACTTCCTTAACCAGCTCCCGCCTTCTTATTCACCTACCCAGGGACTAGTCCCACCCACCATGGGCTGGGCCTTCCACATCAACTAGACAATCTTTTGCAGGCTGTTCGGGGCTTAGTTCAACTACTAATGCTCTACAAATGTGCCCAGAGCTCAACCCCTCAACTGTCAAGTTGACACCTGTATCTATGACATCATCTTTTTGCCCTTGACAGCACTGGCTGTCATGGGAGCTCCACTGAGGTCTTCTCAATGTTTTGCCCATAAAAATGGGAAACGAGCCAGGGCTGAGGCAGATGTGTGGGAAACGGGAGTGCGACTCGGTAGGTGTTCAGGATGCTCGATTCTCGTTAAATACTAATTATGCTTTAATATGAATGCTAACCACGCTTATTCATTTCAGTTGGTGCAATTACTCAGCAGCCACTTACGAGGCACCTGCTGTGGCCAGGCAAGTTCGACAACTGAGCGGCCATGTCGCATCCTCTCCTGCTAGCACGTGGTACAGGCCTGGCTCACAGTCTCCACATAGAGAGCTGGAGGGCAGAAAGGGGATGGTGGACTAGTGGACAGGTGGATGGGTGGATGTGTGGGTAGATGAGTGAATGAATGAATGATTCCGTGGATGGACAGGTGGATGGGTAGATGTGTGGGTAGATGAGTGAATGAATGAATGAATGATTCCATGGATGGATAGGTGGGTGGGTGGATTTGTAGGTGGGTAGATGAACAACATGGGTGGATGATGAATGGGTTATAGATGTATGTACGGATGAATGGATGAGTAGATGTTGGGTAGATGGATGGATGGATGGTGAATGGATAGGTAGATGGATAGATGAGGATGTGAATGAATGATTCTGTGGATGGATGGGGAGGTGGGTGGATGGGGAGGTGGGTAGATGAATACATGGGTGCATGATGAATGGGTGGGTAGATGGATGGATGGATGGGTGAATGGGTAGGTGGATGGATAGATGAGTGAATGAATGAATGATTCTGTGGATGGATGGATGGGTAGGTGGATGTGTAGGTAGGTGAATGAATACATGAGTGGATGATGAATGGGTGGGTGGATGGATGAATGGACAGGTGAACGGGTAGGTGGATAGACAGATGAGTGAATGAATGAATGATTCTGTGGATGGATGGATGGATGGGTGGATGTGTAGGTGGGTAGATGAATACATGGGTAGATGATGAATGGGTGGGTAGATGGATGGGTGGATGGATGAATGGATGGGCGAATGGGTAGGTGGATGGATAGAGGAGTGAATGAATGTATGATTCTGTGGATGGATGGGTGAGTGGAAGGATGTACAAGTGGATCAATGGGTGGATGAACACATGAGTGGGTGGATGAATGTATGTATGTATGTACAGTAGATAGATGTATGTATGTATGTACGGTAGATGGGTGGATGAATGTATGTATGTATGTATGGTAGATGGATGGATGGGTGGATGAATGTTTGTATGTATGTATGTACGGTAGATAGATAGATGGATGATGGGTGGATGGGTGGGTGGGTGAGTAGATGGGAGGATGGGCGGGTGGGTGGGTGGTAGAGGGGTTGTCGTGGTTACTCTTCTTTTGCTGCTAGACAACACTTGGATGCAACTAGCTTAGAGAAAGAATTACTTATTTGGCTCATGGTTCCGAGTAGAAATGCTCTGTTTATGGTAGAATCACACAGCGGAAGGCAGGTGACCGAAGGAGGAAGCCACGTGGGCTACGACGGTCACCAGGGGTAAAGAAAAGCGCTAAAGTGAGCAAACAAGACCCAACCTCAAGGCCGCCCTGTGAGGTCCCGTCCTCCAGGTCTCCCTCCTAACAACGCTGTGAGCTCCCCAAACGCTCACCCCAGCCGAGGATTCCAGCACGTGGACCTGGGGACGGGACGGCTGTCACTCAAACCATGGCATGGTAGATAGATGGCAGGCTAGACAGGGGATCACAAGTCTCCCCAAGGGGACAGGACCTAGAGGAGGCTGGTCAGCCTCTGGAATGGCTTCAGCTCTGCTTGGGCAAGCCTCGGAAGCTTCTGGAAGATGACTCAAATGCCCATGGGAATTTAGTAGAGGACGTCAGAGGCGAGGCTTGTGTGGAGTCTTTTGAAGGACAGCGGCTGAGGGAGGCCAGCGGAGACTCCTGTGGTGAGCCCCAGGCAGCGGGCTCCTTCTGCCCACCTTCTCAAGGACCCTGCCTGCTAGGGGCGTCTCTAGGGCTGAGTAGTTAGTTCTTGGATCCCGCAGTCACTCATGGTCGAGGCGACCCACAGACCCAACCGGAGAGGTGCTCTCTGGACATGTCCAGTAATTTCTCGGAATCTTTCTGTGTCCAGCACCCCACTGGCCACACACGATTGATGGTCAGGGACAGAGGCATCGCACTACACCCCCACCAGAGCCAGCCGTGTCCACGGCCTCCTGAGGCCTCACTGGACGTGGCCGGGCCTGCCTGACCTGCTGTTTAGCTTCAGCTAGCTTGGTGCTTGAAGGCCAGCAGAGGGACAGCCTGGGAGTGTCTGGACACTGCTCAGCTCCGGGTGAGTTTCTCTAAACAGGAATGGACTTGACCTCGAGTGCAGACCAGGGCGGCTGGGAGCTGGACTTGGCTCAGCGACAGCAGGACTCACACGGTCCTCCTCGGCCACCCTTGATCTGTAGCTTGACTACCCGTTTCCTTCCCAGCGCCCAGACCTCACACCTCGACCCTCAGTGTCCACACAGTGACCATCTGCTCATGCCTCTCCTCACCGCCGGGCACCTGTAGGTGCTTCTGAGACCAACTTCTAAAGGTGGCACTGGGTGCCCTGGTAGGCAGGTGGACAGGACCATGCCAGGCAGGAGAAGAGAGAACCAGCCCCAGCCAATGGTTCAGTGCAGGGCGGCAGGCTCCGAGGCCCTGGCCCTTGGTAAGAAATGGCATCGATACAAGGGAGGTGCCCATTTCTCACAGGACATGCCGGCATGGAGGGTCCTTTCCACCACGCAGGGTCCAAACATCTCAAGGGCCGAGTCACCTGGCCCTGTTCCCTCCATGAGGACCATGTGACCCCTCCCACCCCCCGCAGTGTCCCCATCTGGAAGATGGGTGCGAGAGCACAGGCTTCGCAGGAGGAGGGTCAGATGATGGGCTGCCTCACGTCCAGAACCCGCGTCCCCAGCTACTTGACAACAGATGAGAGCCACGTCTGTGGCTGTCAAGGCTGGGGCTCCGCAGCGCCCATCGGAGAAGCGGAGACGGCGAGGACTGGCAACAGTGGGCCCTTCCGAGCCAAAGCCACCTCTGCCGGCCCTGGGGCGTCCCCTGCCTGTGCTTCTGCCGAGGTCTGCTGTGTCCCACAAACCCCCAGGTCTCCACGTGGGCTGACGTGGAGGCTCAGCCTTGAAGTCACCAAGGCGGTTGCTATGGCTTCAGTGACTTTACAAAGACAAAATCGGACCCAGAGAGACACACGCTGACTCACAAGTTTGCTGGACACGTGATCAGAGAGCCTGAAGGCCCCACCAGGGCCCCACACCTGGCCCCATACAGCTTGGGAAATGAATGCATCACCCCAAGAATGACCGTCCGTGGTGCATTGTCACAGGAGTAAAGCCAGATAGCGACAGGCCCGTGAGGACAGGATGCCAGCCGTTGGTCCTGGATGTCAGTCCTGACAGTGAGTGCCGTGCGTAGGCCCACATCTCAGGGCTCAATAAAGCAGACCCTGCTCATCACCTGAGACTGGGGGGGGGGGCGTGGGAGTGGCCAGCAGCCATGCTAGGGGACAAGAGAGATACTCAGCTACTGTCAGAGCCCACCTCTGCTCGGGGTCCTCAAGCTGAGTCAGGGTCCTGCACACAGTGGACGAGACACCCGGGAGACGTGTCCATCCACGGTCCAGTGTGCACCAAGGACTTTCCACTTGCCAGGCACAGGTGACAACGTGAGGCACCCGTGAAAGGCAGATGTTACCCCGGCCAGGCAGCCTGGCTGAGGGATGGGGGGACAACTTCCCCTGACCTGTCTCCTCCCACAAGGCAGTGGGCTCAGGACAGGGCGGCCGGCAGGAAGGGGCTGCCCCGTCCCGCTGGTCCTCCCTTCTCCATCTCTCTGTTTCTTCCCAGACTCAGAGAACGGCTCTCACCTCGCAAAGTATCTCAGGTCCAAGGTTACCTGGGTCTTGCGGCTCCTTGGCAACAAGGTCAGCCGACACTGCGTTCTAAGTGTGAGGAGCCGGGCTTGAGTCGAGTGACGGGCGCCTCCTCAGGATCCAAAGCCAAGCCCAGCTCTTCCGTCTGTCCCCACCCTGCGCCTCACCCCGTGTGACCCTCTGGAGATTGGGGGAAGGGAGGTGCAGGGTCCCAGGACACTGCCTCGCCCTATGGAAATCAATCCTGCCATCCAGGAGACCACCATCTCTTTCGAAGCACCACTCGCCGACTCGCTGACCCTCCGCCCACTTGCGAGTGGGCTGCCCCAAGGCTCCATTCTCCTCGATGTCAAATCCAAGAATAGGTCCTTCAGCTGCAACCCACCGCTCATCGGGCGGCTAATTGGACGACCCTTTGGCAGAGAAAAACAATTTAGTCAGCCGACCTCCCACAGCGCGTCATTCCCATTACCCGTGGTGGTCTCTGGAGCCCTTGTGAGGCAGGAAAGTGACTGCTTTCCCTCCTCGTCTTCACTCTCAACGGCTAATCTAGGCGCTCTGCTCCCTCCACACCATCTTGGGGACATTCCCTAGAACAGAAGCACCCCAGACCAGAGCCATGGGCCACACTGAGCCGATTGTCTGGCCACACCCCAATGACAGTTGGGGGGTCTCAGAACCCCCAGGACTTGAGTCCTTCTTCCCATCTTGTGTGGTGAGCATGTGCACGTGCACACACACGCACACACACACATGCACGCATGCCCGCACACGCACACACACACACACACCAGGTCTTCACCCTGAACAGTCAGGGCACCAAGCTCTGTGATTGACAGATGTCTGCCCTCAAGGTAGGAGATGGGTAGGGCAGGTCAGTACAGACCAGAGGTCACCGGAGGGAGGGGCAGCATCCACCAGCACCCACCTCTGTCTGAAGGGACAGAGTCGGTCTTGGTAGTGCAGCTACCTTGGTCGACGTGCGTCCACGCCCATGCCCCCCTCTCTAGATCACACCCACCTTCTGTCTGTCTCCCCAGCCAAAACTACTGAGGCCTTAGAGCCCCCACCTGAATGACGTCATCCAGCAAGGCGCGGCCCCCAGGTGCTCCCCCACTCCCAGACCCCCAGCACATCTGTCCTCTGGTACCTTCCTACTGTGCGGAGCAGCTCTGGGCTAACCACCCAGACTGGGGCCAGATCCTTCGCAGTGTGGATTGGGGGCTCTGTTCACCTTTGGGTCCGTGGTCCCCACATGCAGATGCGATGAATAAGGCCAGTGGAGCAATGAACAACCGAATTGATGAACAGATGAATGAATGGATGGGCACATGAAGGCCTGGGGCTGTGCCCATCCTAGCGGGGAGCACTGAGCTTTCTGTCTTCCTCTCAGTAGTGGCCACATGCGCTTTGGGACCCAGCTTGGCACAGATCGGCCAGAGCTGCAGGGATCCCACTGCATTGAGAGTGCCTGTGTTTTCCACGATCTAAACTTCTACCAAAACCCCTCCAAGTTCTCAGCCCATCCTCGGCCTCGGAAACTCTGACATCACATAGGCCATCAGGGTAGCATCTGGGTTCCCCGTCTCCATAGGAACCGAAGGATTCCTGCCCCAGACTGGCAGGACACATCAGAGACTGCCCACCAAGCTACCCACAATCCTCTTTCTCTCCCTTCCCTCTCTCTTCCCTCTCTCTTCTCTCTCTCCCTCCCTCTTTTCTTTCTCCCTTCTTTCTCTTCCTGTCTCTCCTCTCTCTTCCCCTTTCTCCGTCTCTCTCTTCCTCTCTCCCCCTCTCCCTTTCTCTCCTTTCTCTCCCTTCTTTCTCTCCTTCTCTCTCTCTCCTCTCTCTCTCCCCCTCCCTCTCTTATCTGCGCATCACGGAGCTCAGCACACCACGGTGATGGAGGCCCGCAGGTGTTCCGCCACCTTTCCACGCTCGGCTTAAGGAAAACTCGTCTCCAAACACCCGCTAAGACAAACAGATAGTTACAGGAGATTGCAAACCCATCCGTGGCTTCCCAAAATAAACCCTCCCGGGATCCTGCTAAGCGGCGGGCGCTGGCGGAAAGTTTCAAGGAGTTTCACGGACCTCACAGTGTCACTCCCACTGTGATCTTGGTTTTAAGCATTCAATAGTTCTCCACGTTCCCAAGATGAGTCTGTGAGAACAGAGAGGGCACTGGGTGGGACCAGCCTGTCTGTTGTCCCCATCTGACTAGTGGGGCAACCTGTGCTCTGTGACCGATGAAGGCAGCCCTGGTCAGCTGGAGGGAAGCAAGCAGCACTGGCACCTGCCAAACCCAGGGGTGCCCCAGGCTGAGCCCTGCACAGGGATGATGTCTCTGCAGAGGCGGGGCGCCAAAACACAGGGTCGACCAGATGCTCCTCAGAGACCCACGTTCTCACTAGAGATGGTGCCACTTTGATGTCTGTTGAAGAAGAGGATGAAGGACAACAGGCTCTGCTGCCCCGAGAGCAAGGGCTGAGCCAGGCTGGCACGCAGACAACAGCTGCAGAGTTGGGGAACATTCTAGAACAGCAGTGCTATGCATGTGATCATAGGATCCTGCTCTCTTACCTCGAGGCTTTGAGGTCAGTGGGCAGCAGACAGAAGCAAGTTCATAATAAAAGTCTTCTGCGGAGAAAGGGGGAGACCCGGGCTGAGCTTAGCTACCAGAGGAGAACCAGGTTTATTGTTTGTTTATAGAAACCAAGCAGCTGTGTGTATGTGTGAGTGTGTGTGTGTGTGTGTGTGTGTGTGCGTCTGCGTGTGTGGCTTTAGCACACCTCTTGGAGATGACAGTATTGTCTTAACTGCACCGTCAGGCAAGAAACACAACTGGAACCCAGCTGTGAGCCAGCCAGCTGGGCAGAAGCAGCCGGGGTAGTCAGGGGAATCCGACCTGGGACTCGGCCCTATGGGGCGCGTGCACCCCATGATCTGTGATGTCACCATGGAGAAATCTAAGTACCTGAAGGTGCCCTCGGGAGTGCAGACACGTAAGCAGGCACTCTGTGACGTCACGGAGCGACAGATGGAAGGGTCGGCTGACAGATGGAAGGGTCGGCTGACAGATGGAAGGGTCGGCTGCAGGACGAGTCATGCACTCTGTGCCTTGTCCTGCGGACGAGGTGTTGTCCACCAGACGATCTCTGCCTGTGTGGTGTGATTGACGGAGGCTCTTGGCATGTGGGAGGGCCGCCCGGTACCTTCCAGGAGCAGCACACATCCCCCGGCCCGCGGCCTCGGGAGCAAAGGACAAAGGGAGGAGGGACATAGGAGAGACCATGTGAATTTGGGCAGAGGTTGGAGTTAGGCTGCCACATCCCCAGGATGACTGGAGTCACAGGGGCTGGGGGTAGGGGCGGCGCCCGCACAACAGAGCCCGCCCAGGCGCACTGACTCTGAGAACAGGATGACGTCCACCCGTCCACCGTCACAAGCCACTGGACGCGGCCCAGCATGTGGCCCAGCCAGGACGTGAAAGAAGCACTGCAGCGAAGAGGCTTCGCGCCTTGAAAGGGAGTCCAGCTTGTCCAACACATTCGGCCCCACGAGCCGCCAGCCGTCCCTGCCCGCAGCGGCGGCCTCCACCGAGAACGGACATCCACCAGCGTGCCCGTCAGTGGACTCGGCTCCAGCGCGGTCTAATCCCGCGGACCCGGCATCCATTCTGAGGCCAGCCTCGGGCCCTCGGTCACCTGGCACTTCCTGCCAATCCCCAAACACAGAGCTCTAACGGTCAACCCAGCTGACCCGACTGGCCGATTGAGGGTCAGCAGCAGCACCTGTGGTGGAGATGGGCTGGACACTCGCCAGCAGGAGGCGTCCAGGCTAGGATGCCGCCCGCGAGCTTTCTTCATTGAGCCTTTCTGCCCCCACCTAGGCAGGGTCCTGGTTCCCACGGTTCTGAGAAGGGAGCGGCCGCCGACAGCAGCTCAGAGATGCTGTGCTGCCCGTCAGCGCGTTAGTGGCAGTGTGGCTGCATCCTCAGTCCAGCGGTTTGCCGTAGCGTGTGAGCAGCTTGCAGACCGTCTGCAAACGAACCATCGCGCCGAAGGCATTTAAAGGCTGATACATAAGCGTCTTGTGGAGGGAGGGGGGCCCTGTTCTGTCCTGCCTGCAGGACACTTCCTCCCTCTGTGGGAGTCTGCGGAGGTCTCTGTGGGGAGGCCGGGCGGGCAGCTCTAGAATGCAGGTCTGCGGATGTTTCCCAGGGAATTAAACAAATGGAATGGTTCTTCCATTCATGATTGAATTAGGTCCCGCGCGACGGCCCGGGAGAGCCAAGGCTGTGTCCTTGCTTCCAGGGCTTACGGACTGGGAGCGTTTTATAGCTCTGGAGGCTAGATGCTGTCACACAAGGCCGTGCCAGGGGAGGCTGGGACGGGACGGGGAGGCAGTCAGCCTCTCCAGGAAAGAGGCCGTCCTCAGAGGACGCTGCAAGCCCACACTGGCTTTGGCGGTCCACAGAGAAGAAAACCAAAGGGTTGGGATTCATTCACTGCATCCGCCCCACTCTGCTGTCCAGGGCCTGTGCCCTTGACGACCCCTTTGAGAGCTTCAGTGGGGACGGCAGGGACAGCCAGGGGGCCTCGGGCCAGGCGAGTCCTGTTATCTGTTCCTTCCGGGAGACGAAGAGGCCCAGCTGTCCAGGGGCTAAGGCACAGTGTCTTGGAGACAGGAGAGGTGTCAGAGAGACTTCTCATCCTGGGGACTCTGGCAGAAGCCACAGAGGGGTCCTGGGCTGGGGGCCACAGGGACGCACACGAAAGAGCCGATACGAGTCTCACCCAGGCAGCAGCTCCCAGCAGTGTCTGACCCTCCCCCACCTCGCAGCTCTCTAATCCGACACTTAGAGCCACTCATGAAGGCATCGTGACCCCCTAAACCCTGGGAGGCTTGGCTCGTGCCTTCCCGTCGGCCACAGATGTGCTGAACTGCGGTTCTCACAGCCGCTTCCAGATCAGCGGTGCATTTCCAACCTCAAGCCACGCCCACGGATCAACATGGGCAGAAGTCACTCAGCCCGAGACCCCTGGCAGCGGGGCTCATGGGAGGGTCTTCTTGTGCTGCTGACCTCGCCTGACCCCAGTACCTCCAACGGGTCTACACTGCAAGTCCAGCCCTGGAGCAGCCAGTGGCATTCTTATGCTGCCCTGTAAGAGTCCCGCTGGGCACCACAGTGGTGCCCTCAGGTAGGCAGAATGAATGAGGGACAAGACAGGAGGCTGACTGGCAGCCAGGTGAGCCCCTGGGGAAAAGCCAAGCACTGACTAGAGTGGACTCTAGAGAAAGTGGACGGAAGCAAGCGTAGCAACCCCAGTGACGCACCAACAAGCAGCGGCCCTCGTGCCGGCTCTCCCAGAGAGAAGGCATGTCTGTCCTTCACATACCCTTATCTCCTGGGAGTCACGTCTGTCCTTCACACACCTCTTACCCCAATAGCTCCATGGGCACCAAGGACAGGGGTTCCCTGGAGTAGGGGTCCCCAGTCCAGGGCCACCAGTATCCCCCAAGGCCTGGTAAGCAAGGGAGTTTATCAACCCTATTAGTGCTGTGAATCTGATGGGGGGGCAGGCAAAGCTTGAGTTGCGTGCTTCAGGGAGCAATGTGGGCAGAGCCAGGGCTTGGCCAGCCCTTGCCAGGTGCTGTGCGAGGCACCCACAGTGTGAATCAACTCCACCTGCCACAGCACCCCAAGGATGAGATCTGTGTGGGCCCCACCGATGGGTAAGGAGGAGGTTGAGTGATTCTCTAAGGCTTCGTGGTACAGCTCTGGCCTCTGGCCGCCTGATGCTTCCATTAACCAGGCTGGGATCTGGGAGCAGGTGCAGGCACATCTGTAGCCAGGTACCACACACCTGGACCCCAAGGTACCTGGACCAATGTAGTGGGGGAAGGGGCTCTTCATCATCATATCCATCCTCTTCCTCACCATCATTATCACATCACTATCACCACCACCATTATCATCATCACTATCATCACCATCTCTATTCCCACAACCACCATCATCACCATCACCAGCATCATCACCACCATCGTCATGTCACCATCATCACCATCTCCATTACCATCACCACCACCACCATCATCATCATCTCCATCCCAGCTGGTACAGTGACATCACACAGTGCCTATTTACTCTTTCTGAACTCCTGGGGGCACCATCGTCACCATCACTTCCACCATCATCATCTTCATCGTCATCATCATCATCACATTCATCTTCACTATCACATCCACGTCAGAACCCCATGCAGGGCACAGCCTGGCCCTGGGTGTCTCTGAAGGTAGCAGGGGGTGTGTCTGACTCCCTGTGAGACTGGGTCTGAGGCCCCCGAGTAGACAGCACCGCAAGCCCAGCGCTAAGCCCCCTGCAGCCAGGAAGCCCCCTGCAGCCAGGAAGCCCCCCCCAGTCAGCCTCCACAGGCTCTGGGAGCACCGATGGCCCCCCAGCCACACTCTCCACACCGACTGGGTCCCGACTTTTCCTGCTGTGCAGCCCTGTCTGCGGACCTTCCTCTCCTTATCTGTAAATGCAGATCATCCATAAGTGCCAGTCAAACCAGTGGCCAGAACTGGGAGCAGCATCTGCAATGGACAGTCCTGATGGAAGGTCAGTGGGGGTCACACTCTCAATCTGCAGGTGGGGAGACAAGAACTTAAGTGGGGTCTCACCAGATCGCAGAACCACTTCATTCCACAGCCAGGTCGGCTGAGCCCGGGCGTGTGGCTTCCGGCTCGTGCCCCTGTCTGTTGTTTGGAGCCAAACGGCACAGGTGTACTTCTAAGGAAGCCCTGCTCTGTGCATGCCAGGGATGGACGTGGAACTTTGTCAGAAAAAGAGGTATTCTGACCCTGGAGCCACTGCGGGACCCACTGGGCTCGTCGGGACACAGTGAGAAGAAACATCTAGAACATGGGCTACAGAGGTTAAAGCGTTTGCCTCACACGCAAAAGGACCTGAGTTTGGATCCCCGGACTCCACGCAAAAATGCCGGGTGGGTATGCCGGTGGCCATAATTCTGGCCTTGGAAGAAGTCTGGGATATCCCAGAGCAAAGCGGTAAGGAGGTAGAGCCATCCAGGATGATTCCTGATGTCACCCTTAGGTCACCGCAGGTACGCACACTGTAACGTCCTATTGCACGCGCGCATGCAGAATGTCTGGACTACAGACCAACCCTTCCGCAGGCCACACTTGGTGACCCCCAACTGAGCCATGAGACCCCTCCCCCACCCCAGCTCTTCCCCAGAACTTCCGGAGCCTTTTGGGTCTTTCCAGAGGCGTGAGGACCGGGTGAGTGTGTCCAGCTCCGGCTTCCTCCCCCTGGCGTGGGGCTGGGAGGGGACGCTGACGGCGTGGCCCACTTGGCACTCCTCCCTGTCGCGGTCTGTGGCAATTTCGCACACTGTCCGTGCTGCTGCAAACACGGGCTCCCGAAGGGCTTTACCAAACACTGCGGGCATTTAGCGGGCTGTGAGCGAACAGAGAGGCATTTGATCGCACCGTCTGAAACAACACTTGGTGTTTGTCCAGTCTAGACAAAGGGATTTTGTATGGGTCTGGCTGTTTAATCTAACACTGCACCTGTCTCTTTGATTTATTTAACTCTTCCCCCCAGGATTTTAAACCAATATTGGGTGCTGGCGAACACTCTATCTCAAACAGAACTTACCCAGGAGTTCATCTTTACTCTTCTTCCAAATCCACCCCGATTGGAACGCCAAAGACCCATTATTTAGCTCATATATTGTGTGGGTTATAAGACACTAAAAGGTAATCCTGCAGAGAAATGGACCGTTCCGGGTCCCTCCAGCCAAAGGTCCATTTAAAAATACTGCCAAAGAGATGCTCGGAGGTGGAATCCGGGAGCCAATGCGACGCTGAAGCTACTGGAATGAAAACAGACTTTATATGTCTGTGTAAAAACACCAGCACACCTGACAACACAGCTGTCCATCCTCGTCACCCAGGGAGTGGCGATGGCCAGGTGCAAGGGGGACTTTGCAGGAGTCATTAGAGGACACGGGTGGGGAGTGGCCAGCCATGGGGCTAGGGGCCCACCATGGTCACACAAAGGTCTCTGCAGACGAGGGTGCTCAGGAGGGGGTCGCTGTTCATGTCGACCTGAGCCTAGCTGCTGGGTCGCTCTTGCGCACATGCTCCTAGCAGTCCTTGGGTCTTCTGCACACGCGCCCAGTCAGCCCTTCTGCCTGTGAGTCAGCTCTGTGGCCGTGAGCGCTCCCCAGCCTGGACTTCCCCAAGCTGCCTCCCATCCCGGATGAGCAACCCCAAGGTGTCCACGGGCCACCCGCTCTGCCACCTACAGCCAGCATGCTCCGGATCTCCACAGGGGCCGCAGCGTGGAGCCGGCTCTGGGATCCAAGCCCTTGCCTTCCCGGAGCACCTCCCAGCGGGAGGAGTCAGGACCTAACGAGTCACCAGAGGACCCGTGGGTGACACACAGCACCCCATGCAGAAAAGGGGGAACAAAGATCCCAACAGGTCCATGCGCAGCGTGGCCAGAGACACCAGCCAGACAAGAACCAACAAACCTAACCAAGTGCCGGGCTATGGAATGTTCTGTGACGTTGGCATGACCAGCCCCGTCTAATAGTCTCTGCAGGGACAGGAAAGAAGTAGGTGTGGGGCAGAGTTCTCTGCAGCTTGTCTCCTGAGTGTGGCTGGAGCCGCCTGAAACTGGAGGAGCGGAGGGGACAAGATCTCAGGAGGAGGAGCCAGGCCTCGGGAGGAGGAGCCAGGCCTCGAGAGGAGGAGCCAGGTCTTGGGTGGAAGCTTGCTTTGCCTTTCTTTCGTGTATGTACATGTTCATGGGATATGTTTGTCTATGTAGAGATGTAAGTTCCTGTGTGTTCATGTGTATGAGGTGCTTAGTATGTAGGTATATTCATGTATGTGCATGCCTGTGTGGGGGTTATGTTCCTGTGTGTGCTCACGTGTGTAGGTATGTTCCTGTGTTTGTATGTTCACGTGCATGGTGGTGCATAAAATGCATAAATGTTCATGTGTCTATGTGCATGCCTTTGTGCATGTCATACATTCCCATATGTGCTTGTACATCCATGTGCAGGCACGTGAGCACACATATGTAGAGGCTAGAGATCAATGTCAGCGTCGTCCCCAGGCGCCGCCCACCTGTGTTTTGAGCCAGGGTCTCTAACTGACCACCAGTCACCTCTCAGCTGGACTGGCGGTCTCCTCCTCCCACGAGCAGGGATAACACGCGTGCGCCCCCATGCCGAGCCCCGGACCGCAAACGCTCTCCCAGCTGGGCCAGCTCCTGCTGTTTGTTTGCAAGAGCTTCATCTGAGAGATCTAGTGCGGCCAGCACCCCGCACGTCACAGGGCTCCCCATTCTCCTCGGGGCAATGATAGAGATCCAGGGATTCTTTCGCTCTCTGCTTCTAGACTTTGTCTAACTTTGGAAGCCAGTCCTACTGTCTTCGTCAGATCCAACAGCATACGCTCCCTTGGGGTCTGGAGGTCTCCAGTAACCCCTGCCTTTCCTGCCGTCTTCAGCAGACCAGCCCGGAGGACAGCCAGTTGACAGACATGTTCTCCCCAAAGTCAGGGGTCAGACAAGCCTACCTGCCGCCTGCCAGCCTGTGCCCCTCCCTGTCCCCCACCCCCATCATGTCCAGTACTTCTGAGCCAGACGTCACAGAAGGCGTGTCCTCTCCCCTCCCAGTGCCAACCAAGTCCCCAAGGTGGCGTCAGCTTTACGTCTCTGAGGACAGACAGTGTCCAGGTTGGCATCTGGCCCCCAGGGAGGACGGAGCCAGGTCAGAGCCTCCCCAGACCAGCTAGACCAGAAACGTCACATCCAGCGATACCAGAGCTTGGCTCTGTCACCGCCCGCCTCTTCTGGAGCTCTCCATCAAAGTTTGGATTCTAACTGATTTGTCGTAAATAAACTCGATTTTCACTGCCTTCGCACAGAGCAGCTTTTTTGGAACTGTTTAAAGAAAAAAATAAATAAAGCAAGCACATGGGGATGAGGAAGTCGGGGAGCGTGACTAACGCAGAGGGAAACAAACGGGAGGTGCATGGCTGCTGTTGCCATGGCAACGAGGAGCCAGCAGGGAGCCTCACTTCTGAGTGCGCTGCACGGGTGTTGGAGGCCTGGGGAGCAGGAGGTGCAAAACGGGCACCCAGTGGCCTGCAGGGCGCCTGTCCCTGCAAGGAACATGCTGGGGCCAGAGGGGCTTCCGCCTGACACAGGAGGCGGCCCGCAGGGAGGCTGAGGCAGCCGTTGGTGTCCTGCAGAGTAGCTGGCTTGGGCTGTCCACAGTGGACTGCGGGGGTTCCGGGGCACGTGCCACGTGGCAGGAATCCAACTACCCAGGAGAAGCCTTCGGCTTGACTTCAAGGAGGCCCCTGACTGTCCTGTCTATCATAGATGTCTGGGCGTCCCCAAGGCCGAGATCACTGGACAGTCCACCCGAGTGACTCACAATGGGCACCGGGGTCAGATGCCAGCCACTTACATTCCTCGGACTAGAGACTGAGATTGGGTATTCTGCCACTTCCGTGGGGCTGAACCTAAAACTCCTCTGCGTGTGAAGTCCGGGGGCACCTCTCTGGCTGGTGGAGTGCCAGGCGCCATCATCCACAGTTGTCAGGAAAGGATGCCCTGACTGACAGAAGCAAGGTGGCATGGAGGGGCATGGAAGGGCAGGAGGGCAGGGAGGGGCAGGGAGGGGTAGGGAGGGGCACTCCAGAATCCTCTGGACTCCGGGCCTCTGCTTCACCGGCTTTCTCCAGAATGTGGCTTGTGTCTCTTTGATCATGACCCTGAGTCCGTATCAATCCTGCCATCCTGGCCACGCTCAGTAAAACCTAAGGGTCCGAAGGTCCTTAGTGATGGGCCTAAGATGGAGGAGGAGGACACAGGTGCTCCGAGGGCAGCCCTCCCTCCTGCTCGGATGGCTGTCCCCACCCCCTGTCTAAGAGATGGCGTTCTGGAGCCTTCCGGAAGACGCTGGAGCCTGTGCCCAAGGCTGGCCACGTGGCGCCGTGACTCACGCAGGATGTGTGCAGAATCCGTGTTTGAAAACGCTGAATGTCAAAAAAGGAAGAGCAGGCGCGGGCAGCGACAGAAATAGGCGCGTGGAGACCGAGCGCGCCTTTCGCTTGCGCGGAGCTTTCTGCCAGAGATCCGAAAACGCAGGAGGAGGGGCCGTTCTCCCTGCACGGCCACCAAAGCTTCCTGCTGACCCCGAGCTCTGGAAGGAACCAGCAACCAAGAACCTGGGCCACGGCCACACCGTCATCACGGGGCCTCGGCAGCATCAAGAAACACCATGCTCAGTGGTTGGCTCCGTGTCAGGCGCAGTTTCAGGAAGGGGGTGACATCTGTGGGGCCCCCCAAGCTCCTGCGTCACTCACACTAGAGAGTCAGCAGTGGCTGGTGGAGAGCGCCCGCGACTCCCATGGAAGAACCTCTATTCAGCAGTCTCCGGGGTGCTCGAGTGGCTTGTATCGCCGGGGAACCCAGGTCAGGAGTTCCCGCTCGGCTTGAAGCAAATAGAGGAAAAGGAGGCATTTTGGACCCTCCGCGTCTGCAAGGCCTCAGACACGGATCCCTCCGCGTGTGCAAGGATCAGGACACGGATCCCTCCACGTGTGCAAGGTCTCAGGGCAGGGATCCCTCCACGTGCACAAGGCTCCAGGCCAGGGATTCCCCCCCCCCCTAGTGTGCACAAGGCCGCAGGGCAGGGATCCCCCGCGCGCACAAGCCTCAGGGCAGGGATCCCTCCGCGCACACAAGGCCGCAGGGCAGGGATCCCTCCGCGCGCACAAGCCTCAGGGGAGGGGTCCCTCCGCGCACACAAGGCCGCAGGGCAGGGGTCCCTCCGCACGCACAAGGTCTTCAGAGCACAGCTCCCTCCACTGTCCTGGTCAGAGGCTGGGGTCCCTCGTGTGCAGGGTGAGTGCTCTTGTCCCCGGGCTGTGTCGTTGGGTGGGAGTACCTGCTAGTTCTTCGTGTGGAGGTGAGCTGGAGCTCAACAGCCACGTGACATCTAGCTCATAAGCCCTGAATGGAAGCCCAGTGACCGGAGCACTCCATCCACTCCACACCATGCCATCCAGGTCACCCCTCCAGGGTGCACCCTGGCTGAAAGAGAGTGGCTTCGCCATCCCCAGAAGCTGAGAGTCTCAGGAAGGCCGGCTATGTCGCGAGTATTGCCTTGCTTGGGAGCGAGGCTCCTGAGCCTGCTCTCACCCGTTCCCAAGAGAGCAGAACTGGGCAGACAGCGAGTGCACTCTGCTGCGGGGTCCACAGCTCGCTGTCACCAGGGTCCTTGAGAAGCATCACTGCACGGCCGTTGATTACCTCCCCAATCACCCAGGGATTCAGCTTTACCGAATGTAAATGTGGGGGAGACAGTGGGCTAATGGTGTTTACAGTAGAGGCTGGACTCTCAGGCTCCCTGGTCTTTGTGGTAACATCCTTTGATGGACAGGGCTGTGACAGAGACTCAAAGCTGGGTGGGACATTGAGAAAGAGCTAAGGGACCTAGGTGGGCGCGCCACTGGAGCAAGGCTCACTCTTGGAGGGCAGAGACTGGGAATGTGCTCATAGCGCACATCCTCAGAGCTGCAAACTGTACTGCTGTGGCAGGAGCCCATTCTCGTGCTCTCTGTAGCAGTCCCTCCTTGCTTCCTCCCCAGCTCTCCCCAATGTGCAGAGCCACGGGAACCGGGGAAAGGCTCCCGCCATGTCTCACACAGCAGAACTTGTTCCTTTAGCATCATCTCTTCGTGAAGAGCGCGAGTGGACACTGATTCCAAAGCTTTGCACGCCGGGACATCCCATCTAGAAAGAATCCTTGTTTTCAACTTTGGTTGTCATTTGCTTCCTGCCATCTCTAGGACATTCCTGAACACCTTGGAACATTCCAGAATCCATTCAGAGAGCCCTGTCCCAGTTCATTTGGATTTGTTCTCGCTTTCATGTTTCATGTTGTCCGGCCAGTTCTGGAAACTAGGAATCTGCAGAAGGACGAGGCTGGGGGCTGGGGGGAGACCCTCCTCATGGCTGCTCAGAGGCCCGGGCACAGGTGTGGTGGGCGGACACTTTGCAGGCAGCCCGCAGTAGCTTGGTGGGGTGCAGAGCCAGCAAGAGGCAGGCTCAGAGCCAGGCTGTCACCAGGGAAGCGTCACAGTGAGGGAGCGAGGCCCGGCTGGCGGTTCCTTGTTACCTATGGGTGCGGACTGGACTGGTGTCATGCTGAAAGGATCAACGTCGGCTTAGGTGCTTCTCAATAGAACACAAGGCTCAGCGCCGAGGGCCGGGGCGAGGGGAGCGAAGAGCGAGGACTCATCCCCGGGGCAGCCGTGCTAATCCACTCCCCCAAAGGCTCATAATCCCCGCTTAGCACAGAGCTTATAAAAGCAACACCCCCTCCTCCCAGGCCTCCCGGGGAACGGGTCCAATGTGCGGATCGACGCAAAGGCTGCCCCACGCCCAGCCTGGACCCTGGGCTGGCACGAAGCACCACACAGCAGCTCCCCTGTGTGTCTAACCTGCCACCCGGCTCCCCACAGAGGTGGGGCACAGTCTGACCCAGGGGGGTAAGGGACCGTGGGAACATCTAAGGGTCACACAGTACTGTGACAATACCCCAGTGAAGACAAGTCACGTTTGAGGAGTGTGGGGACCAGATCTGACTCCGCGAGGACAGCATCCACCGTGCCCTGCACAGGGGCGCATCACGTCACATCGTAGCTAGTACAAAGGCGGTGGGGGCACCAGGAGGTGGGCCTGGCTGGGAGAAGGTCACTAGAGAGTTGTGGGCTGGGTTCTCTGCTCCTTGGTCCGCCCTGACGGACGGGCCTCAGGCTCCCACCACATCACTGAGCTGCTTTGCCACGCCCCCCAGCCCTCCCGCCATGGTAGACATCCTGATGCCAGGAGCCAAGCCAAGCCCTCCCTCCTGACGCTTCTGTTGGGCACGGGGGCACAGCAAGGCGGTAGGGTCTCACTCCGCTCGAAGACTTGCAAAGACGGAGAGATACTGGGAGCAGGTTCACAGCAGCCCGTCGGGATCGACACGGGCAGAGCAGCCCGAGTGCCCGTCGGACGAAAACATGGACAAAGGAACCGGCCATCCCCCGGCACAGCACTCAGCCATAAAGAACGAAACGCTGAGTCTTGCTAAGGCGAGCCCAACTCTCCAAGGCACCGTGCCAAGTGAAAAATGCCAACCCCAAAAGATCACTGATTGCTGGATGCCATTTATCGGAAAGTTCCAGAACTGGTCAATTCGTGGACGGAAAGTAGATAAGGTGAGGTGTTACGGGGTGTGGGGGGTTGAATGCTCGGGGGTATGGAGCTCCCCCTGTACATGCCAGAGTGATGAAGAGGTTCGGGAGCTGGAGGGCGGTGCCTGCTGGAAAGGACACGATGATGGTTGTTGAGTCTGAGCCCCTCTCATTGGCTGAAACGAAGTCTCCTATTGACTGAGTCTAGTCTCTGTGTTAGTTGTGTCTCCTTCCTATCAGCTGAGACTGAGTTCCTCTTATTGGCTGAGATTGAGTTCCTCCTACTGGCTAAACCTGAGTTCCTCCCTACTGTTGGTAGGTGTGATTTCTTTCGTTGGCTGAGCCTGAGTCCCTCCCACTGGCTGAGCCTGAGTCCCTCCCTACTGTTCGTAGGTGTGATTTCTTTCGTTGGCTGAGCCTGAGTTCCTCCTGTTGGCTGAGCCTGAGTCCCTCCCACTGGCTGAGCCTGAGTTCCCCTCCCTGTTGGCTGAGACTGAGCCCCTCTTGTTGGGCCGGGTCTGCCTGGTTCTGATGTCTCCATCTGGGTCCCTTCTGTGACGTTCAAACACTGCCTGCAGCCACGGACACAAATCCTAGCTAGGAGTGACTGGGAGCGTCGGCATTCCTAGAGAAGAGGGCCCTCGGGTGGGGGAGGGGCCGTGGAGGAGGCAGGCATGATGCCCACCCACCCCATCCTCTGAGACGCCTGGTGAAAGGTGAGAACCGACAGGGCCGGGCAAGTCCAGCAGGGTGGGCTCCACCCCACGGCCTCAGCCCCGGACACGCCCTGCACAGGGAAGCGACACCACAGACCCCAGGACCAGGCTGGGTCGTGCTGGGACACAGGCCCCTCTCCAGTCCTCTGCCCCACCTGCCTCAGTTTACCCATCTATGAAGTAGGCTAACGATACTCCCTGACCTTGCTCGAAGCAGCACTGAGGGAGCGAACCAGGGCGTCTGAGCAGCGGGTGGACGGTGGGAGGGTGGAGCCGTGAGAACCGTGATCTTTAGGTTTATCGACGTTTCCCAGCCCATAGTACAGACTCACATGAGCCAGACAGACAGACACGCGTGCGTGCACACATACACACCTCACAGCACACAAATGTACCAGACACGCCCACACCTCCCCCAGCACACACTCACCAGACACACACACCTCCCCCAGCACACACCAGACACACACCTCCCACAGCACACACCAGACACACACCTCCCCCAGCACACACACCACATACACATCTCCCCCAGCACACACTCACCAGACACACCTCCCGCAGCACACACCACACACACATCTCCCGCAGCACACACTCACCAGACACACACCTCCCCCAGCACACACCAGACACACACCTCCCCAGCACACACCAGACACACACACCTCCCCCAGCACACACGTGTGCCAGGCACGCACACACTTCCTGCAGCACACACTCACATGTGCCTGATACACACGTACACTTCCCATAGCATGCACTCGCACACCAGACATTACACACAGCTCCTACACACCACACACCTGCATACATATACCTATAAAATGCACACTTACATGTACACACATGAACATGTCACTCACAAAAACCAGACACCTGCAGTGCATGCATACCTACACATGCATACCTACACATGCATACCTACACATGCACACACACGTGCATATGAACCACAGCACATGCACATTCACCCACACACACATGCACATTCCCCTGCATGTGCTCCCCACACACTTGCAAACCCAGACATGCAGGCCAGAGACACAGCCTCACACAGGCAAGCACCTACGTAGTCTCCTCCCACATCATGCACACATACACACACCAACCACACCTGCGCATATGCATGCTTACACAGAGACACCCTGATGTGCACGCAATAAACACATGTGCACACCACATAAACCCAGATGCCCACAGCAGGCACGCGTAACACACATCTAGACTCAGAAACACGCAACCAGCCGCTGCTCTTCCACACGGGCTCTTCATCTACCAAGTGAAGACTCCGGGCCTCGACAACACACAGGCGGACGGGCCAGGGGCTCTTCCCAGGAGACGCGTGATCCTTAGTACTCTCTGGCCATGCCCACCGTTCACAGGGCCCGTGAGCAGAGGGAGGAGCGCCTCACGCCTCCTAAGAGACCCCATTGGGCACTCCTGTCGCTCTAGTTCTTCTAAAGAGCCGACGTGTTCCCGCTCACGATGGCTCTTGTCTCCTCTCACGAGACCCCGTGCACAGTGGACGCCCAGTCGATGCTCATGGAAGGGCAACACGTGAGTCCATCAGTGACCTCTGTGTGGGGCCGCAGCTCCCGGTAGCCCCAGGAAGGTGCAGGCTCCAGCTGCCATGGTGGGGGGGTTCCTGGGAACCTGCAGCACCCACATCAGTACAATAAGCAATGGAAGCAAGGGAGATGCGGGCCACGCCCACACGGCGTGCCCTCAACGCCACAGCAACGCCGTCCACACTGGCAGGAAGTTCATTCACACCACAGGCGAGCAGACACACTGTGCTATGTCCAGAAAATGGAAAACTACCGAGGGATAAACTTTAAAAAGGGGACGAAAGTAACGTGCTTCACATCGACCCCCTGAGACCTTGGGGATGAGTCGTACGTGCCGGGTGCACAGCGGGACGGGGGGGGGGGGGACAAACCCGGACAATCGAGTCCAGGGGTGCGTTCCTCTCTCCTGGCTCCCGCTGGGCACAGAGGGAAGGGCGCACTAAGCTGGAAACAGGTGCTTCTCTGGGGCGTGCGGCGGGTGTGAAACTCAAGGGTAGACAAGGTCCACTGACTCGCTAGCTTAAGATGACTGTGGACCGTACTGTGGAGTGACCCCTGCAAGTGGCCGCTTGATTATCCACGTGCATGTGATGTCTCACGTGGACGGGAAGCTTCCTCTGCGCGGCGGGTGTGGCAGGGATGGGAACCGAGTCAGCTGAGCAGTGAAGTCCCCGCGGTGCTGACTCGTCCGTTGTCACCGCAGCTGGGCATTTTGGTTTTGCTTTCTTCTGTTGTTTCTGCCTTTTTTTTTAAAAAAAAAAAAACTGTGTCCTGTGTTTCCCAAAAGGCCAATATATGACTTAATAAAGGAACTGAAAAATAAATTTTATATAAAACACAGAACCAGGGACTAGAGAGAGCTCAGGGAGTAACAGCGCTTGCTGTGCAAATGTGAGGTGGGTTCAAATCCTCGGCACCCACGGAAGAAAGGGGATGATCTCGCAGGGCTGCAGGCACGGCGCTGGGCAGATGTGTCGGGGGGCTGTGGGTGAGGCAGGAGGGTCTCTGGCTCAGGTTCAGCAGGAGACCGCGTCTCAAGGGAGCAAGGCAGAGTGATAGAGCATCACGCCTGGCCTCCGGGAGTGTGTGCACACACGTGCACTTGCACGCAGGACACGCATACTGCGGGAAGGGAAGAGGACCCTGCAGGTCACAGAAACTGGCTTCACGTCACAGCCTTCCCCTGGCTGCTGTGTGGCCTTGGGCAGATGACTGCACCTCTCTGTGCTCCCGGGGGAGGAGGAGGGCAGAACTCCGGCCTTGCAGAAGGACCGTTGGGAGTCGGTGGCTCGGTGGGCGTGGCTGGGTCGCCTAGCACAGCACAGGACACGCAAGGCTGGGAGGTCACTTTTCCTCCCACATGTCTCCAGGTAGTGACAGCCACGGCCAGGACACAGCGTCCCACATGTCGCCTGACTTCCTTGGCGAGCACTGGACGATGTGTCCCCAGCCCCCAGTTCCTTCGATGCCCAACCAAAAGGCAGCCAGGCCACCAGCTGACCTCGGCACACCTGCTCCCCACAACAGCCGACTGCCCGCGCGGTCGTTTAGAATGTTTGACTTAAAAATCGCGGCGCCTGGCCTGGGAGCCTGGAACCAGCGAAGGAAAGTGGGACTGACCCCGAAATGGCTGCTCTATTTTCGGAGCTGACCTGGTTTACGTAAGGACCTGGACAGCTCGTCTGATCCCGTAATTATGCAGCGGCTCATTTATTACTGTCACCGATGATGGATCTCGAAGCCAGCGCGGCGGCTGCGGCGTGCGCTCGCCTGTCCTGAGTTCAGGACACCATGGCAGACACACGCGGGCCCCACCCCACGACCCACACCTGCAGCTTCCGTGTCATCCGCCACCACTGTGGATCCGTGTCCCTTCAGGGGTCACCCAGCACAGGGGCGCACGCGCACACACACCACACACACACACACACACACACACACACACACACACACACACGTACGCATGCGCATACCCCTGCAGGTGCTGGTCTCCCACACGAGTGGAGGGTGTCAGCTTGCCATCCTTAATTGAAGTCTGATTGTATTTACACACACACACACACACACACACACACACACACGTCGTCACATGGTAACATCTCGAGCAGCTCCTACGGCCTCCCCTCGTGGTGGCAACATCTTGCCAGTCTAGAGTAACTCACAGAGTACTGACCCTGGCACACACAGACAGACATGTCAACCACCTCTAAGACCCTCCCACCACCCTTCAACCCCGACACTCCGCAGCCCCTCGACACCATGTCTGCAGCTGCCCCCCCCCCGAAGCGTGGTGCTATCATGCTCTGGGACCCTTTTTGTAAGTGGGCTTCTGGAAATGTCCCCCCCAAACCCACCCCAGTGTGACTCCTGGAGATCTGCCCGGGCTGATGGGTCATGTCTTCCCTGTTTATTTCCAAACACTTTCCTGTGCATGTAGCTCACCCACGGGAAGATCCGCTCCTGTGGGCGTCTCCAGCCAGGGCTCTGCACGTCTGTCCACCATGAACATTCTTGGGCTATTTCTGCCTTTCTCTCCCATGTGCGCAACGGGGGCGGGAGAAGCTCGGTGTATGGCCCACACGCGTCGTGTCTCATCTCAGAGACCCCCAGCACCTCAGCATGCTGTGGCATTTCTCTCCCCCCACTCCTGGTGCAGTATGGCTGGTGTGGCTTCTCCACGTCCCCTCCAGCCTTTGGGGATGTCGAGGGAGGCCACTCCGTGAATGGCGGCCATGTTGCCCTGAGGCTTCAGCGCGCACCGTCCTCGCAGCTCTCTGGTTATCCAAGGAACCAACCCTATATTTCTGACGGGCGGCCGGAGGGTCTATCTACAGCAAGAGAAAGCAAACCTCGGCCAGATGTGCAGGTGGCAAATATCAACTCTTGCTCTATGCCTCGTTTTTCACAAGGCAAATTTTAAAATCCCAACAGTCTACTTAACAACAACAACACACAAAAAATTCCAATTTTCCCTTTTATGAGTCACATATTTTTAAGTCTAAAGACTCTTCCTGGATATTGTCTCCTGTGTTTTATAAAAACTCCTACTTTTCCATGCACTCTATCTTGCATCCTTCTTGGATGGCTTTCTCTTTTAATATGGCATGACCACTAACCTGAGCTGACAGATTTTTCCCCAGTGGCTTCTGACATGTGACTGTGCCAGCCCATCCGTGGGCAAAGCCGTCTCTCTTCCGTTGAATCAGCACCTTTGTTGGGTGGGCATGGGTGGGGTCCGCTTCTGTTGCACTGGGACCTGCCTCTGCAGATGCCACCCAGGCCCGGCTGGCGAGCCAAGCTCCTTTGGCTCCACACATTCTGTAATACCTGCATATGCGTCTGGCTGAGATTTGGTGAGAAAGGTATCATCAAACATCATCAGTCTGAGGAGAAATGACTCCCTCATCGTATCAAGACTCCGGACTCAAGCTTGTGATATCCTTTCCATTCGTTTCTGTCTCCTTGCATTTCCTTTATCAGCGCTGCATAGTTTCCCAGGCAGTCAGTACGTTGCATTTCTTTCTAAGCTTTCCACCCAATCATTGTGTGTGTGAGCAACCTTAAGGCGGCCCGCGATGGCCCATGAGCGAGAGGCTCATTGCTGGCGCCTGTGATGTGAGCCTTCAGGAGGTGGGAAGGAGACCCCAGCCCGTGCCAGCCATGGGGGAGTGGCCTCCTCTGCCACGTGCCCACCGTGGTTCCTCATCGCCTCTGGGCCCAAAGCACCAGAGCCAAGTGCCCATGTTTTGAAACGTCTGAAGCCGTGAAGTGAAATAAACCTTTTGGTCACTTAAGCTTAAGATCTCGGCATCCACTGCACTGACTGTCTTCTTGATTTCCAAGTCTGTGCTCAGCACCAGCAGAGAAATGCAAAGGCTCCTGGACTTTACTGAAGCCGCTTATGCATTCTTGGAGGTTATTTTTAGAAAGCTGCATAGTATTTCGTCACCGATAATCATGCTGAGGAGGACCGATCGCCTTTCCCCTCTGTGGTCCACCGTTCATTGCCTTTTCCTCCTGAATTGCATTGGCTACAGCGTCTGCTCCATTGGGAATAAAAAGACGGCGAGAGACGTCATCAGCTTGTCCAGGGTCTCGGGAGAAAAGCAGCCAGCTTCTCCCTGTTGAGATGTCAGTCATGGCCTGCTCACATGACCTGTATCCAGTGGAGCAGACACCCCTCATCCTCATCTACTGAGGGCTGTTGCCATGAGCACATGTTAATCTTCTCAGATTGTTTTTATATCCATTGCTTTGCTTGCACCGTCTCTGTCCTTGGCTCTTTCACGCAGCTGAGGGCACTGCGTGATCAAACCATCCTTGCCCGCCGACAAACCCTCCGGCGATCATACCTACTTCTTGCCCCATGCTGCTAAACTTACCTTTGAACTTTACGACTTACTGTTTACTTACTACTGAACTGGAAATATTCTGTGTATTCTGTGGGTGTGTACATGTGTGTGTATCTGTGTAAGAGCTTTGCTTGCCTCTGACATCAAAGTGGTATTGTTGTCCTGAACTACAAAGGTTCATTTTTCAACAGTCATTTCCTGGAGCCAGGTTTCCCCTACCCTCCAGCCTGCACCGGTTCAAGATTCCACATTGCCAGAGACCCCTCACTGGTCAGTACTGAGCTCCGCCGGTCAACACTGAGCTCCACTGGTCAGCACTGAGCTCCGCCGGTCAGCACTGAGCTCCTTGACCTCCCTCACATTCTTCTGCACCCTCCGGAATCAGGCTTCTTCTGCCTTCTCTGACAGGATCTGAGCAATGGCTGGATGAGTTGTTGTGCAACTAACCTGAGGTTTAACATCAGGTTTGGTCAGGCAAAGGCTTTTCATTTCACAAGCTTGAATTTAGGGGTCTTTGAAGGAATCTGAGCTCTTAACTCTCGCATAGACACGTCCCTATGGGAACCCTCTCTCAAGTCAGGTTCACTGTCTGACGTAACAGCTCTGCACCGTAGCTGCGGCGTCCGGCCAGCCCTGCTCCTTGCATGAATGCCGAGGAAGGGGCCAGCAGTGACCCAGGACGCCCCGCCCCGCTCGTCACGCTCCCACCCTGGCTCCTTCTCATTGGCTCGTGTCACGAGTCCAGCTGCACCTCCCGGAGCCTGACCACGTGCCTCCCTCCTGATGGGGTGCCACCGGCTCAGAGCCCCACCTCCAAATCACCACATGCACAGCCTCCACCGGCCTAGCGCCAGGAGCTAACCCCTGGCTCCCCACATCCACATCCAGGGCCTCTCTCTGTCCTCACAGGAGCCGTGACTGTGGCGTGGACCCTGGGCGAGCTTGGAGTAAGGGGGTTACAGACCTGCTCTTCATTCGAGTCCTAGATGGCAAACACTGATGCACGTGGCCGCCAACCCCCGCCCCACGCACATACATACACATACACATATGCACACACTCGCGCACACACACACATACACACTCGCGCACACATACACAACACATGCACACACATGCACATACGCATAAACACATGCAAACGCGCGCACACACACATGCACACGCGTGCGCGCACACATATTCTTGAGCGTTCCCACTATCCCCAGACCTCAGCCACCTCCCAGACACCCCAAGGCGCATGCGTGCTGTCGAATCCTGTGTTGTGCTGCTGAGGCTGAGATGAGATGAGCCCGCCCAGCCTGCCTTCCAGGAGGGGCAGCCTGGGTTACTCACACCCCCTGCGCATCCTCTCAGAAGCCGTGTGGTCCAGCCCATGGCTGTCCAGACACATCAGGGGAGGAGGATGCTGGGGCCCAAGGGCCACAGCGGCCACCTCCTCCTGCAGGAGGCATCGAGAGCCCGTCCCCTGCACCAGGCCAGCTCTCACATTCCTGAGCCTCGACGCTTCCTCCCTCCCGACCTGTGCCCAGCCACTGTGCCTAGTGAGCAAGCAACCTCTCTCACCCCTCCTGGGGTCCCTGGGATTACTAAGCAAGAGGCAGCCGGACAGCATGAAGGCCAGTGCGCTCGCCCGCTCCCGACTGACCACAGGCTCCTGAGCCGGGGAGTCATGTCCTTCCTCCACGCTGCCCAGGCCCAGCCACGGGCCACACACAGCGCTCGTGCCCAGCACGCGGCCTCCGGATGCTGAGGGGGACCGCGTCTGGGAGTGGTCTCGCCGGAGCCTCTGCCGAGGCAGCTCGGGCAGGGCGGGCTTGGGGGCCCTGCGATAATGATTTCCATCCTGTCCCTCTGCGGGAATCAACACGCGGAGCAAATGTCCAGGACAATGGCTGTCGTCCCCCGTGGCCAGCAGGCACTTGGAAGCACGCGCTTGTGTCTAAGAACGAATTACACACTTCGCTTGAGTCTTGGACGCAGTCAGATGCGACGCCAGCCCCATCTGGGTTATTTTACATCGATTCGCGCTGGAGTCGATGGACCCAGTTAGCTGGAGTGTAGATGGCCTCCACCTGCCCAGCACGGCCACTGGAAGTCTCAAAGCTGTGTGTAAGGAAGGCACAGGTCTGGCCTGCATGTGGCTCTTAGCGTGATGCGTGCACTCCCTGCAACACTAAACACGAGGTGCTCTGGAGAGCACCGGCAGCGGGCAGGCCTGAGAGCCCGGCTTATGCTGGGAGCTTTCACACGCGGCACAGCAGTGGGCACCTCCAGCATGAACTGACCACAACGTATTCACGGATCTTCCTAAGCCCTCTTTGCACCCATGGGTTCCCCCCTCGGCCCCCTATCTCCTGAATAAGTCAGCCTGGCCTAAGATCCGCTGTAATTATTAGCTATATATGTGCCAACTTGACAGTTGAAGACTGAGCTTTGGGTCCAACTGTGAAGAGCTGGTAGCTAGGACAAGCCCTGAGCAAGCCTGCAGGAGATGACTGATGGAAGACCCAAGCCCACGGGGGGGGGGCATTCCCTGGGGAGATGGTCACAATGCAGGGAGCGTGCTCCCCGTTGGCATTCTTCAGCACGCTCTGGACTGCGTCTGACATGTGAGGGTGTTTGCGCCTCTCTCAGCAACCCTGGGGATTTGGTGTGGCCGGTTCCCTTGGCTCCTGATGTTGGCAGGCGCACTCCTGGCAAAGCGGGACTAGGCTGTAAGCAGGCGATGGTGAGCCAAACTAAAGCCCCTCGTTCCCCTGAGCTGCTTTGTGAGGCGCACATCAGCCAGCCACATGCGAAAAAACTGTAACCTGCCTCCTAGCAGGAAGGGGGACGCACTGCCACAGCGCCTGCCAGAGCCTCAGAAGGACGCGGCCACACCGCAGACCTGTGCCCTCCACTGCCCCTTGTCGGTGCCAACAAATGCCTTCCTGTCCTTGGAGCCGCACGCGCTCCTTTCCCAGATTAAAAACCTGCTGCCACCTTCACACCGAGCAGACGAGGACTAAGGAGCTCAGCGGGGCCGTCTGTCCCAAGCACGTCCGTGTTCGGATGATACAAAAGAAATTCTTCAAGCCAGAGACCCTGATGTCGAACGGTGGAATCTAACTTGTCTCCAGCAAAGTGGGTCGAAGAAGCCATGTGTATGTGGGGCAGGAGGCTGCCCGAGCCCGGGCAGGAGCCTCTTTTCTGGATTTATAGTGCAGAGCCAGGCAGGAGCCCAAAGTGGGGCTTGCTGAAACAAGGGCACTGTGCCATCCTGACACATCCACACGGCGCGGGCGTTTCCTGCGCATCAGCACGCGCCAGGCGGTCTCCCCGGGAAGCCACGAGTGGGGTGCAGTCCTGGACCCTGGGGTCCTCTCCGGCATGGCACGGGGGGCTTCCAGCCTGTTACCTACATCCTCCGACACACCCCTCTGGCCTCGCGGCAGGTACATGTTCCTGATCCTGTGCCAGCCCCTTCCCGTCACCCCCGAGTCACACACAGGCGTAACGAAGAAGGGGCAGATGTGCCCAGACAGCACAGTGAGGTCAGGGCAAGTGCCCTAGCGACAGGAAGGCAGGGGGCAAAGCACATGGGTGCCCAGCCGTCCCTGGCCAGTCACGAAGAGCAAGGACAGGAAGGGCAGAAGAAGCAGACAAAATGAACGCGGCGCCATCGAGGCAGGCAGGTGCATCCAGCCCGGCCTGCAGCCTTCTTGGCGAGCGGGGAGGGTAAAGGTCGAAGATGCTCCTCCTGCGGAGAACAGGTGCGCTCTATAGCCTCTGGGGAGACAGTGGAGGAGGGTGGAGGAAGGGCGCCCTGGGAAGCAAGCTCCTGACTCCTCCCTCCACCTCACGCCCCCTCGGGGGGTTGCACAGAGCCACGGTGGGTTTCTGTTGTGGTCAGCTCCCGCCTGCCCTGGTGACCACGGGCATTAGTCCACGGTGGCCAGGCCACGCCAGCTGGCCGTAGGCGAATGTCCTCAGCTCGGGCCTGGTGAGATCTGAGGCGGAGCCTGCCCTGCACAAGCACCCACACTTCTAGGTCATGACGGTTGGGGTGCTGGCTGCTACCCTGATAAGGAGGTCTCACCAGTTAGGCTCACCCCCACCGCTGGCCAGACCCCAGTCCTGACACGGACGGAAGCCGGGGCTTTCGAGGACCCCCAGGCTCTGGAGGGGTGCACGCAAGCCTGACAGGCGATCGGAGGCAGCTTAGCTGAGTTAATCTGAGTTATGTAACCGAAGCTCCCGACTCCAGCCTAGTGAGTCACCCGCCCCTTTGATTCCTGGAAGGGGTCTCCGAGGACCAAGGAGCAGGGTCATCCCCATCAGCCTATCTGCTCTGGTCCCCCACCCTCCCCTCCCTCCTGTCTCCCCCTCAGTCTCCTTCCAAGCAGGAGGCAGGAGAAAGCCACTCCAGCCAGACTTCAAACACAGAAATCTAGATCAAGGATATATTTGGCTTTCTGAGCTAATCTTTACATCAGTTTGGTCTCTACTGACTTGTAACCCTTTGAAGAAATCCTGGCATCTCTGTTCGAAAGCACGTGACTCCCACATAACCCCGGGGAGTAGACCCGGGGCTCCAGAGGCCGCGACCTACAGCTTGGGGTTCTGCGTTCAAGGGCTCCGGGAGGCCCTGGGCTTCCACAGTGCACCCAAGATGTTCTCATTTTTCTCCCCACAAGATGCCTAGGGCAGTATCTATCAGCCGATCGCCACCACGGGTATGCTAGGTGCTGGACCTGGTTGATGTTACTGGGGTCCAGATGCCCCCTCCCAGCGACCCAGGGAGGAGGTTGCAGGCATTCAGAGAAAGAAGCATGTTGTCCCCTCTCTGGGGACCCAGAGAAGGGGGTCTCAGGGTATAGACCCGAGTCAATTTGCTTGCAATACTGTGTCCTCTTCCCAAGGCCCAGAAGAGGAAGGAGTAGGAGGGGGCAGGGCGCTAAATAAATGAGCATATACTGGGGCATCTACCACCTGCTCTTCAACTGGACCGTGGATTATGCCACGGGGGGGGGGGGGGCGGCAAGCTCGAGAGTGAGGCCTGGCCAATGTTTGTGGGGATTCGAAGCAGCCTCATCACCCCTGATTGAGCAGTGCCGTCTCTGACGCCACATGGATTCTATTCGCAATCAATTTAGGGGCAGCAGCTGGAAGCAGACCCAGCCAGCCTTCACCCGCGTCCAGTGTTTGCGGACAGAGCTCTGACTCCATTCACCCAACCGGGGCTGTGAGCAGCTGCCAGGCGACTTCACACTGGGGACGGTGACCGCCAGCCCAATGGGACCCTGCTGGGAAGCTAGGCTACTGCACAGCACGCGCCCCGAGGGCTTGGGAAACCAGCGAACTAGGTCTTTTAACAGGCACCCCAGGCTCCTCTGCAGACGGGGCGCTGGAAACAGAGAAGCCTGGGAGCAGGTCTGGGGCTGTCTGCCAGGTTTTGAGCACAACCCAGCAAAGCCTGGAGTCGCTGCTCCGAGCCCTGAGGAAGCCCACAGCCTTCCCAGGACACAGCCTCCGAGGCCAGTGGCCCCCCGGCAGCTGGACTCCGGACCGGGCTGGGCTGTCTACTGAGAAAGCGCAATCCAGGCAGCTCAGGATGCGCCGGCTTGCCTCCAAGGAGGAAGTCACTGGGAGTCTTCATACAATTCCCATAAAAACAAAGAAAGAAGAAGGAAGAAACGGATCCAGCCCCATCTCTCTCTCTCCTTAAGCAGCAAGGCTCCCGGTGCAGCTTGCTTCCAACACAGGGGGAATCAAGGCCCGCTCCGAGTAGGATCTGGGAGTCCTTCTTCCGGATGCTCGGGGCCCAGTCCCAACCCAAAGAGGGCTGCTTTCTTCCATCACGTCGGCCAGTAACTAACCAGACTCCAGGCCGGGCAGCAACATGCCCAGTGCCCACTCGGGGAGCCGCCCCATGCCCAGTGCCAAGGGCTGTTCGTCAAGCACGGTGCACTTCAGACCTTAACACGCAAGTCCTGGGCTTCAGGTCTCTGCAATCCAGCCCGGCAGGGTGCAAAGCTACCCAGACCCGCTGGGGCGCCTGGCCAGGAAAGGGTGGCACCCACAGACTGAAGGGGGGGCATCCAGTAGGCTCCCTAAGACATGACAGCCTGTCTTCAGGAGAATGGCAGTGGAAAACTGCACACTTACATGGGGACGGGGGAGGTCAAACTTCAAAACCACCAACAGAACTATTTCTGGGGGGAAAACAATCGGTTCTGGAGGTCTGTGAACCAAGAGCTCTTTCCCGCATGCCCGTTCTCCTCCCCTTGACGAAACACATGAATCTCTCCATCTAACAGAAACACACGAATCTCTTCATCTAACAACTTAGCGATAGGAAAAGTCGGTTGGTGTAAGTTGCCACCAACAAGCGAGTGGCAGACAGAAGCTTGGGAAGCACCGAGGAGCAGCCACTGAACGCGGAGAGGACCCAGGAGGTCATCTGCAAGGCCCTGCTGAGGCCTGGGACAATGGGGTGCAGACCCTCCGAGGACGGGCAGGCAGAACACCTGCATCTGGGTCATCCTGGAAAAGCCCTCTTTGCTCCCCTTTGTCAACACCTCAGAGCTGGCTGAATCGAACCTGATCTAGCCAGAACTCTCGAATTGATTGAGGCCCAGCCAGTAACCCCACCTGGGCTAGATCTGTCTGGTGATTAACCTGTTAAAGTCCACAGCACACACCGAGCGTGCCAAGCAACGCCAAACACATCGTGGACCTAATCCTTGTTAGATGTGCGGAGCGAGCGACGTTCATCCCTGGGTCCCAAATCTTGGCAGCGGTCAAGGGCAGCTAGTAAACACTTGCAAGGCAATTCCCTTCCGATTTCTCAAAATCAGGACAGCGAGTTCGTCTGTCCTCCTCCCTAGGTCCCTCTCCCCCCAGCTTCACGCCGGCGGGGGCAGCGAAGCAGCCTGCTCCCGCAGCCGCCGACCCCTTTTGTCCCCAACACGGGAGTACAGTGCATCCCAGTGGACGAACGCGAGAACGCAAGCAGGCTTTCTCCGCCTCCACCTAGGTCGCTCTGCCTCGATTCCACCCCCCACCCCCAACTCAGGCGCACCAGCTCTGCCAGAGGTACTGTGGTAGGAGGGCAAAGCTGGGGGCCAGTCGTCCACTCTGCGAAGCGGACAATATATTCTATAGAACCCTAAAAGACGCTAGGCCGCGCAGGGCAAGAACTGGAGAAACCAGAGCAATCTGACGGGTGGGCAAAGTTTGCAGTTAAGGGTCTTTCTGGACAGCCCCGTCGCCAGCTCTGAGCTCCGGTTCCGGCTGACACAGACGAGCCCTGGGGCGCGCCCGTGCTGTGAGCGAGTGAGAGAACGGGGCTCGGAAGGGGGGGTGCCTTCTGGCGTTCCCCCAGAGCTCAAGCTCTCCAAACCCAGCTGCCAGCCAGCTGTGAGCGCCCGTCAGCCCAGGGAGGTCACCCCCAAACTAGCTGGGTCGGCAGCTGGGCTCCTGCTCAGCCCTGGAGCCCCGAAAAGGGAAAGAAGGCCGGTGGAGTTGCTGTGGGGGTCTGTTTTCCCCTAACTCCTCCTGCAAGGCTGTCGCCGGGAGCGGGGAGCTCTGGTTCTCCCCGGCAGCCCCGGCCCCCGCGCCCGCCGCGCCCAGCGGCCCGCGACTAGCTCCGAGCTCCCCGGAGGAGGCGCGCCGGGGCCGCCGGCCAGGACACTGCGCTGCTGGCGCCCGGAGCCGCGGGCGCGTCCCGCCGACCCTGCCGCCGGCTGGCTAGGGCGAGCGTCACTCCCCGGACCCCAAAAGCACCCAGGGCCGGAGACCGGCTGCTCCCTCCGGAGCCCCGGGGCTTGGGGCTACAGGAGACCGCCCTACCAAGGCTCTCGGAGCACCCCGCGGGCCGCTTTCAGGAGGCAAAGAGGGGGGTTCCTTTATTTCAACACTGAGCAAAGCGCCGCTCCAGCCCAATCCTTCGCCCACGCACCCCCACGCACCCTGTCCCCAACGGGTCGCTCACCTGAGTCCTAAAAGCTGTTGGATCCACATGGTCACGTTTCGGGGAGCGGAGCCTCAGACCTTGCTCGCCCCGGCCATCTGCGCGGCGCCCGTGCCCGCTCGCTCCCGTCCCGTGGCGCCGATCTCCGGCTTCGGTCCGCCGCCGCCCGCCGGCCGCCGGCCGCGGGGCTCACAGCGAGTCAGAGCGCGGCCGCGCGGGGCTCCATGCCGGCCGGCGCGCCGCCGCCGTTGGGGCGCATGGCTCAGGCGGGCCGGCCCGCGGGGGCGCACATCCTCCGGCCGGGGCGCGGGGCGCGCGGCCCCCCTCCGCGGGCGGCACGGCGCGGGCGGCGGCGAGGCGGGCGCGCTCCGGGGCTGTGATTAGCGGCGAGGGTCCGAGGAGACCCGGCTGCGCCCTCCCGGGCGGCGGGAAGGGAGGCCGGCGGCGCCGCGCACCGTGCGAGTCTCGCGGCGCGGCTCTTGCCTCCGGCCGGATCCGCGAGTCGCGGGGATCCGCGGCGCCGAAGATTTAGACGACCACCGCTGGGGCGGACGCGGGTCCCCTCCCCGCGCCGCCGAGTCGAGGCGAGCTCGGTCCGGGGCTCCGCCGCCGACCCGCGCCGCTCAAGTTGCCCGCGAGCTCCGTCTGAGCGCTCGCCCGCTCGCTCTGCAGACGGCCGCGGCCGGGAGGCTGGCAGGAGGCGGGGAGGGGAGGCGCGGGGCGAGGGCGCCGTGGAGCGCGGGGCGTGGGGACGCGCGGCGGCGGCGCCGCGCGGAGGAGGCGCGCGGGGATCCCGGGGCCCCGCCGCCCGCGCCCACCGCGCCCTCCGCAGAGCCGCCCGCGCCGCTCGGCCGCCTCCCTCCTCGCGTCTGCCGCTCCGCGCGCTCGCCCCCGCCTCCCCGAGCGGGTCCCAACTCCGCCCGCCCGGCCCGGCTCACGTCACCGCCTTCCCCGCCCCTCGAACCGGAGCCGGAGCCCCCAGCCTGGGCCGGCCGGCTCCGACTCACCGCCCCACCTCGCTGGAGAGGGGCTAGTCGCGGTGGTCTGTGGCTGGCCTGGGCAGCGCCCTAGCCAGGGTCCTCCTGGTGCCCTCCCCATCCCCGGCCTCGTCCGGGTCCCCACCTTGGGAAAGGCTCCAGAGAGGCCGCAGGCTGCGATTGGACCGCCGGGCGCCGCCGGATGGTGTTGCCACGGTAACCGGATGGCATGTGAAGCAGTTAGAGGTTCCGACCCGGTTCTAAGTGCGCCCAGTGGACCTGGAAGACTGATTTGGGGGAGCGGACGTTCCCGAGGGAAGACTTGCGGGGCGCAAGGAGCGAGGGCTGCCGGAAAAGTTTTCTCCCTCAGGAGCTGCCGGGAGTGGGCCACAGGGAGCTGGTGGTTGACCTAGGGGGGCCTCTCCTCGGGGACTCCTCCGGGCCTGGCTTCCGCCCCAGGAAACGAAGTCTCAGCCTTCTGCTGGAGCTTGTTTTGGCACGATTATCCGAAGTTCCCGTGAGTTCTCTGCCCTCTGTTTAATGGCAGCTGCTTGTTAGCTGGTCAGAAAGAACAGATCAGAGCCGGGTCCTCTCCAGTTTCTCCAGCAGGCATCCAGTTCCCTCCCCGGACCCAGGACCTCCCAGCGCCTACCTGGTTAGTTGCATTTGTAATACCCTGATAGGCGGGCACTCGGGGGTCCTCTCGTGCTGACAGAAGTGTCATAGAGAAGATCTTCCATGGAGGCGAGAGCTGTGGAACCCTTAGGACTTGGCTCTGCAGGGTGCGAGGGAGGGAGTGCGAAGTCAAGAAGGGCAGCCTTCCTGCTTGGGCAGGAGAACCTCGGGCAGGAGGGGAGAGAGAGGCTAGTCTGCAGAGTGCCGTGTGAAGCAGCCACTCCCAGGAGGCTCCAGCCCAGCCCCTGACACCAGCAGGTGGCCCCTCTGAGCGGGTCAGGCCATCTCTGGAACTGGTAGAGGGGGCAGAGCTGGCTGGCATACTTGCTTGGTACCTGCTGTGCCCCTACGTAGCCTCTTCATTCCTGAGCCTCCACCCAACCTGCTTCCCAGCCAAGATCCCAAACAATGTGGCAAGAGGCTAGATGTGACCTGGGGTCTTGGGCACATTGTGTAGTTCCACTGGTTCTCTGTATTGCCATTTACAAGACAGGTTTCCTATTTCTGTCCACTGGAGGTTTTGTTAGCACTGAATGATCTGGCCTGGGATGCCGTGCAAATGTTAAGAGCCGAGTGCCTGTCGGTGAGTCCAGAAAGATACCGGGTGACTCAGCGCTTTGGCCACTCCTGGGTCATCTTTCCCCCAGAGTCCCGGTCCTGAAGGGTTGGCGGGAGGCTGTCTTAGGAAGTAGCAAGGGAGGCGAGCCGATTCTGGCAGAACAAGCTGGACCCAGAGTCACCTGCCAGAACGGAGGAGGTCTCACTGCTGCCACCTAGCGGGGAATGTGTGGGCACCGCAAGGAAGGCCCTTCTTGTAGCTAGAGGAATCTGAGGGGCTGGGGAGGAGGAGCAGAAGAGGGGGGCAGCTTGACGACCTAGGGATGGGGTAGCTGAGGATGGGGTTCTCACCTGTCTCCTCTCAAGACCCTTCCATAACTTCTCAGACTGTGTGAGTGCATGGTCTGAAATGCACAAGATATTGCTGAAATGTACCTTTGTTTAGCAAAACAGACCCGGGGTACAGCTCAGAAAGAACACATGCTCGGCCTGGAAGAAGCTCTGGGTCCAATCCCTAGTACACCCCCAAAACATTAGGGAAACTTGCTCCTGGTTTAAAAATAGATGTTCTTTTTTACTGACATATTAAATAAGTTGGTAGATGCCAAGAAAATGATCCTTTTGATTGGCTGGCGAGGTAACTGAGCTCATAAGGCACCTGCTTGCAAACCTAGTGACCTGACTTCTATCCCCAAAAGCACACATGGTAAAAGAGGACTTTCCAAAGTTGCCCTCTGGCTTCCACCCGTGCACAATAGCATGCACACGTGTTCCTCTGTCATAAATAGATGGGAAAACTCTAATTTGGGCTCTGAAATACAAACACACTCCATTAGGTACTTGCGTCCTCTGTGTGCGTATGAAAACATGTGTGGCATGTTGGATGGTGCTCTTCTTCCTAGGGTCACACCACCAGGAAATGCTCAGCTTTAGTGATGCCAACAAAACAGAAACCCCACTTTACCCTGCAAGCTGAAAGCTATGCCTGGACTGGGAGACAGAATATAGCAGCATTTTCTATAGAAGCTCCTTGCCTGGGGCATTAGAGCCCCACAGACAGACCACTGAGATGCAACATCTCAGTGAGGGGAAGGTCCTTAGCCCCCAATGGGACGTGAAATGACCCCTTGGGACCCAGACACACAAGGCTCTTTAGGCACACTTATGTGGAGCTAGTCATTGAAGGCAACCCATTGAGCAAGTCTGTAAGGTATTAGCTGATTGACGTGGGAAGACCCACCCACAGTGGTGGGACCAATCCCCAGGGGAGATGCATAGGACAGAGAACTGTTGGCTCTGGCAGCCCGGCAAGTTAGAAGGCATGCTTGGTCATGCGCCCCTCTCTCAGCTCTTCGTGGATGCGGTGCGACCAGATTCCTCGGTCCCTGCCGGTGAGTCCCACCGCAGTGATGAACTCTAACCTGCAGTCGTGAGCATGAAGAAGCCTCTCGGCTCCCTGCGTGGTTGGGGCGCGTATTCATCCCAGCAACGGGAAGATGCAACTGTGATCATTTTGGTGCCAGAAGAGTGGGATGTTGCCGTGAAACAAGACAGTAACTTCTGTGCAAACCTCTCCAAGGAGGGCCCCCCTCATGCCTTTGCTTTTCTTTATCTCTTGATGAAAACATCCCCGAATTTTATACTGAAAAGCAATAAAACTTCCATTCCGCCACATGTGTGACCTATTTTCTAGACTTTGAAGATCTCAAGCTGCTAGCTGGGTTCTTTTCTCCTTGAAAGCTGGGAGGGCCAGTGTGAATCACTCTACCAAGCCCACACACGTGCACATGCATGCACACATACACATACAAACTACTACACAGAAAGACGCATGTATGCAAAGCATACCTACGTGCCCTCACATGGATGCACAAACATACACAAACGTGTTCACATGAGTATATGCACACATACACAAACATACACGTGTTCATATGTGCATACCTAGAGATGCATTTATGTGCAAATAAGTGTATATGTATACATGGATACACTCACATATGGACATGTATTTGCACACCCATACATATTCATGTGGATGCATACACATACACAGATGCATATGACAACACGCAGATGCATACACCTCTAAACACACATGCCTTCAAGCTTCCATGTACACAGATGAGAGATCTCCAAATGTGTGCACATACGCATTCATCCAGAGCACGCATGTATGCGCTACAGATTTGTGCACCCTGAACATGTATACTTTCAAGCTTCTATGTGTATAGGTAGGAGCCTTTCCTCGTGGTGCATGTAATCACACAAACACACACAGAGGCGTGCACTTCTGAACACACGTGACTTCAAGCTTACATGTACACGATGAAAGCCCCGCCACATGCATGGATATAGGCATGCACACACTTACCTAGATGCACATAACCATTCAGACACACACAGATGCACGCGCCCCTGAACACACATTCATACATAGACAAGAGACCCTCCACATGCATGCACACTGGCATGAACATGCCACATAGATGCATGCATCCCCAAACACATATGCCTTCAGGTTTGTGCATGCTCAGACAAGAACCCCTCCACATGCATGCACACAGGTATACACAGAACTATACAACACACACACACACGCATGCACCTCACGACACATATGCCTCCAAGTTTGCATGTGTTCAGACAAGAGTCCCTCCACATGCATGCACACAACTGTACAGCACGCACACACGTGCACACACACACACACTCCTGAGCGTGCACGTCTCCAAGCTTCAAGAGCCCCTCCAGGGTGCCCTATGCAAACTGCAGGTCCCCTCAGGGTTCTGGCAGCTTCTCTCCTGCCTGGCAGACATCCTGGCCTGAAGCCCCCACAGCACAGACTCCTCTCCTCACCTCTTCCTTTCCTAGTTTCTCAACAAAGGAGCTGGCAGCCCCGCGGGAGGTCCTCCTTGAAGCTCTCTGAGGCCATTTACCTAATGGCCTTCCCAGACTTGACTATTTTTAAAACCCATCCAAAGCCAAATTGAGCTGCCATTGTTCATTTTTCTCCCGAGGAGGTAAATGTGTCTTAGGCATGACATCTGATTAAGTAGCTGAGTTCGGGGTTTTAAATGGAGGGAAATGCTGATTGAAATCATTATAAGTTTCCTTAAAGTGTTCACACCGATGCCCCCCCACTCACACCTTTCCTCACCTGCTCGCCTCCCCTCCCCCATCTGAAGTCACCTTGCCCCCCCCCCCAGGTTCAATGCTAGGGGTCTGTCTGGACTGAGAGACACAATACCCACTGAAATGTTTTCTATGGAAGATCCTTGCCTGGGGCATTAGAGCTCCCACAGACAGACCACCAAGGTACAACCCCTGCATCTCGGTGAGGGGGCCCTCAGCCCCGACCCCGGCTAACTGGAGGGAAAGAGAACCTCTCCTTATGTCCAAGAAGATGCTGAGCCTGCGAGTGGGAGGGAGACGGGAAGAGACGCTGGCGTCCACATGGCTCATGGGACAGGCTGCAGATGAACAGTCGGATGGCAAGGGACGGGGCACCAGGGGCAGGAGAAGGGCAGACACTTGGCTGCACTCAGGCAGAGCGTTAAGGTGTTGGCAGCAAGCGCCCTGTGCCCTGCGTGGAATCCCGCACTGGAGCGGTGCAGGGAGTCACAAACCCATCAGGAAGCTCTCCCAATGCCAGAGCACGGGCTGGGGTTCAGGCCTGGGAACAGCTCAGGAGACTTCAGTCCCCCCACCTTGTTCCAGGTCACCCCAGCCGTCACCCTGCAGTACCCATGTCTCTCCTGAACCCGCGATGAACCTTGGCAGCCAGCTCATGTCAACAGGCCTAGCTCGGGGCTGACTCAGCCAAGAGGGGCGCCTGCTCGCGGCCACGGCCATGGGCTGCCCCCACCAGTACCCCACTCTCTACCTAAGCGCCAACCTGGGAGCTGCTCTTCCCCAGCACCTGCACCCACACAGCATGGGACAAGGCGTCCTGAGTCCCACCATGCCCTAGGGCTCCCCCAGGAAGGGCGAGATTGCTTTTGCTCCCATTTCATTGGTTGAGGCAAGTCACGTGACCAGGCTGCCGCCGCAGAGCGCAGAAGGGTGTGTCTCGCACCAGGAGGGTCGGTCAAGGAGTTCAGTCTTCCACACTGAGCATCTCCAGAGGAAGATTTGTGTCCTGTTGTCTCCGAGCCCCTCACTTGGCAGCCAGATGTGTGCACAGGAATGTAACACGCCTCTCCGCACGCAGCGAGCATGCTAACCTCCGCAGCGGGCACGCGACGCACGCACGGAGCACGCTGACGCACGCTGACGCACGCAGCGAGCACGCTGACGCACGCACGGAGCACGCTGACGCACGCACGGAGCACGCTGGGCTGAGCTCCTGTCTCTCCTCCAAACCTCAACACACGGCCAGGAGTGAGCCCCTGGCTATGCCGCTGGACATTCTGAGACACACGCTGCTCTGTGGGGTAAGTGGGTCACCTGGTCACCCACTTGTGTCAATCACTGCTGTTGTCATTATTATCCCCATCGTCATCATCTTGTCACCATCACCATTACCACCATCATCACCATCACCACCATTATCATCATCACCATCATCATTATTATCATCTTCATCATCATCACCAACATTGGACAGTCATCCTTCATCACCATCATCACCACCATCTCCATCATCACCATCATCTCCATCATCACCACCATTTCCATCACCACCATCATCATTTCCATCACCACCATCATCATCATCATCACCACCACCATCTGCATCACCACTATCACCATCATCACCATCTCCATTACCACCATGGACATCATCATCATCACTGCCATCTCCATCACCTCCACCGTGGTCATTTGTCCGTGTCGTAGGGTCCCAGGCTCTGTGAGAGTGGTCTCAGCGCATCAGAGTGCAGCCAGCCCCTGGCTCTGCAGTGCCCATGACTGTCAGGCTCCGTGTGCACACACAATAGCCGGGTTGGCATCTGGCTGCTCTCTGCCGATCTAGAAGGTAATTGGGCAGAACAGCCACTTCCTTGGGTACTGCCTTTTCTGAGACTCTGTCCTCTGATGTGGAGAAGCTTCCGGAACATGCTGTGGTGGGAGGGGGATGTGTCACTTTTGGGCAGTCCCGTGCTGGGCAGATGCAGGCCAGTTGTTCTGGTGTAGCTTCAAGTTCACCCTGTGTTCTGATGAGCAGTACACCTGCTAAATTCTCCACGTTTTCAGCCTTTCTAGGGAGGAGCTACACCCACCTCCATGAGCCAGAGAGAACACAGAGAATACAGGAAAGTATGTCTCCAGGGGAAGATTGTAGTGACTCTGTCACACACGCACACACACACACACTGATAATAGATCCCAGAGCCTCACGGGCTGGATAAAGACTTCACCATAGCCATATCTCCAACCCTTTTATCTTAATTTTTAGTTTGGTTTTTAGTGAGGCAGGTTTCAGTAAGCTGCCCAGGCTGGTCTTGACTAGTGCTCCTCCTGCCTCAGTCTCTCTAGCCGGGAGGGAAGGACGCGCCTCTCGGCCTGGCCCAGGTCACGCCTCCCCGCGCTCCACTTCCCACGATCCACTTCTCCACCATCCAGGCTGTTTGCCCACGTTTCTGGCTTCTCTTTGCCCACCCCCCAGGGTAAGAGGGTAGAGACGCCCAAAATACCTTGTCTGTTTCCAGGTTCCTGGAAACTTCTCTGAGTGAAAAGGGAAAGGCTGGGTCCTCAGGGACTGAGGCTAAAGTCCAATTGCAGGTGGATGGCTGGGGCCGGAAGCACCGTGGCCGAGGCTGGGAGCACCAGGGCCGGGAGCACCGTGGCCGAGGCTGGGAGCACCAAGGCCGGGAGCACCGTGGCCGGGGCCGGGAACGCCACAGCTTTGCTGCGGAGCCAGACAGTCACTGGCAGGTGCTTCAAAATCACCTGGATGCAGGGTCCCTGGTGAGCTCCCAGGGTCCTTTATTCCCAGCTACGTAAAAAGCAACAGTGATGAGCATAGCGGAGCGGAGCAGGGCGGAGCTGAGCAAGGCGGGGCGGGGCAGAGCAGAGCAGCTTGGAACTAGGAAGCCCCCTGCCTTCTCCAGCCGTCTCACACTCCCTGGTCTGGGAAGGCAGGGGTGGGGGGTCAACACAGATGTCTTACAAAGCAGCTTAAGGAAGTCAGATAAGTGCTGTCCTCTGGTTATTACTTGTTATTCCTGCCTCCGATGAAGCAAATAACTCCACGTGGGTCTCCACCACTTCCCAGGCGTGCCGTGCAACCAGCTGCACCCCCCTCCCCGGTCCCCAGCAGCATGGAGTCCTCAGAACGGGAGGGAGAGCAGCCGTGTGCCGTCAGGACTCGGTAGCATTCGCCCCTCTGTGCCCACCGAGGGTCTGTTCCAGATCCCCCTTCCAACTGAACCCCGAAGATGCTCTTACGAGTTGCTGTGACCGGCCCTTTCACGTAGCCAGCCGCCCCCCTGTCCCTGCCTTTTATCAACTCCAGGGACCGGGAATTCCACGTGCAGAGGTTGCTACAGCGGGTCGCTCAAATCTGCACTGTTTTCTTCACGCGCCACGGGTGGCCGAATGGGAGGCTGTGGACGCGCAGGCACAGGGGCCAGGTGTGTTGGCCCTGTGGATCTCTCCTGTCACGTGGTGCACACTTAGACAGCAGCCGTCATCATTAGCAAAGGCGCAGGGCAGAGAAGTGGCGGAGCATCCGTTAACCCGCCTCTCGACAGCTGGTGTTCAGTTCAGATTCGGCCATGTTTCGCTTCTTTCCTTCTTTGCCCAGGAACTTCTGAGCTGCAGAAGCCGGGGCTCCTCCCACACCAGCTCCGTTCTGCCGAGTTCCAGACAAGTAACCCCAGAAGGTTCCCTGAGCCGACGAGGATTGCCAGCCCTCAGCCTGAATTTTCTCCATATCTAGATTTCCCCCTGGACCAGCCCCAACCCCTGAGCATCCAAGGCGAAAGTGGGCAAGCATTGTGTGGTGGGCTAAGTTCCTGCTGAAGCCACGGTCCTGGACTAACAGAGTCCACGTTCTCCCGTGGTCTCCTGTAGCGTGTCCTCGGCCGGAAGGACCTTTGACATGAGGTATCTGGATACCGCCCATCCTGATGGCCTCTTTCAACCTTAATCCCTCCGACCGGCCCCACTGCCAGTGCAGAACATGGGCCCACAGAGCTTCGATCCTCATTAGCAGTAAAGATGAATTTCGTTCGGATTAGTGGTCTTCCTGATCAAGTAGCCCCACCCCAAAGGTGTCTGCACTGGACAGACCCCCTGGAGGGGGGTATATACCCAGATCCTTAAGCATGAGATGTGAACTTTGTGTGTGTGATGTGAACTTGGGTGTGTGTGTGCTCGCACTGTAATCCCAAAGACAGTAAGAACGACGGCAGCAGGTGCAACCCCCACAACACGCCTGTCACTAGCAAGAAGCCCTGGGGTCTCCTGGAACCTGGTTCTTCCTCAGGGAATTGGAGGTAAGGGCGTTGAGTTGGAGGGGTGAGTTCCAGGGCAGGCTGGGCTACAGGGGGCGGCCCTGCCTCAAATGAAACCAAAATAACTACAGAGAAAAAAGGACCGGCCATGGAGGGCCCCACGCTGCGCGCCCCCCACAGCAGCGCCAGGCAGACCCAGCCAGCATCCCTCAGTGACAACAGGAGAGACGGCTCGTGGCCGTCCCCTCGTGACATTGCTCCCTGGCATCCGAGAATGAGGCGCTGGCAGGTGCCACGCTGTGGGTCAGTCTGGCAATGTCATAAGCCAGAGCACTCAGACACAAAGGTGACATGTTGTTTGCGATCTAAGTGCTCCAGGAAAATCTATGGAGACAGGTTTAGACCGGGGCTGTGGGGCAGACGAAGATGTGATGGCAAGGGATGCCCTTTCTTTCTAAAATTATCATACTGGGCTTGTGAGATGGCCGAGGGGTTAAGCTCTGTTTGCAAACAGAAGGTCCCATGTAAAAACTCCAGGCAGAAACTGCAGTGGCCTGCACTTCTGGCTGTGGGGGCAGAACCTGGGAAATCCCCGAGTGAAGCAAGAAGGAGATGGCGACAATTCAGGATGATTCCTGAAGTCATCCTTGGTCCTCCATAGAGACATACAATGACCTCTGACACACACACACACACACAAAGATGGAAAAATATTATAATAAAATTATCCTTTATTTTCTAAATTCGCTTCGGGGACAGTGCCCCTCTCTCATTACTCGCCCGATCTGCTGAGACCGAGCTGACCAGCGCGTTGAGGACTGTACGTGTGGTGGCTGAAGCGCGTGGGCAGCAGCTCATATTTGAACAGAGCAGGGAAGGATGCTGTGTGGGGGGCCACTGTGTTCGCCGTTAGTGTGAGGACTATCGTGTGACGTGTGCTGGAGATGGGATTTCGTGAGACGCAGAACCTAGCCGTTCCCACATGTTCCACTTTCACAGAGTATCGGAGAAGGGTCCCCATCAACTACGGGGGCTGAGAAGGCGCTGCCTCTTCCAGCTCCATGCAGTCAATCACACGGCCTGAGGGGAAGCAGGTGGAACTGCACTGTCCCTGTTTCCTTCTGACTTGGAAATGTTCTTCGGAGAACGGTCACTGTACAAGCGTCACCTAAAAGAGGGGGAGGAGAAGGGAGGTGGCCAGGCTGGAAGCCCACGTGACTCACCCACCTCTTCGGTCAGAAGCAAGGTGCCCCCTCTGTGATTCGTGGGTGGGATTGTCACAGTGCAGACTGGCTGCTGTGTGCCTGTGTCCACCTGTCCTCTGGGCCATTTA
Source organism: Typhlomys cinereus (assembly GCA_023101885.1). Classification (NCBI taxonomy): domain Eukaryota; kingdom Metazoa; phylum Chordata; class Mammalia; order Rodentia; family Platacanthomyidae; genus Typhlomys; species Typhlomys cinereus. Next base: position 717,828 of record JALPQD010000210.1, on the reverse strand, counting down.
ACTTAAGTGTGTGTGTGTGCGTGTGTATATGTGTGTGCATGTTTGTGTGCTTATGTGTATGTATGTGTGTGTTTGTGCATGTGTATGTGTGTGTGTATGTGTGCATGTATGTGTGCATACGTGTGTGGGGGTCAGTGTGTATATTTGTGTGTGTGTGTGTATGTGTGTGTGTGAGTCAGAGGTGGATGTTGGGTATCTTCCTCTATCTTCATCTGATGAGAGGGCATCCCTTACAGGCTGAGATCCACAGAAGGGGATGCAAATCCAGCCCCCTCTCGCACCACTGGAAGGAGACTTACACCAAAAGCTGAATGCCCAGTGCTGCAAGCACATTAGGATGGGCACAGTGGGCACATCTCTTAGGGCGGGCAGAGCACACACCTCCACTAGGTCAGACAGAGTTGAGAAGAAGAGACCAAGGCGCTGACTACATTAGGCTTCGATTAGCAACGAATGGATACAGTGAAAACCCCCTTCAGAAGATGCATGAGAGCCGGCAGCTGGAGACACTTCCAGCATAGATGTAGGAAGAGACCCCAGAGCCCCTCACACGCACACCTGTAATGAAAGGTAACTTCCGGGGGAAAACGGGCAGAACCACAGGTCCAAACACTCCGCAGATCAGAAAGCCTCGTTGAAGTCTGACAAAACAAACAGCCAACCTCATTAGTAGTTAGATTGAGTCAAAACAAAACAAAACCAAACAAATAAAAATGCGAGTCCTGGCAGACTGCACACAGTATGGTATTGTCTGTAAAAATAACAACGACTAACAGGATATGAATAACTTGCTCCCAAGCATCCGTACACACACTGTACGCCTGTCTTTAAAGACAGGGAGGCTTGGGGGCAGGGAATGGGCTCGCTGGATGAAGTGCTTGCGATGCAAGCCTGAGGACCACAACGTGGTCTCCTGGCGTCCACATTAATATCCACAGAGCCCGAGTGAAAGCCTAGTCCTGGGCAGAGGGAAAAGGGGATCCAGGGGCTGCCTGGCAGTTGTTCCCGTTGAAACACAACATCCTGGCTCCGTGGGCGACACTGTGACAAATAACCGAGGAAGATACCCTACATCAACCTTGGGCCTCTGCACATGGGTGGGACACACACAGGTACACGCCACATACACCTGTTCACACATGTCCACGCATGCAGTATAGAAACAGCTAAAAGTAAAGAACGGGAGAAGTGCAGTCACACGGGGGCACGTGGAGATGAGTAAGGGCACAGAGAGGCATATGGAGTTGGGGTGCGTGGGGTCCAGGGAAGCACAGGGGGATATGGAGGGTGTATGGAGGTGCATGAAGTGCATGGGAGTTCATGGAGATGCATGGAACAGTGCGTGGGGATCTGTGGAGGCACGTGGAGTGCACAGGTGCGTGAAGGCACTTAAGGGTCCATGGAGGTGCGTGAAGGTGTGCGGGGTGCATGGAGGTGCGTGAAGGTGTGCGGGGTGCATGGAGGTGTGTGAAGGTGTGCGGGGTGCATGGAGGTGCGTGAAGGTGTGCGGGGTGCATGGAGGACATAAGAGTATGCGAAGGTCCGGGGAGGCCTGTGGGGTCCGTGGAGGTGTATGAAAGCACGTAAGGGTGTGTGGAGGTGCATGCAGGTTAGGGGCATGTGGGAGACATGGGGGCACATGGAGGTACATGAAAGGGCAGGGGATGGTTTGGTGTTTGAAGGTTTGTGGGGTGCATGAGGATGTATGGAGGTGCATGGAGGTACAGGAGAGTGGGTAGAGGCAAATGGAGGTACACAAGGACTCATCGAGGCTCCTGGAGGTGTATGGGCATGCACTGGAGTATGTGGAGGTGCATGGAATGCGCTGGGGCATATGGAGGTGCATGGGATGCACTGGGGCATGTGGAGGTATATGGAGGTGCATGGGATGCACTGGGGCATGTGGGGTGCATGGCATGCACTGGGGCATGTGGAGGTGCATGGGATGTACTGGGGCATGTGGAGATGCATGGGATGCACTGGGGCATGTGGAGGTGCATGGGATGCACTGGGGCATGTGGAGGTGCATGGGATGCACTGGGGCATGTGGAGGTGCATGGAGAGTCCTGCTCTTATGCTGAGCTCCCTGGTACTTCATGATGGTGACTCGCATTGTGAAAAGCAAAGGGACCGTGATAACACCAGCTCAGGAGTAAGGGGCCCAGATCAGCAGGAGTAACGGAAGCAGACCAGGTGTGTGTGGCCTGTTCCAAACCCAGCCGGTTCACCACATTCCCTGCCCACGCATCTGTGTAGGACGCCCTCACAACACAGGGGCGAGGCGTCCCAGGCGCCCAGGCTCCGCCTCCTGGCACTGTCTCTGCTCCCTATGACATGGCAGCCTATCTCGAGCACCCTGCCAGCAGGCCGCCGCCCTGTCCTCGTCCCCACACTGCCCAGAGCAGGGGCAGCTGCCTCGGAAGGGTTTCTGTAAGGTTGCTCAGATCCACAAAGGCACGAGACTCTCCAGGGCTCCTGCCGGGTCTCGGGGACGCTGTCCTCGGGGACCTTGTGCAGGATGGGAACCCGGGAGCCCAGAGACCTTGATTCTGAAAGGCTTGCGGGAGGTCCCGTCCAGCTGGCCAGGAAGGTGGCTGCCCTGTGGAGCTGAGCAGGGACTCGGGGTTGGAACACCCGTTCCACACGCCGGCTCCTTCCGGTGTGTTCCCGCAGCTCTGTGATGTGAGCATCCAGGGATCTCTCCCAGGCGGCTCCTGACAGCTTCCGGTCGCCCCAGCCAGGAGCGGTATCTGACGACCTACAGGGGAAAGGGGCGGAGTGGCAGCACAGAGAGGTAAAGCCAGGCCCCAGTGCCGCAGCTTCGTGTGCCGCCACATGTGCATGTGATCGCAGGCTCTTCCCGGCCTAGTCCAGGGAAGCGACGCCTTGTGGTTAGAGAGAAGCAGGTGTCGCCATTTCTGAGGCCGACAACACATGTGGACATGTGCTCGGGCCCAAGATGCTATGTGATGTTTGGTCTGGACCAGGGCATAGACATCCCCGGCGACCAAAACCTACCCTTGGCAACACCACGTAGGGTTTAGCCGGAGCCTGGGAGGTGAGGTATGAGCTGGAACTCCGTCCCATCTCTTGGGGCTCTGTCCAGAACCCGTCACGCCTGCTTCCAGACAGGTGGGGCTCATTGGTGAGCCTGAGCACAGCGCGCACTGATTAGCTCTCCGCGAGGGTCGAATTGAACTGCTGCCTTCAAGGGCGACCCTCATTACCAGGCCGTCACTTCCACGGAGCCGGTCACCTGGCGCCAAGCCTTTCATCCTGATTTCAAAGCAGCGGGACTGTAATGGGCCGACTGCTCACTTGAGCCACGAGAAGCAGCCTTTGAACGGCAGCCATTGGAGCTGCCTTCTGCCCGGTACACCTGGTAGGGGCAACCCAGGGACAGACCCCCAGGTCAGAGCCAGACCCCCGATATCTTGGGGTCTTGGGCATCCCAGCTCCTGAGCCCCTATAGCCCAACCTGCCTCCTCTCTGTATCATCACTGACCCCAGGGATCTGAAGCCCGGCTGCCGCCAAGCCATGCAGCCAAGACACAGACCTGCCAATGTGGGCACTGCCCCAACCTGCTTGCGACGGGAATTCCAGCTGTGGGTCTTTCGCCTTCCTTTAGCGGGCGCCACTGCAGTGTCGAGCTCTGTGACTCACCCAAGGTTTCTGGAAACGGGGGTACACTGCACATGCTTAGTAAATGAGCCCACGCTGGGGGCTTCCCTGGCTGAAACCCAGACAGTGGTTCCCGTGACACCGATGCACCCAAGGGTCCCGGGGCCGGGCAGTCCTTTCTCTCCTGGCTCACGTCCATCCTCATCTCCACCCACCTGCTCTCCCTCTTGAGGGGTTTCCCGCTGCCTGGGTGATCTGCCCTCACCCAGCCCAGCCTCCCCTGGTCTGCCTGGAATAATCCTCCTCTGTGCTCTTCTGTCCCTTGGCCGACTTGCCAGGGTCCTTTAGCACTCGGGAACTGTGTGGCCTCTCCTAGGACATCCCCCCATCCTTGCTCGGTGAGAAGTGTTCCTGTTACCGCTGCCCAGTGTGATTACTGGTGGTGCATATCGGGGTCTCTTGCACCTCTGTCTTCCCACGGTTCCACCCTTGCTCCTGAGACAGGATGCCTTGTGGTGGTCCAGGCTCCCTAGGAAACCCCTTCCCAGCCCCAGAGGTGTAGTTGGTGTCTTCTGTGGACGTGGCTGTGACCTCACCCCTCGGGGCCTCTCCTCTTCCAGGGGCATTTGAAGTTAGAGCAGAAGCATCTCATGGGATTGGTTCCCACGAGCACCGAGTGAGGAGCCTTTGTCCTGCAGGGGAGGCCTGCGTCATCTGATGACCCACTGGCCCGAGGGTCAAGGAGTCTCTTCTGGAAGACCCCCGTGAGCCGACAGCTCCCCACGCAGCTGGGGAGCAGCTGGGCCACAATTCATACGGAAACATTTTGCCCATGAACAAGAGGCCCAGGGCTCCGGCTCAGGGGTTAGCACCTGCAAGCAAAAGGACCTGAGTTCAGATCCCAGATCCCATATGAAGAATATCGTGTGGATATGGTAGCCGTCTGCAATATCAGCCCTAAAAGATGGAGCCTGGGAAACCCCAGAGCAAACAGTGAGAAAGGAGAGCTATCCAGGAGGATGCCAGTGCCTCCCTGGCCCTACACACACACACACACACACACAAACACACAAACACACACACACACACACACACACAAAGAGATTGAAGAGGCCTGCTCCTAGCTGTGCTCTGAGATGGACGCGACAAGGACCCAGCAGTTGGCACCAAGGGACACAGGGATCAGGGCCCTGTGCCAACTGTTTCTGAGATCCAGGGCAGGGTCTTTGTAGAACCAGGCTTATAGCTGCCGTGACGAGCGATTGATTTAATAACAATTGTTGTGTGTCAGCTCTGGTCGGGGTCGCCCAGTCATAGGCAGACATGCGAAATGCCAGAGGAAAACATTAGAATCCTGGGAAGCTACGGAAGATTCCAGACTCTGAATGGACCAGCCTTCTAGGACCAGCCTAACTCCACCCACTGCTTTCGAGCAGTGAGTCGTAGGCTGAGGCAGCTGGGCACAGAAAGGCCGAGACGTTACCTTGTGGTCACACAGCACCTGAGTGTGATCACTGTCCATCCTCCAGAAGGACCGCAGCAGGTGAGCCAGGTATCAGGTGTCCCGGCCCTCCTGGTAACCCAGTGACCCATAAAAGCCAATGAGGAGCAAAGGCCAGCAGTTCACCAGGTCTGATACGCTGTCAGCAAAGCTTCCGGGTGCGGGGAGACCAAGGGGAGGAGATCCGACCACGGGGAGGCCTGGCCTTGAGCTCAGACGGCAGGGAGGGGCGGGGCGGCGGTCAGTCTCGGGCTGGCAGGACCTTGTGTCCCTCATTCTCCTTGCTCCGTGTCACTGGATGATGAGTGAGATGCGACAGATGTGACAGGGTGACTCCCACCCTCACATGTTGCCTGAGCGAGGGAACTCAAGTCTACTCTGCCTGCCTGGCTGTGGGGAAACCTCTACTCTGCTGTGGGGAAACCCTGAGGCGGGCTGTGTACCCCAAAGCTGACTCCACCAGAGCTCCCCAGTGCGCCGGTCATGCTGCCATCTGCGGGTTACACATTCCTGGCTAGAGTGGCCTCAGGGTGGGCAGGGAGCTGGGGGGAGGCGCGGGTCCATGGGATGTCCCCCATGGACGGTCTGGGCTGGTGTCCTGTATCCTCCACAGCAGGGTCTTTCCAAGACACAACCTGCTTGACCAAGCTCCGCTCGGCACTTGAGCCCTCTCTGTGGCAAGGCCTCTGGGTTTTGGAGAAAACCTGCTACGCACGCCCATGGCCCCTGCCAGCTGCATGTTCCACCTCCGCCCCGTCCTGCTCCCGGGCTGTGGGTTCTGGGTGCCCGAGCTGTATTGGTCACCTCACTGTGTGCAACCCACACTAGCGGCCCAAGCTCTACTCGATCTCCCTCCCTAGAATTAGTCAGACTTGCCCCCTCACTTTCTGGGAGTAGCCACATGGGTGTGATCCACTCTCGAATGGGCAGTAGCGGCAGCTCTGGTTTGGCCACCAACACCACACACCTCCAGCCAGTGCCCTGCTGCGTTCTGTACAGCGGGGGGGAGGATGCGAGAAGGGCAGAAGGTCCAGCATGCTTAGCTGTGTGCGTTATGATGTGTTTGTGTGGGCAATGTGTATATGACGTGTATGTATATACATGTATATGTGTGTGAAGTGTGAGTATATGATGTGTATGCACAAGTATGTTGTGTATTCATGTGATGTATGCATGTGTGTGACTTATGACGTGTTTGCATGTGTTTACGATATATGTGTTTGATACAGATGTATGTGTGTGATATGTGTGTATGTTGCAATTGTATGTGATGTGTGTGCATTTGCATGTGTGCATGAGGCTGTTGCTTGGGAGGCTGCTTGGGGTCCTCCAATGCCCCAGCCCACTGATAAAGGAATCATCTCATTTTAGTGGTGTCAAATAGCCCCATGACCTCAGCCACTAGAGCAGCAAGATTGCCTAGAGAGGGAGCTGCACAGAGACTTGAATCCCTCATCCCAGACAGGACGGGGCGCGCCGAGCCGTGAGCCCCACACGCAGAGGTTCACTTGGAAACGACTAATCGTGCTGCAGAATGTCTCACCGTGGGGAGAAGTCCTGCTTGTGATCGCCCCGGAGTGAGACAAGGAGTTGCAAGTCTGCTGTGTCTAAACTTTGGGGCACATGAAGAAAAGTCAGGGCGCAGCAACTTCACATAGACAACTTATTCAGCGGAGAGGGTTCCTGTCCAGGGTCTGCTGGGCTCTGCATTCTTGCAAAGGCGGAGCGGGAAGAGCCGCGGGCCGCCAGGGTAGAAACACGCTTCAGTGTGAGAAAATAAAGGAAAAAAACCAGCAGTGGGCAAAATTCACTTCCAGCTTACTAGGGACCTGAGTACCCATGGAGAGAAAATAGCCTCAATTAAAAATGCCCCAGTTGAAGAGAGGAGTCCTGGAAGGTGATATTTCAGATTTATTAAGGAAAAAAAAAAGAAGAAAAATGCAACTTGGGAGGGGGGGAAGAAAAAAGGGGGAAAGGAGGGAGGTGGAGATAAGTGCTTAATATGCTTATAAAACTAGGTTAAAAATTAAAAATTATTATAAAAGCATAAATAAATGGACAGAATAAAAACACAATTTTCAAGAAAGGCACAGAAATTTTATAAAGAAAAATGATTTTTAATGTCAAGACTTTGTTGAAAAAAATGAAGACTTCAGGAAAATTCCAGTGGGAGGGTTGGAGCAATGGCTCAGGGGTTAAGCCTCTGCCTGCCTCCCAAGCAGAAGGACCTGAGTTCAAATCGTAGATGTAAAACGTCCCAGTGGAAATGGTGGCGGCCTGCACTTCTGGCCCTGGAAGATTGGAACCTAGGAAACCCCAGAGCAAAGCAATAAAGAAGTAAAGAAATCCAGGGTGATTCCCAAAGTCACCCAGAGGCCTCCGCAGACACACACGGTGCTTCTGCTACACACAGACACATAGGCGCACATGCACGTGCAAACACGCACATACATAAAAATAAATAAATTTAAAAGTAAAGAAAAATTCCAGTGGATTCATTAATTAACAAAAACCAAAACCAGTCGAAAACTAAATAGCATATAGTTCCATGTCTGTGTTGACATTGTTAAAATATTTTATATTTAAATATATCATGTGCCGACATTTGCATTTATATCTTCATTTCTCATACCCGTCACTTGGAAGAGCCTCCTCTTTGTGGGTGACAGGTGACAAAATTACCCGATCCATTATCAGCCTTGTTTGGAACAGAGGAGTCAGACACTGCCATGCCTGACAGTTTCTCTCTCTGCACATGGGTGGAGTCCTGCCTCTGTCTGTTCATGGTGGAGGGGAGTGGGGGATGGGAACATAGGTGAATTGTGTGCTGCGGGTTCTGATCGTGGGCATCCAGCTGACCAACGCGTAGTCTAGATAAGCAGCATGCATGTCCTCTGGACAGACAGACAGCTGTCTCAGGCGGATCTTGTACTTCCCTGTTTATCACAGGGAGCTGTGAGGCCCCCAGAGGTTGAGCCCGGCATAGGGACCCCAGAGACCCAGGTGGCCTGTCTGAAAATGGCAGATTCAGGGCCGGTGCTAAGCAAGCAAGACTCACACACCAGGAGAGGACTTCTCTGGCCACACACTGACCGGAGGCCTGGTCCTGACTGGGACCTCTGTCCCTCAGCCCAGGCGCTCCGTGCCCACTCCTTGGCATCAACGTCCGCCCCTGGTGGGCTGGCGTCCTGACGAAAGACATCCCTCAGAATTCCTGCAGACTCACTCTGCCACGCGTGTGGGATCTGCCACGCGTATGAGACCTGCCCCGGGCACTGGTGGCAACTCTGAACCAGAGAGGCTGCAGGTTAGGAAATCAGGATCGCGAGGCTCTCAGGACAGAGTGCCGGGTTCTTGGAGCACGAAGATGCATCTGCATCCGGGCATCTCCGTCCCGGCCCAGGGAGGAGTGGCCCAGCCCCCGCATGGCTGGTCCCTGCACGTGACGGCCGAGGTCCCAGTGAGCATAAGGATGGCTCATGCCGCTGGCCACGCCCCAGACAAAGTGGGGTCCAAGTGTCCCCCGGGGTGCTAGGCATGACTTAGACCTCATCTGGGCTCTTGTCTCCTGGGTGTGCCGTGAGCCACACAAAGTAGGTAACCGGCAATGCAAAGGTATAAAGAGCCGCAAAGGGTAGAATGTGACATTTGGGATCAGGAGGATGTGGGGGACACCAGGGAGGAGGAGGAACAGGCCACGCACTCGGTGGGCCCAGGCCGCGAAGGTCACCATGGTTGGTACGTGCCTGGCGCAGGGCCGCGTGCACAGTGGGTGCTAAGTAAGCCAGAATGTGATTGGGAAGGGTAGGGAAGGAATGTCGGGGGAGAGCTCCCTGCGGGGTGGGCTTTCACCACTCAGGCTTCATTGGTGCAGGGCAGTCGGACCTGTGGAGGTGCCCTCTACCCTGCTGCTGGGCAGACGTGAGATGCCCGCTGCACACTTCACACACCTCTGGAGAGTTACTTCGTTTTCTCAGTTCCATTGCCAGTGTTGTGGTAAAAACACTCTGATGAACACCCACTTAAGGGAGGAGGGGCTCCTCGGAGCTCGTAGGGGGCACAGTCTGTTGGTTCAGAAATGCCCAGGTGGCAGGAGCGTGAGGCCTTGTGCTGCGTCCGTGCTCAGGAAGCAGAGAGAGAAGATGCCCCTGCCTAGCTGGCTCGCTCCTACCCGGCCAGGTTCCGGGGCCCAGGAATAGTGCTGCCCACGGTGGATGGGTGGGCCATCTGCCCACAGCGGACAGTTCTTCCCACCTCTGTGTGCCCAGTCAATCTTCCCATCTCTACATGCCCGATGACAGCAAGCCCTCGCAGACATGCCCGGAGTGCCATCTTCCAGGCGATTCTAGATAGAGCTCATTGAGTTGACAACTTGCGTATCTATGTCAGAGAGCATTTAGTGTGTGTGCCGGTGGAGGTCCAAGGGTGTGGCCTTGGGAATCAACCTAGATTGCTCTGCCTTCTTGCTTCACTCTGGCTCTGCCTTCTAGGGCCTGAATTGCAGGCCTCCGCCATATTCCCTCAGCATTTTTACATGGGAGCTGGGGATCTGAACTCAGGTCCTTTTGCTTGTGAGGCAAAGACTTTAATCCCTGAGCCGTCTTCCCAGCCTGTAGGAGGCTTTCCTTGACAGTTCCCAGGCGACTGAATCACAATAGTACAGGGTTTGTACTCTTACCCCTCTGGGGCTCCCTTCCCTCAGTGGCTGTCACCATCAGCACCCCGTTACCTCAAGAGGAGAATCAAAGAACAGGAGGTTTTCTAGGCCTCGGTCTGGCCAGGCCTCTTGGGGGGTCCTGCAGCCCAGCACCCACCTGCCCCAGGGGCCTGACGCCTCACACCTGTGCTCCACCATGCAAATGCCGCGGGAACTATTTTTACCTGCAAGAGCTTGTTGAAAGCGCCTGATACCGCATTTATAACGGCCCCAGGATCCCAGCTAGCTGCGAGGCCCTGAGTGACAGGGAAAATTGTTAGAAATTGTTCCCTGTAAAGATAATGAGCGCCACGGAAACGAGCCAATCAAAACAGCGGCAGATGGCTTCCTGCACAGCCAGGTGTGGTGGCACAGCGCGGGGGGGGGGGGGGGGGGGGACACCCCGGGACGCTCTCGGCTTGAGTCTGAGATGGGGCCACGGCGGGGCCTGGCGCTGGAGACTGAACCACTTCTTCAGGAAGATGTCCATCCTCGATCCCCTGTCTCAGCCCCTCCCAGCACTGTGTGGGGCAGCCTGGATGCGGCAGGGCAGGGCAGGGGCTGGTACCTTTGTCTATGGAGTGAGCCAAGGCCCAGCCCGCAGGCTCCACCCGGCCCCGAGGCCCCGCCCACAGCCTCCACCCGGCCCCCAAGGCCCCGCCCACAGCCTCCACACGGCCCCAAGGCCCCGCCCACAGCCTCCACCCGGCCCCAAGGCCCCGCCCGCAGCCTCCACCCAGCCCCACAGCTCGAGCCCACCGTAGTCAGCCAGTGCTCTAAGACCCGAGTCCACCGCAACAGCCTAGCCCTGGAGACTGTAGCCTACAGCACCCCCAGCGCAGAGCCCCAAGTCCATCCATCCCGTCATCCACCTTGGAGGCCTGTGTCTACGGCATCCTCTTTGCTCCTGAGGTCTCCGTGTCCAGCACCGGTCCAGCCGCTGAGACTCGCAGCCAGCCCTCTGGGAGGACCTCACTGTGGCGCCCCAGAGCAATCACCTACTCAACCGGAGAAGCGTGGGGGTGCTCACCTGGCCTCACCCGCCACCCCTGATGCTCGGCACCCGGTCCGTCTGTCACTCTCTCTGCTGGGAGCACTCAGACCTCCCCATCTGGGCCCAGTGCTTCTTCCTTCTAGAATCAACTCCAGCAGAGGCCTCTTGGGCAGGAAGGCTCTCTACACATTGTCCCCCCCACCCCCTAAGAGCCATGCTGGCTGAGCCCAAAGCAACCCGGTCTGTGGCTAGAGCCCTCTGCGATGGGCCCTGTCCTAGTCAGGCACAGGTGTCAACTTGACTGTTGAGGGTTTGAGCTCTGGGCACATTTGTGGAGAATTAGTGGTTGGGTTAAGCCCAGAGCAAACCTGCAGGAGGTTGTCTAGCTGATGGGGAAGGCTCAGCCCATGGTGGGTGGGACTAGGCCCTGAACAGATGAATAAAATACTAAGGGTCAGTTGAGGAAGTCAGCATCCTTGTGTACACTTGGCCAGACATGCTGGTCTGGCAGGTAAGGATCGTCCCTCTCTCAGCCGTCATGTGGTGATGGTGTGGCCAGTTCCCTCCCTCGGCCCTGGTGCTGTGTGCTCTCCCGTCAAGCCGGACTGAGAACTGTAACTAGTAACATAAGAGAAAAAAATCCCCCTGTTCTCTTAAGCTGTTTGATGGTCATTTATCAGCAGCCAAGCGGGCGGCTGCAGCTGCCCTGTGCTAGTTCGTGGCGTTAACCGTCATCCTGACACCTAGGAGACAGGGTCTGGGCGCACCTGTGGATTCTCTTGATTAAGGTTGAGCATGCCCATGAAGGATGATCTCGGCTGTGTTCATTGGCATGGAAATTGGCCTAAAAGTGGGTGGTACTATATTTACCAGGTGTGGGGTCCAGGCTGAGTCCGGGCATGGCCGGCCCAGCACAGCCACTCAAGCGCTCTGCTTCCTGGTGGTGGGTGCGAGTGACCGGCTGCACACGTTCCTGCTGCGTTGACCTCCCACGATGGGCTGAGCCTCAAGCGCTGAGCTGAAACAGACGCTTCCACATAGCCTGCTTCTGCGGGGCGTGTCGTCACAATAACAGAAGGTGACTAGACAGCCAGACGGGGACACGGGCCGAGAGGCACATACTCACTTCTGGGGTACTTGAGCTGCATGTGCTGCCTGAGAGGGTCCCCCAGCCAAACACAGCAGGCGGGAACCATCAGGGGGCGGGGTCCCCGTGTGGAGTGCGTGGCTGCATGATGCATCTCATGGGACCGTCTACAGCGTCTCCTGGCATGACATCACCCCTCCTCTTCAACCTCTCCCTGCGAGTGACAGTACCCACCAAATGGAAGGAAGAGCAGCCATCTTGGCTCATAATGTATGGTCACTTGGCATTGTGACTCAGAGAGAGGCTCAGAGGGAGAGAGAGAGATGAAAGAGAGGGGGGGCAGGGTATTGTCCCTTTACTCCCTCAATCACGTGTATCATGGTACAGGTAGAGATGCCAATTTGCAAGGTCAGGCCAGCAGGCTTCCTTCCTATGGCAGCCTAGTGCCAGGACACACCTGGGCTCGTGTGAGTGTGTGTGTGGCCTCACCTGGGCCACACGGTCCAATAGACGGGGCCTTGTCATTCTCCTGCAGATGGGGTGATATCTGCTGTGTCAGGCGTAGATGCCACCAGGCCCTGGCTCCAGGGCCCGCCTCTGCCACTGTTCCACCCCAGGTGTCCCCGTGAGCACCAGCGGGAGGAAAAGCATCATGCCGTGGCTTAGGGGGACAGTGCTCGGCCCCCAGGGCGGCTGGAGGATGGAAGCCCCCCGGGCGAGACTTCGATCCTCCTTCTGGATACTGCGGCGTCTCCGGCAGGACCGTTCAGGTGAAAAAGCGCGTCCAAGCTTGTGAAGAGAAGCTCAGCTCGGGGACCTCCCGACGGGCCACACTGGGACAGGCCTTCGAGAAACCTTCTCTATTGGCATCTGCCAAGGAGGCCTGACAGATGGGCCTCGGCACCCAGAGGTCAGTGCGTCCTGTGGAGTCAAACAGTCCAAGCAGATCCGACCTCCACAGAAAGAGGTTTCTCTGCTACCACCAAATGGTGTGAGTGTGATAGGGTTGTGTCAGCTTTCAGTTCAAACCGAGGTGTGTATGAGACAAACCGGATCATTATCCACTTTATCGGTGACTTATTTTTAGAGCAATTTAACAATTACATACAAAGCGTGACCCGTCAGCCTGATTCACAGCAAAGCTGTTAACTCGTGCCCTGTGCCTGGGCCCTGGATGATGTCTGCTCTGGTGCGCCTCTGGCGCTGGATCACATACCTTTCTATTAACCCGGATGGGGACGCGGCAGCATGTCCTCTTGAAGTAGCTAAGACCTCCAGCCCAGGAGCTGCCTGAGGTCCAGGGAGAGGGTGCAAGCAGGGGGTGTCGAGGGGAAGAAGAGAGGGAGACCACCCAGTTCTGGGGTCTGCTCAAGCTTCTGGGAGAGGGTGAAAGTGGAAACATAGAGGCTGAGGCCAGAGGAAGACCCCGCCCAAAGTGTCCCCAGACCTGGTGTCACTGCAGGGAAGTGGGCTCGGTAGACACGCGTCCTCGGGGTCCCCTCAGGAGAATGCGGTTCCTAGGACAGGTTTGTAGATTCTGCATCTGGATATTTCTGCCTGTCCCTGTGCAAAGCGCATTTACTGGGTGGCCAAGGAGAACCCAGGGACGCTGCTTTTGTGGAGGGACGACTTTGCCCTTGGCTGTCAAGGCAGCTGATCCTTCAGACAGATTAGCAGAAAGGAGCTGGGAGAAGAGGGAAGGGTGGGGTGAGGAGGGAGTCCAGAGAGAGAGGCTGGGCGGTGTGGTGTCCTCTTGTCAAAGAACGAGCCGTGGAATCTCAACCCTGGCCCGGGGTCAGCCACTCCACACAGATGTCTCAGAGCTGACCCTACTCGACAGGGCTGACCCTACTCGACAGGGCTGGGCCCACCCTAGGGACCTCGCTGGTGGAGGGCAACCGCGGTAGATCCCAGGTCATTGGGGACGCGCTGCTGAGGAGGCTGCACCCCGGTTCTGCCAGGGAGGTCACCGCACCCCCTTCATGCTGTCCCTTTCTGACGGCTGGTGAAATGACAGTCCGCGGCCTGTGTTTCCTTCTTTGAAGACAAAAGGTCCCACACGGACTTCGAAAGGAGGGAGCTGATCGGATGGGGGCAGCGAGGCTGGAGCCTCAGCTGCGGCTCTTGGGAACTGCCACTGAATGATTAAGTGTGTTTGAACGTCTTTTGATTGGGGGTCGCTGCAGACGGCAGGGCTGTAGCTGAGGCACCGCCCACTTTGCCCCGTAGCTGAGCAAAGCCAATTCTCTGCTTGTGATGTAGCTACTTTGAAGAATGTCTCTCTCCTTCAAAGGGATTGGGAAAGACCCCTCTAGGGCAAAGGGACCCAGGTGTCCTTTGGGAACCCCACAACATTTCCCCTCTGGGATCCTGAGGTCTTCGGCCAACTCTAGCCACGAGCAGTTCCCACGACCTTCACTGCTCGATCCCCTCTATGGAAGGATAAGATTTGACAAGAACCCCTAACCTTCTACCCACATTCCTGAGCACATAACTCGCACTGGTTCCCATGACCTTCTGGTAAGTCCTGGGGTGCGTGAGATTCACCCAACCTCTACGACACAGGGCGGCCCCCAGCTAGTGACTGACCATCATTAGAAAGGATTAGCAAGGAATGGACCAGCCTCGAGAGATCCAGGGGGGAGGACATCAGAATCTCCACAGCCTCGCTCCCAGGGATCAGGAATCAGGATCACGGCAGAGAGGACCCTGGTCCAGAGAACGGGTCCTTAGAGATGGGGGCAGGGAACGCGTGGAGACACAGACCCGCTACAGTGAGGCCGAGCCGCACAGCCACGTGCCAGGTGTCCCTTGGCTCCAGCCACGTAGATACCCTTGTGGACTTGAAGAAGGTCACTGCACAGTTACGAAGATGGAATTGACCACTTGCCAGGCAGGTCACGGCTGCTGAGAATCAGAAACAGTTCCTGGAATCCACTTACCTCGCTCGCCCCCAGGCGAGGCGCAGCATCTCCCCGGGTCCTTCCTCAGAGCGAAGGGCTCTTAGGCCACACGCGAGATCCTGCCAGCCTTGAGGTCGCTGTGGTGCCACGTGGAAATGAACATTTCCCTCCGGAGCATTCCTCCAAGGACCTCAATTTCTCCAGATGACAGGAGGGCCTCACAATTAGCATCCTATTCCTCCTTTCTGGTGACCTGGTCAGTGTCCGGGAGATGCTCCAAGACCAGAAGGGTCACTGTGCTCCCACGATGTGGATCTGCCACACTGTGGATGTACCCCGGAAGCATCAGGATGGCTGGATGTGTCCCCATTAGCCACAGTACACTGGAAATCATGTTTGCAAGCTGCTGTCTGTGAGCAGGAGCCCAAAGTTGCCGAGTTCCCTTCAAGATCCTCCCCGGGGTCAGCAAATTAAGGCAGCTGTCTGCAAACCTCCCCCACCGCCCGCACTGATACAATGATGAGACAGCGCTGTGTGCAGCTCCTGAAGTGGAGACTCCCAGCGCTGCCTGCGTGTGGGAGCGAACTCCAAAGCCAGTGCTGCCTCGTGATCGCCTCTGAAGCCTCTGAAACTGGGAAAGTCTCCCAGCAGCCTCCAAGGAGATTTGAGCGATGCTTTCTGACGTTTCCCTGTTCGGGGCAGAAGGCTGAGCTTTCTAAAGCCAGAGCCAAAGTTCTCTGCGAGGCAGCGAGGCTGCTGCTCCGATGCGTGCTTAGGATGCCGGAGCCAGCCCTTGCCAGGTCCCTGGATATGCACGTCCGGTGACCTCTCACCCCAGACCAGAAGGCCCAACGCACCCAGCTTCTCACCGTGATGTCTGGCTCGTCTCTAGGAAACAAGGTCCTGCGAGCCTGTGGGGAGGTGGGGCCCTGGTATCCCCAACAGCCTGGACAGCGCAGATGTCTGAAATCCCCACGGTCTCCAGCCCGCATGGCTTTGCCTTCGCCCACCCCCAGGTCTCTTCCTCCTAGGCCTGTAAGGCAGGAAGCAACGGCGGGGATCCTCCCTGGAGCCCCCCAGTATTCGCAAGATGGGACAGGGTTGCAGGTCGTTGCTCCCTATTGTGCTCAGGGGGCCGGGACCCCCTGCTTCTGCCCTCTGGTGCTTGATGTTTTGATCGTAAGAGGCCTTGGGCCGTTCAGCCCCCACTAATTCAGAACTGATCAAGTCTGCCCAGAACTTGGCTGCTCGTCAGACGCAGATGCCTTGGGAAGCCGCCGCTCTCCTGGGCCCTGAGGGGGAGGCAGCCCACCCACCCTGAAGCTTAGCATCTGGCCGTCAGAAGGGCAGTTCCGGTCAGCTTCACCAAGCCTTTGTCTTCCCTGCACCACCTCTCTGCTCCTTCCTGTGCTTCTGCTGACCTGGCAGGAGCAGGTGGAGCCCCCGCCCGCAGGCTTGGGGGGAATCTGCACGTGCTCATGTGCTTTCTGCCAGGTAGTATCCCTTCGCCTCCCCTGAAGACGGTCTGAACAGAAACGTGCCCGGCCCAGAGGTACAAAAACAGGAGCAGGACAAGGCCTGCGCAGGGGGAAGGGCCCTGGACAGAAGGTGGCGGTGCCCGTAGCACGCGTGTTTCTGCCAAGTGTCCTGGCTGCCCCCGAAGCCTCGGCTCTGGCACTGTCCCCAGGGAGAGGAGGCCCGGGGCTCTTGGGAACTTGCACCATAGGACGAAGCCTACATAAGACAAAGGTCCCGGCAGGAACAGAAAGCGGAGCGCAGGGGGCCACCGGGTTGATACTGCTCTACAGGAAGCTGTGCAGGCCCGTGGGGGTGTCAACGCTGTGCAGGCCTGTGGGCATCTGGAAGCTGTGCCTCTGTGGTCGGTGGTCCATCAAGATAAAGGCAAGCCCGTGGCCTGCTCTGAGTACCCAGCGTGAGACTGTTCCCGCTTGCTTCCCGTAGTTCGGGTGCTCAGAGTGCGGGAGCCGGTGGACCAGCTCGAGGCTCTTTATGCACCAACCGGGGATGCAGCTACTGGCTACGGTATGATGCGCGAGCAGGTAGACGGTCGAAATACTAGGTGTCCAAATGTGAAACTCTATGTGTGAATAGTACTTACTGAGATGCTTCAAAGTTAATTTATAAGTTGAAATTGAATGCTTTGCAATAGTCAGGTTTAAATTAAATACCTAGTAATTAATATGAAACTTTAATTAAATACTTAGTAATTAGCATGTGCATTTAAATTAGATGCCCAGTATGTAGTGTTTAAATTAAGTGTCCGGTATTTAACAAGAGTTTAAATAGGGGGTGGCATCGCACACTTCGTGGTTGATCAGCAGGTAAATACACAGCAACTTACTTGGAATCGCTGGAAAAGCCAACAACATGCTCGGAACTCGGCCTCTTTGGAAAGGAGACCGCTAAGCCCCCTGGTATACCACGCGGGAGCCACACACGGACGCTGCATCTGCACAGTGACATATTCGCTGTGAGATGTGTCCCGGCTCCTGTCCATCTCAGAAACCTCGAGGGCCACGGCGCCTGGTGACCAGTGCAAGTGCTGAGTGATCGGCTGACAGCTGAGACCTTTGAGTCCTTCCCAAATCGAAGGAGCCCGCCTGAGAAAGTGTTTCCAATCGCACCCTGGACCGTGAGCATCCAGCCCTGGACTCGCAGACCCTGGGTGCTTCATGGCGCATTCTGCCCTCCGGGCCTGGTGGGAGTTGTGCTGGCTTGTGGCCTGTTTCTCAAAGGCACCACTAGACCCCTGTGTGGCTTAGAGGGAAAAACAGCTGAATCGGTCCCCTTGAGTTCATGCATTTAGTATGCCGCAAACTCACTGGTATGTACGCACACATACGTGCACTTGCATGTACTCACAAACATACACACTACTCATGCATACATACAGACATATACATTCACACACATACACACATATACTCATACATAATCCAAACACACAGAAATATTGATATATACATACAGACATATACTCATGCACACACACACACTCATTCACACTAGCATGTGGGGTTTCCTGCAGCAGCCACAGGTTGTATCGGGGAGGGGCCAGGTGATACAGATGCGCCAGGTCCGTGTCCTGTGCCAGGGAAGGACTTCAGAGTCCCCCCCACACCCAACCCTTGCCTTGGTCCAGCATCTCAGCCTAGACGAGTCTCAGCCACTGTCCTGATCTGTCCAGGGGCTTCCTGTGGCTTCCTGGGGGACCTCAGGCTGCAGTGTAGGGAGGTACCCTGATCTGTCTGGGTTGGGTAGGGTCGGGTTGGCCTCTTGGCTCTGCGCTGGACAGAGGTCCGCAGGGCAGCCTACAGATGCAGTACTGAGATTCACCACCAGGGGCAGGAGACCAGCACTTCACAGAGTCTCTGAGCACCTGCTCTTCAGATGGGGGCTGCAGGTAAGAGACCCTGTTCCCCCCACATACACCCCTCATCCAGCCGACACCATGGACTGTCTCCCACCCTCCCAGCCAGACCCATGCACCCTCATGGGAAGGAAGCCATATCTTTCTCCTCCAAGAGCTCTGTAAGTCTGAGCCTGGTAGCTGAGCTGACGGAGAACCGTGAATGTAAGGGAACCAGGGTCAGTACCCACAGCAAGGCCTGGCCTCGAAAGAAAGAAAACCCATCGGGAAGTGTTGCCTCTTCTCTCCAAAATGAATAGCTGCTCCTCCAGCTCCCAGCTCTTCAAAACTGGGAAATTACATTTTAAATCTATCTTCCCCTGGCTCTTCCAAAGATGTGTTGTAAGGATGACGGCGGTGGGAGGGGAGGGAAGGTATCTGGTGGGGACATTTGTTTCTGCCCAGATTGAGAATTGGGGGAGAGTAAAATATTTATGTTCCTGGTGCCCAGCTTGTTTTCCCCCTGTTTTCCTTCTACATGAGAGGCTAGCACCCCGATAAGAGAACAGATTGTGGCTTCTGTGTCTGAAAACATCCAAAGTGGACCCATTAGGTCCCCCATCCTTTCCCTTTGTTCTGCCTGGGTGGGTGAAGCTGTCTATGTTCCAGACAGAATTCCAAATGAGATAATTTGATGGAAGCAGCAGCTGTGGCTGAGCAGAACTGAAGGGAGGTGCTGTCACGGCCTCGAGGGAGAGGGGACCTCGCAGACACATCTGGCCGAGCTTCGCATGAGCTGGAGGCGCCTTGGCTAGAGCCGGCTGGGCAGAAGGGCAGCCTTCTCACCAATCATCCCTGGTGGCAAGATGCAGCCTCTCCTCCCTGGGCCACCCAGTGCCAGCTGGCCACTTGCAGGAGTGTTTGTCTGAGCTGAGCACCTGCTTTCAGGAAGTACTACTGCCCAGGGAATATTACTTAGGGAGACAGAGAGATAGAGAGTGTGTGATAGATGGATAGATAGATGATAGATACATAGATACTTACATACATACACACACAGACAGACGCACATTGTGTGTGTGTGTGTGTGTGTGTGTGTGTGTGCCAACTTAACAACTTTCAGTTGCACTCTGGACACATCTGTGGAGACTTAATAGATAATGCAAGCCCCATGCAAGCCTGCAGGAAATCGTCTAACTGATGTGGGAAGATCCAGCCCACAGCGGGTGGGAACATTCTCTGATAGGGGGGTAAGACGGAGAGGGTTTGATTCACTAGTCTGGCACTTCGGAAGACTTTTGCAAGCTCACAGCCTGGCCAGTGAGGTTTGCTCCCCTCTCAGCAATCCCTGCGGGTGAGAGCCGTGGCCAGTTCCCTCTGCCCTGGTATTGGTGTGAGCCGGGCTGGACTGTGAGCTATAACTGAGAATCATAAGCAGGAATAAACCCCCTCATTCCCTTAAACTGCTTGGTCACAAATTTATTGGCAACATGCATAAGAACTGAGGGAGGAAGAGAGAGACAGAGACAGAGAAAGAGAGACAGAGAGTCACAAGTGGCCAGATAGGGTGGCTCACCCCTATTAGTTCAAGGACAGCCTATGCAGCAGGTCCAGGCCAGCCGGGGTTATATAAGAAGGCTACTTCAAACGACAAAGTATCTAAGTGATCCTTTTCCTCAGGGTTACTTCCCACCTTAGGGACACAGTCACACTGACTCTGCTCTGCGGACCATGTCCCTCCTGCAGTCATCTGCTGGAGACCCTCCAGGAAGGTCCCTCAGAGAGGGAGGGAGGAAGCATGAGTCCACGGCAGAACTGGTTCCCACCGTAGGACAACGTCCGTTCTCCTCCCTGACCACCCTCGTTTTCTGTCACGGGGTCTTGTGTGACTGGTCGATGGCATGTCGCCCTCCAGGGAGTATCAGCCTGGAGCCCGGGGCCTGAGCTCATCACTGCACATCCCTGGGCCACACAGGACACTTGTTATCTAGCCAGCGCTCGGGTAAGAAGGATTCGGACAAAAGAAAGACCACCCCACCCGCACTTCTGTAAGGACCCCATGGGCCAGCAGTACCCCGCCAAAATTTCACTTCAAAATTAAAATTTGACCTTCAAAATTACAATTTAAAATGTAGCACTTGGAATTCCAAAGCTAACTTTTACCAGCAACAGAAGGCAGTCCAAGCCTCGATTCTTTTTTTACAAGTTTATTTTTATTCTTTTAGGGATTTGTCACAGTTAGAGACATGCGACAACTTGACAGTTGAAAGTTTGAGCTCCGGGCACATGTGTAAGGAATTAGGGGTTGATTTTAAGCCCTGAGCAGGCCAGCAGGAGATTGTCTAGTGGATGGGGGGCCCCCATGGTGGGTGGGGCTAGTGGACAGCATGGAGGGAGCTGGTTATGGGAGTGGCATCCTTTGGTGCACCGAACTGTCCCTCTCCAACGGTCCTGTGGACAGGGCGTGGCCAGGTCCCTTGGTCCCTAGTGTTAGCGTGAGCTGGACAACTTGGATAAGGAACTGCAGCCAAGAACTGTAAGCTGAATAAAGCCCCTGTTCCCTTAAGCCATGAGACGAGAACGTCTCAGCAGCCAGCGCAGGAGCTGCAACAGGACTTAGCTATGGGTGCCAAGAGCCGCTACCACCTTCACCCTGATTGTCCCCACCCCAGGCTCCCCCACAACTCTCCCCCGCGCTCCCGTGTCCACAGCACGTGGCTGCTGAGTCCCATCTGTGCTCCTGCTCGTGCAAGGGTCTGAGCCCCCGCTGCGCCAGGACCATGCTCCAGGTCAAGCCTCAGCTCCACAGGAAGTGGCGTCATTGATTGTTGTTGTCACCGGGCCTGTTTCCCAGGCTTGGGGGAGGCTTCGTGCGTCTGGAGGTGAGGCAGAACTTCCTTCAGAGCTGCTCACAAAGGGGTGCTGGACCCGAGGCCCCGCCCACGCGCCGAGGCTCCGCCCACGCGCCGAGGCTCCGCCCACGAGTCCTTACTGGCGCAGGCTGAACACAGCGGGGCGCCAGGATCCTTGGGCGCTGTGGAGATCTTGGTCAGCGTGAACTGCAGGGGTGGCACTAGTGTGGTGTGGGGTCATCGCTTAGTTGTTTCAGTCGTGCAATCACAGCCCCTCGCACCCAGCACATCCCTTCAGGAGCGGAGACATGGGAGGAGTGGGAGGAGCCCAGGACTGAGCTGGTCAGCAGGGGCCACGCAGCCCAGGACTGAGCTGGTCAGCAGGGGCCACGCAGCCCAGGACTGAGCTGGTCAGCAGGGGCCACGCAGCCCCAGCAGCCACAGAGACACAGGTCCACATACATTCAGTTGCGGCCAGATGAGCAACATACTCGGCACCGTGCCGCCCCCTGTTGTCTCGCCTCGGGCTGACAGGAGGGTCAGCACAGGACGCAGCGCTGCTTTGCGTGGGTCCTGCCCGCAGGTGCCATACAGGTGCATCTGGGGAGGCCAACAGCGCAGCGCCAGGGGCCTGTCTTAGTCTCACACTTGCACCCCTGTCTTCTGGTACCCAAATCATCCCAGCTGCTGAACGAACCCACAGCCCAGGGTCTCTCCACGCTCTGGGTATCGGGTCATGGCCCATTGCAATGCCCACATGGGCACTCAGGAACTGCCCTTGCCAGGCAGGGCCACCCTGAGCCAGCCACACCGGGTGGTTGGGTCACCTCCTCCTGGGCACCTACCACGTCATCCTGCGCTCTGTGGACATCCTGAGGAGAGAAGGCAGCTGGCACCCAGATGTCCTCAGTTCATGCAGAACTGATGGACAGAACCCTAACCGACCAGTGACAACACCCTCCCATCTGCGACCCCCAGCCCTGGCGCTCACAGACCGGGTCTCCTGAATGATGAGCTGGCTCAAAAGGGGACCCGGGGGTGACTCTTATGTGTGACTTTTCCTGGAAGGACATGGTTAAAGGTCTGTTTGCCCAGACAATGCACCCAGGACACTCCAGAGAAATGACAGCATCACGTCTAGCTTAGTGAACTAGTGAACTTCCTGGGCTGCTTACAGGGGTGAGTGGGGACCATCACACACAACTATGCCAACTGAAAACTGACGTACTCAGCACCGTGCCTCCCCCTGTTGTCTCGCCTCGGGCTGACAGGAGGGTCAGCACAGGACGCATTTATAAAGAACTAGCAGTTAAAGCCAGTCCTGAGCAAGCCTGCAGAGACTGTCTGTGTCCTTGAAGTGGGAAGACCCAGTCCACGTAGGGTGAGATCGTTCCCTGGGAAGGCGGATAAGACGGGAAGCTGGCTCAGGGATGTCTGGCATTCTTCAGCGTACTTTGACCAAAGACGTTTGTCCTTCTCTTGACAATCCCTTTGAGCACGGGTGGTGTTGGTACGAGCTCTCCTGTCAAGCTGAATTATGGACTGTAACCAGGATGTAAGAAATAATAATAATAATAATAATAATAATAATAGCCCTTGTTTGTAGGCACCCAGCGCGGGCGAGGACTCTATCTAGGCACTTCCTGCCGTGCTGGCAGCCGCTTGTCTGATGGGAAACAGTGACTTCTCACACGTCTCTGTTCAGAGAGAGCATGCCTCTTGGTGAACCGTGCTCTCCTGCCTGCAGGTGAGAACCCCCCTCACCTAATATGAATGCTCTGTGCTGGTTCACACCTTGGGAGCCCCCCATGGTGACACGCCCTGTGGTAGCAGCCAGCGTAGCTACTGTGACCTCCAGGTCCCCAGATTCCACAGAAGGATGGGTGGAAATGAGCCGCCCAAGGGGAAGCTAACTCTCTGGCTGAAGGCAGAGGAAGAGGGGACCGCTGAGCCCCCACTGTGCCTCCAGAGCCTGAGCTTGTCATGCCAAGGACGGAGTGGCTTCTGTGCTTCAGCCCGGTGGAGCTGGCAGCGCTGAGCGGTAGGCAGCGTCTCCTGAGAGGCATCTCCTGCCTGGTTCTCTCCTGTCTCGGGGACACCAGCCTCTGCTCTGGCTTAGCCGTGGGAACCATCACAGCTCAGTGTCTGAAAATAAGGCAGAGTTTTCAAACCGGAGGTAGAAACCAACAGACGCAGTGAACAAACCCACACAGATCCACGGACGCGAGGTTCAGGCTTTGAATTGTGATGAATGTGCTTGGGAAATGTAAGAACAAGATATGGACTTCTAGCACGGACCTGGAATATAAATCGAGAGAAGAACTCCAGGACTTGAAAACTCACACTGGTGGGGCACTGGTGGGACACTGAAGCAGCGGAGGGGAAGAAACGCCGGCCATCGGCACCGATCGGGCTGCAAGGCGAGCTGTCCCAGCCCAGTGCTGAGCAGTGAGGACACGCGCGACCTCACGACCTCCAGAGGATGACAAGGAAGTCACAGATGTCACACTCCGGACTGACCAGAACAGGTGAGACTCGAAGCTCTGGTATCGAGAGGGACAAACTACTTGGCCACATGGTAGCGCGCTGGCCTGTGTCTGCTGACCTTGGACAGGTGTGCATGCTGCGACCCAGGAACCGCGCGTGGGGAGATGCAGCGGCACAGCGACTGCAGGAGCAGAGACTGTACCCGGCCTAGCTCTGTGACCTCCTTGCTGAGGAAATGACCAGACCCAAATGAATTAGGGGAACAGGGGTATCCGTGGGTGCATCTGTGCCCACAGGTCTGGTCACAGTCTGTCATGGTGGAAGAGTTTCCGCCAGAGCAAGAGCAGAGATCAGGGAGATGCTGTCGGCCAGTGCCAGCTGGCGGCCTCTCTCTCTCTCTCTCTGTCTCCTTCTCTCTCTGTCTCCAAATACCTCTGTTTGTGTTTGTCTCTGTGTCTCTAAGTTCTATAGCTTACTATCATCCGTTTATCTATCATCTATCTATAATCTATTGTCTATTTATATATCATCTATCTACCCATCTATCCTCTACCTATTTACCATCTATCTATATCTATCATATATTATCTTTGTATGTCTATCATATATCTATCAAATTATCTATCTATCTGTCTATCTATCTATCTATCTACCTATATCTATCCATCTATCTTTATCACCTTCCCAGGGAATGGTCCTACTAAATATGGTCTTAGTCTTCCCGAATCAAATATGCAATCAAGACAGTCTTCTACAGGTTTGCCCGGAGACCCTGGGCCACATCCCAAGCGCCCACTTGACAGCTCAAGCCAGCAGAGGAGCTGCGTAGAGAGAGGAGGACGCCTAGTTCTTGCTGGTCAGTGAGTCCAGCGGAAACCATGAGCGCCAGGCTCAGTGAGACCCTGTACCAAAAGACAAGGTTAGAGGGGCACGGGGGGGCCTCAGGGCAAAGGTTCTGAGGGTCTAGCCGGACCACCTGAGTTCAGTTCTGAACCTACATGGAGGAAGGACAAAACCAACTCTGCAAGTTGTCCTCTGTCCTCCTGTCCCCCAGCACCTCTGCCCCCCACACCTGTGCCACAGCATGCCTGCCCCCCAATACCTGTACCCCAGCACCTCTGCCCCCCACACCTGTGCCACAGCATGCCTGCCCCCCAATACCTGTGCCACAGCACACCTGCCCCCCAATACCTGTACCCCACCATGTCTGCCCCCCACGCCTGTGCCCCAGCACCCCCACCCCCACACTGTGCCCCTGCACCCCCACCCCCACACTGTGCCCCTGCACCCCCACCCCCACACGTGCCCCAGCACCCCACCCCCACACTGTGCTGCGGCATGCCTGCCCACGAAGACAGTCACACTGAACACTTCACCTGGGGACTCCAGAGTCCACCCCGAGCCTGGGAACACCGCAAAGAGAATGTGCAGTCTAGAGTGTCAGCTTTAGTTAAGCCAGGTCCGAGTTCGCCATGTCCAGAGACTGCAGTAAAGCACAAATGAGGAAGACACGCCATTCCACTCACCCTGCCACTGATGAAGCCTCTCCCCTTCCCCCAATCCTAAGCCATAACATCTTGTCCTAAAGCCACCCAAAGTTCTCCAGCCTGACTCCTGGTCACTGGCAGTGTGGGTTGGAGGGCGTCCAGCCTCCCGGGTCTTATCTTCTGATGACGGCCCCACTATTATCTCCTTTCAACCCTCACACACACATGCACACTCCTCAGAAATCAATAAATGTAACAATTCAGGAAGTAAGATGGAAAGCAATAAAAACCCCATGTTGACCTCTGGCTTCCACATGCACACACACACACACATACATGCACGTGCGTACCTGTGTACATGCACATTACACACATGCACATTACACACATGCACCTGTGCACGTGCACATTACACACATGCACCTGTGTACGTGCACATTACACACATGCACATTACACACATGCACCTGTGTACGTGCACATTACACACATGCACCTGTGTTCGTGCACATTACACACATGCACCTGTGTACATGCACATTACACACATGCACCTGTGTACGTGCACATTACACACATGCACATTACACACATGCACCTGTGTACGTGCACATTACACACATGCACCTGTGTACGTGCACATTACACACATGCACCTGTGTACGTGCACATTACACACATGCACATTACACACATGCACCTGTACACGTGCACATTACACACATGCACCTGTGTATGTGCACATTACACACATGCACCTGTGTACGTGCACATTACACACATGCACCTGTGTACGTGCACATTACACACATGCACCTGTGTACGTGCACATTACACACATGCACATTACACACATGCACCTGTGCACGTGCACATTACACACATGCACCTGTGTACGTGCACATTACACACATGCACCTGTGTACGTGCACATTACACACATGCACATTACACACATGCACCTGTGCACGTGCACATTACACACATGCACCTGTGCACGTGCACATTACACACATGCACATTACACACATGCACCTGTGCACGTGCACATTATACACATGCACATTACACACATGCACCTGTGCACGTGCACATTACACACATGCACATTACACACATGCACCTGTGCACGTGCATATTACACACATGTGCACGCAGGCACACACGCAGACTTTCCTGTCTGCCTCTGCTGTAGTCACACCACCCCAAGTCCTGTCACCCACCTGGGCTTCTGTAGTGGCCACTTGACCATCTGTTCTGTGCCCCAATTTTCCCTCCAGCTGTTGCCCACTGGCAGAGCAGGTGGAGGATTTGTGGTGCCAGGGGCACTGTCCCCTCCCCCGTCCTCTGATCCTGTTCCCTCCCGAGTGTCCCTTTTACCATCGGACTCCTTGTCCTGCAAAACATCACATCCATTCCTGATGCCGGGCACGGTGAAGTCCCTGCTGTCCCGTAGACTCTCGTCTTGGCGGGTCTTGATGTTGTGGTGAGACTTCAACTCGTTCTCCTTGGGCTTAAGTCCTGCTCCTTCCTTCCTTCCTCTCCCTCCCTTCCTTCCTTCCTTCCTCCTTCTTTTCTTCCTTTCTTCCTTCTTCCTTCCTCTTTCTTTCCTCTTTTCCTTCTTCCTTCCTTCCTCTTTCCTCCCTTTCTTCTTCCTTCCTTCCTCTTTTCCTTCTTCCTTCCTTCCTTCCTTCCTTCCTTCCTTCCTTCCTTCCTTCCTTCTTTCTTCCTTCCTCTTTCTTTCCTCTTTTCCTTCTTCTTTCCTTCCTCCTTCCCTCCTTCCTTCTTTCCTCCTTTCTTTCCTTCCTTCCTCCTTCTTCCCCCTTCCTTCTTTCTTCCTTTATCTTCTTTCTCTCCCTTCATCCTTCTTCCCACTCTCCATTCATACTTCTTTCCTCCCTCTCTCCCTTCCTCCTTTTGTGTCTTCCTCCCTCCTTTCTTCCCTCCCTCTTTCTTTCTCTCCTTCCCTCCTTTTCTTCCCCCCTTTTCTTCCTTTCCTTCTTTTCTTCTCTTCCTCTTTCCTTCCCTCCCTGCTCAGGGGAACCTACAGAAAAGTGGTCTCACACAGTGTTTTGCATATGTGAACATTATAATTACATGTGAAATGAACAAAACAAGTTTAGAAAATGGCCAGCACTTATCTCTCCTGGAAAAACTAATTTACATTAGCATCTTAATGGTTCTGAGAAGCCCTTCCTTCCACACAGAAGAACGGGCTTCACTTCCGCGTCTCTTCTCTGCCCTGCTGAACACAGACAGGCAGCTTGGGCCCCGAGTCACAGTCCCGCAGGACCACGAGCCCTCACGTGACCAATGTCCCTGGGGCCGTCACAGGACTGATTGGCTCACTTGCATCGTGACACACCCAGGGCTCCTTCTCCCCATTTTGGATGGGAGGAAACTGAGGCACATTAAGTTGATATAGCAACTCTGCTAAGAGGGGACACGGGAGCCTGATACCACGTCTCCGTGCTGCGCTGGGTGGGCCACACAGACTGGTGGCAGAGCTGCCTAGGGACTCACCATCCCCACCAGAGGTTTCTTTCCCAGGCTCATCCCTCAGCCGTGTACAAAGCCATCTCATGAGACGCCTGGACAAGCAGACAGGACTGCAGACAGACTGATTCTGATTTACTGCGTGAGAGGTGTGTGTGCATGTGGGTGTGGGTGTGTATGCAGGGGCGTGTGCGAGTGTGCAAATGCATTGCGCATGAGTGTACATGTGAGCGTGTGTGTGAGTGTAAGTGTGGGTGTGCGTGTTTACATGCATGCATGCATGTATTTACCTTAGCATGTTAATGCATTTGTTCATGTAGCACACACATGTGGTTGTGTGTATGTACACGTGT
Source organism: Typhlomys cinereus (assembly GCA_023101885.1). Lineage (NCBI taxonomy): Eukaryota > Metazoa > Chordata > Mammalia > Rodentia > Platacanthomyidae > Typhlomys > Typhlomys cinereus. The sequence continues at coordinate 689,980 of JALPQD010000210.1, read as the reverse complement.
GTGCGCACATTGCAGTGTACCTGTGTGTATGCGTGGCTGTGTGCGTCTCTGTGTTTGTGCATGTGTGTGCCTGCGTGCATACATGGTGTGTATATGTCTGTCTGTGTGTAGTGCGTTCATGTGATTTTAATCCAAAAGATAGATCACAGGCATCTGCTGCGAGCCACGCACCGGGACCCACTCCAGAGTTTCCACTCAGGCTATACGTAGCATCTTGTCCGTCTTGTTTGCTTACGCTCTGCCAGACCCTGCTTGAAAACCCCTCTGCAGCTGCCCCCAGCACAGCCGGAGGCAGAAGGTAGAGGCTGCCTGGCCCTGCTGTCGGAGATGAGGGTCGGCACCAGCCAGGCCCTGAGACCTTGCAGGGACCCTGAGCCTGACGCCCTCCCCTGAGGACAGAGCCCACCCCAGCCAGGCACCCCACTCATCACCTGCTCTGCTGTGGGGACAGTCCTAGGTGGGGGTCAGTGGTGGTGGAAGAAAGAAGGTTCCCGTGGAAACTAAAGCTAAGGTGAGACGCCCTCAGAACGAACGTCATTCAGAGAAAGAGCTCGGTGCCCCTGGCAGCCGTGGTTGGGCCATGAGGCAGGACAGCTTGGGGCAGGAGAGAGGGTGTGGGGGAGGGTGGGAAAACATCCCCATGGACAGCTCCGCTGGGGCTCAGAATCTCTCTCCAAGGCCTCAGGATCCGCACAGCCAGAGCTTTTCCTCTTTGGCGGCTTTTTAGGGGGCAGCAGGAAGCTGCTTACCACGTGACGTCGTCTCCTCGGGCCTGTGTGTTAGGAGTCAGGACGGTCCTGAGAGACCAGCTGTGCTTTAAAGTTCTCTGTCCTGGGCCCTGGTGAGGAAGGCTGGACTCACTAAGAAGCTGTGAGTGGGGGAAACAAAATTCCAGGGGCAGGGGTAAGGCTGGGAGGAGAAAGGGAGAGAGGAAAAAGGAGAAGGTGAGAGAAGGGAGGGGGAAAGGAGGGCATGGAAGAGGAAGAGATGGAAGAAGAGTGAAGAAAAGGGTGGGAGAAAGAGAGGGAGGGAAAGACCAAGAGAGAGAAGGGAAGAGAGAGGGAAAGGAGGAAGAGAAAGAGGGAAGAGGAGGAGAGGACGGAAAAGGGAGGGAGAGAGGAAGAGAGGGAAAGAGAGAAAGGAAGAGAGAGAAGGGAAAAGATAGGAGAGGAAGGGAGATATAAAGAGAGGGAGGGAGAGAGGAGGAGAAAAGATAAAGGGAGAGAGAGGGGAGAAGGGAGGGAGAGAGGGGAGGGAGACAGAGGGAGGGAGAAAGGGGAAAGGAGAAAGGGGGATAGAGAGGAAGAGAGAGAGGGTGGAAGAGAGAACGAGAGAAAGAGAGAAAGAGAGGGGGAAGGAGCAGCTAGAGTCTGTGATCTAACGCTCAGCAGCAAAGAGCGTTTGGGCCATGCCCGACTCTCCCCACAAGACCTGGTGCCCACCCCAGATTACAAGCAGTAGGAACATCTCCAGCTGCTGCTCGGCATCTCCAGGGGCCCGGACCTCCAATCCATGGGCCACTGCCCCATGTCAGAGCCGTCCGAAACCATGCTCTGAAAGGCCAGCAGTGGGCGCAGGCGCCAGCACCGATTGTCCCCCACCCCCACCTAACTTCCGGCAGTGCGAGGACCCCTATTACACAGCCAGGCAGGGAACAGATGAGACGCGCTGCTAATTGGCAAATCAATGTGGATGATAAACGGTGGGATCCGGTAGACCCTGGAAACAGGCCGCCCCACCACCCCACCACCCCACCACCCACCGCCTTGTCCTGCCGCCCACCATCCACACTGGGGAGACTCGGCTCAACCTTCCTTTCTGGGCGGCCCTCCCTGTCTGGGTGACGCCCTCAGGGTCGCAGCACCCGTAGGGATAAATCCCTGCTGCTTCCCACATGGCAAGACTTGGGGAGGCCCTTACACCTCTGGGGGTCCACCTTGCATCCCCCCCACCAGGCTCCCCTCGGCCCTGCCCTGGGGGTCTCACCGAGGGACAGGAGGCGTCTGCTGTGTTTCCACAACACGGAGCTGAGACAGGCAGGGGCCCGCCGACCTTTCTGCTTTCTCTGTGGCTTATTAGCAAGACAGGATGGCCTACTTTTTAAAACGATCCCCACACTCCCCAAAGAAATCCAATGCCTTGTGTGTAAGGGGAGGCTCTGTGGGGGGAGGGGCTGTATTTTCCCAGCAAAGTCTGAGCTAGAGAAGACTGTGGGAATCAGCTAACACACACACACACACACACACACACACACACACACACACACACACACACACACACATACACACACACACACGGGGGAGGGATTTGAACAGTCACTTCAAATACCAGTTCTAAATGCAAACTGGGGTTATATGTATCAGAAGGCAGTTTCCTGGCCCACTGGTTTAGCCAATTTCCACAGCATTTGGGCTTCACTCAGGATCTGAGTTAAGTAGGCGGTCCAGGCCCTTGTCAATCACCTGTCACTCTCCTAGCTGATTTGTTGTCCTGGTAGGACCTCACTGCCTGGTTCCCATGTGAACCCTCAGGGGCACCAGGTCAGCCCTGAAAGCCGCCGACAGCCTCTCAGACCGAATCCTCTCACGGTCACGCCATGCACAAGTCCAAGCCTCTGAGGAAGCTGGGGGGATGCCCTGAGGGGCCCTTCCTTGGAAAGCACTAGCGGCCAAGCAGGAAGGGTCAGCGAAGGTAGGTGGAGGTACATTCTGGACCCTGCATGCCCCCCTCTCGCACATTGGCATCATCTCAGGAGAAACAGGGAGTAGGGGACACGGACATGACGTCGCTCCTGGGGGTGCTCTGAGCAGACATCGAGGAGGGGTGAGAGGGGCTCTCACAGTCTCCAAGGGCTCTCGACTTTGTCGGCAATGTCTTTCTCCACAGGAGACCCTCTCTCCACACTGAGCACCCCTGAAGCACCAGCGGAGGAGCATTTCCCATGCTCACCGCGAGGTGGGCTGACAGCTGGGGCAGCCGGGTGAGGCCGGCACCTTCTGCCAGACTCTCAGTCTGCTAGGTCGCCCCTCAGGTGCCCGGCCTGGCCACCTAAGTTCCTGCATTGCCCCAGTGACGCCCCCCAGATCCCCTCCAGTGACTCGGCTCCCCTCGGCTCCCCTCCTTCTTCATGGAGAGAGCCCTTTCTGGACACTGGGGATTTGCAAGGTCTCACTAGGCCGCGTTACGCACCAGTCTTATGTGCAAAGCGCAGCTTGAAGTCACCGCCTCGCGTAGGCTCTGGACAGGGAGGCTGCGTGAGCACCTTGGATACACCGGCCGAAGCCCATCCCCACCTGACCTGTCCCAGGCCGCTAGAGTCACCTCCGAATAGCAAAGCCAGGCTGGCTGCTCAGGACAGCAGAGAGGGCTGCACCGTCCCAGAGCGCCCAGGAGGAGAAAGCCAGGTGGTCTAAGGCGAGGGTCTGGGTTAGATGTGTCTCGGTGCATAGACCAATGGGGTCCTCCGTGATATAATCAATGAACAGTTACTGGATAAGTAGATGGGTTTGCCCAGAAGAGCCAAGGATTGAGCCTGAGAATGGGGTGCATGCTCAGATGAGACAACGTTTGAGCCACCAAGTGATTTTGGGGTGCTGCCAAGATCCGTGATTCTCGGGTAGCTCACGAACAGATTATCTTCCAGGGCGAGAAGTTCTGGGGCCACACAGCCTAGTGAGCACCTCCATTTCGATGCCGATCACTGAGTCCTACAGCAAGTTCCTCCGCCCTCAACCGCGTCAGGAATCTTCCACGGCTGGGCTTCTTGCGAACCCACTTCACTGCTGAGACAAGCAAGGTGCCCAAAGACACAGCCGGTTAGTGGACCAGCCAGGATCGGGACCCAGATGTCGCATCCTGACCCGCTACGTGATGCTATTGCCTGCAGACACAGTCCACAAAGCACGGGAGACACAAGAGCCAGAGTCACGTGGGGCCAGCGTACACAGCCCCGGGTTCAATTAGAAATGACAGGAGCGTCACCCGTGAGTCAGCTGACGCGGGTCTGAACTCCACACCGCGCTCCACACTCTCCCTGTGCCGAGGTCACAGGATAGAAGGACGGAACTTATATCCGTGCTTCTGGGGGGGGGAAGTGAACTGAGCCGCGCAGAGAAGGAGTCAGGGGAAAAGCATTGGGGCGCAGGAATAGAAACGCGTTTGGGCGGGGAGATGGCTCAGCGGGTCACGTGATCACTGACTTGGAAGCCCCGGAGGCCATGTAAGCCCGCACGTGTACCCTCCTGTGGCCAGACGGGGGCGGAGGAATCCCCAGAGGCTCCTGGGTCACCTAGCCTGGAGTAGGCCGCACAGTTCAGAGGCAAACATCAAAGAGACCCACAGCTACCAAGGTGGGGACCAGCAAAATTGTTTTCTGACCTCCATGTGCTCACGGCAGCCTGTGCACCTGCACGTACCTAACATCACACACACACCGTGCATGCACACACATACACCACCACTCATACATGCATGCACATCGTGCATACACACTCATACACACACACCATTCATTCACACATGCACATCATGCATGCCCACACATACACACACACCACTCATACATCATACACGTCATGCATGCACACACACGCACACACCATTCATATACACATGCAGATCATGCATGCACACGAATGCACATCATGCACATGCATACACACCATGCACACACACACATGCACACATACACCATTCATGCACACACGATCTCTTTATGTAATCGCCATGACTGAGCCAGGCGTGGTGGCACATACTTGGAACTCCAGCATTTGGGGAGGCAGAAAGACAGCTGCAAGTCTGAGGAGCTCTGGGCTAACTAGCAACACAGCGAGACCCTGAGCCAAAACAGACAAATGATTGGAAAGGTCGAAACACTCCCGTGTCCCGAGGTGCACTCCACCTGAGCTAGGCCGAAGCCTCCCTGTGCTCAGTCCTTCCTTCGACACTGGTTTCTCACTACTAGGCCTCTGCGGTCAGAGGGACACACAGTGCAGAGTGTTAACAGTACCCCAAGCAAGGGCCGGGGGTCCAGAGGTGACTAGAGAGAAACTGGTGGAGGCGGATTCAGACTCCCAGCAGCGCGCTGTTCCGAGAAGTTGTCAACAGACTTTTAAAAGTGGCCCCAGCACAGAGACACAAAGGGAAGCCCCTGCAGATTGCTGAGTGAGAGAAATGCTTAGCACAGTGGGAAGAGACTTGAGACATCAGCAAAGCCTAGAAGGAAAGGACTCTGAAGCTGATGCATCTGAGGTGCACAGCATCCTGAACCTCACAGAGACAGCGGGGCCTCCGCACTTGATGAAGCCAATAAGGCTGTGACTGTGACTCGCTGGGGTGGACTGTGGTGTAAGCCTGCTCCAAGTTCACCTCCGCGCGTGCCAGGATCATATCTGACCACCCGGGGGGAAGAATGTGCTGAGCAGGAGGTTGGTCATCACACCCTGCCGCATGCTGGCATGGTTGGCAGATGCCACCTCTACCATATGCAAAATCGATCCTCTGTCCATTCAGGAGCCGTTCCACATGAGTAGCAATCTGTCTCCATTTTCAGCTGCGGGAGGCAGGAGAGAGGCTGCCACGAGAAATAACCCCAACGAGGCGGCGGAGAAGGTCATTATCACAGGCGCACCCCCTTCCTGCTTCAGCATCAAGAGCTGCTCGGAGCTGCAAGCTAAGTCAGAAGCCAGGAGCTGCCCAGAGAGAGGCCTGGCCTCTCCAGTACAGGCACGGTGACGTCATGCATAATGTGCCCTCTGCAAACAGAGGTCAAGGTCTAAGTTCAAGCCTAGAGGATCTCAGAATGCAGCTGCCTTCCAGATGTTTGGAGTCACCTTTAGCCATGTAGATGGTCTCTTTGAATGGAAACATTCACTTAAGGTGCAGGAAGCAGACGATATCCTGTGCTGGGGAAAGAAAACTCCCCCTCCCCATGCTGCCTGCCTGTCCTGCAGGCGTTTCAGGCGCAGCTTTCCTGAGGATTGCCTTTGCAGGGTGGGCTTGCCAGGGGTGCAGCTCAGTCACCCTCCCCTGCTCCTGTCTGCAACCCCAAGGAATTTACTGGGTCACTAATCCAGGCTGGGATCGTTTCTTTGTCCCGTTGCCAGGTTCCATCTAGGGTAAATAGACCTTCATCCTCACAGCAAGTTGCTCCGTAAGCACTAAGGTGAAATGAGGTCCGCAGGATTAGTTCTGATCCAATACCACTGCTTCCTAGGAGACGACAGGACCCATGAGCCGGGGACGTGCTCAGGGATTAAAGCCTTCATCTCACAAGCAAAACGACCTGAGTGCAGATCCCCAGATCCCGCGTGAAAATGTTGGGTGTTTGCATGGCGATGGCCTGGAATTCTGGCACCGGAAGGCAGAGCCTGGAAAACACCAGAGTAAAGCAATAAGGAGGTAGAGCGATCCAGGATGCTTCCCGATGTCACCCTTGGAGAGACACAGGCACACACACTCAAGTGCCCTTCTGCACACACACCTGCACATCCACATCCATGCACGGATACTTACACACACGCAAAACAGAAAGGTCCCAGATGTACCCAGGGAGTGATCTCCGACCTACCGTCCCCTGATCCCCCTCCTCCGGTCTCCTGGATGTGAATGTCCGCTGTGTGTGTGGTCCAGGCTGCTTTGTGACATGCAGGCCGGTGTGGGAACGGCAGCGAAGAGATCCAGGCCGTGGGACTACAGAGCTTCACACCGTGAATTAACCACTCGCAGCTGAGACAGTGGGTTAACAGACCCCGTGTTTCCAAAAGCCGGTGAAGGAAAGGGAAGAATTCCTGGCAGGGCCTCAGAGAACCCGGAGCCTCCAGAGAGTTGGTCATGGATTTTGAAAACATGTCAGAAAGCCATGTGCCCACCCACAGGTACCACTGTGCCCCCAGCCATGCCCCCGGCCTGTGCCTGGCAGGGGAGGGGCCGCCTTCACCTCCTTCTTTTCATTCCTCCAACGGCTCCATCTCATGGCGTCGACTTGGCAACTGAAGCTTCAAGCTCTGGGCGCATTTGTAAAAAAATTAATAATGGTGGGCTGGAGAGATGACTCAGGGGTTAAGACTTGGTCTCATAAGCAAATCTGAGTTAGGATCCAGACCCCACGTTTAAAAAAAATAATGCCAGGATGAAAGCAGCAGCCTGCATTTCTGGATGTGAATGTCCAGCAAGCGCTGGACAGGGCAGAGCCTGGGAAATCCCCGAGAGAAGCAAGGAGGAGGTAGAAGCAAGCCAGGATGACTCCTGAAGGCACTCTTGGTCCTCCACAGGGACACACAGCACCCTCACACACACACACACACACACGCGCACACACACACGCGCACACACACGCGCGCACACACACACACACACACACACACACAGAGTAAATAAATAAATAAAATATTTTTAAAAATTAGTAGCTGAGCTAAACCCCAAGCACACTTTCGGGAGATGTCTACCTGACAGGGGAACCCAGCCCAGGGTGGGTGGGACCACGCCTGATAGTAGACAAGATGGAGGGCGCTGGCTCAACAACTTGCATTCTTTGGCATACTTGAATAAGCGTGCTAGCTGGCAAGTGAAGTTTGTCCCTCTCTGGGCAGTCCTTTAAGTACAATCTGGCCAGTTCCCTTAGTTCCCGATGTTGGTGTGGGCTCTTCTGCCAAGCTGGACAGAAAATTATAATTGGACAGTTGGAGGCCAAAATTAAAACCTCTTGTTTCTCCATGTCAGAGCAGCTGAGAATCTACGGATCAGAAACTGACCAGTCGCCTGTAGTCCCTGCCGTGTGCTCCGGGCCTCGCCCACTTGAGTGACACATTCCCATGCTGCCTCTGTAGACAGCTGCGGTGGGCAGGGAGGGAGAGGAAGCTGGGGGAGCGGGAGGCGCGGCCCTGGCCAGGCAGAGAAAAGGTGGGCTGATGGGCTGTGTGCCGCATGGCTGGACTGCCCAGGAAGGGTCCCCCTCTCACTCTGGAAGTCTAGGCCACAGAATCAACCTGCACTGGAAACACAGAGCACGGGAGAGAGAGCAGCTGCCCGTGACCCCAATTACCCAGGACGGCATCCCAGCGGTCCGTCACGGTGGCTGATGGCGGGACCCGATCAGCACTTTCTCTAAGCGCTTGCTATTTATATCCATCAGCAGGCGGCGGGCATGGTGGGAGCCGGCCCTGGTGAGGCGTTCTCGTTAGTAGGGGTCCCTGTGCCATTCTGCTTTTATGAATAGAGCTATTAAATCTCTGGAGAAGGACAGACCATTGGGAACTCTCTGGAAGAGACGGGAGCTGGGGACAGCCACCTTCACGGGAGGCCAGAGCGTCCTCCAGCTGCCCTTGGGAGCCAGTGGCCTCAGCCCAGCAGCCACGGCGCACACAGACAACTGGGCCGCACTGGAACCTGGCAGGGGCGACACGCGTTCTCTCTGGGGTTCCATCGCTGTCCCCCACCTCCGCCCTGCCCCAGCGGCACACGCCCAACAGCCAGGGCATCCGCTCACGTGTTTATGAAGCTTTCCATGGGGGGCATCGATGTAGCCGGGGTCAGGGCTGAGAGCATGAGGGGCTGTGTTAGACCACCAAGCTGGAAACTCTAGGGGAGCCCAGGACCCAGTGATACTCCTACGGGAGTTTCTATCTTGTGACCAGGGTAGAGCCAGTCTCCTGCTAACTCCTCCTCCTCCTCCTCTTTCTCCTCCTCCTCCTCTTCCTCTTCCTCCTCCTCCTCCTCCTTTTTTTCCTCCTCCTCTTCTTCCTCCTCCTCTTCTTCCTCCTCCTCTTCTTCCTCCTCTTCCTCCTCCTTCCCACCCAGTGTGAGTGACTTGAGTAGGGGTGCTGACTGACTATGGGGTGCTGACTGACTGTGGGGTGCTGACTGACTGTGGGCGCTGAGTGACTGTGGGTGCTGACTGACTGTGGGTGCTGACTGACTGTGGGTGCTGACTGACTGTGGGTGCTGACTGTGGGCGCTGACTGACGGGTGCTGACTGACTGTGGGTGCTGACTGTGGGCGCTGACTGACTGTGGGTGCTGACTGACTGTGGGTGCTGATGACTGTGGGTGCTGACTGGGGCTGACTGACTGTGGGTGCTGACTGACTGTGGGTGCTGACTGTGGGCGCTGACTGACTGTGTGCTGACTGACTGTGGGTGCTGACTGACTGTGGGTGCTGACTGACTGTGGGTGCTGACTGTGGGCGCTGACTGACTGTGGGTGCTGACTGACTGTGGGTGCTGACTGTGGGCGCTGACTGACTGTGGGTGCTGACTGACTGTGGGTGCTGACTGACTGTGGGTGCTGACTGACTGTGGGTGCTGACTGTGGGCGCTGACTGACTGTGGGTGCTGACTGACTGTGGGTGCTGACTGACTGTGGGTGCTGACTGTGGGCGCTGACTGACTGTGGGTGCTGACTGACTGTGGGTGCTGACTGACTGTGGGTGCTGACTGACTGTGGGTGCTGACTGTGGGCGCTGACTGACTGTGGGTGCTGACTGACTGTGGGTGCTGACTGACTGTGGGTGCTGACTGACTGTGGGTGCTGACTGTGGGTGCTGACTGACTGTGGGCGCTGACTGACTGTGGGTGTTGACTGACTGTGGGTGCTGACTGTGGGCGCTGACTGACTGTGGGTGCTGACTGACTGTGGGTGCTGACTGTGGGCGCTGACTGACTGTGGGCGCTGACTGACTGTGGGTGTGACTGACTGTGGGTGCTGACTGTGGGCGCTGACTGACTGTGGGTGCTGACTGACTGTGGGCGCTGACTGACTGTGGGTGCTGACTGACTGTGGGTGCTGACTGTGGGCGCTGACTGACTATGGGCACACATGATATAACCCTCACTGGTTTCCCTACTACTGGAATCAGAAGTCCAGCACATGCTCACGGGTAGAAGCCAGGCTTCAGCTGGGCACACTGCAGACCACCAGGAAGAGGGCAGTGGACTTCGCCAATTCAGAGGGTCAAGTGTGCCCTCGACCCGGGCCACCTCCTTCGCACTCATGACCACAGTCGTGACGCTGGCCACAGTCATTGATCTGTAGGAGTAAGGCCTGCTGGAGACGCGGACCACTCTGGGCGCGTCCAGGAAGTGCCCCAGCTCTCGGATCCTGCCTTCGGAGGGAGGCTCCCAGTGGATTAGTCAGAGTTTTCTAGAGCAATAGAACTGAGAGAATGGAATTTATGAGGTTGATTTATTGACTCACAAGATTAAATTATTAGATCGACTTACAAGATAAAATCCGAGTTATCCAACGGGAGCGCTCCGTGGCTGCGCAGGTCTTGAGCTGAGTGTCTAGCAGTCCCGGCCTGGTGCTGAAGGCCGCAGGACCCCTGGAGGGTCTCAGCAGGTTGCTGAAGACTGAAGGATTCTGGAAGAGTCTTCGGACCTCAGTCACACTAAAGGGCCGGAGAGGCTGGGCTTTGATGCCATCGGCAAAGCAGCAGCAAACTCAGCACAGCTAGTGGACACAGGACAGAAGGGGCCAGCCCCCCTGCACCTCTTTTTGCCTGGTCCAGCACTGGAAAGCACCACCCATCACGGGCTGGGTCTTCCTCCTCGACGAGACAGTCTCCTGCAGGCCTGCTCAAGAGCCGGCCTGCACTATCAATTCTTCACAGCTGTGCCCCAAGCTCAGCCTGCGGCTGTCAAGTTTACACCTGTATCTCATTATCAGTCATAATGTCTCTTGGCAACTGAGGCCCCCCCGTCCCCACCCAATCTGGACACAGTTGTGAGAATTAGTGGTTGAATGGAGCCCTGATCAAGCCTGTAGGAGGTGGAGTGATTGATGGGGAGGCTCAGTCCGTGGTGGGCGGGACTAATCCCTGGGCAGGTGAATATGATGAGGGAACTGGTTAAGGAAGTGGGAATGCTTTGTTTGGCCTGGCCGGGCATGTTGGTCTGGCAAGTGAGGATTGTTCCTCTCTCAGCTGTTATGTGAATTTGGTGTGGTCAGTTCCCTCGGCGCTGGTGTTGGTGTGACACTCCTGCCAAGCTGGACAAAGAGCTGTTACCCGACAATTGTAAGGGAACATAAAGGACCCTTTTTCCTTAAGCTGTTTGGTCCTGAATTTAACGGAGATGATGTGACGCCTGGGCCTGAGGGGTAGGTGCCTTCTAGAGCTCCAGCCCCTGATGTGCTGGGCCTGGGAGGGCAGGAGCCCTTCCTGTGTGGACGCCCGAGTTCCTCCCAGATTTGCCTTCCGAGAAGGGCACAGATGAAGAGGGATCGACCTCAGGTGCCAGCTTGACCAAATCGACCTCTGCAGACACAGGGCTTGGCTGGGAGACGGCTCCGTGGGGACAGAATGAAGACCTGAGTTTGGATCCTTGTATCCATGAGAAAGCTGGGCAGAGTCAAGTGCGTCTGTGATCTCAGAGCCGGGAGGGTGGTGGACAGAGCGATGTCCCCAGCGTCCGCTGGCTGGCCAGCCGAGCTCACATGGTAAGAGACCTCGTCTCAAGAAAATAAGGCCAGATGACATGAGACAGACCACTGTTCCCACACACATGCACAGGTGGACGAATCCACACACACTTGTGGACACACACACTCACGGACATGCATAAGCAGGAACATGACACAGCACACACAGATACATTATACACACATATACCACACAGCACAGATGTACACACACATACGTACATACATATGCATGCACGATGCAATACACGCATCACGCATACACACATATACATGCATACATGCATACACATATGCATTCACAATATAGTACACACTTCACACATATATATTTATATCGCACATATGCATCTCGTACACACAATGCAATGCACATATGCCACATATACATATCACATACACATCATACATACATGCCACACATCACACACACATATACACATGTATACACATGTGCACACACGCGCACACACACACACATGCACACACAGTACCGCCGCCTCCCCTCCTGTGGAGTGATGGATCTGCCCACCTGTTGTCACACTACAAAGCAAACACCAGCCGAAACCCTTCCCTGATCCTGCAGCAGCCAGTGGCCTGGGGCACAGTGCCCGCCTCAACCTCCTGGTGTCCATTTGCCAAGTGCCAAGCTTGAATGCGAGCCGTCCCCACGGGCTCACGTGCTGGCATCCTGAGCTGGTGTCGATGTCTGGGAAGGCTGTGGCGCCTTTGAGAGGTGGAGCCTCGCTGGAGGAAGGCGCGTCACAGGGGAGGGTCTGGAGGTTTGGCGACCCAGCTCTGCTTCCTCACCTTGGTCTCTGCAGCTGCAGAAGGCGGCGATCTGAACTGGCCTCCTGCTTCTGCCTTCAACGATGCCTTCTGCTTGCAGGTTCCCGTTACAATGGATTGTATCCGCTCTGGAGCTGTAAAATAAATCAATCTCCCTTTCTCCCTTAACTCGTGCACGAGAGTTGCACATCATAGTCACAGAAGAGAGTGTCTTGCAACAGAACCAGACGTGGGGCCACCAGGCACTGAGAGAACAGGACCCTGGAGTCACCAGCGGGTCCCCCTCAGATGTGGCACAAAGCGTTGTGAACAGACCTTAAATACATTTGGGTAATTGCAGGAAAATGATTTCTCGCCCCATGTAAAGTTATTTTATTATTATGTCCATACATCATCAGATAAGCAGTCAAGTAACCAAACCCAACAGCTGTAACTCACGGTGCTTTCCTCATCATTTTGTTATGATATGTGGATTAAACTCAAGCTCATTATTCCAGACAATTCTGACCTACTTCTTTCCATTTAATGTCATCCAGACGGCTCACACCTTCATCCAGTCTCGTCACCACCGAAACCGCCCTACTCCTGATGGACACGCGTCTCCTGTACGGAGCTACACCCTTGGGGCCAGCAAAGCACGGCTGAAGCAGGAGCACCAGCTAGTCTGCTGTGCTGCGCTCAGCCTGGGCTCTTTATCTCCTGGCTGGTGTTTGGGGAAGGAGAGAGCCAGGCTGGGTGATGGGGATGATAGTCCATCTTTGAAGGTGGAAGGACTTCAGTTCACCTCTCCCCCTCTTCCTGTCCTCCACATCATTTCGGAGGTCAGACAGCAGAGTTGCTGAAGCGGCCACTGGCCAAGGACTCCAGCCAGTGACCTTGTGGCGAGATGCCGCTTGCCTCCCACAGGCGAGCCCTGCCCTCCTGCACTTTCTCCAGGGCACGTGGTCAGGTGGCTCCTCTGGCCCTGTCCCCTCTTGAGGCTCATATCCCAGGCATGACCGCTGCTTGCTCTGTGATCCATTAAGTCCCTGATTTGGGGGACTGGGAACCTCCCTTCTTTGCAGCTGCCTTTCCACATCTAGCGCTCTGGACATGTCCGGTAAATATCACTGAGTAGAATGGATTTAGGGCACAAAATCCTGACCCCGGTGTCTTGGAAAAGCCTTCCACTGACTGTGGTTCCTCATACCTGCAAGTGGTGAAAATTGAAACTCTACAGCAAGGTACTTTCCGTGAAAATCAATGATGCCGTGGACATGCCAGCAACCAGAGGAAACTATGTCTTGCGTGGACTGCTGGCCACTGGCTCCTATTGAGAGATCAAACGTGTGTGTGCATGTATGCACATATGCATATTGTGGATGGCGTGTACCTGCATGTGTGTGTGCTGTGCATGTCTCCATGTGTGTAGAGCCTGCATGCACATGAACATGGAGGCCACAGTTGACATTCTTTGATCATTCTCCCCTTTATTTGCCAAGACTGCATCTTTGCTGAACCCAGAGCTCGCTGATGCAGTAAGTCTAGCCAGACATCTGTCTCTGCCTCCCAAGTGCTGGGATTACAGGTGCTGGGGAGTTGAGCTTAGTCTCTGTGGGTGTCAAAGAGCTGAGCTTGGTTCTCTGTGGGTGCTGGTGGGCTGAGCTTGGTTCTCTGTGGGTGCTGGGGGCTGAGCTTGGTTCTCTGTGGGTGCTGAGGGGCTGAGCTTGGTTCTCTGTGGGTGCTGGGGGGCTGAGCTTGGTTCTCTGTGGGTGCTGGGGGGCTGAGCTTGGTTCTCTGTGGGTGCTGGGGGGCTGAGCTTGGTTCTCTGTGGGTGTTGGGGGGCTGAGCTTGGTTCTCTGTGGGTGCTGGTGGGCTGAGCTTGGTTCTCTGGGGGTGGGGGGCTGAGCTTGGTTCTCTGTGGGTGGTGGGGGGGCTGAGCTTGGTTTCTGTGGGTGGGGGGGGCTGAGCTTGGTTCTCTGTGGGTGGTGGGGGCTGAGCTTGGTTCTCTGTGGGTGGTGGGGGGCTGAGCTTGGTTCTCTGTGGGTGGTGGGGGGCTGAGCTTGGTTCTCTGTGGGTGCCGGGGGGCTGAGCTTGGTTCTCTGTGGGTGTTGAGGAGCTGAGCTTGGTTCTCTGTGGGTGCTGGGGGGCTGAGCTTGGTTTTCTGTGGGTGCTGGGAAGCTGATTTTGGTCTCTGTGGGTGTTGAGGAGCTGAGCTTGGTTCTCTGTGGGTGCTGGGGGGCTGAGCTTGGTTCTCTGTGGGTGCTGGTGGGCTGAGCTTGGTTCTCTGTGGGTGGTGGGGGGCTGAGCTTGGTTCTCTGTGGGTGCTGGTGGGCTGAGCTTGGTTCTCTGTGGGTGCTGGGGGGCTGAGCTTGGTTCTCTGTGGGTGCTGGGGAGCTGAGCTTGGTTCTCTGTGGGTGTTGAGGAGCTGATCTTGGTTCTCTGTGGGTGCTGGGGGGCTGAGCTTGGTTTTCTGTGGGTGCTGGGAAGCTGAGTTTGGTCTCAGTGGGTGTTGAGGAGCTGAGCTTGGTTCTCTGTGGGTGCTGGTGGGCTGAGCTTGCTTCTCTGTGGGTGCTGGGGGGCTGAGCTTGGTTCTCTGTGGGTGGTGGGGGGCTGAGCTTGGTTCTCTGTGGGTGCTGGGGGGCTGAGCTTGGTTCTCTGTGGGTGCTGGGGGGCTGAGCTTGGTTCTCTGGGGCTGAGCTTGGTTCTCTGTGGGTGCTGGTGGGCTGAGCTTGGTTCTCTGTGGGTGCTGGGGGGCTGAGCTTGGTTCTCCGTGGGTGCTGGGAGCTGAGCTCTGGCTTCCATGCTTGCACATTTGAATAATAACCAGTCTAGTAGCACTGTCAAAATCCCATGAGCTGATCATTCCACCAATCAGCACAAGCTGCCCAACCTGAAGCCACATGCAGCCCCTCTGGAGAAGGGAGAGCAGTTGTTGGGGTCTCTGTAATCTCTTATTTGCCAAGGAGGTCCCTGTACTCAGGGTCATCTCGGGGTGACTGCTCAGCAACACAGCCTGGACAGTTGCCCCACACCCTGGAGTCCAGTCCAGCCTCGTAATTCCAAAGGCATTCGCCAAGGAATCCATCCTACGTGGCCCCGTGGCCACTGATGTTTCCTCATTTGCAGGCCACAGCCTCTCACCTCCGTAGCCCCTCACCTTCCGTGGCCTCTTGCCTCCGTGGCCTCTCACCTTCTGTGGCTCCGAGCATCCTTCACACTAACTTGTGCTGTGGATAAAGTCCAGACGTCACTTTTCACTGGGCAGAGCAGGTCTCTGAATGGTTTTGGTTAAATCACTCCCGGGAGTTGGCTCCGCCCCATCCTGCTGGTCTATGCATGTCCCCAAGGATGTCCCATCACTGCCCAGAAACAGCGGTCCCTCTCCAGTTTCTGGGGTGTCTATGGGGTCCCTGAGGTAAGAGACAACCAAGAGAACATTCATTAGTGACTGATTCCAGAACCTTCCCTGACATAATTAGATCCACATAATGAATTAGGGCCAATTAACTTCCCCCTTTTAGCCAAATATCACCTCCCCACGTGGCCCAATGGGGATGAGCGTGCTGGGGTCCCAGGCGTGGGAGGGCCATGTGCTTGGCGCGCTGGTTCTCCCCGGGTGCCCTTCAACATGGCTGTCCTGAGGCAGTCAGGGGCGGATGGCTCAGCTCCCAGACAAGTTTCATTCAAGGTACGCCCCCCTCTCAAGTTCACCTTGTAGGTGGGAAGCCACCAGGTATGCCTGGAGGGTCTCCAGACCACCAGAGATAATGGAGGTGACAGCTGTGTCTAACCGAACACAGGCGGGGGGACACACCGTGCACCACGATGAGGAGACGCGGGCCGTGAGGGGACACGGGCCGTGAGGGGACACACCGTGGACCACAATGAGGAGACGCGAGCCGTGAGGGGACGCGGGCTGTGAGGGGACACTCACCGTGGACCACAATGAGGGGATGCAGGCCGTGAGGGGACGTGGGCCGTGAGGGGATGTGGGCCGTGAGGGGACGTGGGCCGTGAGGGGACGCGGGCCATGAGGGGACACTTGCTTCTTCAGTCACAAACCACAGACTTTCTTTAGCAAGAACTGCCGTGGTTGCCCACGACCCCCAGCATGCTCCACAGTTGCCCATGACCCCCTCCCCTATGTATGCCCCAGGGTCACCCATGAAAGCCACACAGTCTCCCATGACCCCCCCCCCATGAATGTCCCACGATCACCCTCAACCCTCGTGCACATCCAGCATCACCCATGACCCCTGTGCACGCTCGATGGCTGCCCGCCAGAGTTCTTGGTCCTGATGCTCTTGCTCCCGCCTGGACCGTCTGAGCCCCAGTCAAAAGCATTTTGCAGATCTGCACATGTGACCTCTGATGGCACCACATCTAGGGGTGCCCCCACCTTCTCCCTGGCATAAGAAACCAGGAGAGCCAAAGGTATTGATTTGATGAGTGATCAGTTATTGATTGATTTGACTGACTCACTGACTGACTGATTCGATACCGAAGCTGAGGGGGTGAGAGGTAGGAGACACCATGTCTCTGGCCTGGTGGCTCTGCAGACGCGCCAGCGTGACCATGGAGTGACGTGGACCATAAGGCTGTTTAGTCTGAGAAGCGAGTGGCGATGTCTGATCAGGTCTCAGAGACAGGTCCCGAGGTCGTCGGAGCCACCGGGTGAGACGTAGATGCAGCTCATCGCCCAGTGAAGAACAGACCTCGGGAGAGAAGGAGCTCGTCCACCTGGTGCAGCCTGAGCAGTGTACAGGGCGTGCCAGGGAACAGGTGCATCATGGGAACACCAACAAAGAGCAGCCACAGGTGCTGGGTGACCATCCCCTGCTTTGTCACCAGAATCTCCGCCCAAGCAATGGGACGCCTGCTTTGGCTCCACCCTCTGTCCCCAGCGCCCCCCTCAGAACCTGGGATACAGTGACGCCTCAATAAACATTCTGGTTGGATAACAGGAGGGGAAGATGCTGGGTTTGTGGGGTGAGGGGACTTGGGAGCAGGATGCCACTGGTTGGGGAGGGCTTGGCTGAAGTTGCTCTTCTCGGCTAGTAAGAGCATCCCAGAGTGACGTTTCTGTTGTTATGACATCAGCAGTGGTATGCTGACTCTGGGGGCGGAGAAACGAAGGAGCCCTGAGCTGCCGGTCGGCTCTGCACACAGCTCCGTTGCTATAGGCCGCCTCCCTAATCTCGGCATTTCATAGAGCCGTGGGCAGAGTTTCCAAGCAGAGTCTTATGTGGAGGCCGGGAGGAGCCCAGCCCACATGGGCCAGAGCTGGCACCCCACGAGGGGCTCAGGCAGCCCACGAGGGGCTCAGGCAGCCTCAGTGTCTCAGCCCCTGATGCCAGCGACCATCCCAACCGTACACGGTGTCAGCCTTACGCCACTGTAGGTGCCCCTTCCAATCAGACATGCAGATTCCCACGGGACGTCTTTACCTCTTTTTAACTTCTGATCCGTTACTTGCACTGTAAGGGAGAGAGAAACTTGGGAAGGGGGAAGATCTAAGACCAAGGCTGACCAAGGGTGGGGGAAGAGGGGTTCTGGTTTCTTAATGGAGAAAGCAAACTGTAAGCAAAGCAGGAGACACGGGGCAGGGCACAGAGCCGTAGATCCTTGCCAGTCCTTCTTGCTTCAGGAGCTCGGTAGAAAAATCTACTTAGAGGGTTTAGGGTTGTCAGACACGTAAAATTTTAATTGTTTTGTGTCTTACCTTCAAGTCCGGACTCCAAGGTCCCCCATGCTAAATGCCATGCGAGAGACTGTTGCACAGAGGGTAGACTTGGGTTTGGATTTTCTGAGCTCTAAACAATAATTGAATCCCCAGATAGTTAACAGCATCTGACCACACACAGGGAATTATTTCTTAGTCATAAACTGAAAAGTTAATTGGCTTCATTTCTTTAAATAGATTCAATTATTTAAGCAACAATGAATCTTACAGAGGTACTTACAAGTCAGGGCTGCCGCCATGAGATGAAGGCTGAAGGCTGGCTCCCCGAAAGGCCCTTACAAACTGCCACCAAGGGGCTTTCCGATTGGAAAGGGATTTATTTGTGCTTATAAAATATAAAAACTGCCCTCGGTGGCATGATTAGATAGACCGCAACCGGCTTATTAAAAATTAACGCAGCCAAGAAACAAAGTCTCCTGGAAGAGGAGCTGGATGCTACACCAGGAGCCATGGGGGGCTTGGGTCAGAGCCCACCATCTCCTCAGCCGCTCAGACAACTGCAAAGTCTGGATCCAGCTCTCCCGCGCGGCCCTCGCTGTGCGGTGGCTTGCTCGCTTTAGCAGGGCTCAGGCCAGTCTTGGAGTCCGGATGCTCTCGGAAGGAAAGAGAAGTCACAGTGGCGGCCTGCGCAGCGGACAGCCAGGGATGGATGTGCATTTCTCCTTCCCTGCGTCATCTCCCTCACACAGCGCCGCCCGGCCCAGGTGCCCGGGGTGCTAATCAATCTCAGGATCATGTCAGTCATTAGCAGAGGGTCTGACCCAACCTTCAGCCCTCTTCCTGTTGCCTTAATAAAAGTCACTTGTGGGTGCCCTGACCCCTCGTCCCGTCCTCTCATGTGCGGGCACGACATGCTGGGAAGCAACGCTGAGTCATTAACCTTAACCCAGAATTCTACGAACACAAAGCTATTTAGAACTTCAGGGTGAGGTGGGTTAATTAGGAGCCAACATCTATCTTTTCTCACGGCAAATGAAGACAAGAGACAAGATCAAGGAGTTGATGGTCGCTTGGGCCGCACAGGGCCAGAGGACAGATGATCCAGGCTCCCCCCTTGTGAATCAAAGAAAGAAGGATTCCTCTCCGTGGGGTTCCGCTGAGCCCCTCCACGGTGACAGGCCTTGCTGTGGAGTGAAGGGATCCTGAGCCCTGGGCTGCGTGGGAGCTGTCCACAGGCCCCGGTGCTGAACACACCGGTGGCGGAACGTGGGGTCTCTTGTACCAACAGGGGCTGTACTCTTGCTCCACGGCTCGCAGTAAACTACCCCGAAGACCAAAAGAGACAGGCTCAGGAGATGACTCAATCGTTGTTGCGGTGTGCCCGCACGGTGCTGACACACTCACGACCAAAGAGCTTTATTCTTTCGTAGAATTCTCTCGTTACACTTCGTAGTCCAGCTTAGCACAAGCGTTCACACCAATATAGGAGTCAAGGGGTGGTTCACACCATGCCCACAGGGATTTCTAAGAGAGGCGTAAACCTCACCTGCCAGTCAGCAGCGATCGTCACACCACTGAACCAGTTTCCTCCACCCACCATGGGCTGGTTCTTCCTGCAGGCTTGCTTGGGCTTCTCTTAACTATCAATTCCCCACAGATGTGTCCGAAACTCCAAGCTGGCAGCTGTATCTAACTAGCGCGGTGAGTCAGCTCCATTCCATACAAGCATGAGGACCAGAGTTGCTCCTCAAGCTACACACAAAATGCCAGGTGCACACTGAAGCCCCAACACTGGGAAGACGGAGACAGGAGGATTCCCAGGACTTCTGATCAGCCACTCTAGCCTCCTTGGTGAGCCCCAACTCAGTGAGAAACCATCTCAAAAATCAAGGTGGGGGGCTCCTGAGAAGAGACACCCAAGTTGGCCTCTGGATCCAGGGCCCCACGGAGCTTGCCAGAGGAGCCTCCCGGCCAATCATCGCCTCCCACCACCAGCGAGTCACGCAGCTCCTCTCAGGATCAAGGCCGCAGCGAACGCATCTCAGCATCGGCAGCGCGTCCCGGGAAAAGCCATCTGAAGTCAAAAAGCAACCAAAGCCAGTGTAAAGATGGAATTAATTGAATCTATCTCTGCTCAGACCTTTGTGGAATTAACTTCTGAAATGTTTGCTAGTTAGATTATTAACATGCAACTTGGAAGATAATGAGTCGGTTTAAGGGTATTTCATCCTGGCAGGATGAAGAGTGACATCGCCTCTGCCCAGATCTATTCTCAGGTGCGAGGAGGTTGCCGACGGGCTTTTGTGTCTGGCCCCTGCCAACGTGTCGCTTCCATGACTATCTTCGCCCACGGTGATGATGTTTGCGTAACAAGCAGGGTTCCTGGCTCCTGCGTGTTTAAGAGTCTTCGGAGCGGATGCCGAATATGTGGAGAAGTCACTGACAAAGAACGGCTGGTCACCAGGCCTGTGGCAGGGCTTCTAGGGAGGGTTGGGTCACATCTGGAAAACGCAACCCCCTCTTTTCCTTCCCATGAGAGCCACTGAAGAAGGGAAGATGCAACAGACCCCTCAGTTGCTAGTTCTTACTAGAGTCATCAGGGACCCTGGAAGCCAGTTCATCACAGAAAAGGACCCCACTCCCTTCCAAGTGCCTGCTGGGGAGTTCAGGGACGACCCACTCAATGGGCTTCGGGAGAGTCTTAGCCCCTTGATCACCATTAGTATGGGCTGGGGTCTCAGGTGGATCCACTGGGACACCTGCCCATCTTGTGGGTCACTACTGAAACACAAATCTCTAATTTTGTCCCAAACAAGGCCATACTAATGGGG
Source organism: Typhlomys cinereus (assembly GCA_023101885.1). Lineage (NCBI taxonomy): Eukaryota > Metazoa > Chordata > Mammalia > Rodentia > Platacanthomyidae > Typhlomys > Typhlomys cinereus. The sequence goes on along the minus strand of JALPQD010000210.1, from coordinate 669,281 downwards.
AGCAAGGTGCCAAAAGCCGGCCAGGGGCTGGAGTCAGGCGTGCCCCGTCAGAGATGCTTGCTTCCAACACGGCAGTCTGTCCATCCATGGCTTCTGTGATAAGGCTGTCCGTCACTGTGACAGCTGTCAGTCACGGACCTACATCTAAAGATGAGAGATTCAGAGCATACCACAGCCATGGTGACCGCAGGGAGAGGCCCCAGGCTGCCTCCGTCCAGGATTTCTTCCCGAGTGGAGCTTCAGAGCAGGGAGGGCTGGGCTGGCGGAAGGAGGCCGATGCGCGTCTCAGTGGCCATCGGAAGCACTGTGGTGTGTCAGTCGGACAAGATAAGACAGAGCGCGGTAACCACACGTTCACGTGGGGTGGCCCATGCTTCCGGGCAGGGAAGCCCCCTGTTTCCTGCCCACCATCCCCAGAGGCACTGAAACAGCACGTGGGACACCAGCAGGAAGGGGGATCACCTACCAGGGACGGGGTAGAGGAAGCTCAGCTTTTGATTTCAGAAAACTTTGCATTCAGTAGATACTCCGACCCTTGGACGGATGGCCGACCACTCTGGTGCAGGTGACCCCAAGGTGTCCACAGGTACATGCTGCAACCTGTGTGGTGCTGCTATGTTGGGGAGATGCGAGAGTTAAGAAAAAGACAAAGACATCTCAGGAAGTCAAGATGGGGTGTGCAAGCTGCCTTGGTGAAGGTGCAGCCGTGTGTCCCCGATCAACAGAAGTGTGCATTACATTAGTAAGTCATCGATAGCCTGGGGCATGAGCTGGCATCGCAGGACATGACATGAAGAATGAGGGTGTTGTAGGGGCAAATTAGATGCTTCCATACAAAGTCTACTCTGCATAGACAAATCTCATCCGAGGATGGAGGAAGACAGGGCCCTGTCCTTAGCCAGATCCTGGTGTTGGCCTTTCAGGTCCAGATGTGACATGACATCATCTTTCAAATGTTAATTTCCCAGCATGCTTTGCCAGTGCTAAGGATTGCTCAGCCCTCCAGATGCGACCTTTCCTGGACCTGTCAGAAGACCCTCTGCTGCAGCCAGTTTGATGCTGGGCAGGCTGGTCCCACCCAAGGCAGGCACTCTATCTGCGTGCAGAGCATGTCTGCCATCGCTGGGGACAAGGAGCCTGGCAGCCCATCTCCAGCTATGTCCCTCAAGGCACCCAGGGTCTGCGGGCAAGTCCGCATACGCTTAGATTACCTGGAGAGGCTCAGAAAGCCTCAGCAAGTTCCTCTCTAGGTTTTTCTCTGTCTTCCTGGCTCGGCTCCCACAGGAACTCCTGGTTCTTCAAGATCTGCTCCCCACGTGGGACCTGAGCCTGCAGCTGCAAACAGCTGTGTCCTCACCGGGCCTCTGCCTGGCAGGAGGATCCCACCTTCCAGAGCCAGAATTGCAGGCCACGGCTATTTCTGGCCAGCATTTTTACATAGGGTCTGGAAGACAAACTCAGGTCCTTTTGCTTGCGAAGCAAAGTCTTTAACCCCTGAGTCATCTCCCTAGCCCGGGGCTCTTGAATCTTAACTCCAAACGTCAAGACTGGGAAATGCAGCAGATTCTTCCTGGGAAAAATTTCCTGCTCAGAAACAATGAAGTCAGCTGCCTGCCTGCTGCAGAGAGTTGGTGGTCAGCTGGTGGGGTCCGCAAGGACGCGTCTCCTTGGCCTGGCCCATATTCACTGCAAGTGACCTACAGAAGTTACAAACTTAGACTTCCAGGGACCCACCACGTGGCTGGCAACGACTCTGGGATCCTGGGGACGGATGGCAGAGAAAGGGCCAATGGCGGAGAAAAGGCGTGGGATGGAAACAAACCCATCGGTGCTTTGGGGGAGGGGAATGAATGGCTTTAATACACCCCCCTCTCATTTTTAATAACAGCGTTGTTGTTGTGATATTAGCTCCGTAATTCTCACCCCCGTCGCACGCGCCTTTGTATCCGCGTGCGTGTGCTGTAATTTTCAATTTAATTAGTGCAGTTCTGTTCGGTGGTAATAGGTCCTGGTTTATCTTCTCAGCTAATACTGCTAATTGTTTATCCAGCCTTCGGTAATATCTCATTAACTTTATAGGCTATCGTTTCCACATCATCTACAGAATTAATTTTCTACAAATCTAGAGATGTTGGTGCTGCGAACATTTTCCTTCAGAAACAAAAACAAGACAGATTTAAAGAAAAAAAACAAAAGGAAAGTTGGAGAAGCGGTTGTCATTTTCTGCGGTGGCCTCCCCCGAGGAAGAACATCTGAAATGATATTTCCTTTATTTTTCAAATCTACCTAAGCGATCCATCATTTTTATAGCAGCCATTATCCACGAGGCATTTATGGCATGCAGATAAAAGGCGGCTCACACGCATGATGCTTGGAGGTGATGTGGAGCAGGCCTGGCGATTATTCGCTTTAATAGAACGAAGTGGTATCCATATGGCGCTGACGGCAGCCCGTTTCTGGGCACGTTTGGTAATACCCCCCTCATCCCAGGAGGATGGGAGGTTTAGACTCGGTTAAATCTTCACATATCAATTCATTCTGTCACGTCCCTAGGCCACCGTCTTCGAAAAGGGCAAGGTGACCCCATCTACGTCTCCTCCCCTGCTCAGAGCTGGCTTCTCTGTCCCCGCCTGTTCCCTTTATGCTCCGGACAGGGCAAGGCACGTCACTCTCCCGCCCCTCATTCCAGAACGCTGGGATCTCACAGCCTGACAGGAGCAGGAAGGGACGCATCGATCTGGAGGGTGGGGCCAAGGAACATCCTCCTGGGGGCGGGTGTGATGTCCCAGTAGTCTGGGCTTCCCCCACCCACTGCCTGGTCTGGCCTTCGATGTCTTCGCACAGCTGGTTAGGGGCCCGGCAGTCGTCTTCGGTTGGGGGGATGTGTGTCTCCCTCCACATCCTGGAACGTGTCTAGCGCGTTGGCAGTTCCTGAGAGCTGGAAACTGTGACTCCACGCGCCGCCGGCCCCAGCCAGCAGAGGAATGGCTGTGCTGCGGAAGGCAGCGGCAGGCTGGCTCCTGCTGCCAGGGGCTGTGGCCGAGGCAGGGACTGGCCAGGATGCAAGAGGGCTCCGAGACCCTCCCACAGTGGCTCTGGGCAGGAGAGACGCCAGCAGCGAGGGGGCTGGCCGAGTAGAGCCTCGCTGGCTGGACAGAGCAGCCAAGGGCCGGACGTTTCTCCAGCACAGGCGTGGGTCCGTCTACGGGTGTAGAGGTCGTGTCCATACCTATGTGGGTGTCTAGGAGGGACCTGGGTTACGGGTACTCCTATCACCCCACCCGCTGTGCTTCAGCTTCCAAATGACTCAGACCTTAGCACCTACGCTCAGCCTTTGCGGATTCAGCATGAAGCCCGGCGTTCCCGTCTGAGAAGCGGAAAGTTGAAACTGGCCCGGAATCTTGACACCTGTGACCAGACGCGAGTCCCACAGCTCCACGTGCAGTGGCCCAGAACACGGAGACACTAGCTTGACAAATCAGCTCTTGGTCCTCCGTGTGTGGTCTCTTCAGCAGCAGCAGAAGCAACTGGATTCTACGAATATTTTTCAGGCTCTGACTGCCGGCCAGAAACAGCTCCATGCCATTGCGCCAGAGGTAGAAACCCAGACTGGAAATAGTTCAAACTAAAAATGGCGTCGGGCGGCTGGGGTGGCTGAGAAGTCCTCGCGCTGTGGCCTGGTGACCAGGCGTCCTCGACGCTCCTCCCTTCGTGAGATCCTCAGTGCCAGTAGAGTTCACCCTTTGGGTCCCTGGGCCGGTTGTTTTTGTTTTGCGGCTTGGAATCCTCCGTGAGTCTTATTCTGAGCATCCAAGGGGACATCGAGAGCTGTGTGACCCTAGACAGGATGCCTGCGCCTGGGCTGTGCCCACTCAGCCTCCGTGACCTGGACCTGTGGTCCCCAGGGGGCGTCGAGTCCTGGTGTTTTCTGTCACATTTGCTGCCCGACGTTGCCTCCCCCTCGCCGCGCCTCCTCTCCCTGCTCTCACGCACCACGCTCACTCGTGCACACAGCGCACTCTGGCATCGCCCACCATCCTACCCTTTGAATGCGGGTTCACTGTGGCCCCGGGGTCCATGTGCTGGAAGTTGAGGGGGGTTAGGAGCCAGCAGAGCCTGCTGGGAGGTCACGTGGCCCACCCCTTCCTGCTCTTGGCTCCCTGGGGTGTCTCCCATCAACAGGCTGCTCTCAACCAGGAGGTCCTCACTGCAGAAAGCATGATGCTACACTATGCCACATTACAGAGCTCGGAGCGAAACAAACCTCTTCTGTTCAAGAAGCTAACCAACCTCAAGCATTTCATTACAGTAACAGAAAGCAGACCGATGCGCAGTCCTCAAGATGGTCCTGCCTGACCTCTGCTATGGACATTTTTTTCTCAGACTGCAACACACATATACACGCAACACACTTATACACACAACTGCAACATGCACACACACACATACAAACACACAACAAATACCGCAAGCACATATACAACACATATGCACATACCATAAATGCACATTCAACATCCACATGAAACACACATACTACACACACAACACACACATAAATACACACATTACACATACAGAAAGCTCCCCACAGAGGTACATAATTTGGTACATTTGGCACATTATAGAGCTGCGTAACCACCACCACTCGCCAATTCCAGAATGTTCATCGCCCCATAATTACACTTCAGGCCTCCCGCAGTCACGCCCAGTCCCTCTCTCCCAACCCCCTCCATCCTGGGAAACTAATTCTATTCCACTGTCTAGGGACTTACTGATTCTCAGCATGCAAACTGACCCATACACTAGAGTCTCTTTTTTCCTGCTCTCTCTTCATGCATGCATGCATGCTATTACACATACAGGTGGGTGCGTGCCTGAGAGTACTTGCGTGTGCATGCATGTGGGGCCCCAAGAGTGATGTCAGGAATCATGCTCCATTCTCCTCCTTCCCCCTGGGTCTCGAGTCAACCCAGAGCACACCATTAGGGCACTCTGGCTGGCCAGCTTGCCCTGGGGAGAACCGGGCTCCACCTTCAGGGCTGGGATCATAGGTGGACCATCCCACCAGGCAGTATTTTTACTTGGTATCTGGGGATCTGAACTCAGGTCCTTTGGTTGTGTGGCAAATGACAAGACTTGCTCTTGAACCGAGCATGCCTTCAGGCGCCCTGCTGGGACCCATGCAGCACTCTGTTCTCTTGTCATATCACCTTCCGTCGCCCAGGTGAGCCCACGCTGACCGTCCATGTGTGAGGTCACGAACATTTGGGTTTCACTCCTTTTTCACATCAGAAAAAGTGCTGCTACGTGCATTCCGGTTCTCTGGGGTCTGCTCCTGGCGCTGGAAGTGGCGGGTCCTAGCTTCTTACCGCCCTGCAGCTCTGGAGATCAGAGGTCCACCAGCACATTACTGGATTAAGACGCAGGTTTAATTGACTATTACAGCTTTTCGGGAAGTTGGAAGCCATCCACACTGATCTCGTGTTCTGGGTCCCTTGGGTTTCAGAGCAACTTGGCTGTGGCTCTTGGGTCTGCACGAAGCCACCTGGAACTCTGCCAGGGATCTCCCCTCAGCCGCGGCAAGTCCCCACTCCACAGGCAACAGGCCACCAATGTTTTCCTCTTTTCTCAGCAATGCTTAACATTTTCAATGCACAAGACTTACAATTCTTTCATTAAAATGACTCCTTTTTTTCTTTTCTTGTGCTATGTAAAGGGATTTATCAGTTTTTTTTTTTTTAAATCAGTTTCATCCTGAGATTGTCCACTGGTTTTGGGTCTTGGCCTGTAGACTGGACGCACTTGTGAGCCTTATCTTCCCTACGAGCGCTCAGACTGTTCTGTGTGCAGGCGGAGTCATCTGCCAGGAGACCCGAGACCCTCACGTCCTTCTCCCACGTCACATCTTGTGTGATTCTTTCTGGACTAAGCTGCCCAGCTTGTGGCTCTGTTTTCCTAAAACAGCCTGTCTTGATTCAGAAGGGTTTTGTAACAATCTCTGCAGTACTGCAGCTTCCTCTGCCTCGAGTTTCACACCTGTGTTCTGCAGACGTGAAGACAGTCTGAGACCTTCCAACATTCCAACACACCGGCTGCTCTTCTGTGTGGCTGTGAGTCGACGCTCAAAGTCAAGCAACTCAGGTCGAAAGGGAGATGTATTCAGCTCTTGATTCCAGAGGGGAGAAATGGTCTTTCATGGCAGAGATGGCACGGAAGCACCCTAAGTTACTGCAGACATCTTGGAGACAGAGAGCAGCTGCTGCAAGCTCAAATGCGGACTCAAGAACTCAAGTAGGGCGGAGCTAACCAACCCCAAGGCCCACCCCCTTTGACTGCCTTCCTCCAGCAAGGCTCCACCTCCTAAAGGTGCCAGGAGCTTCCCAAACACATGAGTCTGAGGGGGACATATTTCAAACCATAACAGTAAGGTCTCCCAGGACTGGACTGAGTGCAGCCAGAGGTGAGGGGGGTTTAGTGCGGCTGGTTGTGTACTGGACAGGTGGTGATTAGGGTACCACTGGTTCACAGAGGCCTCTCATGTGGGCTGATGGGATACCTCAGCGGGCAAGAATGTGCTGGGAGCCCACAGGATGGAAGGAGAAGGAGAGGGAACCGCCGATATCTGAAATCTGTTCTCTGACCTCCACCTGTGTACCATGCCTCCCCCCTCAATAAGTAAAATATTTGGAAAAATAAATGTCTGGTGCCTGACGTGTATCCATTGACAGCATGTGGATGGAGCACAGGAGCTGCAGTCGATTCTCTCAGTCCACCATGTGGGTTCCAGGGATGGAACACAGGTCATTACCCTGAGCCATGGACCCCTCCTCCCCTTTCGACCTCCCCCACCTGCACGGATCCGCCTACAGCGCGTCTACGGTAGCTGCTCCGTCCTCTACCAACCAATGTCTTACTTTACCAGGGAGTATTTGAAACACTGCCTCCGTCTTCTGGATTTTTAGAAAAATTGGCACTCAGAATATGGACTGAAGGGCTGGATTATTACGATACGCTCGCTGTCTGGGATGCAGAGTGGGTTGGTCACTGCTGAACACGTGACACTGCCCCCCCCCGTCCACTGCTCCCCCCCTGCCGGACAGGCAGCGCCCCCACACCCTGCACCCCGAACCTCACACCCCTGCTCAGCCGTGTGCAGACAGCCCTGTGGGCCTCGTTCTTTCCCTCACATTTAAGCCGCAGATCAACTGGTTCAAGTTCTCTTCGTAAACGCATTGAGTGGGGGTGGTGTGTGACACCCCAGGTTAATTTGAAGATAGTTTTGTTTTTGAAAAGCGTGACATACTCGTTATGTTTCCTACTGTATTTTAAAAATCAATCTTTTGTAATTTTCTCCACAGTGTTTCTGTAAATCTTTGAGTGGATGTATTCCTGGCTTTTTAACTTTTTTTCTTTCCATTTACAAAAGCATAAATTATACTTGCTCGCACTGTCGATGTATGAAATTGAGATCTCTCTCTCTCTCTCTCTCTCAATGGTCATGCTCTGAGAGAGAGGTACGACATGCCCCCAGCTTATTGGCACGACCCCAAGGCACACGCATGTCCTTCACATTCATGAACCCAACCCTGGTGAACTAACCTTCTCTTGGTGGCGAGAGGGGACAATACGGAAGTGATATATGATGTGTAACGTATGCGCCGTGGAGAGGAGCGAGCTGGGCGCGGAGCATGTGCTTCTAGGATGTGTGGAGCCTGCAGCGCCCCACCCTAAGCAAACCAGAGGGTGTGTCCTCAGGGAGCCAACGACGCGGGTGGGTGCCCCGTGACAGGCCCACTCCGTGGCCAGAGGTGCATGGAGAGGAAGGAAGCGCAGAACATACGGGAGCTCACTAGCTGGGTCTTCCTTGCCCTGGGCAGGACTAACTCCTTTTTGTGTGAGACCGCGGTCATCCTCGTGAACACAGCCACCGACCCCTGTGACCAAAGTCACCCTGTGACCACAGCTGCTATGACCACGGTCCACCCCCGTGACCACAATCAGCCGTGGACCGTGGCTGCTCCCATAACTGCACTTCCCGTTGTGACCTTGGACTTCGCTAGCTGAGAACATCCCGTTGAAGCCGCGTGAGCCACTTCTGTCCTTTCATGACGCAGAAACTGGCCCAGTGTCACGAGAATCTCCCCTCCACCCAGCACGACGCTCCCCCACAGAAGCTGCCACAGCCCCGTGAACAAGCCCCTCCTTCCGTCCCTCTCTTTCAGTTCTAGAACTTTGAGCACAGGCTTTAGGCCTGTATCCCTCCCAGGTGTCCATGGACCGGCCTGCCAAGGCCTGAGACTATGAAGGAATGCTGGCCAAGAGGCAGAGTAGTGGACAGGCCCGGGGGTTTGCTTCAGGAGACGGAGGAGGTTGGGGGGTGCAGACCAAATAAACCTATGGCATCAACTGGAATTGGAAGGAGTCCAGTCAGCAGGGAGATTGCTAGATAAGCCTCTTAAATCCCCGGAGGAGGAGGCTGCACCGTATGTAAAGCTAGAAGGAACAGAAGTGTCCCTTCCCTCTCCCCCTCACTGGGAGCCCACCCCAAACCATCTTGGCTTGTATCTCTAATACATGCAGACTGGTGAACCCCTATCCACCCTACCTCTGCCACCACCTCAGTGCTGTCATATGTAAAGTTACTAAGAATTCCATGCCACAGACATCCTTACAAGCTCCCTCCGCCAGCCTCATGGTCTCAGTCAGAACCCAAGAAAGCCGTGCATTTCGGTGGGCCATGGCTGCTGCCAGCTTCCACCTTCCTCTCCCTCCCTCCCTCCTTCTTCTTCTCTCCTCTGTGATTCTTCCTCTCCTCCCCTCACTCTCCCTCCTTTCCTTCCCCCCACATGCAGGGGTTGCATTGTTCACCTGCCTCTGCCCTCTCTCTTGCAAAATGCTGACGAGATCTAGAAGAACAGTCTGTTCTCCTGGAGCTGTGGAGTAACTGACCCGAGAAAGGGTCCATTTCAGCTCAGGCCCTCAGGGCGGGGGTCCAGGCAGCAGGAGCCTGAAGCAGCCATCAAGGCTCCTCCTCTACAGAAAGGAGAGCTCCTCAGCTGGCCTCCCGTTTATATTCAGCCAAGGACCCCAGGCCCAGGGACGGGGCGCCTACTTCAGCAGGACCTTCCCAAATCAGTGCAAGCCAGACAATCCCTTGCAAGCCAGACTTTAACCTGAGCATCTCTCTCAGGTGAGCTCCCAGGTGTCGAGTCGACAGTGCTGGCAATCGCAGCGCACTACTGGATGTCTGGCGGCTTCTTACCTCTTCATGCATGCTGCGAATTCATGCAGGTCTAGGAAAACTTTTTTGAATGTATATAAGGCAGTGAGTGTGTGCGTGTGTGTGTGTGTGTGTGTGTGTGTGTGCGTGTGTGTGTTTGCATGGGGGCGGGCACACGTGGGTAGGTGTATGTACAGGAGTGCACTTGAGTGTGTGTGTCTATGGAGATCCCAGGGTGATACTGGAATCATCCCCGATCCCTCTTCCACCTTACTGTTGTGAGCCTGGGTTTCTCATTAACCCAGAAAGTGTCATTAGCCAGCTTGCCCTGGGGATTCCCAGGCTCCACCTTTGCAGGCTGGAACTCCGAGGGCTTTAGCCACTGAGCCATTGCCCGGCCCATTTGGGGAGCGTTCCCATCTACAAGGCATTTTTAATGAGAACTCACGTTTTTCATTCATCTCTCGTGTCTTATTTCACCACTGCTGTGGACAAGGAAAACATGGAGCAAGTTGGTTGACTGGACTCACAGGATAGGCGAGCGGTAGATTTGATCAAGAGACCCTGCCTTGGCGCATAAGGTGGAGAACCCCTAGAAGAGACCTCGTGCCTCACACGTATGCACACGCCTCCACACACAAGCTAATGCACGCGTCCACACTGCACATGCACGCACGCTGAAAAGGACTATGGAATATTTGCCAAGTATCACACCACTGCACGTGGGTCTCACTCCTCCCACCATGAAAAGCCCACCCACGCGGCGGTAGTATACCAGCTTCTCTTCTTACCCCATACTACATTCATGGCCATATCGGAAAGGCAGCATTACCCCAAATATACAAGGCGGGAAATAGCATAACTGTACCTCATCTAAAGGGGGTGTCTGTATGTGTGTGTGCAGGTATGTGTGTGTGTGTGCATGCATGGCTGTGTGAGTGTGCATGCAAGCATCTATGCATGCACATGAGTGTGTATATATGTGCGTACACATGTGTTCATGTGCAGACATGGTTGTGTCAATGTTCATGGATGTGTGGGGGTACATGTTTGGAAGAATGCATGTGTGAGTGTATGCACATGTGCAGGCATTGTATGTGTGTTATCTGCATGTATATGCACACATATGTGGGTGCATGGGTGCATGCGTGCATATGTGAATGCCCATGTGTGTATGGGTACATGCGTGTGTGTGCATATAATTTTAACAACACAATAAATGACACTACTTCTGCTTTCTTTCAGCCCTCAGAGTTCACAGTCAACTCTGAATCCCGGATCTGCCGAAGAACTCTCCCTCCTCCCCTTTCGCTGCTGCTGAATCCTCACTGTGGAGGAGCCGAGGCTCACGTTCAGCTGGTCCCTGCGATGAACGTGGGCTGTCACTCGCCTTCTGCTCTTCCTGACAATGACCCAACCGGGACACTGTGGTCACCTCTTCTCAGGGCACCATCAGGACAGATCCTAGGCACGCATTCCCGAGCCAACGGCTACATGCATATGCATGTTTGCCTGATTTGGCCAATCATATTACTCGTGATGCGAATAAGTCCCCAGGCCCATCTACTGGGAACACCTCAGGCTGTGGTGCTGGGAGGTGACAGGGTCACCAGGCACAGACCATCGCCACTACGTAAGAGGGCTTTGGGGCAGGCTCGCTCCGTGGACAGGTTCACTCCATGGGGGAGACTTGTTCTGGGGCAGGCTCGCTCAGTGGAATGGCTCCTCTGTGGACAGGCTCATTCTGTGGACAGGCTCCTCTGTGGACTGGCTCATGCTGTGGACAGGCTCCTCTGTGGACAGGCTCCTCAGTGGACAGGCTCATTCTGTGGACAGGCTCGCTCTGTGGACAGGCTCCTCTGTGGACAGGCTCATTCTGTGGACAGGCTCATTCTGTGGACAGGCTCCTCTGTGGACAGGCTCATTCTGTGGACAGGCTCCTCTGTGGACAGGCTCCTCTGTGGACAGGCTCATTCTGTGGACAGGCTCCTCTGTGAGGCAGGCTCATTCTGTGGACAGGCTCCTCTGTGGACAGGCTCCTCTGTGGACAGGCTCATTCTGTGGACAGGCTCCTCTGTGGACAGGCTCATTCTGTGGACAGGCTCATTCTGTGGACAGGCTCCTCTGTGGACAGGCTCATTCTGTGGACAGGCTCCTCTGTGGACAGGCTCCTCTGTGGACAGGCTCATTCTGTGGACAGGCTCATTCTGTGGACAGGCTCATTCTGTGGACAGGCTCCTCTGTGGACAGGCTCATTCTGTGGACAGGCTCATTCTGTGGACAGGCTCCTCTGTGGACAGGCTCCTCTGTGGACAGGCTCATTCTGTGGACAGGCTCCTCTGTGGACAGGCTCCTCTGTGGACAGGCTCCTCTGTGGACAGGCTCATTCTGTGGACAGGCTCCTCTGTGGACAGGCTCCTCTGTGGACAGGCTCCTCTGTGGACAGGCTCATTCTGTGGACAGGCTCCTCTGTGGACAGGCTCGCTCTGTGGACTGGCTCGTGCTGTGGACAGGCTCCTCTGTGGACAGGCTCCTCTGTGGACAGGCTCCTCTGTGGACAGGCTCCTCTGTGGACAGGCTCATTCTGTGGACAGGCTCCTCTGTGGACAGGCTCCTCTGTGGACAGGCTCCTCTGTGGACAGGCTCATTCTGTGGACTGGCTCGCTCTGTGGACAGGCTCCTCTGTGGACAGGCTCCTCTGTGGACAGGCTTGCTCTGTGGACAGGCTCCTCTGTGGACAGGCTCCTCTGTGGACAGGCTCATTCTGTGGACTGGCTCGCTCTGTGGACAGGCTCCTCTGTGGACAGGCTCCTCTGTGGACAGGCTCCTCTGTGGACAGGCTCATTCTGTGGACAGGCTCCTCTGTGGACAGGCTCCTCTGTGGACAGGCTCCTCTGTGGACAGGCTCCTCTGTGGACAGGCTCATTCTGTAGACAGGCTCATCTGTGAGGCAGGCTCCTCTGTGAGGCAGGCTCCTCTGTGGACAGGCTCCTCTGTGGACTGGCTCTCTCTGTGGACTGCTCGCTTCCCCGTGCTCCCTGTGCCACGGGAGGACGCAGTCTCTGTGTACGAGGGCTGGGGGCAGGCTCGCTCCCCTGTGGTCTCTCTGCCTTGTCAGAACAGCAAGAACATTCCCAGCAGACAGTCAGACTTGCCAGTGCGCCAGAGAACTAGACCCCTGTCTTGGAGTGACCCAGCCTGGGGGAGGGGCAAGTTCAGCACCACAGCTTGTTTCCTCCCACCAAGTCCCCCCGGCAAACCCACGGCACCAGCATCATCCGCAGGAGGGAGTGTCAAGTGAAAGATAGAAAACTCGGAGTTCTCTGGCCAGGGACTTCTCTGCTCTCCCGCAAACAGCCCCAGAGTTAACAGCACTGACCAGGGCTCCAACCACCCAATCCCTATGTTTGGGGCGACAGAGCTGACTCTTTTTGTGAGGTCTCTACCCAGTCCACCACCTCACAAGGTCAGTAAGCCCCCCAGTCTCTTACAGAAGAAGACACAGGCTCAGAGGGGCTCTGGCGCGTTGTCCCTCACTGCTGTCTACATGCCGGGAGTTAACTTTCTGGCAGATGAAGCCAATGTTGGAAGCGGCTGCTCTTGCCGGGGCTGTTGTCTTCGGAATCACAAATCTGCTTCGATATTCTCTGCGCGTCTCCTGAGTCTGACTGCGCCGGCTGCTGGCTCGTGTTTGCTGTTGCTAGGTGCCGCTCCGCACAGTCCCGTCCACACTCGTGTTCCAGGGTTCCTCTCGTGTTCGTGGGTCGGTCGCAGCCAGAAAGAGGCATGCGCCTGCATCTCGAATCTCCCTGCTGCAGTGCAAGGCTAACAGGGACAGACAGCGCAAAGCAAGCCTTTCCCCAGCCCACTCGCCGCTTGACCAATGAGTTCGTGTTCACAGATGACGCTGCCGGCCCAAGAAGAAAGACCTCCACGGGTTTCTCTCCCCAGCTTCCCACAAGTGATCGTGAGGGCTGGCGAGTTGGGGCTAAAAGCTGTGGGTTTGATTTTGCAGTTAAGATTTGGACATGTCTGAATTCTCTCTTCTTACATCCGTTTCCATTTGCCTGTCTGGCTTCAACTGTGAACGTGTCTTGCGTGGTTGAGTTTGGTGGAAAGTGGGGAGCTGCTGAAGAGAAGGTCTTCGAGAACAGAATGCATTAGTGGGGGGCTTCGGGACTGGGGATTCTTTTCCTGGCTGAGCCCAAGGCTTGTTACAGGCTCATGCACCCTGGCATCCCACACCCTGTTCGCAGCAGGCAATATCTTGTGGGAGAGCTGTGTGGGGGCTTTCCACAGAGATGTGAGGGGACAGCTCTGGGATCACAGTGGCTGCTCCCGGGCTGCAGACCCTAGGGAGCAGGTGGTTGACAGCGTGGCTCCCGCATCCAAGCAGCGGATGAGTATCAGCTATCAATATAGACAGGAAGCAAGAGACCCCAGTGGGGGGATTTAAATCCCCCCTACAAAGGGATTTGACAGTCCCCCCCAAACTTTATAGAGTGTTTAGAGCTGGAGAGAAATGGAACAATGGGGTATATGTGTATGCACATGTATGTATGCATGCATGCATATGTGATCATCTGTGTGCATATACATGTATACCTGTGTACATGCACATGTATATAATTGTACATGTACGTATGTGTATGTGTGTGCACATGTGTGTCGCTATACATATGTGTATCTGTGTGTATGGAGGGGGACGACTTCATGGTTACCTAGAAGTGGGATTCCTTTCTCCTAAGACCTTCAACTGATTGGACGAGTCCCGGCATGCTCTGGTCACCTTCTTTATTAAAAGCCTTCTGCTCTGGAGGTGAAACCCACTTGGAAAGGACTTTGCAGAACCATCTAGCACGCTGTTTGCTCAAATATCTGGCTACTCCTCCATCTGTGAGTGCATATGACCCTCTGGCACAGAGAGGAAGGCCGAGCGGCAGTCATGCCCAGGGCATCCGGCGGCCAGTCTCCTGTCCACGCGTCTCAGGCCAGTAACCTCAGGCTGTCCCGAGGCTGCTCTGAACGGCGGTTACTCTCACCTCTGCTCCCACCGGGAAGGGCAGAGCCCCTTGGGACGGCTCTGGGGGACGCTTCTCCTTTCTCCAGGAAGGCTCGAGGCTTAAAAGTGCCACCGGTGAACGGATCTAGAGATAGCCGGTCACATGAGCGCATTGATTCCGAAAGGAGAGGGTTTTACCAACATCCCATGAACACAGGAATTTTTTTTTTTATAACCTTTGGACTGACGACCAGTTTCTACTGCCAGAAAAAGTGTGAGCTTGAGGTGATTTTAAAAATAGCATTCAGCTGTGCCACGTGCTAATAAAAGTCTGGGAATGCCTGCCTCTGGGTGGTCTTGATTTGGAACCTCCATCTGCAAGGTGCGAGTCCGCGGCTGCTGCTTCCTAGTTCCCCCAGGCTCCAGCAGAGCTGTCTTTTAGTCTTCTAAAGGCTGCAAGTCCTGGGCCTTTAACCTGCCTGTTGCATCTCTCTCTGAGCATGCGTAGCCTGCAGAAGCATCCCTCCCGGGGAGAGATCAAGAGCCAAAGCACTGGCCAGCTGACCGCTAAGCTGATGGGGCTCAGACACTGGCATCTCTCAGTTATTCCCAGACCTGTTTTAGATCGATATTTGCCCACTGCGGAGGAGCCTCCGCGTCTTCTTAAAAAAAAAACTAACAAGACTGAGCAGCAGCTAGGATTTCACAGCTCTTCTTCCTGCTTTATCCTTGGAGCCCCAGGATGCTCCCTTGAGGATACAGCTCGGGAGTTCAGAGTCCCAAGGCTGCGCACAGCTGCTGCGGGGACAGCCGTGTGGTCCTGGTGGGAGCAGGGGAGCGCTGTGACCGCGTCATGCAGAGGAGGGTCCCAGGATCCCACGAGCACTGAGTCGCGTTCATATCACTGTCTGAACAAGTGCAGTGTCCAGGCAGTGGCTGAGCCTGGAGGGGACACTGACTGACTGGCCTTCGGGCCCTGCTGACTGTGGGCGGAACTGCCAGTCCTCGGGACTGAATCGTATTGTCCCGCGTGCCTTCCCTAGAATCCCTTCTTCCCTTATCCCCGGGGGCCTCCGGGGTGGTAGAACGAGGGGCTCTTCCATATCCAGGGACGCTTGCTGGGATTCAAGGTTTGGCAACATGCATTCGAGGGCCGAGGGGGAGGGACTCCTAGGTCTGGGGAAGGGAGTCGCCCATGAGAATGAGCTTTGCGGGGCAGAGGGGATTGAACTAAGACCATTGCTCATCTTGCTGATCACATGCAGGCTACACATGGGGCGGGCGCAGGCGCGGGGCAGCCACCAGGGAGCACCTTCCAGGCCCGCACCCCAGGCCCGCACCGCTGTACCCTGCCAGAAGTGAGACTAGGATGGCAGCCTCCACCCAGATCCCTGCCGCACCCAGGCCACAGGGGCCTCAGACCCAAGACCAGCCTTGAGAGAAGTGGCCACTGCTCTGTCCCGCTGGCGACGTCCTCATCCCTGAGCACCGTCATCCATCCCCCCCCCTGCAGCAGGTGCAGGCACTGGCTTTACTGCTTGGTTCAGGTTGGCCTTGACGGGGACCAAGGAGCCAAGGTGACTTTGGTCCACCACAGCTTAATCATATCACAGACCTTGCACGTCCTTGCTCGGTGTGAACGAAGGCAGGGGGAGTGGAGCTGTACCCTGCACACACACACACACACACACACACACACACACACACACACACACCCCGCTTCTTCCCACATCCTCCAAAAGCCTTACAAACATATTTTTCCCATCCGAAACAACTTTACACCAAGAAAACAGATGTGCCCTTCTGGCCGCGAGCCTCCGCCCTTGGGCCAGGTCCGCTCAGTTCATGAAGCAAACCTGGGCTTTAGCTTCCCGGACACAGAAAGCCGACTGTTTCCGAAATCCAACGCAGGCACAGAATGAAGAGCTAGGGAGGGCTGTCACCCAGAGAGTGGGGAGTGCGGTTCAGGTTTTGAGGAAGGAAGCGGCCATGTTTGCAAAGGATTCTGGGAGCTGCAGAGAGCAACCTGCTTGCTTAGGTAGCACGAGAAAGGAGTCTTTTCTCCTGCAGGAAGCCGCTGGGGCATAGATGTCTCAGTTAACTTTTAAGCGTTGGGGTCTTTTCTTCCGCTGCTTCAGCAGGCAGATGTGCCTTGGTGGATGACAGTCTTAGCAAGCCCTCTGTACTTAAAAAATGAATTCCGGACCCCCAACCCAACGGACGTGCTCACTAAGCAGTTCAGCATATGGAAGAGTCGCCCTGGCTGGCAGGAAGCCACAGCTCCAGGCCCAGCATCCCAGAACACAGACTGCTAATCGGCGACAGAGTTAACTTCTCAATGCGAGGTGTGGGTTCAGCTGAGTGGCGGAATGAAGATCACAAGCGGCCATTGGTAAGTTGGAACCTGTCACACCAGTCAGGCAGCCCTGGGGAGCACCCTGCCCTGGAAGCACCCTGCCCTGGGAGCACCCTGCCCTGGGGTCCTATCTGTCCCAGGGACCAGTGTACCCTGGGGTCCACTCTGTCCTGGGGACCAGTCTACTTCAAGCCCCCAGCCTGCCCTGGCGTCCGATACACTCCCCTCGACAGCCAAGCAGACAGGGTACTTGAGAGTGACAGGAAGCCGGGCCACAATGGCCCAGGGCAGAAGTCACCCCCTCCCAACTAATATCCTCCAGTTTACTGTCCAGTACACCGGCTGCCCCCTCAAAATCTCTCCGACCTCCCCCATCAGCTGTGAGGGCTGCGTTCGTGGTCCAGCTCACTGTCATACGTGATATTCTATTACAGAAACCTGCAGACCTGGGCCCTGAGGGTCCGTGCCTACGCTTCGGGCAGACATCTTGAGGACAGACGTCGGGCAGTGGGGTCCTGACTCCAAGGAAGCTGCTTTCTCGACCCTGTCACATGGCAGCAAATCCCCATGCGGAAGGCCCAGGCCTGCTTCTTCCAGAGCGGGTCCCCAGTGTGGGGCCGGAACCCGCCCAGAACCGCCGAGATGTGGGACAATCACAGTGAGTCTGCTTCCACGGCTGCTTTCCTGAGCCTCGGAGCTTTGGCGAGCCTGCAGCCCCCCCGAGGGGCGGCGCACAGTCAGCAGGGGTGACGGACAGTCTTCGCCTTGCTGTTCTCCCCTGCACTGTCATCGCAAGGAAGACAGCGATAGGACCACCTCGGCCCCGGCCATCAGATGGGACAGGCTTAGACTGGAAGCCAAGGCCCTGCCCTCAAAGGCTCTGGGCAGAGCTGTGGGAAACAGAGATGCCCGTTCCCCCTTGTATTTCTGAAAACTAGCACACTTCCTTTTTTTTTCCAATGTGGTCTGTATTTTAATGCGCCTGTGCATCCACTGTGGGGGCCCGAAGGTAGGATCTTCAATCACTCTCTACCTAACTCGGTGATGAAACCTCTCACCTGAGCTCAGCGCCCCACGATACAGCTGGTAGCTGGCCAGCCCGCTCCAGGGATCCCCGTCTCTGTCTTCCAAGGGGTGGAATCGCAGGCAGCCCCACGTTCGCCTGAAAGCTACCTGGGTCCTGAATTCCAGTCTCACGCTTCCCACAATGAACATTTTAGCCACTCATCTCCTCAGACCCAATTCATGCTCTGTTCAGTGGCATCCACCACTGCGTCTATTTGTGGGGTGCACAGTGCGCGGCACACCCGGTGCTGTGAGCACTGCCAGCTGTCCTCACGCACTGAGCCTTTGGGATGACACCATTAGAAACACGCTCTTACCTATTCTGTTCACACGCCAGACTGTCCCCCAGAGTGCTCCGCCTTCCCCGTGAGCGGACCTGGCCTCCAACCAGCACCAGCTGGGCCTTTGTGCCACGAGCCAATCGCCCCCCGGCTCTCCGGCTCTCAGGGGCTCTGGCAGCACTTTCTACTTCTGGATGCTCATCTGGTGTGTCTCCCACATCCGTGAGATGACAGGGTGCCGGCTGTCTTTCCTGACGGGGCAGCCCCATCCGTGTGGTTTTATGTGTTCGCCACCACATCCACCACCAACCTCGTTTTCAATCCACTGGAGGCGGCTTTGGCACGTCGCTGCTCCCCGCCCCTCCCCTGCCCAGCCTGGGAGATCTCCCTCCCTTCCTTTTATGCCCTGAGGCACACTGGGGCCCCTGGCACTGCTGAGGGTTGGGTGGAATCTGGGGGAGAGAGCGGGGGTACCACACCCCCTCCCTTTGATCTCACAAACGGGTCACCTCAATGCTCATCCTATCTATGTCGACATGGGGGGTGGGGCTGAGGCCATTTTGATGAGTGTGGGTGATCACACAAGGGGGGGCAGGATGGGACCCACAAGTTGGACAGCTCCATGTGAGAGGAGGTGGGGCTCAGCTTCGAAGGCTCGGGTGTGAGAGACGCAGATTGTTCACGTTGGAAGCTCAGCTGCGCTGGTGACTGACAGACAGATGCCCAGAACAAGCCACGACCACTGCAGACACACAGGGGCCCTTGGGGTAGGGTCTTGGGCCTGTGGTTTGTAAAGAACCCACCTGTCCGACCCTCAGGGAAGGCAGGCAGCCCCTTCCACAGGCCCAAGTGAAATCTGCTCTGGCTCCAGGCAGGGATGGAGCCCCACGTCCCGCCCAGCCGTGGTTCCGAGCCAGGTGAGCTGCCCACACTACAACATATCGGATGCCGCGTGCTCCTGCTGGCTCGGCTAGACTCACCTTCCCATGGCTCGGAACAAAGGGCCAGGAGGAAATGAATCCAATGAACGAAACCACAAGGGAGCTATTCAAAGGGGGAAGACTGCTTCGGATACCTTATTACATTAATTGTCTCTATGCAAATCATCTCTTCTAATTACAAATGAGTCGGTTATGAGGACAGAAACATGGAAACATGCACTGAATATGCAAGTCGGCCCCTCACAGGACATAAAGTAATTCAATAAAAATACCATCTGCATTGGACTTCGCACAGGTTCCGGCCATTCTGTCCCCCAGACAGCAAGTATCGGGAGCCAGACCCCAGGACAGAAACCTTCATTCCACAGATAGGTGGCTGGTGGAGTCCCACATCCTCCACCTTCCCACGCCGGAAGCCAGCTACGAAGTACCTGAGAGGAGAGAAATATAACAGAGGAGAGACCGGCAACACAGCGGGTCCCAAGTGCTTTGCTCATCAAAGTGACAGACAGGGAGAGACGCCCTCACACGGGGAGGTGTATCCCTAATCTCAGATCCATGCAGGCTTCTGAAATCAGCTTTCTTTATTAGCTAATGAAAGTCTGCAAAAGACCATCTGAGTGGAGCGTGGATAAATTATTTAAGCCCAGAGTTGTTTGATAGAAGGACTTGGAGCAGGGTCGTGTCAGGAAGGACAAAGGGAATCCTGAGGGATCCACGGAGTAGAGCTCGAAGCTCACGGGTGGACAGATGTGTACAGACGATGATTCCGGGACACTGCTCCAAGAGGACTGACCGGACAGTCTGTGTCCTGGGCAGTCTTTACCACAAGCTTACAGACATGCAGTTTGCCACTCGAGAATGTCATGTGCAGCTGAAGGCGTGGCACAGCCTGCTTCATAATCCGTGTCCCTTGATCCCTTGCAGGGGTGTATCAGTCAGAGCTCCCCTGAGGAACTGAAGGTAGGGAAAGAGGAGAGAGAGAAAGAAGGAGTAGAATAGAGAGAGGAGAAGACAATAAAGAGAGGAAAGGAGAGAAGGAGGGGAGAGGGAGGAGAAAGTAAGAAGCTGAAGGAGAGAGAAGAGAAAAGAGTAGAAAAAGAGAAGAGGACAGAGAACAAGGGAGGAAGAGAAAGGAGAGAGAAAAGAGAAAGAGAATAAGAGAAGAGAAGAAGAAAGAGAGGAGGAGAGGTAAGAAGAAGAGAGAGAGGAAAAGAGGGAAGAGAGAAGAAAGAGAGGGGAGGGGAGGGAGAGCGAGGGGAGGGAGGGCGAGGGGAGGGAGGGCGAGGGGAGGGACGGCGAGAGGAGGGAGGGCAGGCAGGGGAGGGACGGCGAGGGGAGGGCGGGCGAGGGGAGGGGGCGAGGGAGGGAGGCGGGGAGGAGGGCGAGGGGAGGGAGGGCGAGGGGAGGGACGGCGGGGGGAGGGAGGGCGAGGGGAGGGACGGCGGGGGGAGGGAGGGCGAGGGGAGGGACGGGGGGGGAGGGAGGGCGAGGGGAGGGACGGCAGGGGGGAGGGAGGGCACGGGGAGGGAGGGCGAGGGAGGGAGGGCGAGGGGAGGGAGGGCACGGGGAGGGACAGCGGGGGGGAGGGCGGGGGAGGGAGGGCAGGGGGAGGGAGGGCGGGGGAGGGAGGGCACGGGGAGGGACAGCGGGGGGAGGGAGGGCGAGGGGAGGGACGGCAAGGGAGGGAGGGCGAGGGGGGGACAGCGGGGGGAGGGAGGGCACGGGGAGGGACGGCGGGGGGAGGGAGGGCGAGGGGAGGGAGGGCGAGGGGAGGGAGGGCGAGGGGAGGGAGGGCGAGGGGAGGGAGGGCGAGGGCTGCACTAGTGATCCTGCTCTCCAGCTATAGGGTGGTGGTGGCTGCCAGGCGCAGACTGGGGAAGAGGTGATGTTGCTGGTAGGCGTGGTACCCCCGGAGCCAGAGACCTTCCTCTACCAGAGACCGCAGTCTTCTCTTCCCCCCTTCCACTGTTCGGATGAGGCCCACACGCAGCACAGAGCTCACGGGAGTTGCTCCAAGTCGGCCAAGTGAAATTCTCACAAGTGGGGCTGGAGAGGTGGCTCAGGGGTTAAGCCTCCGCCTTGCAGGCGGAAGGTCCTGAGTTCGGATCCCAGATCCCACGTATAGACGCCAGGCGGAAGCGGGGCGGCCTGCGCTTCTGGTCCTGGTAGGGTGGAGCCTGTGAATCCCGGGGCAGAGTAAACAAGGAGGAGGTGGAGGCGTCCATGGTGGTTCCCGAATTCGCCCGTGGTTCTACACACACACACCTACATACACACACGCGCACACACGCACAATTGAATAAATAATAAATAATAAAAAATTAAAAAAAAGAAATTCTCACAAGCAGCATCTAGACAGTTTGACCAAACCTCTGGACCCCACAGCTCACCACAAGCAAACCTCATCTATGAATATTCCGTCCTCTGTTGATGGGAAGTCAGCCCACATAGTCCCTGTGACGCCCACTGTCCCTCCCAGACAGTCCTCAGAAGGTTGGAATGTGAGCCAAGAGTCAGCCAGCTGAGCTGAACCTGACCAATCAGCTGCTCCACCCCCCCACACCCAACACCTCCAACCCCACCCCACCCACCACCCCCCACCCTCACCCTCCACCCCCACCCTCCACCCCCCACCCGCCCCCTCCACCCCCACCCACCCCCCACCCTCCACCCCCCACCCTCACCCTCCACCCCCCACCCTGCCAGCTCCAGCAAGCTGCAGGGATCGCTTTCCAGGAGGAACGACAATGCCACTTGCTACTTTTCTCATTGCTCTGACAAATACCTAAGAGAAGCCTCTTGGAAGAAAAAGGCTTTTGGGGGGCTCACAATTCTACAGCTACAGTCCACCACGGCAGAGAGGCGAGGCGGGAGAAGTCGGAGGCAGCTGGTCACAATGTATCCATAGTCAGAAACTAGAGAGATGAATGTGCCTCGCTTTCTCCTGGAATGACCCCCCCATGTTTAGAATGGTCTTCCAGCCTCAGTTTACCCGGTCTAGAAACTCCCACAGAGACAGGCCCAGATGTGTCTCAAGGCACTTCTGGATCCTGTCCATCAAGCTGATATCGACTCGAACCATCACAATTCCCTGGGTTGGCCAGCCAGTGTTTTGACCCAGTCGCCCTTATTCCCAGCCTGCATGGTGGCTGCAAGTTTGGGTTGTAGCCGACAGTCCCTTGAGACTCAGCTCCTGAGCTTCTGAAAAGGCCCCAGGAAGGGAGTGTGTCAGGCCCCAGCAGGGAGAGGCAAACCCCTGAGCCCCGGCATGTGGGTCTAATGCTTCTCTTACCAGGCGGAGGATTTCCCACGAGTGCAGGAGGAAGGGGCTTGTCTCTCCTCTGGCTGGGGCCTCGGATCACGCCTGTCATATAGGAGGAGGCTCAGGACTGGGTGCCGAGAAGCAAGAACTCAGGACCCTAAGCTGCTGCACCCCTGGGGATGCCGCGCCTGTCACCTGGAGCAATGGCCCTCAGCTCACCAGGACTCCCGGCATCCTCGGAGGGGCCGGCCCTGCTTCTTGACCCTCTGAAGTCACTTGAAAGTGAGTTGACTGGGGGGGGCTGACGAGATGGCTCGATGGGTGAAGCTGCCTGCACGCAAGCCTGGGTTCGATTCCCAGAGCCTACAGGATGGAAGAAGAGAAAGTGATCCTCTGACCTCTGACCTCTGACCTCACACATGCACCATGACATACATGCGCTTGCTCTCTCAGTCCGCTCTCTCTCTCTCTCTCTCTCTCAGTTCTCTCTCTCTCTCTCTCTCAAATAAATGATTGCCTGATGGTTATGTTGATTGGAGACGGGAGAGATGGCTCAGTTTTTAAAGTACTTGATCCACACGCATGAGGGTCCAAGCACAGTGTGTAGATCAGTAACTCCAGTGCTGGAAAGGCCGAGGCAGGACTGCTGGAGCTCAGCCGGCCTCCTCCCGAACTCAGTGAGCTCCAAGTTCAGTGATAGACACTGTTTTAAAAAAGAAAAAAGGGGCTGGAGAGGTGGCCTCAGGGGTTAAGCCTCTGCCTTGCAGGCGGAAGGTCCTGAGTTCGGATCCTAGACCCCACGTATAGACGCTGGGTGGAAGTGGGGGCGGCCTGTGCTTCTGGTCCTGGTAGGGCGGAGCCTGTGAATCCCGGGTCAGAGTAAACAAGGAGGAAGTGGAAGTGTCCATGGTGGTTCCCGAATTCGTCCATGGTTCTACACACACACACACACACATACATACACATACACGCACACATGTATACGCGCACAATTGAATAAATAATAAAAAAATTAAAAAAAAAGACAAGAAAAAGTGGAGAGACTTGAGACTTGATTGACAAAGACATTCAACAGCAGCTCACGAAAGCCAGGCCTCAGACAACACCGCTGCTCCCAGGTAAGGTGCTTTTTGTGGGGCGTTCAGAGCAAACTGATTCAGAGTCCGGATAATGTTTGGTTCCATCAAAGGGTTCACAAATGAGTCTAAAGTTCTTCCTACAGACGGGTTTCAGTGTTCTTTTGCGTTGCTTCTTTCCAAAGGGTGAGTTCCCACGTTTCAAACTGCAGAATTCACGAGCAGAGAGGACTGGGGTGCTGAGTCCCCCAATCAGAGAGTGGGGAGGGATGGGGGAAAGGGGGCTGCGCGGTTGGAGTAGAGGCATTATGGTGGAGATAAGGTTGGTTTAGTGGAAATAAGCGGTGTGCGTGGTACAGATGGGGGTGTAGTGGAGGCAAAGGCGTGCATGCTAGAGATAGGTGTATCTGATGGTGGAGATGGGGGCATGCTAAAGATGGGAACGTGTGGTAGTAGAGACGTGCATGGTAGAATGGGAGTAAGGGCTAGAGATGGTGAACCTTGTAATAATGGTGAGGGGCCAAGTTTGGGGGAGATGGGCTCATGTGCACGGGGGGAAGTGGAGGGACCCTTTCTCAGGACATCCCCTCGCCCTGTGCTCAGGTCTGGGGTCATCTGCAGTGAGGACTCTCAGGACCAAATCTGGGGCAGCCCAGCCCACTTGGAGGCTCAGCTGTGGGGGACTCACGCCTCCGCCCTCCCAGCAAGCCCTGGCTGTCTGAGGCATCCCCGTGGGTGCAGAGGGCATACTCCCGGAGATCTGCTGATGGGAGATGTGTTCATAAGAAGGGACACCTTTCTAAAGATGGCCAGCTGTGGGCATCCGGCTGAGGTCACCTCACAGGAAAACGCAGAGTTTGGAGGTGCGTGGTGGGGAGGGGCTGAAGTGCCAAGTTTAAATTTAAGACTTGATGGTGATTTCATTTCCCATCATGTCTCAGCGAAAGAAGACCTAACTCAGGGCTGCTCACACCCGAGGGGTAGGGCTGTCCCACTTCCTGCCAAAGTTTCGGGTTGGCAAGCTCACTCAAGGGTGCAGATGGCAACGCGTCAGAGCCAGGCCCTATGACTTCCCAGGTGATCCGGTGATCCAGTACAGACGGAGGCCGTCCCTAGCCGTCTGGGCAGGGGATGGCGCCTCGGAGCCTTCCCTTCAGCCTCGGTTTCCCCCGCGGGCCCCTCTTCTCTGATCACTGGCAGAGTGTGGTTTGCCATACTCTAGATGGACGTAGCTGTTTGGAACTAAGACGGACCTGCCCTGTGGCCCCCGGCTGCAGAAGCATCTTGGCTGCTGGACAGATGATCAGAATTAGGGGCCACCCCCAAACATCTGCAGGGTGCATCCTGGATGCCCCTCTGGGAGCACGCACCCTTGGCTCCTCCCCTGACTCCGCCCTTGGCTCCTCCCCTGACTCCGCCCCTGACTCCTCCCCTTGCCCCCCCGGCTCTCCCCTGACTCCTCCCCTTGGCCCCTCCCCTGGCTCCTCCCCTTGGCTCCTCCCTTGGCCCCTCCCCTTGGCTCTCCCCTGGCTCTCCCCTGGCTCCTCCCCTTGGGTCCCCCCTTGGCTCCCCTCTTGGCTCTCCCCTTGGCTTTCCCCTGACTCCTCCCCTTGGCTCCTCCCCTTGGGTCCCCCCCCTTGGCTCCTCCCCTTGGCTCTCCCCTGGCTCTTCCCTTGGCCCCTCCCCTGGCTCCTCCCCTGGCTCCTCCCCTGGGCCCTCCCCTTGGCTCCTCCCCTTGGCTTCTTCCCTTGGCCCCCCCCCCCCGGCTCTCCCCTGGCTCCTCCCCTTGGCTCCTCCCCTTGGGTCTCCCCTTGGCTCTCCCCTGGCTCCTCCCCTGGCTCCTCCCTTTGGTTCCTCCCCTGGGCCCTCCCCTTGGCTCCTCCCCTTGGGTCCTCGCTTTGGCTCCTCCCCTGGGCCCTCCCCTTGGGTCCTCCCTTGGCCCTCCCCTTGGCTTTCCCCTGACTCCTCCCCTTGGCTCCTCCCCTTCCTGGTAGTTGAACTTGACTGACAGGGACTGAGGGGTTCTCTCCTGCAGCTCCACACGAACCTCCCTGGTCCTATCAGGCGAGGGACCTCAGCACTCCGCGCCACATTTATTGTTGTCAAGACCTCGTTTACAACCATGCCTTTTTTTTGGAGGGGGGTAAACAGCTCACACCTCCCATCCCACAAAGCTGCGATTTGCTCAGCAACATTTGAGGGTGCCCGGCAGCAACCGGAAGATCCAACAGACAGGTGTTAGTCCCACATTCTCATCCAGAGTCGTCCAGAGTCGTCCGAAGGATACGGGACCCTGAGACATCTGAGCACACCCACGCCACCCACACCCGCGCCCTCCTTCCGGGGCAAGCCTGCCATGCCAGGAAGGTTTCGCCAAGACAACAACACTTGCCTCTCAACCTAACCCCGCCGGGAAGCAAGGGGCACAAGCCCTGCGCAAACCAGATGCGCAGACTGCTGGGCACCGCCCTGGAGCAAAGGATTGTGGGGCCCTGACCAAGCGAAAAGTAAGCCACGCCCCAGGGCCCACTACAGGAGCACAGGTGATATGTCCCTTTGGGGGTCCCTGTAGCAATTTGCCTTCATGTTGCTGGTAAATTTACAAGTGGCTTGTAAGGGAACGAGGGGCTTCGTTATCTCTTGTGATTGGCTACAGTTCTCAATCCAGAAGCGTCCACGCCAATGCCAGGGCTGAGGGAACTAGCCACACCGTTTCCGCTGAGCTGCTGCGAGGACAAACCTTAGTCGCCAGGACAGCACGAATGGCCAAGCATACTAAGGATCCCAACCTCCTCCCCAGCTCCTTCTTCCCACCCACCTGCCCAGGGGCTGGTCCCACCCACCATGGGCTGGGCCCACCCAATCAATCAAAAAAAAAAAAAAAAAAGAAAAATCTACAGGCTTGTGCAGGACTCAGCTGAGCTCCGGGTTCCACACCACTGCGCCCAGAGCCTTCCATTGCCAGGTGACCTGTACTTAACTAGGACAGACCGCAGCCTCATTTCTTCTTTCCTGACTCTTCTCTTCCAAACGGCCGTGCCGCGTCTCTTCCTGGAGTTTCTATCTCTGTTTCCTGGCGCCCTTTCCTCTCTCGACCCCAACAGGACCATTCAAACCACCGCCCCTTGTCCTGGTGACAGTTCAAGCCAGCTGCTCTCCCTGTTCCCAGCAGGGAGCAGGTCCTAGTTCCCTGTGGCAACATGTTTCAGTACACTATTCCCAACCTGAATAGCGTGGAGTCCGCCACCCAGAGTGCACCTTTGAGGATGATTGTGTGGCTGTCGTGGAAGCCTGGTGTGGACCCCACACAAGTCTGGAGGTGACAACAGATCCCTGCTGGGGACAGCAGACACTCAGATGTAGGAAGAGATGGGTAGAGGCGCCACGTGCAGCGGGCAAGAGACAAACACATGCGATGAGCCGGGACCCCACACTGAGATGCCACCTGGTACCGGTGGCCTTGCGGTAGGGGCAGCGCACAGAGGCCTATCCTGGGGGTCTCCAGCACCAGAGGTCTAGCCAGCACTGTCCGCAGAAGCCAGGGTCGCCCATCAGAGAGCCCCTGGTGTGAGAGCCGGCCGGGTCTCTGCGGGGTGAGGCGCCCTGGCCACCCATCTCCTGCCTCAGGAGGCCTTAGCAAAATCCCCTGGGACCTGGATGCAGCTCTCCCCAGCTGCTTCCCAAGGAAAACTGGGTGCATGGGGGGGGGCTCCGCAGATGAGTAGCCACAGGGGTTAAGACTGGGTTAAGTACCACAAAGTGGGTGATGGCTTGGGCAGCTGTTAACTGCTGCTCTCTGCACTTTAAATTTTCTTTTAAAAATGATTTTGGGGGATTGGGTATGTGTCATAATTAAATACAAGTGTCAACTTGATGGTCAAGGGCTCAAGTTCTGGGCATGTTTGTAAAGCACTGGGAGTTGACTGAGGGAGGCCAGCCCCTGGTGGGGGGCTAGTCCTTGGGCAGGTGGGTGAGATGGAGGAGCTGGTTCCAGAAGTTGGAATGCTTCGGTGTAGTCTCTCTCGGTGGTCAGTTCCCTCGGTCCGTGGTGTTGGTGTGTGTTCTCCTGCCAGGCTGGAGTAAGAACTGCTACCCAGACAGCTGTAAGCCAGAGTAAAATCCCTTGCTCCCCTATGTCATTTGCTTACTCCCCTATAAACCATTGGCAGCAATGCGGAGTAACTGCAACACCCCTATTTCCTGTTGCTAACATGTACCCGGAAGGAGCCGCAGTGTCTCCCACCAGCTAGTCATGCCCTTCGCGACAAGCTTTTCTTTTGATGGAGGGACAGTGGGGACCACTCTGTAAACGACAGCGTTTGTGACAGCCCACCCTGCGGAGCTGCCCTAACACACACCAGTGCCCAATGACTTCCTGCCACTTGACCTTACCCAGGTAAGACTTGCTGGTCGGGGTGGGATCCCCGGACAAGCCCCTGCCTCTGCTGTCCCTTAGATGTGTCCCCGGGGCCAACAGGTGCGCTGGCTGCTGGAGCCCTGGGACAGAACCCAGCCTCCAACTCCAGCCACAGGAAAGGAGCCCGGGCAGGCATCTGCCACCCGCTGGGGAAACGCTTCACGGGCGGGACATTTTGTTTAAAGAATTGTGCAAAGATGCTTCTCAGTTTATGGACAGCTGCAAACAGAGCTGTTTATTCTTCACTCACACCCCGCCTTAAGCTGAGCAAGGTCACGGCAGGAAGCAATCGGCATTGCGTGCTATCAAGTATGCACTTTGTTAAGTTTCCTAATTGTTGAGCGATGCTCTTTTCTGTTCCAGAGTCCATACTTTGCGTATTTTCTCAGAAAACCTGAAGTCAGCCCTTGTATGGGGGACAGCTTGGAGCTTTCCCTCTTTCTGAGCGGCGATCTCAGTGCACCATAAGGACGGCTTGCCTTAAGAAAACCCTCTCGACAGGGTTTCAGTTCTAATTCTGACATGACGTCTAAAGCGGTGTTTCTTCCTGTCTTACAGCATTTAGATGTTCAGCTGGGAGGACCCAGGCAGGAGGCTGCGGCTCAGCCGGGGCAGGCAATTAACAGCCCCACGTGCCCACCCAGAGCTATTTCAGATCGGCCCAAGCATTGACTAGTACTTGGATTCCTCACTTGAAATCCAGGTGTGGAGGTGGCAGCTCGAGGTGTGTGTGTGTGTGTGTCAGGATTCAGCCACAAGGCCTGTGGCCTCGGTGGGCTGAGGTTAGGTGACAGGATAACTACACTGCTGCCTCCTTCAGCTTGCTGTCCTCCTGCAGATGCTCCATCCCTGGGGGGGTCAGAGATCGCAGTTGCTGCCAAAGCAGGTCAGCCGCCCGCGCTGGCCGGGGCCTGACAGCCGAGGATAGCTCTGACATTTTCCAGCAGCCAAAAAAAAAAAAAAAAAAGATGTCAAAAGAGGAATAATGTTTAGCGACGTGAAATTATATACGAGTCATATCAGAAAGTCCACAGAGCAGTGTCCTTGGAACGTGCTCGGTGCTCGCTCGCGACAGCTCGGGGCTGCCAGTCACCACGAGGGTTGACGCAGAAGCAGGGGTACTTGCCACACGGATGCCGGTGAACCGGCATTCAAGGAAGGAGAGGGGCGGAGTCAGACAGCAGTCAGAGTGCAGTTGAAGTATAAGTCCGAGGACTAAATCCATCCACCCACAACTGGATCCCAGAAACCTGCAATCAAGGCTCAAGGGAGGTAGGACCAGACCACTCCCATCCCGGGGTCCTTCCTGTCTTTCAGCTTCTATAGGGTCCCCTAGGGGCTCCTTAGCTCCTTGGCTCCTTGGCTACTGACTGGAGTCAGTCTCCACCACTGCACGGCTGTTTTCTGCGCATCTACAGGTCATCCTCTGAGGGTCCAGCATCTTTGGAGTGTTGGTTCCAGCACCCAGCAGGCACCCAACCCAAGGACGCTCAGGCCCTGGCACAGGATGGCACAGCCTTCGCATCTTCTGCGTGTGTTTTGGTCACTGATCAGCTCTTTTGGCCCACCTGGACGGAAACCGTGGGCACGGCGTTTGCTTTCCTCTGCACGTGGCAGCAGGAGCAGCGGCAGGCAGGTGAGTGAAGCAGCAGGTGGCGCCCCCTAATGTCACGGTGGTCCGGGCCGACCTTGAGTACCTCAGACCCTGGACTGTTGATGAGACCCCTGGCACCAGACACTTGTCAGCTCTCTGGAATGCCCAGTGCTTCTGCCACCAGAGGCTCTCTCTCTCTCTCTCTCTCTCTCTCTCTCTCTCTGTCTCTCTCTCTCTGTCTCTCTCTCTCTCTGTCTCTCTCTCTGTCTCTCTCTGTCTCTCTCTGTCTCTCTCTCTCTCTCTGTCTCTCTGTCTCTCTGTCTCTCTCTGTCTCTGTCTCTCTGTCTCTCTCTCTGTCTCTCTGTCTCTGTCTCTGTCTCTCTCTCTCTCTCTCTCTCTCTGTCTCTCTCTCTCCCATGCTGGGGCATCTCCAGGTACTTGCCTCTGTTGGGACAGCATGTAGATCTCAGGGTGCCAAATGGGGCCCCCCGCGACTGCTTGGGAGCTGAGGTACCGAGAGAGCCATCTGGGAACTGGGACCGAATGTGGCTGGGGTGGGGAGGGAGGGGTCCCAGCACAGACGGGATGCTTGCCTCGGATGGACAGATGAGACGGCAGGGGGGTCGGGCTTGCTGGTGGGCGTACCCAAGGACTCAAGTGTCCCCAGGCCCCCGCCGTGTCTCCAGCAGACTGGTGGTGGTCGCCAGTGGTTTGTCCTGGGGGTCAGTTCACGGGGCTCAGGCAAGGCTGGCTGCTCGGAAGCCCAGCTCTGGGGATGGCAAACGAGATGGCGTCAAGTCAGTGGGCGGGGCCAGGAGCCGTCTGCTTCACGTGGGACCGAGGGGCCTTCCTGTCCAGTCGCTGGGCCGCGTGTAAAATGCCCACAATCACCCAGCTGCTCTCAAGGCCTGAGCTTGTGCAGCCGCCCCTGCTGCCCCGTCCGCTGCCACCTTCTTTCCTTCTGTTTCGGCTCAATCTGCAGGACTCAAGAGAAGCGACTCCACCAGATCTGAGGTTCCAATGGGGGGGGGCAGCACAGGAGAGTAAGCCTGAGCACCCCGTAGACAGCAGAGAAGAGGTGTCCAGCCAGTCACAACTGTTTGTCTTGAGCAGTCACAGATGTTCATTTAGAACCAATCACAGATCCTTGCTCAGGTCCTTACAGCCCTGCTTAGCACCAAGAACAGTCCTGAAGCTTTGAGCCTCGGACCAATCATAGCCTTGCTCCTCAACGCCAGTTACAGCGACGGGATGGGATGGATGAGGGACGGTGTGTTTCCCTCCGGCCAAGGCAGGAGTGGATCGTAGAGCTTGATGGCAGAATGTGAGGATAAAGCGTTGAGTGGTCTGGTTGGAGCAGCGCTTTAGGGAGGGGGCATCAGTTGGGGCATCAAAGGAGTCGTAAGAGACGCTGCTGGCCCGTGGTGCTCTGGCTGGCAGACCCAGGCTCTGCACTTAGGGAGCTCTGAGCAACAAGATGATCGATGAGGGAGTCACGTGACACACCCCCCCCCCCCGCCTTCATTTGTGGCCCCTCCCTCGTGTCTTCGCTCCTCTGGGAAGCTGCACATCCGAAGGCAGGCTGACAATCAGAACGGGAGACCATGGCATGAACACTATCAGCAATCTGCGGATTTTAACCCTCTCAGTACCTGCGCGTGTCAGGGAGAGGCGGCCCCTGGTCCATCTCGCTTTGGATCGTCGCTAGATGACTATTGCATTGCTCAGGAAATAATGACCAGACAAGTTTTGCATCTTCTATGTAGATGCTGTCTTCTTTCCCACAGTCATGGCCTGATGGCTGGATCTGCAGATGCGGGGGCCAGAGGCTGTAGTCACTGGATTTAGGACCCACCATAGTGAGGACGATCGCATGCCTGGACTTGGTCTGCAAAGATCCTTCATTTCCGCTGAAGTCACCTTTGCAGTTCTGGACGTGGGGTGTGCACATCTCTTGTGAAGCCACATGGCTGAAGGGCAGGTAACTTCGTCCACATAGGTCACTGGACACTACCCTGTGGTGTCCTCCTGGGCTCTTCCCATGGTCCTGTAGCTGACAGCTGGTGCCCCTTCCCTGTCCCCACACCTCATGGCCGTTCTCTCCCCAGGAGAAGCCCCTGCCAGGCCAGCAGATCTGAACTGAACCCACCCAGCACTTTACCACTGAGTCACTGAGCACCATTTTTAATCTGTTTTTTTTTTTTTGCATATATGCGTGCCTGTTCTGCATGTAGATGGGTGGACATGTATGTGGATATGTGTACAAGAGTGCACCTGAGTGTGTGAGCCTGTGGAGGCGCAAGGGTGACGCTAGGAATCATCCTGGATTGCTCTCCCTCCTTATTGCTTTGCTGTGGGTTCCCAGACGCCACCTTCCAGGACTGGACTTACAGGCTGCCGGCCTACCCGCTGGGTACTTTTACGTAGGATCTGGGGATCTGACTCGGGTCTTCCTGCTTGCAAAGCAAAGGCTTTAACCACTGAGGCGTCTCCCCGTCCCATCTCTGCGCATCAGTGAGCAGTAGCAGCCCCCCCCAGCCCTGTCTCCCCGCAGCCTGTTCGCAGATGCTCCTCTCAGCGTGAGCATCTTTGCTCATCATCCTTTCCTGATGCTTCGGGCGTGCAGTGGAGACACACAGGTGGGTGGGGGCATCAGGGGCCAGTGTGCCTCCTTCCACAGCCTGACGTGGCTCTGTCTGAGCTGCTGGGGGGCACACGTGGTACCGGGCGTCGCGAAAGAGATGTCAGTCAGAAGAACCTTCCAGTCCCCAGCACACCGAGCGTGCACACACATGCGCATACTTAAACACCCACACACCTGTGACTTTGGGAGCGCCTTCAGCCCCACATCTGGAGAGCAGAAATCTAGTCTTGACTACTCCAGAGGTCCTGGCTTGGTCCATTCCCCAAGGCGGTGACCATCTAGGACAGATCCTGTGTGACAGAGAGACAGACGCATGGCCCCATCCTATCCCCAGTGAATGTGGAGAGCATGTCTTGGACCTCTCTCTGGGAAGTTGCCTTATCTACAGAGAAGCAGCCCCAAGCGGGCACAGTACCCAGCCCCAAGCGGGCACAGCACCCAGCCCCAAGCGGGCAC
This sequence comes from Typhlomys cinereus, assembly GCA_023101885.1. NCBI lineage: Eukaryota > Metazoa > Chordata > Mammalia > Rodentia > Platacanthomyidae > Typhlomys > Typhlomys cinereus. Next base: position 636,961 of record JALPQD010000210.1, on the reverse strand, counting down.
AGCACCCCGCCCCAAGTGGGCACAGCACCCAGCCCCAAGCAGGCACAGCACCCCGCCCCAAGCGGGCACAGCACCCCGCCCCAAGCGGGCACAGCACCCTGCCCAGGCACAGAGAGGCTTCCTGGAGCCGTGCTGGAGCCCAGCCTGCCTTCCCTCCACACTGGGGGCTGGGCTGTCGGTTCCCCCCAGAAAGCCATTTTGCCGGGAAAGGAGCTGGTTATTGGCTGGATAATAGAAAATCTGCCTGCCTCGCCTCGTAGCTTTATATGCAAATTGCATTTAGATCGTTAAACCTGCTTCCCTCTCCTCCTCCAGCAGGAATAGACATCAGTTCAATTAACACACCAAACAAAGCGGAGCTAAGCGGGAAGGCAGCCAGCCCTTAGATTCTGGGTTCTCTCCCCTGGATCCTGGGGGAGGGCGTATGTCGTATGCTTCTCAGGAGCTAGATGGGATGGCAGAGGCAGGGGGGGGTAAGCTGGATTCTGGGGTACCTCTGGCCTATTCTGACCCATGCTGTCCACTAGCCCCTGGTACTGGAGGCAGTTCCCACGCTCCAGGTTCCCCATGACTGTGCCTTAGTTACGGCATCTCCTGCGTGGATTGGGACAGTCCATCACCAGGAGATGGGTGGAGACGTGCTGTAAGGGTGAGACCACACAGGGTCTTCTCTCCCTCTCTGCCCCTCCACTGCCAGCTTCGTCTACACACATGCAGGAAGGCGGAGGCTTGTGCATCTCCTCCCCTCTCCAACACCGGTTTCCAGATCTTTCTCAGGAGAGCCATCCCAGCAGCTAAGACTGAGGAAGAGGAGAACAGAGGCCAACAGAAGGCTCCTCCCACAGAGCTGCTAGCGACCTTTATTATTGTCTTCCATCTGAGAGAATCAGGCAAGGGGTTAGGATGGGAAGCAGGGCGTCCCCACAGAGTGAGGAGGGGCGGAGCTGAGCCCCGGGACCCTGTTCTCCATGCAGCCCCGCCCCTCCCAGCCAGGAAGCCTGACTTGTTTTATGAAACAGAACCCAGTGGACTCAGAAACAGCCTGGGTTGGGGAGACAGAAGGAAGGGGCTTGTTTCCATGATGGGGGAGCACGGGATAAGTCAGGGGCAGCAGTGCCTGGGCTTCTGAGTTTCGACATGCCTAGGAGCGTGGTGGGGCTCCTGTGGGGTATCTTAAGTGGGTGCATAAGGTGGTGTTGAGCTCACTCTGCCCCCCCCCACCCCACAACCTCCCTCCAGTCACACTTCCGCATCTGTCCCAGCCGAGGGGCTGGAGGCGGAGCCCCTTGTCCAGCCTGGGTCTCAAGCTCTGCCTCAAAGGTCAGCTCAGTTGGCCACTGCTGCACAGTGACCCCTTAGGGTTCTCTGGGCAGCTGCAGTGGTGCAGAGCCTTGGGAAGTGCTCACAAAATGCCAGGCTGAGTCCTCACTGGCATCCCCATCTCTGCTGTGGACTATACCCGCCTGCACGAGCATGCCCTCCCTTGCCTCCCTCTGCCCGCCTGCACGAGCATGCCCTCCCTTGCCCTCCCTCTGCCCGCCTGCACGAGCATGCCCTCCCTCCCCGGGCCTCTGCTCTCTCCACACCCCTGCCAACATGTCAAGCACTGGTGATTCCCAGTGCAGAGAAACCTGCCAGCCTGGCTCAGAGGTGCTCTTCACACTTCTGTCTGTTGCCCTCCCCAGCCAATCATCCTGGTTGGTATGTTTGCCCTGAGCCAATGGTGGGCAGCCAAGCACCGAGTGTGCAGAGGGAGAGCTGGACAGCTAGCATGAGGCCACGGCCGCACGCCCGCGCCACATGGACTCAGCTCCGCCCTCCTCTGGTCCCAGAGCTGCCCTTGACCCCGTGGGCGGCCCCAGCCAGTCTCGCTGTGGATGCCAAGGTTGCATTTTCCCAGAGGTCTGTGTGTGCGCAGTGGAGCATTTTTTTAGTCATGCTACAACCACCTGAAAATGAAGCGCTTGCAGCTTGCAGTTCCGCAAAAGGAAATGGGCTGCACTTCCCGAGTGCTGGAGTGACAGAAGCCACCATGTTCATCTGGTGCTGGGGCTGCAAGCCTGACGGTGACTGCCTGTTCACGGGGATCCCCCGTGCGCCACACCCACACCAGGTCGCAGCACCCATTCTTGCCGTCACTGTTTCTCTCTGCTGCTATGGAGTGACACACTCGCAACTCAAGGGGAAAACAGGAGGTTTATTTGGCTCACGTTTCCAGGGGGGAGATACAGCCCGTTGTGGCGGGAACTTAGAGGAAGAAGCCGGAAGGAGAGTTACTGCAGACATCAGGGAGAAGACAGAGTAGGAGATGGGAAGAGCAAGCAGGCCCGCCCCTGGGCTGTGCCCCTCCAGCAAGGCTGCAGGGCTTCAAGTTCAACGTCCCAAACATCACCGTGAGCAGAGGGCGCGAACACAGGAGCCAGTGGGGACGGCGCACATTCAAGACACAGTCGTGCGCTCCCTTCGATGTGCCCACACCACCCGCCCAAGAGGCCCACCTCCAGCTGGCAGGCTCCCCGGGGGCAGCCTCTCTGGGCCTGTGGGATGGGCACCCGCAGCTCAGGCCCCTGCTGGACCCTGCCGTGGCTCTGGAGGTTCGTGCCAGTGCGAGATGAAGCCTCTACCCCCAGAGCAGGGTCGCCAGCCCGTGCCCGCTGTACCCTATCTGCCTGTGACTGGCAGGCGGCTCGCTGTGCGGCCCCTGAGACCCAGACCACTTGAGGATATGGTCATTCCAGAGGGATCCAGGGACATGTACTGTATGAATGACTCATTTTGACAAGATGAAACGTTGCCCATGTGCCCATGAAGGTCAGTTTGGAGAGAGATATATAGGTTCTCTATCAAAGATGATACGGTCCTGCCTCCAGCGATGTTGGTCCTCACCCCAGGGGGACACCAGGGAGCCCCTGAGTGTAGACAGCCCACGACAGAGATATCAAGTGTCAGGGCTGAGAGGCCAAGGCTGCATCTTCCCCCACCGCCTTGTGCCTTTGGGGTTGTGAGCTCACCTCAGGCCGACTCTCTGACAGTCTCTGATCTGGGCTGGGCAGCACTGACCTTTGCCCTCATAGCATCAGATCACATGACAGCCTTAGGACGGAGAAGAGCCGAACTGTGGTTCCTGGAGGGAATTTGAGGCTCAGCGGCTGCCTGTGACGTGAGTTGCTGAGGTTCTCACTCGCTCCCTGTGGGCTCAGGAGGCCGCATGGTGCGAACATCTGGAGCAGAGAGAAGCTTCTGGAAGAGATTCTGTCTCGCCAGTCTGGCCCATGTCAACGTGAAAAACTCTAATCCACCGGGCAGCCACAGGCAGCTGCTTCTGAGGCGCTGGGTCTGTCCCTGGCTTTTGCTGGCAAAGCCCTGACACTGTGCTCGCCCCAGTGGGCCAATGTCACCTCTGGGAACCGAATTCCTGGCAGCCTGTTGGTTTCTTCTCTTTCAGGGTAGATGGAGCCTCAATCTCTGTCGAGCCTCCCTGAGAAAGTGCCCAGGACACAATGCCCAGCTGAAGTAGCCTGCCCCAAGTGCCTTAGCCTCACAGCCAAGATATGCCAGCCACAGGATGGTGCCCCAGCCCTGTGCCAGCCACAGGACGGTGCCCAAGCCCCGTGCTGGCCATAGGACGGTGCCCAAGCCCTGTGCCCACCACAGGACGGTGCCCAAGCCCCGTGCCAGCCACAGGACGTGCCACCCAAAGACTGTGCCTGGGCCCGTGGACCCTGGCTGCAGCGAGTACTTGGCCAGCTGAACGTGAAGATTTGGCCTAACGATGCTGGGCAGGCAGTGTGCCCGGATTCTCTCCTCAGAAAGTTCTAGCTTTGCAAAGTCTTAGAGATAAATCTGCATTTTTTCACCTCTCAGCCCACGGTGACGTACAGTTATCTTCCTGTTGCTGTCACAAATACCTGGCAGAAGCAGCGCTAAGAAAGAAGGGTTCCCTACAGCTCCCAGTTCAGGGGTGCCGTCCATCATGAGGGAAAGGCGTAGTAGGAGCAGTGGGAGGCAGCTGGTCACATGGCAGCGATAGTCAGGAAGCTGAGCGGGGGTGACTTGTGTTCACCAGCCTCTCTGTAGTCAGCCTGGGACCCGCCCTGTCGGACGGTGCCGCTCACTCTGAAGGCGCCGTCCTGCTTCCATTAACCCGGTCAACATGGCCCCTCACAGACGTGCTCAGAGCTTTGTTGCCATATGATCCTAAACCCCATCATTGCACTTGGGCAGGGTCTCCCCCACTCCTGAGATGTCCTCGGGGCATCCTTCCCCCTGCCTGCTGTCCAGTGCTTGGGCATCCTTTAACAGGACCAGCAACGGCAACTGTATCCTTTAGGAGCTTCGCACGGTCTTCTCTCCTCAGCCATCTTCAAGCTCCCCAGCCCGCTGCACTCAGCCCTCCCCTGCTCCTGTGTCATGCGGACTTGTCTCAAAGCAGGAGCCGATGTCGCACCACAGCCGATGAGGCCGCACCATAGTCAATGAGGTCACGCCACAGCTGATGAGGTCACACCATAGTCAATGAGGTCACACCACAGCCGATGAGGTCACACCATAGTCAATGAGGTCACACCACAGCCGATGAGGCCACACCATAGTCAATGAGGTCACACCACAGCCGATGAGGTCAAACTAATGCTGATGAGGTCACACTTTGTCTGATGAGGTCACGCCACAGCTATTGATGTCACACCACAGACAATGAGCTTACACTACAGTCTTTGAGGTCACACTACAGCCTTTGAGGTCACACAACAATCAACAAGGCCATACCACAACTGATGATATTACACAACTGATAATATCATACCACAGTCATTGATGTCACCCCACAACTGATGATGTCATACCACAGTTATTGATGTCACCCCGCAACTGATGATATCATACCACAGCCATTGATGTCATCCCACAACTGATGTCATACCGCAGCCATTAATGATGCACCACAAAGAGACCACATCATAGTTGATGATGTCACACCACAACCTGAATGTTGCATTGCCTTGAAATTGCCTCTGCAGACAATGAAGTCAAACTTCAAACCCGGGTTCCAACCCAAGTGGGTCTCATTGTTTTGGGGACCTGCGTCAGAGGCAGGGGGTCATGCTGCTAAGCAGGGCAAACTCTTCACTTGCAGAGACGCGCCTCTGATGCCCGCAGGTCCTGCCATGCTGCACTTCTTAAAGCTCCTTCCCGCAAGCCTCATGGACTCAGCTTGGTTATGCCGACACCACGCGTGTGTCAGGAAACACCGACCCATGAGCAGCGGCAGCTGGGGCGTGGCCCGTGTTCCTCCCTTCTGGGCAGCTGGATCCTGTAGGCGTGTCAGCCATTGCAAACGCTTAGCCACCCCACAGCGCCTCGTGTGTCTCCCCCGGGCTCCTTCCTCTTCTACACAGCAAAGAGCTAAGCCAGGTGAAGCGTCTCCCCCTCCGCAGGCCACACATAGCCACCCACCGCAGGAGCAAAGATCCATCTGGTCAGTGGACGAGTGCAGGGCTTGTCCCGTGAGGACCCCTTGGACGTCATCCTGCGCACGTGACAAGCTTTGCTTCCTCAGCATGCTCAGCAGTCACATTTCTAAGTCATTCATGGACGTGGAGGCTGTTCCCTCGTCTTCTTTGTGATTCGAGTTCCTCAGCTGGTCAGACTCATAGAAGCAGGGCGCCAAAGCTTGGGCTGAGCTACTGTTCCGTAAGTGCAGGTGGCAGACTCGGGTGAATCAGTCCCAGAGATCTGCTGGCTGCCATGATCCCTTAAAGATGGGGCCACACATGTGCTTAGCCATCTCAGATTAAGTGTTCATTGAAGAAGAGAAGGAGGAGGAGGAGGAAGGAGAGGAGGAGAAAAGTCTGGTCTGGTGGCCATCAGGAGATCACTCCTTGGTATGCGGGAGGAAGGAAGAGAAGAATGGGAATGAGGAGGAAGAGAGAGGAAGAAGAGGGAAAGAGGGAGGGAGGAAGGAAAGAGGGAGGAGGAAGAAAAAGAGGAGGGGAGAGAGAAAAAAAGGGAGGAGGGAAAGAGGGGAGGAGGGAGAAAGAGAGAAGAGGAGAGAGGAGAAGAGAGAGAAGAGGGAGGAGGGAGAAGGAGAAAAAGAAGGAGGGAGAGTGAAGAAAGGGAGGAGGGAGAGTGAAAAGAGGGAGGAGGAAGAGAGAAGAGAGGGAGGAGGGTCCTCAGGGGCCAGCAAAGAAGACGTGCCTGAGGCCTAGGCATTGACTTCTTTCTTTTTGTTTTTGTCTCGTGTCTCTCAGCCAGGCTCCCACATAGCCCAGGCTAGTCTCAAATGTGCCATGTAGCCTAGAATAACCTTGAAGTCCCCATCCTCCTGCCTGGGATAACAGGCCCGTGCTAATATGCACAGCTGCGATTTAACTTCTAAGAGGCGCTTGAAAGCGGCAGCAGCAGGAGCCCCCCAGCACCCCTCTTTAATCCGCGTCTGATGGCTCTGAGTCCCTGGGCACGCCGGGCACGCCGTCAGCGGCGCACTGCCTGCTAGAGCAAATCTATTAAGACGCAGCGAGCTCCCTCGGGGCCCACTCCACTCACTCAGTAGCAGAGCCGTGGACGGACTCACTTAAGAACTTTATGCTCTACTGAGAAGACGCAGGGCCCTGGGTCCGAGGGAGGAGATGCACCTGGCAGCCTGGCTCACCTGGGTGTCAGAACAGGTGCGTCGGCGCAGGTCAGAACTCCCACCGTGCATTGCAACGCCTCACAGAGCGTGGCTCGTAGCTCCCAGGATCTAGGACAGTGCTTAGGCTGGGAGCAGGGTCATTTGAATATTCATGACATGCAAATGAAGGAAGGGAGTCTGCCAGCCACTCACCTCCTCTTTCTCCAGGGAGGCGTGTCTCTCTCGGCCAGGCCTCCTCTGTGAGGTCACATCTCCGCCACGTGGGCGAAGGTGCTTCAGGCTGTCACTCTCGAGGCTGACAGGGCCACGACAGCGCTGTTTTGGTCCCTGGTGTCCTCTGGGGAGGATGGTGGCTGACGGAGCAGTGGTGGTGCTGCTCACCAGTAGTGCTCTGCGCCCCGCCCCCGGCTGTGGCCCTTTGGGGACAGGCGGCTTTGCCCTCTCTTTCCAGTGCTATCCAAGCTTTAAAGCTGGGGAGGTGGGAGACGCTGGAGCCACGCGGCCCCTCCCCCTCCCACAGTCTCCCCTGTACTGCAGGCGCCTTACACCAAGGACCAGCGGAGGGACCAGACACACCTTCAGGGGCTGGGGTGCGCTGTCTGCTGAGAAGCCGGGCCCACGCACTCCTTTCCTGGAAGGGAACTGTCATAGTTAGATGCAGGTGTCAACTCGACGGTTGAGGGCTTGAGCTCTAGGCACACGTGTAAAGAATTGGTTGAGTTAGGCCCAGAGCAAGCCTGCAGGAGATCGTTGATTGATGGGGAAGACCAGCCCGTGGTGGGCGGGACTAGGGCCTGGACAGGTGAATAAGATGGAGGGAGCTGGTTGAGGAAGTTGGAGTCCTTTGGTTTACTTGGCCAGACACACCGGTCTGGAAATGAGGATTGTCTCTCTCCACAGTCCTGTGGTTGTTGGATACGGTGCGACCAGTTCCCTAGACTTTTGGCGTGGGTGTGAACTCTCTTCCCGAGCTAGACCGGGAGGGAGTAGAGGCCAGAATAAAGCCCCTTGTTTTCTTAGGCTGTTTTGTCGTGGACTTAGTAACTGACAGGGACTCTCGACTCAGCGCTCAGCTGCTGCGGTCTCAGAAGTCCCACAGTCCCGAGCAAGGGCTCTGCAAGCTCCTCCCACCCCGGGCTGTCTGTCTCTGTCCTTTCAGGCTGCTGTGACTGACGGGATGAGCAGAAACACGTCGCTGCCGCTCTGGGAGCTGGGGATCCCACATCTGGACGCTGCGGACCCTGAGCTGAGGGCGAATCTTTGTGGTTGGCTTTTTTTTTTTTTACATGAATACTTATACTCACAGTGGTCAGAAAAAATCAAATTCGTGGTCTCCTTCATGAGACTGTGTGTGTGTGTGTGTGTGCGCACGTGTGTGTTCACGTGCATGCATGCTTGTGTTCAGGTGCACATGTATGCACAGGTTCATGTGAACATCTTCTACCTTTTGAGACAGTGTCCATCACTGGTCTGGAGCGACTGATGTGGCCGGCTTGGCTGGCCATGGAGTCCCTCGGGGTGGGGAGGATTCCTGTCTCTGCCTCCTCTGGTTTGGTTAGCAGCCGTGCCCTGAGCTGCTCGTAAGTGGACGCTACAGATCAGACGCAGAACCCCCTGTTCGCACAGCAGCACCTTGCTTATGACCTGGCCCGCACCTCTGAACCCCTTACCCCGAGTCGAGCTTCTCAGCGTGTGGATTTGGGGGAGACATAACCACAACAGCCCCAAAGGTGGCAGTCTCCATTGCACCCACTAAATGCGAGCAGGACAGCATTGCCTACTGCAGGAGGAGCAGAGTTGGCTGTGGCAGAGGCAGGAGGGGCCCTTTTGGTTTGGGAAGCTCAGGAGGGTGGAAGTGGAGGACGCCATCTTGCACGCTGCCCTCCACCCTCCTGGCCCGAGTATCTTGTGACCACCATTCCCAAGACACGGAGGTAAATAGGATGAGGCAGTTCTCACCCCTGCCACTGAGGACTGCAGGAACCTAAAATACACAGTGAAGTCATTGACACATTTGCCTGCGCCACCTGCTTGGAGCCCAGGATTGAGGCCCCGAGGGGAGAATCTGAGTTCGCTTAGGACTGCGTGACCTTCACGCCCAGCCTGTCCCCTGACGTCCTTGGAGCTGAACCTCCAGACCCGGGGCCTGATCAGAGATGCTGCTCACGTGGGATTGGCGCGTTCCTTTTGCTTGATTTCGTGGGGAACGGCTCCCCCGCTTCGGCTTTTGTGTTATTTCTGTTTCGTGATTGAGGTCTGGAAACGTGTTGGGCGGTCGCTGTGTGCAACGGAACATCTCCCTGCAATCCAACACCGAGCACTTGTTCTTACCCAGATGTCGACCCCTCCGTGTCCATGAAAGATTGTCTGTCTCACTGCTGGTCAGAATGGCGCCCCGGCCCCACCCCCACCGGAAGCTGCTAGCTGAGGATGACTATGGTCCTGGAAAGGGGAGCTTCCTCTGAGGCTTCTCTGTGTCTTGTGGACCAGCCTCCGCCTGTCTTTCTGTGTGTCTTCTCATCTCTGTTGCTTTGTGCTAGGGATTACAGCCAAGGCCTTGAACATTTGAAGCACGCGCTGTACCCCAGATATGCCCCAGCCCCTAATCTCTTTCTTGAAGACATGAGTGATTTTGGTTTAGGACCCACCTACAAATATTTTCTTGCCATTTCTGTTATAGTTACTTGTCTTGTTGTTGTGGCAAAATACGTGACAAAATAGTTTAAGGAAAGAAAGTTTTGTTTGGACTCGCTACTCATGGGTACAGACTGGTTCACGGGTGGGGAGATAATTCTGGCAGGAGCCAAGAGTGGCAGTTTGCTACATTGTATCTGCTATGCTGCATCTGTTACACTGTGTCTATACACTGTGCTGTTACCTCTATCTGCTACATTGTATCTGCACGCAGGAAGTAGAGAGAGACAAATGTCAGTGCTCAGCTGGCCCCCAGCGCATGGAGAGTGTTATCCGGTGAGGTTGCATCTTCCCACCTCAGTTAACCCTATCTGGAAACTTCTTCACAGGCACACCCCCAGGTTTGTTTCCATGGTGATTCTAAATCCTATCAAGTTGGAATAGAGACTAGTCACCACGGCGCATCCTTTGAAAGCCCCTTTGTTCTTTCTAACTCAGCCGCATTCTGAGGCACGGGAGCTCAGGGATTGCACATACATCTGGGGTGGGCACCATCCAGCTGGCCGCAGCTTTCAATTTTCCCCCAAAGGGTTTCAGTATCCGCCAAAGGCTATGACTTGCTCAAGTCAGTCATATCATCCCTGAGCCCTCTGCCCAGAACCCGTGAGCAGGCGATCCTCTGGGACCCTTCTTTGGTCCCAGGGACATGTGGCTGCCCAATCCGCATTGTTACCATCTTTCTGGGTGTCACATCACGTGGTTCCTCATGGGGGCAGTGGGGATCCCTCCATGCTGGTCCCCAGGGTTCTTCCCGCCATCTTTGCTGCCCTGTTTCCTAGTCCCCCCCCCAACCTGGAATAAGACGCTTCCCCCGGCCTCTGCTCTGCCTGCTGGTGGGAAACCAACACAAGGTTCTCCGTCATTGTTTTGGATTTATTTCTTCTTTTGCTTCCTGGGCCGCACGTACTTGAAAGAATCAATGGAGAGAATTCAGACTCTGAGAGCTCTTTCAACGAGGTTTTATAACAAGGAGTTTACAAAGGAATTAAAACGTCCTTGAGGTAGCATTTGTCACGAGGAGAGCTGCAGTACAGGTCTCTGCACAAAGACATGTCAGGGCACCCGCGCCCACGGACCACTGCTAAGACTAAACTCCTGTGATAAATCCCCCCAAGGGTCACTGTGATTTCTTCACTAGGACGCACATGGTATGTGACTGACTGCAAGAGAGCGTTCTGAGCTCACAGGTGGGTGGGAGAGAATTTAAGGCAGAAAAGGGCAGTGTGAGTTTGGAGTAACAAACACAAAGGAAAACTTTAAGGGGGAAATAAGCCTTCGCCTCCTTAGTGAGACTTTTCTCTTTGTTGGGATAAAAGACACTCCAAAGAAGCCTAAGGGAGGAAGCGTTTGTTGGACTTCACAGCCCAAGGGTACAGTCTCCCCGGCAGGGAACGTATGGAAGCCTGGTCGGAGGCAGCTGGTCACGTGGCATCTGCAGTCAGGAAGCGGAAAGAGACCAACACCAGGTCTCAGCTCACGTCCCCCTTTCTATGCAGGACCCCATCCCAAGGGATGATACCATCCGCATTTAACGTGGGTCTTCTCACGTCAATTAACCCAGTCTAGAAACTCCCTCCCAGATTTCCCCAGAGGTTTGGGCCCTAGGTGAATCTGGGTCCTGCCAAACCGACAAGAGTGATAGCAATCAATGACACCGGGTGAGGTTGCCTTCAATAAAGAGGCCGTCACCCTCCAAGGTTCTCCTCAATGCCTTCCCCAAGATGGTTCTGTACCCCATGCTTCTCTGCACAGCCCCCAGAACTTGACGAGTGGTATCAGAAGCAGTGTCCATGCCGGAGGTCCCCTTGGAGCCTGTGGTGGCCAGAGGTGTGATCCACCCATTCACTGACTCGCTCGCTAATTCACTCATTCATTCACTCTTCACTCACTCATTCATTCATGCACCTGCCTATTCACCCTTTGCCATGCATGGTTTGAATGTGAGTTTTCCTCACCGGCTCGAGCGCTTACATCCTTAGCAGTGTTAACATTTGGGAAGGTCACAGCACCTGTGGGAGTGGAACCTTGCTGGAGGAAAGCACGTCAGAGGGGGTGGGCCTAGAGGCGGGTTAGCCCTGCCCTGTTCTGCTCTTGCAGACTGCAGCTAGCTAGCTCTCTCGGCCTCCATCATGAACGTGACTTAAGGACCTCCAGCCTCTGCCACCTGCCACGCCTTTTCCACCATAATGGAACTGTAAGCTGAATAAATCTCCCTCTTTCCCCTCAAGTTGCTTGAGTTTGAATGTTGCCTCGCAATAGCAGGAAGAGCAACTGCGACACCCTTCTACCCTAGTTCAAGGCCTCGCAGCCCTCGGGAATTCAGCCGATGGCTTGGTCATGAGGTGCGAAGTCACAGAACCCTCAGCTTCGGCATCTGGGAGTCTTTGGGCGTTCTCCCTGAATATGGGGTCATGTTGCAATGGTCACTCTTTACCTTTGCTGTGAGAATGCACCCAAGTCAAACAGCTTATGGGAGGCTAAGTCACAGCGACCTCCACAAGGCTGGACCGTTCCTGAATGTCTCTCCTCCTATATTCTGCGGTACCTTTTACATGGTCATTACTAGGAGGTTCCTACGGGATCTAGGGCAGGTATAATCCCTTCGGGGATCTCAGTTGATCCTTCCAGGTGTGGTTTCAGCTGATCTTAGTTAATACCAGGTGTGTCACGTTGACCCCAGGATTAACTGTCACACATGTGGAAGGTTTTCCCATTGACTCAGGAGTCATCCGCAGTGTGTGGACTCCTGTGCTAGAATTGTGGCGTTCAAGGGTTTGACACAGCCTGTCCAGGCTGGCAGGGGGCTCATGTGCCATGTGCTCTATCTCACCTCAAGGGGAGGAGAGAGAATTCGTTCCGAAGTCAAATATGAGGGATGCCGGGCACGTGCAGGAGGAGGCTACAAAGTATTCATGAGTACCATTCCCTTGGGAGGAGGGAACCTTGGAACCTTGGCTGCCATTCCTGGGGAACCTTAGGCTGCCACTCCTGGGGTGAACATTTCTGGGGGGAGCCTTGACCTCCCTTCCTGGGGGGAGGGAAGCCTTGGCCTGCCGTTCCTGGGGTAAGACTGTTGGCCTGTCATTCCTTTGGGATGGGGTGGGCTCAGTCTTTAGAGGGTCATGTCTGCCCCCTGGCGAAGCTATGCACTCCGTCAACTACTTCCTTATGTAGAACCCTGCAGGCAATCCTCAGACCAGAAGAGCTGATCAGGGCTCAGAGAAACTCCCTTCAATCCTTGGAGTAACCCATGACGTGGCCCAGCTGGCAATCAAGGGCCCTGAAGTCGTTTTGTTCAGTGGGCGAGCCCTGAGGCCCTCTGGGAAACGGACTTGGGGTCCCTCTTGCTGCTGGGGGTGGCCTTGGCAGCATTGCTCCCTCCCCATTGTGGGGGAGCTCTGTTGCACTGCTGTTTCTCTTTTCAATAATTGTGTTTCTTAGTCATTTTCCTAACAAGGTGTCTTTTGATAAAGAATTTGACTGGCCTTTGTCCCTGCCTCCTGAGGGTGACTCTAAATCTCTGCACCGTCCCCAGTAATTGGAATGTTTTCGTTATTCATGAGCCTCTTGGAGGCACTTGAGTTTATGCTAATAAGGCGGGGTGACTCCAAAGGGGCTGGTCACCGGGAAGATGGAGGGCAGGGCTTTGAGTCAGACCCCAGCATCGCCTCTGGGACAGGCAGGGGCCGGAGCGGGCAGTCGTCTGGCCATGCTTCCGCTTTCTATGCCCTGGAGGTGAAACGCTGCACTCTAGGGCTTGGAGACACACTGGTACCAGTAGGGCGCCCACTCTGGGTTCCCAAGAACCAAGCAGGGAAACTGTGCGGGATCCTCTGGCCCCGCCCTGCCTGTCTGGGATCCTCTGGCCCCGCCCTGCCTGTCTGGGATCCTCTGGCCCCACCCTCCCTGTCTGGGATCCTCTGGCCCCGCCCTCCCTGTCTGGGATCCTCTGGCTCCGCCCTCCCTGTCTGGGATCCTCTGGCCCCGCCCTCCCTGTCTGGGCAGCAGCTCTGAGCAGCGCCTTCATGGCTCCCAATAGTCTAACTGCCTCACCTTGGGGGTCAAGGGGACTGCAGCACTTGCAGACATTGGCCCGAAGAACAGGCATCTGGGGACCCCAAACTGCATCTGTTGTCCAACTTGGGCAAAGCTTGCGTGGAGGGCTGAGTGTACCTATGAGGTCTGCCCAGCCCAGCGTGCAGTGTGGATACTGAGGCACAGTCTCTGACCCCAGGGTGACCCCTTCATTGCAGGTTCTGCAATCCCCATTGTGGTTTAGTCCCGGGCCAACTTAATCTCAGTGGCTAGGCGGCTCCTGCAGCCCTCCTGATGGACAGGTGTCACAGTCTGTCCTGCCAGAGGCTGAGGCGCATCAGAGAACTGGTGGTCTTCCTCGATAAAAACTGGAGGTGCTGTCTAGCCACATGGCTGGCGGTGCAAGGGGAACAATCTTAACTGGAAGGAGGGGCCCCAAACACGGCTCCAGGAAGCCTCTCTGTGCCTGGGCGAGGTGCTGTACCCACTTGGGGCTGGGTGCTGTGCCCGCTTGGGGCTGGGTGCTGTGCCCGCTTGGGGCTGGGTGCTGTGCCCACTTGGGGCTGGGTGCTGTGCCCGCTTGGGGCTGGGTGCTGTGCCCGCTTGGGGCTGGGTACTGTGCCCGCTTGGGGCTGGGTGCTGTGCCCGCTTGGGGCTGGGTGCTGTGCCCGCTTGGGGCTGGGTGCTGTGCCTGCTTGGGGCAGAGGGCTCTGCACCTGCCAGCTGCCCTTGGGAGTCTCTTGCTGAAAAGCTAGAGAGATGGGCCACTCAAGTCTTCTTTCCTGGCCTCTCTCTGCTTGTTAAGTGCTGTTACGAGAACCCAGAGCCCGGAATCTGGCACTAAGCTGCAGCAGGTAGGGAGATGTGTGTGTGTGTGTGTGTGTGTGTGTGTGTGTGTGTGCGCATAGATGGATTGTGAGAGTATATTGTGGAACATACATGTGGATGAATGTGCGTGTGATTGTTGAGGGAATGTGTTTGGGTGGGTCTGTTATGTGTGTGAGTCAGAGAATACTGAGTAGTTGTGCATATGCATTTGTGTATTACTGGTTACTCTTACCTGTTGCTGTGAGAGAACACCAAAGTCAAGCAACTTAAAGAGAGAAAGGGAGATTTACTCAGCTTATGCTTCCAAAGGGGAGATGCAGTCTTTCACGTAGGAAAGACGTGGCTGGCTGGCAGAAGCTGGAGGTGTCTAAGTCACGTCTATCATGGAGGCTGAGAGCTGCAAGATGCCCGCTGCAAAAGTAGGGTGGGGCTAATCACCCTCAAGGCCCACTCTGTGGCTGCCTCCTGCAGCAAGGTACTACGACTTTCTCAAACGACTAAAGCTTCAAACACATGAGCCAGGACGCATATTTCAAACCATACCAGTGTTTAAGTGTGAAAATGTGAATGCACGAGTGCTCACACGTCTGGTAGGTATGTATACATACCAGTAGTATGTACATGAATGCATACATGAAACCTGTAAGGATGTAAGTGAGCATATGTTTTATGAGTGCATGTATGTTTATATGCACGTGCATGCGTGTGCATGTGAGCAAGGCTACATTTTACATGGCAGCATGTGATTTGTTTGCGTGAGTGTGTTTGTGTGTGCACTGGTGTGTCACACCTCTCTGCAGGCTGCATGCACTAACGACTGACCCTCATTGCCCCTGTGTCTGAGGTGTGTGTCCACACCCATCCCTCTCGACTTCTTGGCTGGCAGGTAGGCAGGAGACGCTGGGCGCTGGTGTGTCACACGCTGGTGTGTCACGCGGTGACAGGGCTCCTGTCTCCCTCAGGTCTGCATGCGCCAATGACTGACCCTCAGTGCCCTGCATCTGAAGATGAAGGTGCGTTCACGCCCATCCTCGCGCGTTCTTGGCTGGCGGGCAGTGGGCCCTGGGCTGGATAGAGGATTCTCCCTCTGGAGAACTTCCCCAGCTCATCTGTCAAGGAGAGTTTTCAAGTGCTCTAAGTTCTTGGGACTTCCTCAGGGGCTGCCAGCCGCAGACCTGGTGAGTGACAAGCCCCAGCAATCTATCATGAGTTCTGCGACCTTGGGAGCAATCCATGAGCCGCAGAGGACGTCGGCAGAGCAGCGGTAATTTGCAGCTTACCCACGGTGTGAGTTTTATCGGCTTCTCAGCATCGCCCCGATATCAACACACGTTCTGCTCATCCATCTAGTCCAAAGGTGCTTCCCGACTGTCACCGGCTTATCATGACGCACATCCTCCGGGTGACTGTGTGTGTGTGTATCTGTGTGATCTGGCAGTGACTGTGTCCATGCGGAGTGTGCTCCATCCACAAGACTGCAGGGTGCGTGCACAGCTGCCTCTTGGATATGCGGGAGGAGGGTGGCCAGGTCTGTGCAGGCTCAAGGTCCCGGCGCGTGCAGCGTGAGCCTGCCACCTCCTCTCCCGTACCTCCGCTCCTATCTGGTTTGTTTAGAGCCCCTCTCCCCAGCTTGGCAATAGCTGATATGCCATGATGCTTACGAGACAGTGACCGAGAGAGCTGTGTGTGTAACTCCAATGTGATTGGTTTTTCTGGATATTTCCCAAGACACCAAGCCTACAGGTGTGAGGATGGGGAACATTGTGAGTGCATGTGTATACGTGTGTGTGCATGCACACGTGTGTACATGTGTGTGCATGTGGGTTTGTATGCTTGTTGGAGATGGGGAATAGTGTGTGTATGCATGCATGTGTGTGTGTGTTCATGTGTATAGGTATCCATGTGGTTGTGTGCTTGTGTGTGCATGTGTGTGTGGTAAGAATGGGGGACACAATGTGTGTGTGTGCATGCGCATGTGCATATGTGTGGTGGGATGTGGTACAGTGCCTGTTTGCCTGTTTACACATATGTATGCCTCCCAGCTCACGTTGGCAAGACCTGCACATGCCTGCCAGTCCTTCCTCTCTGCTCCTCCATCGTAGCTCCTCCCACCAGCCAAGAACAGCAGGAGGACACAGCCCTGCTTGCCCCTCAGAGCATCTGGCCTCAGAGGGCAGCAGTGGGGAGATCTACTGGGCTTCATACAAGGACAGCTGCTCCTTCTAGAAAGCACGGATGCGCATGAGAAGAGTGATTCGCTGTCGCAGGAAAGGCTTGTCAGGATGGCAAAGACGGGGCTGTGTACAGCCCGTCCTCGGTGGAAGGTCTAGACAGCCGGCACGTACCACACAGCCGCCTGGGTCCCACCTACCCTGGCCCCTCCCACCAGCCTCCATCCTTGCAACTGGAATCATCTCCCACGCCAGAGGCCGTGAAAGAGAAATGGAGTCGTTCATCTTGGTGTCACATCGAGCTCTACATGGAGAAGGGACGGGAAGCGGAGAGAAGCATGGCCAGGCATCTGAGTAGTGCTTGTGGCCAGCGACACTGGCCGCTCTTACTGACCACTCTCTCTATCCAGCCTCTGGCGTCCACAGCCTGACACCCAGCAAGTACTTTCCATCTGTGGACACCAGAAATTCCAGCCTCTGGACTTCAGACACTGGATCCAGAGAGAAGTGAGGGGGTCGCCTGAGCCCAAGGATACAGGAGGCCCATTCACACCCTGTATAGATTTGGAGAGCCCAGGCATGGAAGTTCAACTGGGTCCCTG